>OY728157.1:1726979035-1728229035 GCA_963277665.1 Viscum album
AGCCGCCCTAGCTAACGACTCTAGAATCCCTCATATTGTACTACGTGATCAGCACCTGGTTGACGATATAAGTGATGGAATTTAGCATGATGATGTTCAACTGTGATAAGATATCGTGACTTATACCATCCTTAAACATTCAATCCAATAATAACTCATCACCTCCTAGACTAGGGGTGAAGCACTGCAGCTATGTGAAGTGAGAAGAATACCCCAAAACAGAAAGAGTACCCTGCTCCAGACTCATGAACTCTTGGGCTTGATCATCCCTCATTGTTTGTGGATAAATTTAGTCATAGATGGTACCCTAAAACTACTCCAATGCCATATCATACTTTGGTCCTGCCTGAGAGATCACATCTGACCATCTCTTGGTGGAATCCCGAAGCATGTATGGAGTGAGCTTCACTCTCTTATTTGTAGGTGTCTGCATATGCTTGATGATAGTAATAATAGATTATAACAATTACTCTACATCCTAAGGTCCTCCTTCCCCGGTGATTTTGGGAGGATTTTTCTTCTAGAAAATCCACGTCAACTCTTCCAAGAAGGGGCAGGATGCTTTAATCCAATGAAGGTCTGCATGAACCTTATAAAGCACACTCAGAACTGTGCATCAACACCTGTGTCCAGAATGAGGGCTAGTTCCATGACAAGAAGAACAAGAGGATCTTATGGTATCCCTTGACCATCAATGACTAGTGTCTAATCACAGCCCTATAACCGGCATAGAACCGGATGACATCTCGGTGGCATGATACTGCATGGTCAAGTGCACACCTTATATCAAGATTATCAATGAGTTAAACTTAGAAGTATAAAAAGATAACATGGATGAGAAAGAATCCAAGATTCAAAACATGGATACACAGAACGTATATTGACTACACGGTGTGTTCCTTTAAGCCATTACATGGGTGTGTACTCCTTCCAAAACTGGTCATGTAACACCCAAAACACATGACATGTTTCCCTAAAACACGACTTGTGCATGAATTCTCTTCCCCTGCCGAATTTGATCTACATGACTAATCCATAGGGTTATCCAAAAACAATACTACATGGTGTGTTTGTAATAGAGACATCGTGTACAAGGCAAGTTTCACTGTCCCATTATTTTAGTGACACAACAGGTTACACAGCTGACTATACAGGCGTGTTCCAGATAGAACCAGTGTGTACTTAAAAGATTTTTCCATCCCGTGGTGCTCATTAGATGACCAGATACTCATGTTACACTACAAGTCATGTTCTATATAGACACAATGTGTAATAGAAAATATTCAATGGACATGTGTTATTAGTGACACGACTAGTTACACGGTTCTACAACTCGGCATGTACATATGGTACATGACATGTCCTACCAATGAATTTAAAATGCCATGTCTCTGCCCACACAGTCTGAGACACGATTAGTGACTAAATGTATTGTACATATAGTACACGACATGTACTTAGGAAAAACAGGTCTCTCCCGAATAGAAGAACACATGGCGTGTAATCATCAATACACGTCGTGTATTTTGTTTTATTCAGGAAAGTAAGTCTCCGAAACTACTTCGGAACCCCGAAAAGATGGAAAAAACATTTAAGGTCCCAAATTATGATTTTAAGGGCCCATACACCCTGAAAATAAAATCATGGCATCTTATACATGTCATAAACATGAAAACAAGGTAATGATCCCCCAAATTCCGATCCTTGAGGGCCCATAACACCTCAAGAACCAATGATTGGCGTTCATTTAAACAAAACCATTCACAATTAAATACCGTATCAAACAAAAAGAATTTTATCAAGGAATATATTACAACAACATGCCTATATAACTCATTATCTATCACAAAAACATGAAATCACTAATGCACCCTAAATGGCATGTCAAGAATGCATGGCATGTGATTTCTAGAAAGTGACAATACGATGCATGAAATGGAATACCCTCATATCATCAGGATGCAATAGAAATAGAACCTCAATGACATCAAAGATGACAACACAATACATGTGAGTCCCCCAACGGTGAAAATGAAATCAATTATAAAACTGAAAAACTAGACAAATTGAAATAAACAAGGTAGATTGGATTTTCCCTATACACATGTTAGCAACCCCCGAGAACAACATATTACAAGTACATATTCCTCAAAATCTCAAGATATATTCTCTTAAAAGTATGTCACAAATAATATAATTCCTCTAATACCACTTTGTAATGTCTCGGTTTCAGAAATTGCCCAGAGGTGCCCTATACCCAGTTGGTCACATGGGCTCAAGCACATTTCCATAAACACTAGAGGTTGTCGACTAGCAATGAGGACCATAGCTATGACAGTGGGGAACCTATGCCCTCAATGGCATAGTAACATTGCAGATGAAATTTAGATAAACAGTAAAGAGTAGAAGACTAGAAGTAATAAAAACTGGAGCACATATATAAAATGATTTATTATATATATGTCTAGGAAAACATCCAAACAATTCACAGTGATGAATAAAATACTAGCCAAAGTACAAATAAAACTAAGTAAACTCCTCAGCATCGTAAGAAATAGCTTGGTCTCATTCACTCCAGCTCCACATAAATCAAGTACTTAAAGTAGAAGGGCGCATGCCCTTATCTATAACTTCAACAATATAATTTTTTTGGGTCCAAAAGTATGACCCAAACAGGGTGTGATACTAAATTCCAATATGAAACCACCAAAAGATATGTTCTTAATAGCCAGTGAATATATAATAGGTAATAAGTAAAAGGAATTAGTAAAAAAGGATGTACTCAGTAGTTACAATCCACAGATCAATTTAATTTAATTCCATATACTATGCAACAACTATTCAAAGCAGGTAACCCTTCGGCAGTACTCACAGCCTAACCCCTCAGGTTCAACCAAACAACACAAGCATGGAGCTTAATACAATAGTAAACCTATGAGAAGTAATCATATTTTGACCCCTCTGGTTCAGCCAAACAAGTATAAGAAACCTTATGGGAATTACACATAGTTTCACCCCTTATGTTCAGCTTAAGCATAGACTCTATGAGGAATCACTCTCCATTAATTCCTCCTATTCTCTTGTATCAATAACTAAAGGCTCTATAGGGAAGCACATATGTCACATTCCCTGTATGGCCCGTGTCGAGGAACAAACAGACACTTTGACAAGTACTTACGTCAATTCCCTTATGTTCATACATCATAACTGTAAAACATACACTCTGTAGAAGCCCTTAAATCCATTCTCCCTATGATCTACTACACCGGGTTCTCATGTCCCTGCATCGGTCATCAAGTACAGCAAAGCATATCGGCCAATGTAAAACTCACGAACAACTTGGATAATAGTCTACAACAGAACAGAAAGTCAGAAATTCAATCACTCCATTATACAGCACTAGGCGTGGGAAACAGGCAGGCATCCTAACAAGCTAAGCAGGGCCAAACTTTCATAAACAAAACATGCCTTGGAAAACACTTCCAAAGCATAGAAAAAAAACATATTCACATTCAATTAACATTTAATCACGAATAAAAGCATATAAGTCAATTAATAGGGCTAAAAAAATAAACATATAAAACCAGGAACAAGGGTATTAAGATATTTTTCAAAAATAAATCCAAAAATATCTATCAAAGATCACAAACCCCATACCTTTGTGTTTTAGGATCACTATACGTGAACCTCAATCCTTGAATCACCCATGAACATAGTATATCATTAAAAATTCTCAAAAAGATTAGCCAAGGATAACATGAGAATGATGAGAAATCCAGAAACGAAGCTCTAGGAGAATTAAGATCATACCGAGGAAATTCCAACTCAATCGATGATGATCAAATCAGAGATCAGATGCTCGATCAGGGCCTTAAGGAAATATCGCAGTTGTACGATCTCTCTCTGACAAACCAGCCCTTGAAGGAGAAAGTAATGTTTGTCAAACATGACCTAGGTATGTATAATGAAAAATAGTACATAGTGAGTACTTTCCCTTACTGAGCCCCACGTTAGGTAGCCTCTAGGTCACCTCATACAGAAATAACACGACTAACCATGGTAATGGAGTACAAAAAGTGTCCTCATAAAGTACATGATGTGTACTCATAAAGTGCACGACCTGTACTTCAAAAATTTCAAGAAAAACCTATTTTTATAAAAAACACCATAAAAATTAAAACATACATGAAAAGAAGATATGGGTTCTTACAATATGTCATCATCATTTGTGTATTATAGTTTAATCTATAATTTCTATAATCTATTATTCTGAATATAAATTTTTTCATATTTCATTATATATAAAAGCGATTCCATGATATATAGAGAAATTATATGTACTCGCATCATCTAATAAGTCATTATTTATAATTTTTATATGGAAAATATATCATCTTAAGATAATAATATTATATCATCTAAAATATTAATGTGTAATAAATTTCCAAATATTACAACTATGATATTCTTTTGAAGCCCCCGTAATCTTGTTGGTATTTCATAATCCTCTCCAGTATATATGTTCGGTAAAACACATGTAATAATAAATACATATTCCCTTCCATTATGTCACCAATACATGTCCTTATTAAATCCATTAGAATTAGATCATTCCCTACCATCATCGTATATATGATACATTGGTCATTTCTAGTTAATGAATGTGATACCTTATCTTCCATCACTAGATAATAATTTATACAAAAAATATAATAATTGAGTTGTCATAACCATCTCTACTTCAAAAAATTAATATATTTCTATGAATATATTTATTTCGATCAATTATAATCAGTGCATATATCACATATATCATTATCAAGTGTAATATATTCATATATATAGTGAAAATACCACCAAATGTGACTCCATTTATTATATTAGACAATTTAACTCATGTTGATTTAATAATCATATGGAATAATCCAATAATATATAATTATTCATTATAAAACATCTAGGACCCTTTCTTGATGAATCACTATAAATTATATAACCTTGATTTCTAGAAGGATATGTCTGTATATGTGTATTTACCAAATTGTGATTTAATTTCACAATGTCTTCTTCAGAATAATTTTTCTATGGTAATATACCCCATTATATTTTAAAATGGGTTTAAATTTATCCCACCTCAATAATTTTTAATAAAACCATTGATAACACCCTATAATTTCAAGAAAACTACATATTTCAATTATATATGTAGTTCTTGGCTACAACATAAAAACATTTTCATTGATGGGGTAAGAGATATGCATTCATTGGATAAAATAATTCTATGATAAAAAATACAGAATCCAAATCTCACACGTATTAAATTTCTAATATTACTTGTTCTCTATATGAACCACAAGAAGATACCCTAAATGAGCTTTGTGATCCACATAACTCTTAAAACATAAAATAATATCAATAATAAATTCCACCAAAACATGTAAATATAGTACTCAAATACACTAATCATCACGTCTATAGACATATAGGATGAATCAATTAAACTAAAAAAATATTTTTTTGAACTCCTAATTACCATACCTCATGTAAAATTCCATTTTTATGATAACC
Organism: Viscum album; assembly: GCA_963277665.1. NCBI lineage: Eukaryota > Viridiplantae > Streptophyta > Magnoliopsida > Santalales > Viscaceae > Viscum > Viscum album. The sequence continues at coordinate 1,726,984,604 of OY728157.1, forward strand.
AATGTAATAAAATTTTAATAATCATAAACACAACAATGATAAAAAAAATTATGTATTAATCTCCATGATGATGATAAAAAATTTCATCAATATGAGGAAATGGATAAATTTTCATTACAAAAATTCCATTGATGTACTAATTATCCTTTTATATCCTCATTAAACCACCCATATTATACACAAATAAACTATATTCATCACATAAAGAAAAAATTGACATATAAATCCTCTATAAAAATTACATGTAATTTCTTCTTCCACTAAACTAACTCCACATGATCCATTATATATGTAACATTAGATATTGGGTTTTCATTAAGGATTATATTAATAGATAATTACAATTCATGATTGAGGGAAAATATTGTCATTTCATCATGAAATGTGTCAATAATTTCATAGGTAATGAGTACAAATTATATTCTAAAAAATGAATTTACCATCATATTTTTAATTTCATCTATTTCATAACCCATGATATTATTAATTTGTGCTACTTGGGGTTCTCCATGAAAGGATTAGAGTAATTAATTCCCAATTGAAATATTGTAATTGCATATAATCCCAACAAATTATTTATTTTCTCTACATATACTAGATTAATTATAAATAACTATAAATGTGTTTAATTCAAAATATTACATTAAATTACACTATCAATATTATTAATATATTAAAAAAATAAAAAAATAATGAATTTAACTTCGAAAATATTGGAATATTTTCATTACAATCATTGTACCACTAAGTGCTCTAATTTATAAATAGAACCCTAATGAATCATGGGGGTGAATATTCATTACAAAAATGAATGACATAAATTACTACATATAAAATGAATAAAATAAATAATTTCATATCATTGAGTGTAGAATCAAAATTAATTCTATCACATAATTTGGGAAAACCAATTCATGAATTGTTATTACAAAAGATCATCCCTACACAATAAGATTCTTTTATATAAGATTTACATAATATGTAGGTAACTGATATAAGTAGTTTCCAATCTCCATATATATGATATTTTCTAGAATTAATGTTTCTATCATTCCACTAAAATCATGATCCTGAGAAAATTTGAGTCCATATTTAAAAAATTTATTCAATAATGTTATGTGTGTCCCTTAGTGTTTCACACCACATTTATTACATATAGGGAAATCCACTCTTCTCTTAGGTTCCTTACACATTCTTTATTACACATGGTGATCGACCATCATATAAATATTAATTCATTCCATTAAAATATAATGAATATGAAAACTCTTTATAATTATTTATTTGACCTATTGCAATATCATAAAATTATGAAGATGTTTAATAGACTAATGATTTTTAATGAAAATGATTCCCACCATCAATGAATCGATTTGTCTCACATTTTTTGTTTCATAGAAAACTCACAATCTAGCTCACTTATGTTTTAAAATTAATATAATAAGAAACCAAAATATGTTCTTAAAATTATTATTAAAATATTAAATTCCATTCTATTTTAGTACCTCTACCACCCTAAAAATTTAAATCCAAAATAAATATAAATTATATTTAACCTAATACATTTCTTATATCTTCTCTAAATTATCATAATATTGAACTATGTTCCATAATTTGTTAGTTTCTACCGAAAAAAAACATCCATGATATATTTTTACATCAATATACACCCAAATTTTATTAAGATATAATTTAAGTATATAATCTATTAATATTCCATCATTTTATTAGATGGACCACAAAACAATGGAGGTTGTTTCCTTATTAAAATAAAAAAATATCGATACATGTTTATTGAAATCTGGTTTATGCCAAAATCCCAGTAATTTTTCATGACATGACTCAATTGTAAAAGAAAATAATATATTTTGTTCAGTAACATTAACTCAATTATATTAATTTCTATTATAATTTCAACATTATCATTGAATGATATAATTTTTTTAATTTCATTTATAAAATTCAATTATCTATCAATATCCTTGGAAAAATATATAAATTTATAATCAACTAATATATTAGGAACTAATTATATATCATGTTCCATAAAATACATTATTAGGTATAGCATAACAAATAAGAAAATCCATTGTATAAGATCAGTAATTTTCCAAATGTGGAATCTACGATCATTTCCTAATATATTTTAGTTATATTTTCAAATATTTTCACCAAATCCTATAGTGATACTATGTTTCATTCACAGAGACCTAATTAATAAGTGTTTTGGAAATTTATTATTAGGACATAATAATAAATAAGAATTAATTTATATAATTTAGGAATAGTTTTATTGTATCATATATATACATAAATATTACAATACATCATAAATAAATTACAAAATTTGTGTACAGATAAATATTCCATTGTGCTAATACTAAAGATGAACATATGTTGAATTATATTACATTACCTAAGGAAATGAAAATAAATTATAAATTGAAATATCAAGTCTCTGGTAAGATATAAATTAATAAATATGATGACCTAGATTAACCAATATAATGGCAATATATAAACAATTGATTCCATATTACTAATTTTATTTTCATAACATAACCCCCGAATGTGAACAATTATAAATGAGATATTGATCACTTGATGATAGAAATGTTATGAGTGTATAATGATAAATATAATATAAATTGAATCAATGTTTTGTTCAAATACATCATGCATACATTTAATTGGTATTCCAATTAATATATTTTTTTTCTTCATGACACCCAGTATTTCATTGAGAGAATATATAATTCATTTCCCCATACAAATTTTAAATAAAAATTAATTGAATAGAATACTATGTAAAAATGGAATAATTTTTATCAAAAAAATATCAATACATAGAGATAAAAATATTTATGATGATATTCTTCAAATATTTATTCATATATAATAACAAATTATATTTTAATGGATGAAATTTTCCCCAATCCATCAATTAATTAGTATACCTATGTTAAAATATCATATTGATAAAAAGTGTAACATCGATTTAAAAATGATCATGAAATTACACATAAAATGTAAAGAATAAAAAAATTGTTGTTAGGTATATCGAATGACTAATATAATCATGGTTTTTAGGAAATAGTAAGTTTTCAAATTTTTTCGTGTAGAATACAATAATTTTTTAAACCATCTAAAATACCTTATTAATAATGTTTACAATACATATTCCAACCATTAGACCATCTAAATTGTTTAATGTTATAATTTTCAATTCCAATATTTATTATTTCAAACGTATGACTCGTTTTGAAACCCATCTCATATAGAACACAATGATTTCATACTTTATATTCATTTGTTTAAATATTTTTTTAATAGGTATATTTTGGAAAAGAATAACTACATTGTTGGGAAATTTAATGTGGCATTATTTTGTTAAATTTTTTCATATCATTAAAAAGTATTTATTGATATATATTATTCACAATACTATATATAATTTAGAATTATAGAATAATTTCCATTATATTATTTAAATGACAATTTTTAAATATCCTGATAAAATATGGTGTTGTGTTTCTTGAATGAAAAAGTGTTTATTGGTCCACATATTTAATTTGAAAATTTTCATTTTTGGTATTTGAAAATTAAATTCATTATTTTTAAATTCCATATTCGGTAATTTTAATATTACTTAATGAAATGTAATTAAATATAGGATTTTAAATAAAGATAAAAAATACATATGTTGACATAAAATTATTATTGGTAAATTAATAATCAATTGGGATACAATATTAATTTTGACAAGGTCATATAAACTTATTGAGATTATTTGATAATGTGGAAGGTTAAATTGATCCAATGATATTTTCTAGGTCCTTTAAAAAAATATATAACAAATTCATGTGGGGGTAATGAATTTTTATATTATCCTTTTTTTGAGTCATTTAATGGTGATGATGGGTAGTTCCATGTAAGGAACATGGAAAATAAAGGGAATTTTCCAGGACAACTGGAAATTAGCTCATGCTAGGGAACATGTTTGAGATGTGATTTTTATGGATGAAATATATTAATCTTTAGAAGAAAATAATTAATTGTGTTGAGAAATATGAGGAATATATACTATATAATATAATGACATTAGATATTTAATTCTTGAAACTACATGAAAGGAATTATCATTTTAGAGAAACAACTAGATGTATATCTCCATGAAAGAGAATATTCTGTATCCTTCTTTTGAAATTTCTTTTCATTCTTGCAATGAATAAATTTTACAGTTATAATTTAATAATGATCAAAAAATAAAATATTTGGAGAATTTATTTTATATTTAGATATATTTAACATCATTTTATTATATTATACCATAATGTTAATATATTTTTCATTTTTTTAGGTGGTATCAATTTCGAACCATCTAGAGATAGTGATGAATGATTTCAAAAAAAAAATTAAAATAAATATTAATTCATATGATAATATTAATTAAATGTTATTTTCCTTTTTCTATATAATTATTTAAACAAATTAAATGTTTACTCGAGTGGAATTTTTTTCACAGTATTTATTAATTAAAAAACTCCCCTGATGGAAAATTGTAAAATTTTATCAGGCCTAGTTCTGTAATTCGAAGGAATTATTTGACCACATTTATTGTAGTTATTGAATGATGGAAATAAATTTATATAAATTAGTTATTTTAGTTCCATTTCATCATATATTACTTGTAACGACCCGAATCTGGGGCCACATAACTGGTGCCCCATACCCGGTTCACCACATGACCTCAAGCACATTTTCCCAAATGGAAAAGGCTTCCGACTAGTAGCGAGGGCCTTGGTGAGTCAGTGGGAAAACTATTCCCTCATTTGATAAAGTATATAGTGGAAGAAAAAACATACACAATAGCAGAAGCAGAAAACAACATACAACAACTGAAACTAAAAGTAAAAGCAATTTTTGATAAAATAATGATGCAGTATGTTACAAGTGTCTATGAAAAGAAGTAAACAAATCAACGTGCTGAAATAAAACTGAAACCAAGGTACTAAAAGTAAAAAAAATCCAGTAGCATCATAAGCCTAATCTCCGTCATATGCTCTCCAGCTCCAACCAGCAATCATGTACTGGAAGTAGAAGGGTCACAATACCTATCCACAGCTGCAACCATATAACCTGTTTGGGCCGAAAAGCAAGACCCCAACAGGGTGTGAGACTAATCCCAGTAGGCAATCACCACAATATATGTGCCCTACATTCAGTGAGCAATATAGTAAAAGTAAAGGAAATAAATATAGCAGAGAAACAGAGGTACACATAAGTAACAATCCTACAATCTCCAGTCACATTTATTTATTAATTTAATAAAATCATTTAATTATCAATCAAGGAGTCTAGGAAATATCTCAATATTCTAAAGGCACAACAAGTAACACAATAGGTATCTCGTCAGACTACTTAGACAACAAGCAGTACAAACCCAATCTTGTTCTTCGGATGGGTGGACTCGTCACAACCATCCGAACAAATACTAGTACTGACACTTTGGGTGGATCCTACTGGAAGACCCCTCTAGTCATAAAATCACACAAGGAACATACACTCTGGGAAGCTCTCACCGTCAATTCCCCTATGTTCTTGCAACGATAGCTACATACTCTATGAGGAATAAATTATCTCTAATTCCTCATGTGGTCTCAATACATACATAAACTAAGGACACTCTTGGGAAGAAAAAAGTCTAATTCTTGTAGATCATGCGTATGAAACTAATTTGTAACAGACTCTCTAGGGAAGTCATTAATCGTCAATTAATTCTTTAGTCTACCGCACCAGGTGCACACAGCCCTGAGTAGTCTAGTCATGCGTAATCGACTGTCAAAAGCCCTAAGTAAGCTCAACAACTACTTGCCTAATAGATAAAATGCATCAAAACATTTAAATAGCCAGAAACACATGCAATCATTTAAACAAGTAAACTAGAAATTTCAAAAGGGTGTGCCTCACAAGAAAACGGTGCCAAATGGTGATAAACAGCTGAACATGAGAGAGAACCACCCATGGTGTGATCCAAAAACATGCAACCAAGCATACATTAATATCAATTAATCATAATCTAACAAGCAGTATAAGGAAGATAAAAAATAGGACCACAATCACAAACCCGAGATACCCGATTCATGGGTATCCGACAATTTTGGAACCAAAACTCAAAGACATTCAATGCAGGGCAATAAACCACCTACCTCGATCATCTTAGATTGATATACTTGAACCTCGACCTGTGAATTGGCCTAGAATGATGTATACCTACAAAAACATCTAAAATGTTCAACCTCAGATAACTCACACGAGAGGAAGAAACATGAAACAAGGCCAATGAAGAACCAAGAACACATTGTTTTGATTCTATTTCCACCGACGGTGTTGGATTATGATATCCGGTGAAGGATTGGTGGCTTAGAGAAGATTTATCCTCCTCAGATGCTCTGTGAATAATTAGGTGGAGAATAAGATGATAACAAGGTTAATTCGCGACCCTGGTCCGATTAATGGAAAAAATAAAATACATGACATGTACTTATGGGGTACACGGCATGCACTCTATTTATCTGTACTCTGCATTAAGTGGCCTCCACATCACCTCTACACATATTGTGTGTGGCTCGGACACGGCCAGCACATGTCCTGGCACGAAAAGGGAGTACACGGCGTGTACTCAGAAAGTACCCGGTGTCTACATAAAAAATTTCTAGAAACCCATCATTTCTCAAAAACTACAGGAAAAATAAAGACATACCTGAAACAAAGATTCGGGTTCTCACAAACTTCCCCCCTTACTGAAATTCATCCCCAAATTTCTCTAACGATATAGAAAAGGAGAAACCTCGAACAGCTCTGGCCACTGCGATCGTACATCGGCCTCCCTTTCCCAGGACTCATCATGTACTCGCCCGTGCAACCATAGAACCCGTAAAAGAGGAACATACCACCCACAGTGAACCTTCATACTGCGATTAGAAATCCGGATAGGATGCTCCTCAAACGATGCATCCGCTTCAAGATCAACGTCCTCTGGTTGAAATACATCAAACGAGTTTGATAATTAATGTTGGAGATGGGAAACATGGAAGACGTCGTGCATAGCCCGGTACCTCTGAGTTAACTAGAACCGATAGGCAAATGACCCAACTCCCTCCAACACCTCAAATGGCCTAAAGTACCACGGTGAAATCTTAACATGTCATTATATCCTCTCATGTCCCAACCTCAGTGCGACATGCAGGAAAACCTGATCCCTGACCTCAAACCCCAGAGGTCGTCTTTGCTGATCAGCATAAGACTTTGTCGAGACTGTGTTGTAGCCATTTTCTTTCGAATCAAATCTATTTTCTCTAAGGTCTCCTGAACAAGATGAGGTCCCAGCAAAGCTGCCTCTCCTTCCTCCAGCCAGCATAAAGGTGATCAGCATGGCCTACCGTACAAGGCCTTGTAGGGTGCCATCTGAATGGGCGCCTGAAAACTGTTGATGCAGGAAAACTCCACAAGAGGGATATGCTTCTCCCAAGAACCAAAAAATCCCAAAATTTAAGCTTGGAGCATATCCTCAAGAACCCGGATCATACGATTGGACTGGCTATCAGTCTGGAAATGGTATGTTGTACTCAAAAGTACCTATGTACCCAAAACCCTCTGAAGCCCCAACCAGAACCGAGAAGTAAAGCATGCATCCCTGTATGAAACAATGGACTTTGGAACTCCATGCAGATGTACAATCTGTCGGATGTAAATTCATCCCAGATCATCAACAATGAAGGTTTCTTTGATCAGCTGGAAGTGAGTATCCTTCGTAAGCATGTCGACGATCACCCAAATAGAATCGTTTCTTCTAGGCGACAATGGAAATCCAGTCACGAAGTCCATCGCGACATCGTTCCACTTCCACTATGGAATAGTTAACTGGTCTAAAAGCCCTTTTGGTTATTGACGCTCTACTTTCACCTGCTGACAAGTCGAACATCTCGTTACAAAACCAACAACATCTCTTTTCATACCTGGCCGCCGGTATTGGCGGTGTAGATCACAATACATCTTGGTGACACCAGGATGAATGACCCAAACTGAGAAATGAAAATCATGCATCATCTCCTCACGTATGTCTGTTGGCACCCATACGCATCCCTAGAAATGCAAGATCTCATCCTCACCCACAGTCCATCTAGTAAAAGGGTCCTCTCCTGACTCACTCTATTGCAGGACTAAGCCCTCTGAATCTGATAGCTTCCTCATCCGCATCCGATCAAATTTGTAGAGCTAACATCCATAGAAGAGTGAAAGGTATGTCCCTGTTTATCATGCACTTCCAAGAGCATCTTGGAGAATAGAGCCATAAGCTTCCACTCACTGCTGGCCTCATAAACTGCCTGAATCTGAGTTCTCCTTCTTAATGCATCAGCCACTGTGATTCCCTTCCCGGGCATATAGGCAAGCTCAAAGTCAAAGGACTGAAGATACTCAACCCACATATATTGTCTCAGATTTAGATCATGTTGGGTGAATATGTAATTGAGACTCTTGTGGTCGGTTAAAATCACAAAGCACTCTCCCAAAAGGTAATGTATCCAATAGCATAAGGCGTGAACAACAGCTGCCAACTCCAGATCGTGCGTCTTGTAGTTCCTCTCCTATGGCGTCAGCTGCTGAGACCCGTAGCAACGACCCCATCTCACTGCATAAGAACAACTCCCATCCCGATACCTGAAGCATCAAAGAAGAGAGTATAGCCCTTGCCTGGCTCTGGCAAGACCAGTATCGGTGGTGACGTCAACCTCCCCTTCTGCTCCTGAAAATCTGACTCACAAGGATATGGCCATAAAAACATCACCCCCTTCTTGGTCAGACCAGTCAGCGGTGCTGCTAGGTTTGAAAACATCTGTATAAACTTCCTTTAATAACCAGTCAACCCCAAGAAGCATCGGACCTTGACAAAATTCTTAGGTTGCTCCCATGTACTTACCGCTCTCACCTTTTCTAGGTCTACTTATACTCCTGCCTGTAAGATGACATGACCCAGGAAGTGAATCTCATCCATCCAAAAGTGGCACTTTTAGATTTTAGCATATAATAGAAGCTCTCTCAGTGTACTCAATATGTTCTCAAGATGGGAATCATGGTCGTGTCGAGTGTGAGAGTACACCAAGATATCGTCCATGAAAACCACAACGAAGGAATCCAGGAAAGGATGGAAAACTCTGTTCATCAGCACCAGGAAAACTGTTGGCACGTTCGTGAGACAGAACGACATAACCAAGTAATCATATAGAACATATCTGCTTCGGAAGGCTATAAGAGGCATATCTGATGGTCTGACACACTATTGATGATAGACAAATCTCAAGTCGATTTTCGAGAACACCCTGCCCCTCGAAGCTGATAGAAAAGATCCTCAATCATCGGAAATGGATATCAGTTCTTGACTGTCAACTCGTTCAGCTTCCGATAGTCCACGCATAGCCGTAAGGTACCTTCTGCCTTCTTCGCAAACAACACTGGTGAACCCCAAGGGGAAGTACTAGGTCAAATGAAACCCTTAGCCTGCAACTCATCCAACTGTTTGTTGAGCTCTTACAACTCAGTCGTCACCATAATATAAGGAGGTATGGATACTAGTGCTGAACCTGACACATTCTCAATAGAGAATTCTACCTCTCGCTCTGAAGGAAAACCTGAAAAGTATTCTATAAAGACATCCAGAAAATGATCAACTACTAGAGAAAAATCTATCTGAGAAGTCCCCTGGTCATCCATATATAAACTAGAAATCTGGGATGTAACACCGACTAACCCATGATGCTCTATTCCAGCTCTGCTTGCTTGGACATCCCATTATCCCTTGTGAAGAAAAGATCCGCACTCCGGTGATTTGAAACTCACCATTAGGTGATTCCAGTTAACAAAGGCCGGGAAAGAAACTAACCAGTCCATTCCAAGAATGACATCATAAACTGACATCTCAAGGACATAAATATCCAACAATAAGTGACAAGCACCAACCTCTATAGGTAAATCCTTGCACTAACGTGCACTAGCAGTTCTAAGTACCAAGGGAGTGTCTCCTGTCATCATATCCTCAGAAGTAAAGACAGTAAGTCTAATGCTCTCTATAGTGTCCACATAGACAATGATATGAGAAGCTCTGGTATAAAAATTTGAAGAAGATAAAACAATGTCTACTAAGATTGTACCTCAACTGTAGATGGTCCAGGATCTCGCCCTTGATGAATCTGCTCTACCGCAAACATCTGCCCAGTACCGCAGCCCTGTGTAGAAGCCTGAAATCCCTGAGCTGATCCACCCTAATCCTGAACACCACATCCACTGCCTCTTCCCTTGCCTAAATGACCTGCAGTACTCCAACCCCTAGTCTGTTGCAGAACTAGTAACCCTTCTCCTGTACGAGGAGTTAAAATAGATCCTCCAGCACTAGCCGCAGGAAGGGGAACCTTGAAAAAATGCTACAGATGACCCATCTTGCTGCATGATCGGCACTCCACTGGGTCTCTTTGGAACCCAGGGTTCTTATGACCACTCTTTCCACACTAATATCACACCACCTGGTTTCCAGAAGGAAGATCCCGTCGACCAGAATAAATACATTGCTTCCTCGAGTCACCTCATGTAGACTCTCGGTGGCGCTTCATGTTGTCAGTAAGAAATAAATCAGCCTTAGGTGATGAACCACCCTAGTCAACATCTCCAGTCTCCCCCAGATTCCATTCGGTGATCAGCGCATGTTTTAAAATCAGAGTATTAGTAGTCAACTAGAAGAAGTTCACCTGAGATCTGATCTTTAGATTGAGGCCTTCCTCAAACTTACTTTCCAAAAAACAGCACGTCATTTCCCAGAACGGGAGTGAAGCGCTGAAACTCAGTGAAATGGGAGGAGTAATCCATAACTGAAAGAGTACCTTTCTGCATGTTAGTGAACACTCTGGCTATGTCGGGCCTCATCATCGTAAGATTTAAGTTGTCGTAGAACGTACACTAGAACTCATCCCAAGCCATAGTTCGTTGGCGCACTACCTGCAAAACAATGCCCAACCATCTCTTAGAAAAATCTCATAGAATGTAAGTCGTGACCTTCACCCTTCTGTCTAGGGGTGTCTCCAGATGCTGGAAGATGGAAGTCATGGTTTCTATCTAGGACACTGCAGCCTAATGTCCTCCATCCCCTGTAAAAGTGGGAGGATGTTGCTGCTGAAAAACTCGTATAAGCTATGCCATATACTAGGCATGATGCAGAGCTCCCTAGAAGGTCTGCATTAATCTCATGAAACCCTCTCTGAATGGAGCATCGGCACTAGTGTCTAGAATCACTGTAGGTTCCATGTCTGGAATGATTGGCGGAACTACTAGTAGTCCCTGGTCTACCGTATGATGTGTATGGTCAATGCATGGTTCCTAACGTGTAACGGGGGGAAGTCTTAGTGCCAATGCTCTGAAAGATCAAAACATACCTTTATTAACGACAAAAATATTTTCAACATAAGGGGGTAGAATGGAACAGGACGGAAAAAACCTTTAAAATTAGGGAAAACAAGACTACGCGGCATGTAGTATGGCTACACGGCATGTCCCTATATATTTTACCCTGGGCATGTACCTTGTCCATACATGGTTGTGTAAACAGCCCGACTACACGGCGTGTTCTCAAACTACACGGCATGTAATAAGCCTTTTCTCTCTGCTCGGTTACTCCTACATGACTATGTCACACGGACTGTCCCTGCCGCATACTACTCGGCGTGTTGAGGAAGACCCGACATGTACTAGACATGTCCTGACACACGTTAGAAACTACACAACATCTTCCCAAGGGACACAACATGCACTTTACAGGTTCGGCAACCCGTGTAGTAGGTTACACGACCGGCTACACGGCTGACCCTTCCACGGTGTGTTCCGAACAAACACGGAGTTTATAAGGAATGATAACACCGACCTGTGTTGTTTGTGACACGGGCGGGTACTTAAAACATGGATACACGCCGTGTTTTTTCAAAACGGCGTGTAGTACATGAGCTTCCTCGACCCGTGTTGTTAGCGACACGTCCAGGTACATGGTTTACTACTACACGGCGTGTACTTATCATACACAGCGTGTCCCCGAAGACTTTCTACAACCTCCTGTATTTGTTCACATAGTCAGTAACACAGTTTAAAAACTACACGGCGTGTATTAATAAAGTACATGTCGTGTATTCTAGGTTTTTCCATGCAGTAGCTCAAAAACTGCACCGAATGCCAGAAACACTGAAAAAAAGCATCTATGTGCCAAATTACAATCCTTTGGGGGCCATAATCCCCGCGAATCAAATCTTGGAATCATAAAAATGCATACAACAATTAAACATCTTAACAAACCAATGATCCGCCAAATACCGATCCTTGAGGGCCCATAACACCACCATGACCAAATTTTTATATCCATGATAAATTAACTACAAAATAAACAACACCCTACCAACATAGAGGTATTTAAATCACAGAAACTATCACAACCTCATGCATAATCGATCACAAAATCTATCAAAACCGCATCCAATCTCTAAGGAACCCTAAATGACAAGAAAAATTGTATGACATGTGATTTCCTAACTAGTGCCTATATGATGCATGAGATGGAATACACTCATCTCATCAGGTTTCCACAAAATAGAACCACAATCATATAAACTAAAACAGTACAAAACATGTGAATCAACCAATGGTGAAATATAATAAATTGTAACACTTCCAAAAACTGAAAATTGCCATTGCGAGGTAGTATAGCTTTTCCCTGTACACGGGTTAATTACTCTCAGACACAGTTAAGTACTAACTACCCATTCCTTCCTATCCCTGTCTATTGTTGAAAAATAGTAATGAAATATAAAATAAAGCAAACCTCCTCTGATACCACTTTGTAACGTCTCAAATCCGGGGCCACATAACAGGTGCCCTGTACCTGGTTTTCCAAAAGACCTCATGCGCGTTTTTCCAAACACCAGAGGCTACTGACTAGCAGTGATGGCCTTAGTGAGTCAGTGGGAAAACTATTCCCTCATTTGATAAAGTATACAATAGAATAACAAACATACACAATAGTGGAAACAGTAAATAACATACAACAACTGAAACTAAAAGTAGAATCATTGTCTGATAAAATAATGATGCAGTATGGTACATGTGTCTATGGAAAGCAGTAAACAAATAAACGTGCTGAAATACAACTGAAACCAAGGTATTAAAAGTAACAGATACTCCAACAGCATCGCAAGCCTAAGCCTAGTCCTATGCTCTCTAGCTCCAACTAGCAATCATGTACCTGAAGTAGATGCGTCACAATCCCTATTCACACCTGCAGCCATATAACCTATTTGGGGTGAAAATCCGGACCCAAACAGGGTGTGAGACTAATCCCAGAAGGCAATCACCACATGATCTATGCCCTACTATCAGTGAGCAATAAAAAAAATTAAAGGAAATAAATGCAGTAGGGAAACAGAGGTACACCGAAGTAACAATACTACAACCTCCAGTCACATTTATTTATTATTTTAATATAATAATTTAACTATCAACCAAGGAGTATTGAAAACAGCTCTATATTCTCAAGGCACATCATGTAACACAACATGTATCTTGTCAGACTTCTTAAACAAAAAGCAGTATAAACCCAATCTTGTTCTTTGGCTTGGTGGACTCGTCACAACCAACCAAACCAATAACAATACTGACTATCTTGGTGGCTCTTACTAGATGACCCCTCTAGTCAAATAATCATACATGGAATAGGCAATCTGGGAAGCTCTTACAGTCAATTCCCCTATGGTCTTGCAACGATAGCTACAGACTATCTGAGGAAGAACTTACATCTAATTACTCCTGTGGTCTCGATACCTGCGTAAAATGAAGAAACTCATGGGAATCACAAAGTAAAATTCATATAGGTCATTCATATGAAACTAATTTATTACAGAATCTCTAGGGAATCCCTTAATTGTCAATTCCCTCTTTAGTCTACCGCACTAGGTTCACACAGCCCAGAGCAGTCTAGTCATGCATAATCGACTGTCAGCAGCCCAAAGTAAGATCAACAACCACCTGGATAATAGCTACAATGCATCAAAAACATTTAAACAGCACGAAACACATGAAATCAGTTAAACAAGTACACTAGAATTTGCAATAGGGTTTGCTTCACATGCTAAAGGTGCCAAACGACAATAAACAACCTAAGAGGGGAAATAACCTCCCATGGGGGGATCCTCAAACATGCAACCAAGCATACATTAGTATAAATTAATCATAATATAATAAGAAGTCTAAGGCAAATAATCAATAGGACCAAAATCCCATATCCAGGATACCCGATACATGGGTATCTTGAACTTTTTCAACCAAAACTCAAAGACATTCGAAACAGTGCAACAAACCACCTACCTCGATCCTCATAGACTGATATACTTAAACCTCAGCCTATGAATTGGCCTAGAATGTAGTAGATCTGCATAAATGTCTAAAACGTTCAACCTCAGATAACTCACACGAGAGGAAGAAACAGGAAACAAGTCCAAAGAAGAACCAAGAACTCACTGTTGTGATTTAATTTCCACTAATGGTGTTCAGTTCGGATATCTGGTGAAGGATTGGTGTCTCAGAGAAGATTCGAACTCCTCAGATGACCTGGGAGTAATTAGGTGGAGAATAAGATGAAAAAAGGGTTAAGTCGTCACCCTGATCCGATTAATGAAAAACAAAATACATAGTGTGTACTTCTAGGGTACACGGCGTGTACTCTATTTTTATGTACTCGGCTTTATGTGGCTGCCACAACGCCTCTACACACAATGTGTGTTGCCCGGACATGGCCAACACACGGCCTGGCGCGGCAATGTTGTACATGGAGTGTACTCAGAAAGTACATGTTGTGTACTTTAATAATTTCAAGAAACCCCAGTTTTCTCAAAAACACAAGGAAAAAGAAAGAACAACCTAATACGAAGAACCATGTTCATACATTAATATTCATTAAATACACCATAATATTTGGGAAGACTCATTAATTGATAAAAAAATTAGCTAATATTTAACTCACCAATTTTTAGATTGAAAATTTTACATCACATTCATTTATTACTTATTCTTGATTTTTTATACATAATTTATATACAAAACAAACACTAAAATCTCTATAAAATCGACCATGTTTAGTAACTATACTAGTTCTATATTGTAAATTTAGTTTTATTTTTCTTTGATAACAATAAATTTAATTATGAATTTTTTAATACCATCTTCTTAGGGATTTCTTTTTAGCAA
This sequence comes from Viscum album, assembly GCA_963277665.1. Taxonomy (NCBI): domain Eukaryota; kingdom Viridiplantae; phylum Streptophyta; class Magnoliopsida; order Santalales; family Viscaceae; genus Viscum; species Viscum album. Next base: position 1,726,999,931 of record OY728157.1, read on the forward strand.
ATTTGTTAAAATAATATGAGTCCAAGGATATACACTTTCACATTTATTCACTCAATTATATTAAGTGTTATGTATGTTCATGGAATGAAAATCACGACATATTTTGTTCTTATTCATCCATATTGGATCTGAACAATGTTACCAAATACTATATTCATTTGTTTTTTCATGCATACTTATACTACATGAAGGATAAACAGTTTTGGGGAAAATAGTGAGTCTATAATTCACTGAATTTGAATATAAGCAGTAATGGTAAAATGATTTAATTAATTTTAAGTCATAAAAAATGATTCAACCCTGGTGTTTATCATATCTGAACTGATCCTAATTATTTGAGTTTGTGCCTAGGTTGTGCCTCTATATAAATAATCTATAATTCGAATATATGAATTAATAAATATTTGAGTTTCTCTATCCAAAATCAATAGGAATAATTGATTTGAAAAAAAAATATCCCTATAAAAGAAACCAATGATAGATTTTCATCAAATACCATTAATACTATTTGGGGAAGAGATAAAATTATTTTGAGAAATTCGTCATTATTGAACTAAGAGTACAATAAAGGTATATTTTTCAAACGTAAAAATAGTATATTTCATTATGTTATAGCAATTGATTATAAATATCCTCTAGGAAAATTTGATAAGTATCTATCCATTTTATGTGAAAATGAAAAAATATTTTTATATACATTGTTATATAAAATTAGAAAAATATTTAATGGAGGAAGAAGTAAATGTTATATATTCCACAAATGATATGATATAAAAAAGTTTTTATCATATGTATTTCAAAATTTAAATATGATGATGTGGAAAATGATTATTTTTCTATCTTTTTCTAGAGAAGAAAAATATTTCAAAGTGGATATGAAATTTAAAAAAATTAATACGGTGAATAGATATGTGTTTTAAAGGATATCTTGTACTGAAAAAAAAGTCAAATATATTAATTTATCTTTCATAATATTCACAAACTGGGTCACTGGGTAGAAAGAAGATATCAATAATTTGATGAAATCATTACAACAAAAGATTCATATGTCCATAACACATTCTATTAAATAAAAAGAAACAAGTATTATAAATTTATTTCATTAACAAATGAGCTTCTCATATTAAAATAATTTTATTAAATCAAACTTATAATATTAATCTCCATTTATAAACTTTTAATAATCAGAACTCCAATGAGTATCATCAAAAGAATTGTAAAAATAATAAATTATATTATATGGGACTCTACCTTGGATGAAACATGTAACTAGTAAAGATATAAACCCCCTTAAACCCACATAACAATAAATTCATCAACCTAAAATGCCCAAAAGTATCCATATATTCAATAAATGGAACATTGGAGTGGAACCTCATCCACGGTGATTAAAATTGTGCATAGTTCAGTTAATCAAAAAATATGAACGAGATATATATCATTAGAAATAATCCCTCATTATTTTTTTTTGTTAACCCTACCAAAAAATGTTGGGCATCTAATTGATCACTCATCGTGGAATATTTTAATAGGGGAAATCTAGTTCATAAAGGCTAACTAGATGCATCTGACTTCGTACTACCCCTCATGTCTAGATCTTCATAACATCATTCCGTAATAAATTTGGATCCACAACTTCATTGAATATGATCTTATTGAATAAATTATGGTTTTAAAAAATATAATTATTATAAAGGAAAAATTTATATAATATATTTTACCTCAAATAATCAAGTGAGTTTTTCTTAACCAAATACTGCATATTTTTTCATGGAAATCATCATGATAAACTAATAAAATTATTGGTAAAATAGGTTATAGATGGTATAAATTTGTACCATGTTATTATTTTTTGTATGGTGTGTAAAATAAAATTACATACCCACTGAAAAATCATCTAGTGAAAGAATGTGTATTTATCCTGTCATTGTATTTACAACCACAACTCTTATACCTACATGGAGGATAAATTTTTCATAAAAGTGTAGTCAAGTAATTTTTTTTCATATAGAGATAACCAATTAGACATCAACCTCAATCATAGATTGTTAATTAAATTAAAATAATCTTTTTTCAATGGTGAGTTTTCTTTAACTAGTGATCACATAACATAAATTCGTTCCATTTTTATGTTTCTCATTCACAGTTTGATACTCAATGACTCCAATTTCATGGAAATGAACATATGTATTTACAAAGTAAAAATTTAATTTATTTGGTTGATTTATGACATGGATCACCATGCATAAAAGTTCCCCATTCTGTCTACAAATTGGATTTTTTGGACGACACATGTTAATTTTCAAATAATTATATTCATCATAGGTAATATACCAGTGGTTTTATGGCTCCCTCCACTATTAGGTTTCAAATTAATGATTATCGGGTATCTTTATGAGGCATAAAGTGTAATGGGGGTATCAGAAATAATGGTATAAAAAATTTTATCCTTAATAAAATATCGTAATTTATAGTTTTATTGTCCCTAATGGTGTTATTTATGGCCTTTCATACTAGATTTGAAGACTACAATTATTAGTAAATCACTATATTATATGTATAATATGATTTATCCTTAGTTATCATGTTTACGTATGGAGTTACCCTAGTGAATTAGTCTGTCCCTGGTATGATATAAAAATTATTACATTGGATAAATAATGAAAATTATATTTTACATACATATTTTGAGGGAAATTAATCACCCAAATTTTTGGTGGCCAGTAGAGATATTGATCTTGATAATAAAAAAAATTTATCAGTCCATTCACTCCACATGGAATATATGACTATTTTGATTCATGACCCTTTTGATTTTTATAAATTTTAACCATATTAATCCATCATGATTTTTTTATTTCCGAAAAAAAAAATCATATTACTTTTTTTATATATTAAATCCATGAGATATTAATAATAAAGAAGGGTCTTGATGAAAGGGTCTATGAAATAGAAAAGGTAATATCTATCATGAATGCTCAATTAGGGATTAATGAATACATTATTAATTATCTTGATAATTCCTTTAATGAAAAAAACAATATTTACTTTTATCACATTCATATGAATAAAATATAATGTGAACAAAATAATAATTTTATTAAAAGATAAAAAATTCTCATTTTGAAAAGTTTTTATCATGAAATAAAATTAATAAATCTATAATTAGTTCTATATGTGTCTTAAAAAACTGTTGACACAATATCATCCTTAAATAATACATAAAATGTTGTGAAATTTATTAAAATACCTAAATAATATAGAAATATAACTATTATGATGTCTCGTGAAAAAATTAAAATTATAAGTATAATGTTAACATCCAATATAGGAATATTTCTTTACGTTAATTATCTTCTCAAGTGAATTAATTGTATAATTACTTCTTAAAAAGAATGAAGAAAATATATCACTAACCAACCACAAAATATATTCTTTATGTGATTATGTTTGGTAAAAAAATTCAATAAATAAATTCCACAAAGGGAATAAAACAATATAATGATAAAATGAATTTAGTTATAAAAGGATCATATATCAAGAGTAGAGATCTATGGTTTCTAGTTATTATAGGTGTTGTGGGATATTTGGGAACAATTCTATTTCTTCCTAGAATGCCATATCAAATCATAGATGATAAAGGAATAATATGTCATGGGGTAGAAACATTAAAGGTGATAAAAATAAAATAGAAGTATCATGTAAATAATTTTGTCTCAAATAGTTCACTATATATTGGAAAAGTTTAATGAATCACCATCAAAATGGGACATTTTGGAGACAGAGTGAATTTTTAATCAAAGAATCATGTTCCAAAACCAATTAATAAAATGAAAAGAAAATTAAACATTCTATTAAATAATATAGGTTAAAAATTCTTTATTTTTATAAAAATATTTATTATTATATAATACAACAAATAATGAAAAAACTAATTCCTCCCCATTATGGAATATTTCCTTATATTTTGAAATAAGACTACATATCTTCGAATCATAAAAATCATCCATTTTTATGTTACTAATGGAGTAAATCATAAGGAAAATGATGAATCAACAAAAGAGAGAAACCTAATGATTACATTAGTGGGATACATTTCTACTAAGACATGTGAATTCTCAACAAATAAAGAATTTGATCTTGAATAATTCATGATCATTTGGAATAACCAATAAGATATGGAAATTGTGGTATTGGAATCAAAACAATATAAAAATTTTCAAGTGAAAAAAGAAGACCATATGAATAAGAAATTGAATTTCATGCGAAGTTGTCAATATGTGATGAAACCACACCACATGATAATATAAATGCAACGTGAAATAATGTTGTAAAAAATATAAGGATTACATGATCATATTATCATGTGAGGATGTTATGTTGGTGAAATAAAAGAGAGGGCTAATAAGTAAATGTGGATTGATTATTGATGCGATGGATTTTACAAAAAAAAATTCTAAAATATGGAATAAACCCCTATAATGAAACCAACCCTAGTCACCGATAAATGGTGGGTTATTTATTATATGGTAATTGGAATACAAAATATTTTTTTCCCAAGCTTAGTTTTCAGTAGATCTCATGAGTCTAGTTATCAAAATATTACATTTCATAATGAATAATTAAAACATTTAAGAAAAAATTATTCCTTCCAAGCACTGTAAAAAGATTATATCTTACATTGTATTCAATTCCAGTACTTTTGGAAATAATAATCAAATTTATATATTGTCATAAAATTATCTATAAGGGATTTCATACATGGGAATCTAACATTGATTAATAAATAAAATTTCTTCTACAACATACTACATTATAATGACTAAACATGTATAAAATAATACTACGATGTCATAATAAAAAAAATTAAATGATATATAATGATATGAATGTTAGAAATTAATTATTTCAGCAATCATAAATATTACATTGAGGAATTATGCATTGATATTATAACTATAGGATAATGATTATCCCATTACCATATCACAGTTTTCTCAAGTGACCTCTTAGTACGTTGAGGGGATGAATAATTGTTGGCCAAACATGTCGTAAAAAATCCAAATACTTGCTTTGATTAGATTATATATATTTAATAATTTTATAGAATGGTCAACATTATAATAGATTGGAAAAAATAAGTCAGGTCTATCTTATAATATTTATCTATATAGAATAATGTGTCATAATGTTATGATTATTATTTTACTCTATCAATTATTTAATAAGTATATAGAGCTAAATTCCATTGAATCAGATAAAATGTATCTATGAATTCAAACATATAAAATTATCACCATTAAAATGTGATGGATACATAATTAATTTTATTTTTTATCTAAATGAAATATTATTATCAAATTTTTATGTACTCAAAAATTGTATTTTAAATTTTATGATAGCACTATTTAAATAAAAATATATAATTTAGATAATAAAATAAAATAATTCCTTATGGTTTATAAACATCATGTCAATCAACCAACTATATTACGTGGGGGGTGAAATTAGGTGTGCAGTTTGGTCCATGAGTTTCACATGATGTGATGAGTGAGATACTACATACTCCTTTTATAAGAAAAAACCATCACATTTCACTACTAATATTTTATTGTGGTTTTACATATATGTGAAATTTCTATCATTATAATGTATTTTCCAAAAATTTATTTAGGGGGTATGATAATAATATATTTTCAATATAATAATAAATTTATATCATCGAATAAAATATTATTTATCATTTTAATGAAAATATAATTAATGGGATCCAAGAATTAATGTAGAGAAGATGTTTTGGATTTATACCTTACATGGAGGCATCATAGAAATTGAAAAAATCATTATAGAATCTTATAATCATATTAAAAATATTTAAGTGAGAGGAAATGTGAGTTAATTAATCCTAAAAGGATTTTTCATAAACATTGATTGGGGAAACATTTTATAAAAATATTATATGAACATATTTCAACCATTTACACAACTGAATAAAATTTTATTCAGTATTGGAGCCACATGAAATTGAATGAAATTCTTGTGGATTTCCCTCTTTAAAAAAAGTTCAAGAATGATACAGCTTATCCACTATAGAAATACACTCACACCTCCCACTTATTCAGGTCTATCAATAAATTTGTATCATCCCAAATCATAAAAAAAACTCCAAACATCTTTACCCTAGTCCTATAATCCTACCTTATGGTTGAGGGAATATTAAGGAATCATCATGGTATAAACCAAAACGATTTAAGTGAATAAGAGGTAACGTTCTTCCCCGATCACTTTTGTTTCATTTACATCGCCACCTGTTGTATTATTTTAATATAGTTATTATATAATAGAAATAGTTTTTTAAATATAATGATATGTTTTTATGCTATTAGTTTGACATACACATTCACACATATCCATCATATGGAATACACAAACACTGTTCGTTTTTACGACATACTACCACTTTGTGAACCGATGGTGTTTGTTCTTCCATTTTCCAAAATTCAAGTTAGAATTAGTGATGAATTTATTGTAACTATATTATATAAATAATAATTATATTTTCAATACTCTTGAATAAATTTTATATAATACATAAATTCATTGTTTGCATTTTTTTGGAATTTGATAACATCGTGTGTGGATGTGTGGACTACTACCTCCTCAAAGAGATATGATTCATTCACATATTAAATGGAATGGATTAAGGATGGTTTTATAAACAATTTATATATATATATATATATATAAAATAAATATGATAATTTAATTTAAATATACACATATACATCACTTAAGTTTTAAAAATGAGGAAGAAGTAGATGTAGAGTTCATGCCTACATACATCTTACCTTATCCTTGAATAGTACATTTTATTTACTATCCCTATATTGTATGGATTGAAATAAATACACAAACACATAGTTATATATAAATATTATATGATATTTTAATGATTTATTATATACTAGAGATGATTTATTCATGATCAATGTAAGATTAACAAATATGACATGTCAAAATGTACTCGAAAAACATGACAATCAGCAGCAGAAATGATGGATGTAATGAATAATTAATAACAAACCAGTAATAAGATATTATAATAAGACAATAAATTATTTTATAAATATTATTATGTTTGTTTTATATGTTATTAAAACGATTAAATGCATTATATAGAAGGTTAAAATACGTTCATAAAAAGGAAACTGAATGTAAGGTATTTCGTCTCAATTTATATTCCATTGAGGCTTATTTATTATTATACAACAATTCACATTTATGTTGTGTATATAATACCCATTTCAAATTTATTATCATTATTAACACATAATTCATGGTATTTTATTTTTCACATTGAACTATCTCATTTAGGGTATCTTGAATTGAAATTTATCAAGTGGTATATTTTTTCTTTGCAATATCACTTGTTTATTATTATTTAAATTTTCATTAAAAAATAACATAAATGTGATAATTTTTATTAAAAATTATGTATATATATATTATGCATTTATTTTATCATTCAATGGATCATATATTTTCCTAAACTATATACCTTTTTTACTTATGATGTTAAATTTGACATTTTTTTGATTATCTTGTGTATTATTGATAAATTCATATATTTTATTCAATATTAATATTTGATAAGTAATTTTGTTCATTAATTAAGTCTATTATTATATATATGATTTATTATTTGGATATAAACTATATTGTATGGGGACCAGTTAATAAATTACCATCGATGCATCTCTAGTCACATGAGACGAATCAGTTGGCCAAATCAGAGTAGTTTAAACTGTCTTGGGAAGAAATCATGTAGGTATTGGTATCATGTGACTGGGTAACATGACATCCTATAATTATTATTTTTGGATTTAATATTAATATATTTATTTATGTTGTTATGAATGAAATTTTTTATTTTACATATATATATGGTTTCATTTCATTCTTATTTTAATGATTAAATGTATTGTTTTTCAGTTATTTACTATGACATATTGATTATGACATCTCAAGATATTTATATGGAATTTATGATAAGTTATTTACCCTTCCATGATTATTATGATCAACGATTCAATATGTATTCCATAATACAAACCCTTATTGATAATTTCATCTTAATATTATTTTGTCCCATTCACCTAGATATAAACATGAATTCTTAAATAATGTTTAAATTATTAAATTTATTATAAATTTTTCGGTATAATGTTTTATTTTATATTTAACAATTTAATATGTGTATCATTTCTATAATATGTTTTTCTAGTATAAATTAACTAGTTAGTCCTTCAGATTTTTATTCATTATAACCATGCCAATTAAATATGGCATGGAACTAGCTCAAGGCTTTAGGGGTCATGTCATTATAGTCCATCCTTTCTAAACTTCTACTCTCATGAAGGAATACCCAAAATTTCTATATAGTATATCCACATAAGATACCATGCTATTTGGATTCTATATTATGAGTTTTTTAAGTGAATAATCGAGTCTGGGAGATTATACGATAATCTCTTTCATGAGTGTAAGGAGAGAAACATGGTAGAATATACTGCACGAGTCTTTCAATTGTCAAATTTTTGATTTATTATAAGTCAAAATTTTAACTTCATCAGGATATTATTTTAGTTTACTAAATAAAATTGATCAATTTTTGAATGTCTTCAATGTTTTCCTGATTGAAAAATATTGAAAAAAAATGTTTCATGTACCTCTAAGATGATAATATTAGTTATGTGAGATTACTATGAAATGGTTGAGCCTGATCATCAAGATATCATGTTTTATTTGGAAATTCATTAAAACACAGACCCATTATGTGATTACATTCCTTTGTAAGACCATAGAAATTTGAGGGACACCTTTATCTATGTAGTTCATAGTTACTTCTTGGTGTCCTGGTTTTTAATGAAAACAGAATTACATTCCACCAACATTTGATCTAAGGGTTCTCATATTATGTGGGGAACAGTTCACTTGGATGTTTCATTCATCACAACAACTACCCTCTGGATTTGATTCCTCGCATAAAGAAATCAAATCTTCATAATTATGACTCAACAATCCATTATTCACTTATAGATTCATCAAAAGGATGAAAGGAGGTGTGGTATTCTTTTCCAAAGGGGCAGTTATGCCTTAGTTGTTATGGGTATCCTAGGTACATAATATTGATAAAGAATTCAAAAAAGTTGTTGTCAGATGTATATATGTATGTGGTTTTTTTGGGAGGGAAAATTATTTCTTACACTAACCTAGAGATCATACTTGAACTAATGATCTGACAGTGTCCTCATGAATATAGTTTTCATATAATTCATTGTGAGCTTGGTTTGTCATTTGTATTTATAAAATAAATTTTCAACCCCTATACGTGGGGACATGTATGAAGAGTTTATCCTCCAAAGGAAATGTTTGATGATGAAAAAATCATACAGATTTTGGGCCACAATCTCTATATGGTGGCATTGAATATAAAAAAATGTGACCCTCACTCTATGGTTTAGATCCATATTGGAATGTGGATAGAGTATTTTTCTAAGTCAAAAGGTGAAGGTCCTATTTTAAGGCACCCTACCTGATTCCCCAGCCTAGAGAATCGGTGTGCTACTTGAACATTATGGAATTTATTGGATAATGGAAAGTATACAAGTTAATGTTATAAGGTCATCATAGAGTTTCTATAGAGAATTTCCTAGATTAATTACTTTTAATGTGGACAATTATCTAGAATTTTCTATACCACAAATCCAATTGGGATGTGAGGTTGTTGAATATTTCTACTTCATAAAAACTAGCAGAGTGGAGGCATGTATAGATGTATTCCTCTATCCGAGTGATAATATAATGGTTCTTCGTACATATAGACACATTAAGGCGCTATTTTTAACATTATGATTTATTTTAAGACTTGTGGTGGTGGAATTAAATACACTGTATTTCATATGTGATTTTCAGCCCAATAAAAATCCTTCATAGAAAATTTATCGAATTTCTTCAAGCTATTTATTGATTCATGCCTCTTATCCTAATAAAAAATGATTTGAGGAGAATTTTCAATGTCATGATATAATTAATCTTTTTTTCATATGGAAATCTAACTATAGGGGTGTTTACTTATGAATGTATTGAAAATAATCATGAAATGTTGTCATCCAAAATAGCATGCATATATAGAATATTATCGCCTCACACTAAATGTGAGAAATTTATTTAGGCCAATGAACCATATTGATTTAGTTACCAGTTCATATTTCTAAAAAATATATGAATATTTCCTCCAATTCATGTTAGTCCTGAGAAACATCCAGTGGTAGTCCATCATCTTTGGATCCTGATGACCATGGAGGTTTCCAAAATATCAATTACATTTCCTCTGGAAGATGCATCAATTAGACTAGAGGATGTGAATTCATTTGTGTGTATCTATTCATAAACATAGGGGGTATTTCTTAAAGGTATTAATTGGGTCTCCACCAAAAACAATTATAGTAATGGAATCCAATGTATAAATACTTGGAATTAATGCCACGATGCTGAAACTCTTGATCCTTATAGGTGATCTCAAGAAAATACCACTGAGAAAGTTAGGATTAATAAAACCTCAAATCTTCCACCAAGGAATACTAGTAATTACCACGAGGAGGGTACATGTGTATTTTATACCTATTATTCCATGAGATAAATGATTCCAAGATAGGATTCCATGTCGAAATGCGTTGGGTATTCCTTTCAGCTAGAAACATCTGAACCAATTTACTTGCGACCCTTAACAATACAAGCTTGGAGGGGAATCACTCAAGATGTATGGGATGTACCAAAGTCTATATATGAAAAAATCTATATCCTAGAACTAGTATATATCATGTAACCCTATGATATATATCTTGATAGGGATTTTACTTAGGTTGAGAGGTATTTTTAGGATCTAGAGGCCCTGATATGTGAAACTGATGATCAGATCCTAGTCACAAAGCATGTGTCTGACATTATAACCAAAGATGTTCTAGAGATGTAATCTATTCATCATTAAGGGGATTGGGAAATCTTCTTGAACCCTAACAATGTATCATTATTTTTACAATTTTCTATACTATATCATTTATTCACTATAATTAATATTGAGGGGATTCATTTGTATTCATAGAGAATAAGAATAAAAATAATCATTAGAGGGGGTAGTAGATGAGGTTCTTGAGACTCCAAGTTTTGGGCCCATGGTCACCCCCTTTGAGGAAGTGGATGAGGCCCCAAGTTCCCCAGAAATATACCCAGGTCAGATGAACGTGACAGTGGATATTGATACAGGGATTCATCAACCATGAACTACAATTATTGTTTCAAAATAGAATGATATAGTTCCCTGTCAATATTTTGTGATGAAATGAAAGTGGGTGATAATGTTCACACAGAGTATGCATAGTAGTATGTCGCTATCATTTCATTCAATATTGTGTCCTTTTTTAAATACTATTCTTACTGTTCTTTCATTTTATTGAATTGAAATCACTATCCTCCCTTAAAGGATCTGACACCAGTACTTCATCTATTGAGGAGGATATCTCAGGGGAGGTAGAAACTGATTATGATGAATCAATCATTTTTATATATGAATTGTAAATAGATTTAGATAATTCTTCCCACATTACCATAGTGAAGGGATAATTCCATGGTAATGATATATTCTCTACCATAGGTTTCATGTGTTGTTTCAAGGATTAAAATCTTCATGCTATTTTATTTATATTTCTTATAATAGAGGGCCTTGAAGTTGTCAATTTCTTTCCCTTTGTCACTTATAAATGGTTTCACAAAGATTTTGGAAATTTCATTACAGTTTATGAGGATAAAGATAACTCCATAAGGATTTAGAATAACATTATGGATAAAAAGTTATCATAGGGAATCGAAAGCGGAGCTATTTTGGTTGCTGATTAATTCACCTCAGATACCCCTAATAGTTTTAATTATATGAGGTATAAAATCTTATATCATGAAATGATGGATCTTGAAAATGAATAAATTGATATCCCAGCTTCCATCATGGTGTTCCACGATTTAAATTGGAAATTTAATGAATTTGATTTTAACCATTCACATATTTTCAAGACATAATTGAATTTCATTCACCTAATTCTTTACATCAAATATCAACATGTGTAGCATTTTTTTCATAGATCATATCCAATTAAAATCTCTAACTACTCATATATATCAACTTTGATCTAGTTGTTGAAGAATTTATGGAATGTAATCTTACAATGGGATAAACAAAAGCTCCTTTGATCACAATTATTGAGAAAACATGGGAGGATTTACCTCTTCAAGAGGTTCTTACTACTAGAATTGAGGTTGGAGTAATGGATACATTTCAATTCAATTATTTGATCCATCAACGAGTGAGTCCAAAAATTATATTGTTTACCTCATTGGATTTTCAATTTTGACCACCTAATGTTGATTAGATCTGCCAAAATATATTTAGTGCCATCGATATTAGTGATTGGTCCTAAAAGGGGGATTTCATGCCATTCCTGCTAGCATCGATAGTTGAAACAGCGGTTGTTTTAAATGGATTGAAACAAGGAGGATTGTTTAGTGCACTAATCCGAATCCTTTTCTCTCCCTCTAACATAATCTTTGAGTCTGTTCTAGATATTCATGTGGACTTTTATTCTACATAGTGCATTTTTAGTGAGGATCCCATAAATATAATTGGGGAGATGCCTCTTAATTAAATGTTTTTGCAACATCATCAAATTTTATTCATTCTTTAATTAATGAGATATAGTTTATTTAATTAGAGAAAGATCCATGATTTAGGTAATTATATCATTTAGAAAATGTAAGAGGGGAAAAATGGCACACCATGCCACAGTTGGTGGTCTAGTTTCCAGAACTCAGAGATGTTTTAACCGATGATAAGATTTCGCACACCAAGAAGGTGGATGAGTATAAAAACATCCTCATGGGAAATATCACCAAATGGTTCTCCATAAATAAGAATTAATTTTTTTATATTAATTGGTAGTCGAACTCCACTTATACATGGAATGGTTCTTAGAATAACGAATGTATGTTGTCACTAGAGATTAAAAGAAACTCCATGATGTTTACAGGTTTTTTCTAAAAATCATCTAATCCTTAGCATGCTTCAAAGAATGATCAATCTAGAACATATCTTCTCATTGACTATATTGAGTATATAATTTAATATTTTGAAGAGAGGCTACAATGTTTCGATGTACCCTTGCACTTTGGAAAATATATTTAAATATTTTTTGGAATCAATTTTCAAAAGTTTTTTCATCAATAATATCATAATATAATGATGAAAATTAACCATTTAGTTTGATATCATCACATTATTTTTATAATTTCAATGTATAGAGAGCACTCTAATTTTTACTGTGTCAAGATGCCTAGATAACATTTTTAATGTAATTATGTTTATAGGGATAACCTTATAAACAGTGTGTCTTTGTTGTTATTTAACTAATATTTTAATAATTATAATATAATGAATGCACATTGTGTGGGACATAGCATTTTATTATTCTATCCATTTTATAGTTTTTAGACTAACATGTTTTTTTCATATTTTTTTCATTTCTCAATTTTTCAAAAAACACATTGTGTACAGGTCTAGCGAGATGAGACTCGGCCTTTATCTTCGGTGTATTTTATGGGGCTTTTAACCTGGTGAGTAATGTGTCACCTTTTGTGGGTAGTTTAATGTATTGAAAACCCGATTAATGTTACTAGAATTTTAGGTCAGACTACATTGATTATAAATTTTAGAATGATGACCCAAACATGTCTTGCGAGATGAGTATGTTTTTACATTATTTGTATACCTAAGGGTGAATTTTGAGAAACCATTTTCTGGTTTTCAAATATAATACATGATATTCAGGAATACATGAGGTATTTTTTGAGTATGATGTTATGCCAACTTGAAAGCATGTTTTGTAGGATATTTTATTCAAAGACATATGGTTCGTGTTACTAGATTGTCAAAACTGGAAAACTCTAGATAACATGCCCAAAAACATTATTGGAATCTTATGCAATGACAATGAGGTCTTGTTACACAATAGTCATTTAATGGAGTTTTCAGGAATTATAACATTCTAAAAATGATAGATAAATGATGCTTATAAATATTTAGCTTTATCAATACCACAATGGGTGGTTTTTCTAATTAAATATGCCTCATAATGAAGAGCTAATATATATTTTAATTTTTCATGAATGGGAAATAGCTCCTACTCTAATTTGGCCTTTGTTAAATATGGTATATTTTATAGATGACAGATGTTATAAAACTTGATGAAAAATATTTTTATGTGGGTTAAAGTATCATGAATTTTAGTTTCGTGAGACCAGAAAATTAACTATGTTGTCTAACATCTTACATTGAAGATGGTGTTCTATATTAAAATGTGTTGTAACGAGGATTTTATGCTATATAGTTTCATGTAATTCGATAAAGAAATTATTATATGTAGTACAATGTCATATAGAAATGACCTGATGCTATGTATTTTATTTTCATATAGAAAGGAAATTATTGGGGAGATATATTTTAAGGTCATTATATTTTGTTGAAAGGATAATAATTATTTTATTTCATGGTAATCCATCATAGAATGTGTTTTCACTTTCAGGTATGAGGAGTGAATGTTCTATGATGTAATTTGGGTATCTCTGGATCTGATTAGTAGTATGGTAAAAGGGAATATACTCATAGAGGTGGTATCTCTTAATGATTTAGCTTCCACTGGTTGAAAAACCATTTTGTGGTCTCATTTTTTATGATATAACATGGGAATGTTAAGGAATATACAAATAGTGGAATAGTTTGGAATATTGGACCTAAAATGTTTTTGGTGAAAAACATAAAGCCAATAGTTGACCATTATAGCCTAATGAGACAAAGTATTTATCATTATTTTAGACATTCTACTACTTATAGTCATTGTATATTTACAAAGATTCATATTTTCAGAAACACATATTCTTGTTTTAAAGATGGAATATACCTAAATATGGGAGATGCATTTCAATTAAAAATAACTCAATTATTGGGGTAATATATTTCAAACATTGTTCTAACCCAGATACTGAAAATGTAGCATGTAGTGTTACTTCATACGACTATGACCTTATAATTTTAAAGACTATCTGTCATAGGTTGCCTAATGTTCAAAATTCATCCCTCTATAACTCGCATATAACAGAGTAAATTTATAACCAATTTCTTGAGGGTTAGTAGACCAGAAGACAGGATATGGGAAAAATATTCATAGGATGACGGTGAACTAATTTGGATCATAGTTTTGAACATAATTTCACCAAAGCTAATGACGCCGTAAGAGGAACTCTTAAGGGAGATGTTAAAACTGACTGAAAACCACATTTTTTGGGATACATTGAAACATCCCAGGTAAATAAAGATTAATACATTTTTAAACTTATTAATATTTATGAATTAAATATTAATTTTACTTTAAAGGGGTTGGTATGTTCGATAGCGTACCCGATACGCAACAAAAAGTTTTTTTGAAATCTTACGTTGCACAGTAGTAATAAAATAATATTATTTTAAATGGTAGTTAACACGTAGCTGATGTATTGGCAGGAATGAATAGAAATAAATAAAATATAATTATATATATTTGTTAAATTTTTTTTATATTTATCCAATAAAGGATAAAGGCTTAATATATGAAAAGAATTCAATTTTAGGCATATATACTCTAATTTTCTTTAAAGATCCACTTATTGCCTTTTGATGGAGAACCCTCTTTAAATATAGTTTTGGTCACTCTAATACATAGTTTTGGACCAAATAAAATTCTTCTTTAGAACTGGGACAACAAAATTTTCTTTCTATAAATTTTTGGTATTTTTCCGATAAAGTTTATTTTTTTAATGAATAATGAAAAATGTTGTATTTTAATTCAAAACATCTTTTTAATATAATATATTTATATGATTATATTATCTTTTTAATTGGTTTCAAACTGAAATTAGAATATATTTTTACCATTTAATCCAATAGTGGTCATTGGAATTAATTTCACCTTGAAATTGGACTTAAACCACTGTCAATATTTTGATATATATTGTTTCATAAAATCACGCTAATTATTCTGACAGTGAGAATTAATTATGAACTAAATTAATGTAACTTATATTCTTTGAAATTTGTAAAATAGAGGTAATTTTTGAATTCAGAATATCAAATATAGCTTAGGGTGATGTTTTGGTATTTTTCTGAAAAACGTCATTTTTTATGACTACTGAAACCACTATGTTGTACATAAAAAAATGATTTTTTGTTTAAATGAAATTTTACAACCTCTATGTTTTGAATTTAAAAATTCATACTTTCATGGTTGTCAATAAGAATTAAAATATTGTTCAATGGGATTAAAATGATTTTTTGGTGAATATTAAATTTTTAGTTTTTAATCGCGATTAGAGGTAATTAGTGTAATTTAAGGTAAAACTAATGTTTTAATAATATGAAATGACCTTGAAACATGTCCTACCCTTATTCGATGTGTCATTGACGACCAAGAAAATCCTTGGGTCAACTTGGGGACCCCATGGAGCCACCTTGGTAGGAAAATGACATTAATGACTTTTTATTTAATGTTAAAATAAAAATGTCACAAACCTGTGTTATTTTACTAATACAATTTTTAAATGGGGTTATGCAATTCATAATTTTGACTATAAATATTAATTAAGAATGCTAAAAAGATTTCCTACGTCATGATATTTTTATTATAATTTTTAGGCATTAAATAAATTAAATTATTTATGACACCTCTCAAGCCTTTGGCTCGGCTAGCCCCTGCCCATTTTGTCTCTCCACATCCCTCTCTTACTCCTAGAAGCCTCACATTGGGCTGTAGTATTTCCAAGGAATCCTTTGAGCTCAAATCAAAAAGAGTTACCCATATTAAAGGAGATTAAAGAGCAATCGAGTCATGTCAGACACAAGGTAAGGGACTTCGTCTCAATCTCCATTCATTGAGGCATATTTTGTTTTATACAAAACATTATTTTATATGGTGTATAAACCCCCATGTATTTTAAGCTTATTCAAAAGGAATCTTTTTTATACGAAGCGTTTTACTAAACGACAAAATTAATGTTTTTTGTCGTACGTATGCGGCGACAATGACTTCTCTGCCACCGTGACCATTATTTGAGTTTCGGCTTCCTCTACAAGCCATAACCTAACTTTTTTTAAAGTAAAAATTAATACCATGTATTACTTTTCTTTTATTTTGGTATTGAAAATGGTTTTCATAATGTTTTTATTATATCAATGTGTTTTATTGATATCTTGCGATTGAAATGTGGAAATGTTATGTTTCCTTTATGCATGTTTTACGTGATACGATTATGTTATGGTTATTGGGCATTGTTATGAAGAAGGGTGGTTCCGTGATAAACTAAGGGCGGGTGAGCCCGATATAGCTCTCCTATGCATTGGGTAAAACGAAGGAGTTAAACGTTAAGGTTTCTCCAAAGAGATTTAGGGAATATACTTTGATGGGTATTCCAAACGAAACCATGAGGGTTACTCCATACGTAAGAATGTTATGAATGTCTCAAGTTACTTTTATGTCTTATGATTTCTAGGATTTATTAATTATTTGATGAGGTATGTTAAAATTCTTATGTTTTATGACTAAAGTATGATTTCATACATGGACTAATGTTTTCATTTTGTACATTTATATCCATTACTAAGCTTTTTATTCCCATCCCATGTTTTTGAAATGTTTTTCACAGGACATAATGTGGAATAGGGTCAAGGATGGGATCAAGGAAAAGTCAAGCTATCTAAAACATGGAACTAGACATGTTTCTTTTTAAGAGTTTTTATTTTATGGAAACTTAGTAGAAGTTTCTACTTTGTAATCTTTTGAGATGAAATAGTTATGTCCTAATTCTCTAAAACTCTAAACCTGAAAAGTTCCTCAATGTGAGGGGCCTTATAGTTGGTATCAAACGTCGGTTTAGATAACTTTTGGAGTTAGAATTCTATTAAATTATTATCCTAAAATATTTTTTTATGGTCAAATTGAAATTATATAGCATTTGAAGATTACCATGTGGCATCATATAAGACATGTTTTTTCAGAATGGTTTTCCACAGAGGAAACAGGGAAGCAGTGTTAGGAAGGCATACAGAAGGAAATAACCTTCCGAATCAGCATCCTGAGATGGTTGGAATTGGAACTGAATAGTTTGTTGCAGTAATGGTGCAGTTGACTCAAGCGATAAATTGTGGCGGTATCCATGCATGAGATCTGCCAGATCAACCGTAGAGGAACATTTCAGTGGTGGAACATTTCATGAGGAAACATCCCCCATTATTCAGATGATCATCTGACCCTGTGCTAGCTGAAGGGTGGACTAATGTACTGGAGAGGATTTTTGATGTCATGGGGTATTCAGAAAATCTAAAGGATACTCTTTCTATTTACCGTTTGGAGGGTGAAGCAGATTAGTGGTGGTCGATGGTTAAAAATTTCAGGGATGCTGATGAGATTGATGCTGTCGACTGGGATGAATTCAAAGTTATGTTTCCTGAGAAGTATTTTATTAAGGCAGTTCGACTTAGGATGGAAAAACAATTCCTAGAATTGAGGCAAGAGGAAGACTCAGTGGATGACTATGAAGAAAGGTTCACTTGATTGGCTAGGTATGCTCCAAATTTTATCCAATACCCTGATAGTAAAATCAATCGTTTTTACTCAGTATTAAAGCCAAAATATTGAAGGGCTTTAGCTTCTCGTCAGTTCATAAGTTATGAAAAGATAGTTCGATGTGCTGAGAAGGTAGAAATAGTGTTTTCCGATGTTCAACTGTTCTATAACAACTTGCAGAAGAAGAGACTGAGATGGCAGGAGAAAGGAAATAATTCTTCAAAAAGGTTTGACGGTAAGAAAACTAAGTTTCCAGTTAGTGATAAATGTGGTAAAAGGCATGCTGGGAAATGACTTCTGAATTCTAGAAAGTGCTACCAATGTTGTATGATGGGACATAAGGCTCGTGATTACACTGATAATGATCAAGGTTATGGTAAGTCCAAATTTTATTTACAATTAGTGAAATTTTTTAAGTGTAATGAGATGGGTCACTTTGAAAACGAGTGTCTGACAAAGATCTTGAGTGATGGGAAGCAGTTAGACTACATGTATAAAGGGGTGGTGAAATCCTTTGCAACTACTTTAGCAGATGTCGGGCCATCAAATGATGATGTATTAGGTACTTTGTTTTTTTTTTCTTCAGATTATTCCAGTGTGTTGTTTGATTTGGGGTCTACACATTATTTCATCTCTGAAAACATTTCAAGTATAATGGGAATACCATCTCGTTAAATGACTCTTGAACATGTGGTAAAAATACCTGGGGGAAATTTTGAGGAAAAAATAATTTATAAGAATCTTCTTATCCTTATCCGTGGAAAGAACCTACTTGAAAACATTATTGTTTTACCTCTAGTAGAGTTTGATGTTATCCTG
Source organism: Viscum album (assembly GCA_963277665.1). Classification (NCBI taxonomy): domain Eukaryota; kingdom Viridiplantae; phylum Streptophyta; class Magnoliopsida; order Santalales; family Viscaceae; genus Viscum; species Viscum album. The sequence goes on from OY728157.1 coordinate 1,727,019,505, forward strand.
GGTATGGATTGGCTCTCTATTTACCACGCAAAGATTTAATGTAGAGCTAAAGAAGTTTCTTTTCAGAAACGCTTTAATTTTGTATACAAGAATGAACCCTTACTGTTGATAATATATCAAGAGGCTGAAAAACTTGTAAAATATGGACGTGAATGTTACCTTGCACATATCGTTGAAAACAAGGGAACTGTTCAGATTAATGATGTTCTAGTGGTAAATGAGTATCCTGATGTTTTTCCTGATGTGTTTCCTGGAATAATACCTGATTGGGATGTTTAATTTACTGTTGACTTAGTTCATGATGCTAAGCCATCTTCAAAAACCCGTTATCGAATGGCTCAAACTAAACTTTTAGAGTTGAAGGAGCAATTGCATGATTTATTAGAGAAAGGATTCAATCGGCCTAGAACATGACCATGGGGTGCTCTTGTTTTATTTGATAAAAAGAAATATGGTTCAATGAGACTTTGCATTGATTATGGTGCCTTTAATAACATCACTGTTATGAACAAATATCCTTTTCCTCATATCGATGATTTTTGTGATCAGCTCCGGGGAGCTCAGTTGTTTTTCAAAGATTGACGTGAGATTGGGGTACCATCAGTTGAAGGTAAAGGAAGAAGATATTCCGAAGACTGCATTTCATACAAGATATGTCCATTGTGAATTTGTAATAATGCCTTTTGGGCTAACCAATTCACCTGCTGTATTCATGGACCTTATGAATAGAATTTTCCATGACTTCTTGGAAAAGTTTTTGGTTGTTTTTATTGATGATATTTTGTTGTTTTCTAAAAGTAAATAGGAGCATGATAGACATTTAAGGGTTATTTTACAAACCTTAAAAGAAAAAATATTTTATGGGAAATTTAGAAAGTGTGAGTTTTGGTTGCAAAAAATTTATTTCCTTGGTTATATTGTTTCTAAAGATGGAATAACTGTGGATCCTGCAAAAACAAAAGTTATTGAAGAATGGCCAAGACCCACAAATGTAACCAAGATCTGTAGTTATCTTGGTTTGAAAGGTTACTACCGAAGGTTTGTTGAAAATATTTCACGGTTATCTTGTACAATTACTAAGCTAACTCAGAAAGGTGTTAAGATTATCTGGACAAAAGAATGTGATGATTGTTTTCAGGAGTTGAAAAAAAGATTGGTGAATGCTCCAGTTTTGGAACATCCTTCCAGGAATGGGGAGTTTGTTATATATAATGATGCTACGTTAAAGGGACTTGGATGTGTCCTTATGCAGAATGATCAGGTAATTTCATATGCTTCACGTCAGTTGAAAACTGATGAGGTAAATTACCCTACACATGATTTGGAATTAGCTGTTGTTGTTTTCGCTTTAAAAATTTTGAGGAATCATTAATATGGAGTAAATTGTGAAATATATACCGCTCAAAAATGTTGAAAGTATATATTCACTCAGAAAGAATTGAATACGAGATAGAGGAGATGGATAGAATTAATCAAGGATTATGATTGTACAATTAATTACCATCCGAGAAAAGCAAATAAAGTGGATGATGCTTTGAGTCAAAAAAGTAATGCTTCCTTAACAATGTTGTGTTTGGAACGTGATCCTTTGCTTAAGTATTTGATTAACTTTCGCATAAAAGTTTTTGGGGAAGGATGTCCGTCTGTTTTGTTTTAGGTATCAGTAAAATCTTCTATATCAGACAGAATCAAGCAAGCATAGAAGCAAGACAGTGAGTTGCAGAAAAAGGTAGAGCTGGTTCTGAAGGGTATGTTTCCTAAATTCAACATTGATAATGATTGTGTTTTGAGATTTGGGAAGTGATTGTGTGTGCCTTGTGATTCACAGTTGAAGAGAGAGTTGTTATGTGAAGCTCATAGTTCTCTGTTTTCAGTTCATCCTGGAAGTACTAAGATGTACAGAGATCTACAGGAATATTACTTGTGGGATGGAATGAAAAGAGATATTGATAATTTTACTGTGAAGTGTTTGACTTGTCAGCAGGTTAAATCAGAACAACAGTTACCGAAAGGGATGCTTCAGCCTTTACGAGTGCCAGTCTGGAAATGGGAAAATATATCCATGGACTTTGTTGTGGGATTACCGAAGACATCTCGAGGTAATAATTCTATCTGGGTTATTGTTTATTGTTTGACTACATCTTCTTATTTCCCTCCTATTCGACATAATTTCTCTCTAGATCAACTTTCTTAATTGTATCTTAAAGAGATAGTTAGGTTGTATGGTGTTCCCCTATCCATTGTATCTGATCGTGATCCCCGATTTTCTTCTAACTTTTGGAGAGGCCTTCAGAAGTCATTGGGTACTGAATTAAATTTTAGTATAGATTTTCATCCTCAATGAGATGGGTAGTCAAAATGAACAATTCAGACATTGGAGGATATGCTACGTGCTTGTTCGATAGATTTTCAGGGAAGTTTAGACAACCATCTTTCTTTGGTTGAATTTTCATATAATAACAGTTTTCATTCCAGTATACAGATGTTACCATTTGAGACATTATATGGGAAGCAGTGTCGAACTCCAGCTTTTTGGGATGAAGTGTGTGAAAGGAAGCTGATGGGACCAGAATTGGTAGAAGAGATGACAGAAAAAGTTCAGTTGATTCAGAAACACATGAGAACAGCTCAGAGCAGGCAGAAGAGTTATGTGGATAACGGAAGGAAGGATCTATCTTTCGAGGTAGGTGATCATGTTTTTCTCAAAGATTCACAGTGGAAAAGTGTGATGCTATTTGGTATGAAAGGAATGCTAAGTCCAAGGTTCATTGGACCATATGAAATTCTGGAAAAAGATGGATCAGTTCCTTACTGAGTGGGTTTAGCTTCGATTTTATCTCAGGTACACAATGTTTTCTTGTTTCGATGTTGAAAAAGTATATGCCTGATCCATCTTCTGTTTTGAGACCAGAGGTAGTTTAGTTGGAAGAGAATCTCTCCCTTATGAAGAACAACCAGTCCAGATTCTTGACCATAGAGAGAAAGTGTTGTGGAATAAGGTAATTCTTCAGGTAAAGGTTTTGTGGAAAAACCATATTGTTGAAGAGGCAACGTGGGAATCTAAAAATGCTATGAGGGATAAATACCAGCACTTATTTTTATAAGTGAAAAAAATTGCAATGACACAATTCAAAAAAGGGGGGAAGGATGTAACATACCAGGTAAATAAAGAATAATACATTTTCATAATTATTAATATTTATTAATTAAATATTAATTTTACTTTAAAGGGGTTTCTATGTTCAATAGCGTACCCGATACGCAACAAATAGTTTCTTTGAAATCTTATGTTGCACACTAGTAAAAAAATAAAAATATTTTAAATGGTAGTAAACACGTAGGCATTGTACTGGCGGGAATGAATATAAATAACTAAATTATGATTATATATGTTTGTTAAATGTTTTTACATTTATCCAATAAAGGATAAGGCTTAAAATACGAAATGAATTCAATTTCAGGCATATATACTCTAATTTTCACTAAAGATCCACTTATCACCTTTTGATGGTGAACCCTCTTTAAGTATAGTTTTTTCACTCTTATATGTTCTTTTGGACCCAATTAAATTCTTCTTTAGAATCGGGACATCAAAATTTACTTTGTGTAAATTTTTGGTATTTTTCCGATAAAGTTTATTTTTTTAATGAATAGTGAATACTATTGTATTTTAATTCAAAACCTCTTTTTAATATAATTTTTTAATATTATTAGATTAACAATTGATTCGGTTTTAAACTGAAATTAGAATATATTTTTACCATTTAATCGAATAGTGGTCGTTGGAATTAATTTCACTTTGAAATTGGACTTAAACTAGTGTCAATGTTTTGATATATATTGTTTCATAAAAACACGCTATTTGTTCTGACAGTGGGAAATAATTATTAAATTAATTAATGTAACATATATGTTTTGAATTTTGTAAAATAGACAACATTTTTGAATTTGGAATATCAAATATAGCTTAGGGTGAAGTTTAGGTATTTTTTCTGAAAATCATCAATTTTTGATGAATAGTGAAACCACTTAGTGGTACTTAAAAAACTGATTTTTCGTTTAAATGAAAATTTACCACCTCCGTATTTTTAATTTCAAAAATATGACATTCATGGTTGTCATTAGGAAGTAAAATATGGGTCAATTGGATTAAAATAATTTTTTGGTGTATAGTAACATTTCTGTTTTTAATTGCGAATAGAGGTAATTAGTATAATTTAAGGTAAAAATAATGTTTTAATAAAATGAAATGACCTGGACACATGTCCTACACTTATTGGATGTGTCATGGCCGACCAAGACAATCCATGGGTCATCTTCAGGACCCCATAGAGCCACTTTGGTAGGACAATGACATTAATAACTTTTTATTTAATGTTAAAATAAAAATGTCACAAACATGTGTTTTTTTACTAAAACAATTTTTAAATTGGGTTATAAAAGTCATAATTTTGACTATAAATATTTATTAGAAAGATAAAAATATTTCCTACATCATGATATTTTTTTATAATTTTTAGACATTAAATAAATTAAATTATTTATGACACCTCTCAAGCCTTTCGCTCGACCAACCCATGCCCATTTTTTCTCTCCACATCCCTCTCTTACTCCTAGAAGCCACACATTTGGGAGAAGTTTTTCCAAGGAATCCACTGAACTCAAATAATAAAGAGTTAACCGTTTTATAAGAGATTAATGATCAATTGAGTCACATCGAACATGAGGTAAGGGATATCATCTCAATCTCCATTCATTGAGGTATATTTTGTTTTATACACAACTTTCTTTTATACAATGTATAAACCCCTTTGAATTTTACGCTTATTCAAAAGGAATCATTTTTTATACAAAGAATTTTACTAAATGAAAAATGGAATGTGTTTTTGTCATACGTATGCGACGACAATGACTTCTCCGCCACCATGACCATTATTTGAGTTTCGTCTTCCTCTACAAGCCATAACCTATCAATTTTTAAATGAAAAATAAATACCATGTATTAAATTTCTTTTATTTTGGTATTGAAAATGGTTTTCATAATGTTTTTATTATATCAATGTGTTGTATTGATATCTTTTGATTGAAATGTGGAAATGTTTTGTTTCCTTTATGCATGATCTACATGATACAGTTATGTTATGGTTCTTGGGCATTGTTATGAAGACGTGTGGTTCTTTGAAAAACTAAGGGCGGGTGAGCCCGATATAGCTCTTCAATGTATTAGGTAACGCGAAGGAGTTAAAGGTCAAGGTTTCTCCAAAGAGATTTAGGGAATATATTGTGATGGGTATTCTAAACGTAACCATGAGGATTACTACCTACATAAGAATGTTATGAATGCCTCAAGTTACCTTTATGTCTTATGATTTCAATGATTTATTCATGATTTGATGAGGTATGTTAAAATGCTTATTTTCTATGAGTAAAGAATGATTTCATATATGGACTAATGTTTTCATTTCGTACTTTTATATCCCTTACTGAGCTTTTTATTCTCATCCCATGTTTTTGAAATGTTTTTCACAGGACTTAATGTGGAATAGGGTCAAGGATGTGATCAAGGAAAAGTCATGCTATCTAAAAGATGTAACTAGACATGTTTCTTTTTAATGGTTTTTATTTTATGGAAACTTAGTAGAAGTGTTTACTTTCTAATCTTTTGAGATGTAATAGTTATGTCCTATTTCTATAAAACTATAACCCTGAAAAGTTCCCCAATGTGAATTATTCATTTAATTCAATATTATGTAATGTTTAAGGCCGGGACATTATATACATTATAAAAATCTAAATGGGGAGGGTTACAAAATTTTCATGAAGTGGCCTAATTTAGATAAAAAACCCCTTTATGGAAGACATTATTTAATGAAAACTATGGAATTTATAGTATAGTCAGATAATGGAGTCCTTAGGTGTCACAAACCAACCCTAGTAGACCCTAAAACTATCACCTGAGCCAATATGTGACATGTCCCGAGGGGCTTTCCTAATCCCCACGGCATAGAATCTATTGTCAGCCACCAAAATGTTACTGTTGGGAATGATTTAGCAAATGAACAAATGATAAACTGATAAATAAAAGTTATCAATAAAAATAAAACTATGAATGGAATGAAGTAAAACCATACACACATCCATGTTACCTTACAGGACACCACCCAACCAAATAACGACCTTTCCCTAATTATGAGAAACTCATCCAAGAGAACTTGGTCAATGGAAACCTGAAACATAAATTACAAAATAGTCATGATAATTATGATTATTAGTTGGATTTCTAGGATAAACCACATAATCTAAGAATCTCACTTCACAAAAGAATCTAATGACACAAGTATGAAATAAAATTATAAAACTATTGTTTAAAAAATATAAATAAACAACATGTTTTTCCCAACTAAAAATCCAACACACTGAACTAACCATTTCTAAAACCATTTGATATGTTAAAAACAAAACCCCAAAAAATGATACCAATGATGGGATAAAGTAGAAAAAGTAAATAGTGCAAGTTGGAATTAAAATATTATGATGAAAATTAAAAAATAAATGAAAAATAATTAAGAAACCATAGGTGATCCGAAATATCCCTATAAGACCCCATGATGTACTTGGTTCGGAACCACCAACTGGTTTATTGGAACCTCCTCAGTCTATAACCAACAGGGCACCCTCGCGAAAAATGACACTAGAGGCACTCTATATCTGGTCTTAATACTTACTATAGGGTAATAAACCATATAATATGGACTAATAAGAATCCATCACTCATTCAACTAAACGATTCCCAGGAACCCATGGTGGTTATAATAATATTGTGTGAGTAGGAGTCCCTCGCATGTGTGACTCATTTAACCACACTTGCCTACCAAAATAAATGATGCTTCCTATGCATTCACCCATAAAGTGTTACCCTTGGAAGGAGCGCATCATATACATGTTCAATCACATCACAAAAAAAAAATTCCAACTGGGCCTTTACAACAACTGAACATTTTTAAAATTTCACAAAACAACAAGGTTTTCAAGCGGGTAGCCGGTTTTTTAACACAATATTTACTAAGAGTTCATAAAAACATCATTATTTGAATTGGTGGTCCCAAATAGGTCTTCTCATTACATAAAAAATTAAACCACTTTTATTAAAACAGTCCTATTTCCAATTAGAGCATTAGAAATACATAGACAAAACCATTACCCAAAATATCACACAAAACCAACATTTTCATTTTTAATTCCAAACGTCCCCAATATCCAAAAACACACACCCAAACTCTTTATACCAAAAAAATGATCCTTTAACCCATTTTAAAATCTCTTGAAAACATGTTCCAATGCCCAATGGGCCAAAAAAATGAGGAATAAAATTGAAACCATTCCATTGAAAACACACAAAATAACCTCCATCATTTAGGATCCAAGAAACCATTTTTTAAATCAATTGTAAAACAACACAATTTCAATGTGTCATCATAATTTGAGGGTACATTTATTTTTTAATGTAGTTCATCAATTGATGTGTCCACATCCAATGGATAATCAAAAAACCAAAAAACATTTTTTAAACCATATCCACATATTCATCACAAGAAATTAAACACAAAACCAACCACTCCCCTTATTTGAATGAACATAAAACTTATTACTGGAAATTTTAATCCCCTTCCAAACTCACACCAAAATAATATTCATCATGTCTTTCAAAAACCTGAATGTGATGTAAACTTTATAAAACATACCAAAAAATTTATTGGCAATTATAAGAACCAACCAAAAAATTTATATATGAATTTGAGAACAAATCAGACAGTTTATTAAAAATTTTATAAAAAATGAAACAATATAGAAACAATTTAATAAACATCACACAAAATCTATAAATAAATTTATAACAAACATAAAATTTTTTTAAAAACATTTATAAAAAAAATTAATATATATATAATTTAAAAAAAACAATGAATAATTTATAAATTATTTATTTAAACCAAAAACACTATCAAAACATATTAATGAGTATATTGAATGTTGGTTTCATGATTAAAACATTATCAAATACACATTTGACATCCAGGGAACACATTTGTCACAAAAAAACATAAATATGACATTAGAATATACTTCAAAACTATTTTTATCAGAATGAACTAGATTTAAAACACAATAAACTGTTACCTATGATTATTGTGAATGTTCAAGAAAAGAAAAAAATTTAATTAAAAACCATCATGTTATATGTGTACGTAATCGGAATGGAAAACATGGATTTTCCAACCTCGGACAATCACATATGCGACAAAGCCTTCAACAAGGAGAAAACGACCCCCCATAGACCAATCACACATCCTAATCAACGAAGAAAATGAAAAAAAACAACACCAAATATGTTATGGTTTATAAATATAAATTAAAACACTAAAAATGATAAAAAAAACCAACGAATGGTGAGGACGTCAGACCGAAGAACTCGCGGTGGTCCAGAGTGATAGTGGGAGGACATCATTGGTTCACGCGATAAAGACTGCCAGAAATGAGGGTAGGTCAATGGGGGTTGGTTACACTACTGGATGGAGAATATTCATGAGAAATGGGGGTCTATATATGTGGTGATGCTGACAGAAGGCGGAGGAATCCATGCCAGAGTGCAGAAGGTCAGAAGATGGGGGTTGGGGTGCGTAAGGCCGAAGATGGGGGTCGAGGAAGGCGGTTAGGTGTGGTGTGGCGAGAAGTGGAGGCTGGCGCTGAGGATAAAGGCTATAGTGGTGAGATATGGTAGCGATGAGGAAGGGGAGAGAAGAAAGTCTGGGTGCATGAAGGGGAAAACCAGAAGGGAAGCTGGTGGTTGGTTGTAGCGAAGAAGATTGAGGGGGAAGACATGGGTGCCTGGGTGTGGTTCACATCAGATGTGTGGAGGGTTATACAGGTAGAATGGAGATTTTTCATTTTATTCTAATGTAATAATAATAATAATATAAATATAAATAATAATAATACAAACAATAATAATAATAATAACATTAATAGTAACAATAAATAATAATAATTTTAATATAAAGACTAATAATAATAATAATATAAAAATAATAAGTATAATGAAGAATTGCACGATACATGGGTTGACATCATGGATGCCACCAACCACGTAGTGACCATGCGCAGGTCTGAAAACCATTAAAATTGTTAAATGACAAAAATTCTAAACTAGGACCCTGTATAAAACATGACCCGAGAGCCCAGAGCGATAAAATAATAAAATAAAAATTAAATGAAATCGTCAGGCTTTGACAATTCTCACCAAGATATACACCTTCTACCCCTAGAAATTCACCTATTCAAACAATAGACAAAACAAGAATTCAAGCATAAATGAAACCAAAAGAAACCACAACACAAGAGAACATGTGAACACAAGAGGGTTATCCCCACCACAAGAACACAACTAATCTAGAAATTTTACACCCAAACATACCACCCCTGGAAGAGGGGTGTTGCAGGAACTCCCAACCGATCAAAACTAGCATCTATAGTATTAGGGAATCGACACATCCACTAAAACATGGAAATATCAACTCAAAATAAAGACCTAGAACACCTTATAAAATCACCTGAGAAAAACATAACCCAAGATGTGAGCCCTATATTAAAACAATTTATTCTAACAAAGGCAATTACACCTCCAAACAGACACATCATACGGTATAATAACTCACAGAAGGGGAAATGACAATTGTATGAAAGCACACTATTTAAGAAACCAAAACCACACAAATAGGATTTCTTGTATTATAATATAATTATTTCATCATAACATCACAAAAAACAATGAAATTACAACAATTTCAAAACATTAACAACATAAAAAAACAAAATGACTATTCAAGTTCTATTTCCCACATGGATCACAAAATGTGAACTGAGGATTCACACCCCCATAAACTCCAAACTGTGCACGAGATTCACCCCGAGAACATTGTCTAGGGATCTGATGGTTGAACTATATTCTACATCAAAATCAGCCACTATAATACTCTAGTAACATCATATTCTTCAGTAGAATCGTCCCCCAGAACTTGTCAAGATAACCAAAACACCAACAATAATCACATGGCCTTAGAGAGATGTGACAGAATGGCTTCGTGTGCCCTAAAAATTTATACAGATGTCAGATCATTGAACGGTCCAATGAAATGGAATCGAGAACCACTTCAAAAGAATCTTTTGAAATTGTTCCCTCTGGTACCCCATTTTACCGATATGGGGAACCTTCATGAGTGACTGAATACATAGGATTTCCAACAATATATGCTCCAGAGACCAACACTGCTAAGAACACATCATCTACAACCTTCTAAAAACAATGTTCCATAGAAGGGAGGACCTCCTCTATAATATCTGAATGATGGAACCCGATGAAGAGAGAATTATTCATCAAATATGGCGACGTTACCTCTAGAGAAAAGGGAAAAGGTTCCATGAAATGGTAAACATATTCTTTCACAATCCGTTGGATTTTTTCAATACATATGATCTATTACCTTTTCTTATTCTTCACCTCTTCTGGTATAAACCATTTTATGAAAATGGATTTAAAGACTTTCCATATCATCCTGAATATCCATGATGGTGAGGTGAAAAAGATTTATTCACCTATAGGATGACCTTCAAACAGACACAAAAGGTCACACACTCTAACAACATTGGGGGTTCCCAATACCCTGAATATTTACATGACCTATTCAAGCCACTATGATACCTATAGCAGTCCCTGATCACCATGGAGGATAGGAAAAGTTGGTGAATAATGAAAAAAGGTGTTACCTTTTAGAATCCTTGGGGAACATTTTGGGCATCATTTTCTAAATAAAACATAAAACATAAATCCAGAACCGATATAAATCAATGTATAATCAAAAGTAACATCCTATGACAAAATGTCCTGCACAAAAAAACATAAAAATATAATCACAACCCAAAATTCCATTTTGTTATATTTTAAATCCTCCTTCAATAATTTCAACATTGAAAATAACAAACCACTATTCATATAAAATTCAACTTCAAAAATAATATTTTTAAATAAAATTTATAAAAACAAGGTCCGGACATTAATTACAAGTACACATTCTAGTAATCCCATGAAATATTGAACATGTCTTTATCCTCTTTTATCCATATAAACCAACATTCACATTCCATGCATCCCATCACATATGAATCATTCATAAATAGTACCAAGGTTTCACCCAAACCATTTCACTTCCAATTCCCAGAAAACACTAGATTTCTAGACAATGATATTTAAATTTTTAAACCCATTTCACAAATTTAATTCCCATTAAAAGAAACCATTCTCATTTAAAACCCCACTTTTTCATTTTTAAATTCCCACTTACACTAACCAGATCCACAAATACACTTATCTTAGATAAAAATATCGGAGTGAGGGACTAGTAGTCATGCTTAACATGGAAACATGGTATTGGGCCATGACCAATGTATGTATCAAAAACTACGAGAAACATAAAGCATATACTCATAATCCTCATGGGTCTCTACTCCTTGTGAAATCAAGATGTATAATCATCTTTCCCCTATTGTCATGCCTCGATTCAAGAAAAACCTAAATGAGAGAAGGACTCAATTCCCAGAGTACCCTAGGGGACTCAAGGTTTGGAATGAGAGAGAGGTCATGAATATTTTCCTATAACTACCTCTTGATTCCCAACAGTCCTAAAATCCATCTACCATACATCCTAAAAAAAATTCCTCCTCTGATATCATTTTTCATGATCCATCTCGGTTTGTCCTTGAACAGGTCACCCAAGTCGGTTTGCGATATGTCCCGAGGGGCGTTCTTGATCCCCACAAGATGAAAACTACTGTTAGGAATCAAAAATTAACGATTGGGAAATATTTGGTCAACGTGAAAAAAATAAACAGATAAATAAAAGTTGTCAATAAAAATAAAACTAGTAGCAGACATAATGTAAAACTGCACATACCTCCATGTGAGCTTCTAGGTCACCACCGAACCAAAGACCGTCCTTTCTCCGATAAGGAGAAACTCAGCCAAGAGAACCTATGAAAAGGAAACCTGGAACTGTAATATTTAAATATGTGTAATAATTAAAATTACCAGTAGTTTTTCTACGTTAAACAACATAATCCAAGAATATCACTTCCAAAAACAATCCAATGAAAAACAGTTTTAAATACAATTATAAGATAAGGGGTTTTAACATTTTTAAATAAAAAACATGTTTTCCCCATTTAAAAATCCAACACACGCTACATACCATTTCCAAAACCATATTTCCCATTAATAACAATTCTAAAAAAGGATGATAAAAAATATAGGCTAATGTAGAATAGGTAAAAATTGCATGCTGGAAACAAACTAGTATAATAGAAAGTAAAAAAGAAAATGAAAAATAATCATGTATCAATTGGTGATCCTAAAAATACCGAGAAGTCCCTCAGATGTACTTGGTTTGGAACCATCTACATGTCTATAATAGAGCTCTTATGTCTAAAACCTACTAGATTCCTTCATTATAAAATAATCTAGTGGCTCACCCCATCTGGCCTCTATACATACTAGTGGGTACAAATCCATATAATTGGGGATGATATGAAACAATCACTCGATCAAACAAAGGATTCCCTGGAACCCTTGGTGCTTATAATAATACTGTGTGAGTAGGAGTACGTAGCATGCGTGACTCATCTCACTGCACTTTCCTACTCCAAACACGGATGCTTCCTATGCATTCACCTATAATTGGTTACCCTAGAACGGAGCAACCCATATACATGTTCAAACATTTCAAATTAAAAAAGTACCAAACCAGCCTTTACAATTAAACATTTAGAACAATTGACAAAACATTATTGTTGAAAATAGGCTACCCTATTTTTATATATATTATTTTCTAAAATATCATACAAACATCATCATCTGAGTTGGTGGTACCAAACTGATAACAACTTAAGATAAACAATTAAATCACATCTTTTAAAACAAAAGTTATTCTAATTGTACCTTTACCATTAAATATCCAAATAATTTACACAAAATATCACACAAAAACCACATTTTAATTTACAATTTCAAATGGTCCCATGTTCCAAACACACACACCAAATAACTTTATAATGAAGCAATGGGAAATTACACCTTTTCTAAATCTTGTAATACCATGTTATAAGTCAGAATGGGCCCAAACCTTAAGGAATACAATTGATACCATTCCCTTGAAAAAACACAAAAGAACCTCCTTCCTTTAGGATCAAAGAAACAATTTTATGAAAACATGGATAAAAAACCATTTCAAGGCATTCATCATCATTAGAGGGCACTTACATTTGTGCACCTAGTGCATCCGTAGTTGTGTCGACATCAAATGGAGCACCTAAAAACCAAGGAAATATACAAAAACCATATCCACAAATTCAGCACTTTCTTTTAAAATGAAAACCAATCACTCCTCTTATTTTGAAAGAAACCCATCCTTTTTATTGGAATCATCAATCCATTTACAAACTCACACCATATCATACTCATCACATCTTTAATAAACTCTAAAATGGTGGAAACATAAAAAAATACAGTAAATAATTTCTTAGTTATTATATGGACATGCAAGACAATGTATAAACTATTTATAAACATGTAAAAAAGATTTTAAAAATTTTTATAAGATGATGAAATTTTTTTTAGAAAATTTAATAAATATTCCATATAATTTATAAAAAATTTTATAACGAACCAAAAAAATTATTAATAAACTTTATAAAACATTTAAACAATTTTTAAACAAATTATAAACCGACCAAAAAATTTATATACAGTTCATTCAAATATGAAACACTATAAAAAACTATTTATGAGTATATCAAAAGTTAGTTTAATGCTTAAAACACTATCAAAACAACATTTAACATAATATAAACACATTTTTCATAATCAAATGTAAACATGACCAGAAAAAGTACTACAAAACTATTTTTATCAAAACTAACTAGCTTGAAAAAAATATATAATGTTAACTAAGTGTATTGTGATGGTGTGTGATAAGTCAAATATTTTATTATAAATAGTCATGTATTATGTGGATGTGATCAGAAAGGAAAATGTGGATTTTCCTATCTCAAAAAATCACAGATGTTACAAAACCCTCAACAGGGAGAAATAATACCATGCTAATGAATCACACTACCTATTAAACTAGAAAAATGAAACCAATAACATCCAAGAAGTTAGGGTTAGGTCAATTAAATTATGAAAATTAAAATATAACGAAAAATACTATAGGTGAGGTTGTTGGGACAAATAACTCACAGACATGTTAAGTGGGAGTGGTAGATCATCATCGGGTCGGATGAAGAAGAATTCAAAAATTGATGGGTGGTTACTAGGAGTTGGTTGTGCTGCAGGTTTGAGAAGAAGGGAAAAAGAAGGAGGGGGGTCTTCTAGTGTGATGAGGATGTCACGAGTAGGAGGAGGCTTTTCGAGAGTCTGGATGGTTAGAAGCTTGAAGGTCGGGGTGTGGAAGACTGAAGCTGAGGGTTGTTGGTGGTGGTCGGTTGTGGCAAGGTTAGAGGTGGAGGCCGTCAATGGTGATGAATGATGGAGCGTTGAGGGAGGGTAGTGGAGATGAAGTGGTGAGGGTAGAGGTCAGGAGCATGGAGGGGAAAACTCGAAGGGAATGCAGTTGTCGACCATATAAGAGAGAAGCATGGGGGAACAAGGGCATGCATGGGCACGACACACAATAAAGGGGAGGGGTGATGCAGGTAGAGTATGTTTTTTTCATTTTATTTGAATGTAATAGAAATAAGAATAATATAAGGAATATTAATAATAACACAATTAATAATAATAATAATAATAAGTATAATAATACAAATTATAATAATAATAATGAATAATAATATTAATAAAATGAATCCTAAGAATACAATAACAATAAGAATAATAATAATAATTTTGAATTTCACTACAGCTGGTCTGACAGCGCTACTATCACCAACCACACAGTGACCGCACGTGGGTCCAAAACCTAGAAAAAATGTTAAATTAAAAAAAACTGCGACCCATCCCGAACTATGACGTGAGAGCATGGGGATAAGAAATAATAAAATAAAAATTATATGAAAGAGTCAGGGTGTGATAACAAGTATCTGACATTATATCACCTGAATATTGAGAAAGATCATGGAGATCCAAATGTGTAAATGATTAGGAGTATGATATGTGGAAGGGATATTTTAAACCAAAAAGGAAGTGTTTGACCGGATATTTTCCATAAATAGTTGATCCCCTTGTATAGATATGGATCATATTTAAGAGGGGACATCTTTGTTTCCCTCATGGACCCCTTAATGAAGGGTCCTGATTAAGAGATCATCTGCATATGTTTTTCTCACCAGATATCAGAATTTTTATTTTCTGAATGGTTGGGACAATGAAATGAGGCATATGTGTCACTATGTATGTCATATGAAAGATAATTAGTACACATGTACTTATTGATGTGTTAAGTGGTTTAAAGTCATGTATCCTGGACATTAGCTATGAAATTTAACCTCATGTGGTAAGGATGAAGGTGACTCAACATCAAAATATAATCTTACCACTGGACTAGTGTGGATTACCCAATGGTTACTATGTATCTTGTTGAAGCAATAATCAAGACACACGTTGTTCTAAAATAATGATCCCTCTCTCTGATCGAAGTCATGTGTGGAGGAAAAAGGGTTTTTTTTAATACATGATCATGAATAGGGTGAGATCCCATGTTGGATCCTCTTATAGTGATCTGAGTTATACCAAAGAGAATAGATAAATGTAACATATGTTGTTTAGGATGGAATCAATATTAATGATTTGTACATAACGATGTATCTCATCGAAATTAGAATCAATCAACACATTGTTCACGATGAGTCAATTTATGTAAATGTCATGACTAAAATATATATGGTCTTTCTGTTATAGTCTTTCATCTAGGACCATGGTAATCCTAGTACAAGTTGATATTTCTTTCTCATGTAGTGATGTTCTTTCCCAAAACTCCTAATCTCGAATCAGTTAATCTCAGGGTGATGAATAAGGAGTGTAAAAAGTTTCTCATAGAACAATAATAAAATTGTGTGAATGATATGGGAATTCTCTTTTTTGTTGGCTAGGTCTAGATGTATGATATAAGGTTATCTACATATCTCATTAGAATGAGATTCAAGACACAAAAATTTCTTGAATGAATCAATCTGTTGTTCTGGAACATCCAAAATGAGTGGAAATTTTCATAATTTTTTTATATGAGATCTATATTTTAGAAACTATCATCATTAAAAATCATTCCAACGTAATAAAAAATACACACATAGTTCAGGATGGGTTCCCAATGCATCTTTTAGTCATACACAAGGAGTGTAGAATTGTTTTTGTTTCTTGTTATTATTTGGCCCATGATTTGACGTCTAGGAATCACTATATATCATTATGGAAACATTATCGATCCACACATAGTTCGTGATATACCATGAATATTTAAATGAAGTGTTTTAGAATAATATAAACCAACATGAATGATATTAAAGGTTATGGATGGTCTAATGAATTGAGATCTAGACATCACATTGTATCATGTCTTGGAAATAATAAATTCAAATCTATTTATTTTATTGATTATTCAATTTTCCATCATGCAATGATGATGTTAACTATGGAGTTAAAAATCATTGTTTTATAAATTTAGGTCTCTAAATCTGGAATAAAATATTGCAGCTAGACCAAAATATAGGATCATGATGTCACTATATAACGTTCTAGAGAGAAAAAATAAAGACACATATTTCATGAAAATAGTTTCCCACATCAATCAGGTTTTGACATGGGGAAAGGGGTACTAGAATTTTAAATAATGATGGTTGGGACAAGGATATAGATTCTATTTATTACTACATATGTAACACCCGAGACTTTTATGTTATATAAACCATCAAAGGAATCTTTTTCTACACAACACTTGCTTGGCTTGCTTTGCACGCAATCGCGACCTTCCTCGATAGCTTGCGTCGTACGCAATACCGAGTTTCACTAAACAACAATATATTATTAAAACTAGCCGTTATGAATAGTAATAACCACTTTTTGAAATTTTATAAATTTTATTTTTCAAAATGGACTTCATTTTTGGACTCAGAATATCGAAATTAGCCTAGGGTGAAATTTTGGTTTTTTTCTGAAAACTTTCAATTTTTGATGAATAGTGAAACCACTAAGTGGTAGGTTAAAAACCGAATTTTACATAAAACTTAATTTTACCGCTTCTGTGAATGGAATTTCGAAAATCCGAGAGACACGGTTAATATCAAGGACTAAAATGTGGTTCAATGAGATGAAAATAATTTTTGGTGAATAGTAACTTTTTACTATTTTTTACCGCGGTTAATAGTAAATAGGGTAACTAAGGGTAAATATGATATCAATATTACCCTAACACATGTCCTAATTCTATTGGACAAGTGTAATTCGACCAAAAACAAACTTAGGAATAAAATATGACCATTTAGGCCCACTTGGATTAGATTAGGACATTTATTATTAATTTATTTAAAGAAGGGTTAAAATAGTTAAAATCAAAGTTTAATAAGTAAATCATTTTTAATATGGGTTTATAAATAAGATAAATTCGATTGTAAATATTCATTAGAAAGCTAAAAAGATTTCCTACATGATGGTACTTTATTTGTAATTTTTAGACATCAAATAATTTAATTTATTTATGACACAAAGATGATGCAGTAATTATCTTGTTAACAAAATATTGACAAAATTGATGTTATAAACACCAAAATAAATGTAATTTGACACTTTTTATGAATTCCACTAATTTTCTAGGTTACTATGATATATTAATGTTGATTTAATCAACTTGGTTCGAACATATAATTCTGTTATGACTTTCACAAAAATCATATATCAAATAGTGTCAAAATTGACACAAAATAGTTTTTAAATAAAATATTATATTACTAATTGTTATTTTATTCCTAAAAATCTAAGGTTCGGCCAAATGACTTAGATAAGGATATATATATTAATAATAAACAATTTGGGGTTCGTTTGGCATGTTATAGTAAGTTTATTAACCATATAGTGAAAGAAAACAAAAAGACACGGTAAAAGTTAAATTATTTAACTTAGAGTTAAATCTAATTGATAAGGTTAAAATAATATCCTAAACTTGTCTAAATTCTATTGGTTGATGGGATTTCGACCCTTCCCCACTTTAGCTTCGAAATAAGACCCTTCGGAACCATTATAAACCGATTTTGACTTTAATATAAAATAATATTTTGAGAAATTCCTAAGGTGCCCCTCTCCTCCCTTATAAAAGGGCACCTCCTCCCCCTCCTCCTCACACCAAATTGAGCACTCAAGCTCGGCCACCCCCTGCCATTTTATCCTCTCCACTTCCCTAGAATAATCCTAGAGGTCCTGGTCTTCTCCAAAGACCAATCTTAGTTCCTTAAGTGGAGGATTCAAAGAGGCGTTCCAAAGAAGAGGTAATATCGATTACCGATCTTTTCAATTTCTTTCGTCTTCAACTTCTTCTTCTTTAGTTGTTTCATGACAAAGTAATAACATCAGTATTACTTACATACTGATATGTTATTATAAATATGAAACAACCCTAATTCACCTTCTATCCATCCTACGGAAAAATGAAATCACCACGCGTGCGTACGTACGGAATACTGTCTCCACGCCGTGGTGTAATCTATTTTTCCACCATCACCTTACAAGGATGGTTATAATGGTGTAATAGGTAACTATATATGATTATTATGAAGTAATATTGATACTGAAATAATATATATATATACTCCAATACAATTCCACGATCATAGGAACGATATCATCACTCGTGCGTACGTACGGAATACCGTCTCCACGATGTGATGCGACTCGTTCTACATGATCTTCATTTCATAATGATTATATAAATGAATTGAATTAATGAATATGGTATATAATACACTAATACCATTCTGTAAATGAATTATCTATAACCTAAAGATAAGAATAAGAATTTATTCGGCAAAACATGCGTAAGAACAAAAGGCAATAAAGACCCGAGTAACAAGTAACAATGAAATATTACTAACAAGAAGCTAAGAATATGACCATATATGATATCATATCAATATGTATGATTCTGGAATAAGTCAATAACATTATTTAAACCATTATACAGGAGCTTCGGACACGTACAAAGAAAATCGGACCTAAGGTAAGGGAAATATTACAATCTCATTTTTATCCGAGATTGTTTATTCGTAAGTATTTACTGGGGTGTATTTTATCATCCACATCCATGTTCCCTCAATATGTAATATTGTTTCCATCCACTTACAATAGTTTAAATCCAATTTTACCCTTCGGTGAGTTTTTAGTAAAGAATATGAAAGGAATCTTTTGTCGTTTTTTCGTACGAGGTACTTTTTGACTTTTTCGACAAAAGTACGAAGAATGTTTTTTTAACTTAAACGGCACGAACGGATTTTTACGGTTTTATAAAGCCTTATTTTCATGAAGCTTCCTCCAAAATATTTCATGACTATTTTCAATAAAATCTCTTTCTTTTAAAATTGCATGATGTTTTGTGAAAAGAAATTGATTTTGAAGAAGAAAGGATATTTTCCTCAAGAATTCATTTCAAGTGTTTTATCAAAATTATTTTCCATATAAGATAATAAAGGGTTCTGTTTCAATCCATATTTTCACATTTATTTGACTACGTTGTGATGGAATTATGTTTATGAATTCCTTTATCTTATATGAATGGTTTTATGATGTCATGATGTTTCTAGAATCCCATTTTTGTTACATGTGTTATGTGATGATGTATGATTTATGATTATGTGGCACACATAAGAAAGGATTCATTATAAGATGGGTGGGACCTATATCTCCCTCCAATGCATTGGGTAAAGATTTTATATCTCATGAGATAGACATGGCTGGAACGGAAGGTTATTTCGGTTCAGTGATACAGGACTGAAACGAGGATTACTCGATTCAGAAAGGGACTTTGTCCACTAAGATGGTCTTGGCAATGAGTCAAGACTAACAAGAAATGATTTTCCATGATTATGTGTGCATGCCACAAAGTTTCAAGTTTCATGTTATGATTATGGGGATCTCATTTTCACTTCTATGATTTATTAAGATTTTATGATCTCTTTTGCAGGTTATGATTTTTAAAAAAAAATATGATATGATTTTTATTTCCTTTATTGCCCTTGCTGAGCATTTGAGCTCACCCTTTTATGTTTTCTTTTCCCCAGGTCAGGAAGATGGGTATTAAGTAGAATATGCTAAAAGGGACCCTAGATATGATGAAATAAATGGGAGGCACTGTAGAAGATTTATGAACCAGTTGTTTATGTTTCCCAGTTTCTAAAGACACTATACCTATACGGTCCTTTGTGGTTTTATCATATGTTGTAATAAGTGTGCTTCAATTTTGAAGTATTAACAATGTATGTAAAGTATGGGTCGTTATAGTTGGTATCAGAGGAAAGGTATAGTCAACCTTTGGAAACTAGGATGTGAAAGCCTTAGTAAGAACCCTAAGGATAAGTCTAAGCATAGAACACAATCTTAGTGTTTTAGAAATGGACTTGAATAACCTAGGATAAGACCTTAAGCATGAAAATTTTATTCTTGAATTATGTGGTTTTCTATTATAATTAGTGTTGCTCACACTATTCATCTTGGTTTTAGTCAATGGCTGGAACCCGAAGGAACCGTGTTAATGCGGAATGCGATGGGCAATGCAATGATTGTCCCCCTGAGCAACCAAATGATATGGGAGCTGGAATGCAAAATCTTGTAGCCATGCTCACACAACTTTCTCAAGCTATGAATCATGCAGGACTTCCAAACGAGCAAAGGAGGGAGCAACATTCTGTTGAATCCTTCATGAGGCAGCGTCCACCTTCTTTCAGTGGGTCTACTGATCCATTAGTTGCTGAACAATGGATTAGTACTACTGAAAAGATATTTTCAGTTCTTCAATGTTCTGAACATGATAAGGTCATCCTAGCAGTGTATCGTTTAGAAGGAGATGCTGATCAATGGTGGAATCTTGTTAAGAATACGAGGCAAAGGGGTGAAATTGAGTCTATGGAATGGGACGAGTTCAAGAACTTATTTTTCAATAAGTACTTCCCTCGTATTCTCCGAACAAAGATGGAGAAAGAGTTCCTTGAACTGAAGCAAAGGGATGATGAATCTGTTAGTACCTATGAAGCAAATTTTACAAGACTTGCAAGGTACGCTTCTGGTATTATTATCCAACCTGAGAGTAAGATCGATCGATTCTTTAGTGGCTTAAAACCAAGTCTTCGAAGGGCATTAGCCATAAGGGACTTCAATAGCTACGAGGAAATCGTTCGATGTGCTCTCAAAGTCGAGATGGAGATTGGAGTAACCCATCAGTCACATGGGTTTGATAAGAAGAGGAAGATGGAATTCAAAGGAAACTCTAAAGAGCACACTGAAAAGAAGATGAACTTTCCCTTATGCTCAAAGTGTGGAAAGAAACATGGAGGGAGTTGTCTTAAAGGGACAAGTAAATGTTTTAAATGTGGAAAAGAAGGTCATCGGGCATTTGAATGCCGTGATAATGGGAAGAAGATGTCTAATGATGCAAACAAAGGAAGGGATACACAGAATGATCCTACTACACTTCAATGTTTCAAGTGCAAGGAGATGGGGCATTATGCCAATCAATGCCCAAATCCAAGGGTTGATGATGATGGTCGACGTCAACAAACTCTTAAGGCTAAAGACAAAGGAAAGTCACATGCAATTTCTATCAGCGATGTGGAGTACGATAACGATGTGGTGAAAGGTACACTTACCATCCACTCTAAAGTAGCAAATGTTTTATTTGATTCTAGATCCACCCACTCTTTTATTTCTGAAGACTTTTCTAAGGGTATCACCGTATTACCTCAACAATTAGATGTTGAGTTAGCTGTGACAACACCTAATGGCACATCAATCGCATCAAAAGTTTATAATTCTTCTCCGATCGAAGTTTGTGGGAAAGTGCTTCCTGCAAATCTTGTGATCCTTCCTATAGTGGAATTTGATGTGATTCTTGGCATGGATTGGCTTTCTTTATACGGAGCTCATATCAATTGCCAAAGAAGGGAAGTCACATTTCATATTCCAGATCAATCTATGATCGTCTATCAATGCAAGGATGAACATAACCTTCCAGTGGAAATTCCTTCCATCTTATGGGTCATGATTCCACTAAATGAAGGTTATTTATCTCAAATGGTTGGTGAGAAACTCACGATTAAGAATATGCCCATTGTACGAGAGTTTGATGATGTCTTTCCGGAGGAATTGCCGGGTCTTCCACCAAATCGTGAAGTTGAGTTTTCAATAGAACTCGTACCGGGTGCTTTGCCTATTTCAAAGACACCTTATAGAATGGCCCCAATTGAGTTGCAGGAATTGAAGAAGCAACTCCAAGAGAATCTTGATAAGGGATTCATACGCCCTAGTGCGTCACCTTGGGGAGCACCTGTTCTATTTGTTAAGAAGAAAGATGGATCAATGAGACTCTGCATTGATTATTGAGAACTTAACAAGATCACTATCAAGAACAAATATCCTCTCCCACGCATTGATGACTTATTTGACCAACTACGCGGAGCTCAATACTTTTCCAAGATTGATCTTCGTTCAGGGTATCATCAATTAAGGGTCAAAAGGGAGGATATACCAAAGACGGCTTTCCGTACAAGGTATGGACACTATGAATTTATAGTGATGCCATTTGGTCTTACTAATGCCCCTGCTATCTTCATGGATCTAATGAATAGAGTCTTTAGAGACTATCTTGATCAATTTGTGGTAGTCTTTATAGACGATATTCTTGTCTATTCAAAGAGCAAGGAAGAACATGAAGATCACTTGAGAATTATATTGAAGACCCTGAGAAAGGAGAAGCTTTATGCCAAATTTACCAAGTGTGAATTTTGGCTTCAAAAAGTTGCATTTTTGGGTCACATAATCTCAAAAGAGGGGATATCTGTGGATCCAGCAAAAACAGAGGTTATCGAAAGATGGTCGAGACCAACAACAGTAACTGAGATCCGAAGTTTTCTTGGTTTGGCTGGATATTATCGACGTTTTGTAAAAGATTTTTCACGATTATCTAATCCAATCACCAAGTTGACTCGGAAAGGAGTCAAGTTTGTCTGGACAGAGGAATGTGAAGAGAATTTCAAGGAGTTGAAAAGAAGGTTATCCAGTGCACCTGTGCTCACACTGCCTTGTAGTGGAGAAAGATTTGTGATCTACAGTGATGCATCCAAGAAGGGATTGGGGTGTGTTCTTATGCAAAATGATATGGTGATAGCTTATGCCTCACGACAGTTGAAAATCCATGAGCAAAATTACCCAACACATGATTTGGAGTTGGCTGCGGTAATCTTTGCATTAAAGATTTGGAGGCATTACCTTTATGGTGAAAGGTGTGATATTTATACTGATCATAAAAGTTTAAAGTATATTTTCACACAAAAGGAGTTGAATATGCGTCAAAGAAGATGGTTGGAGCTGATTAAGGATTATGACTGCTCAATCCATTACCACCCTGGGAAAGCAAACAAGGTGGCAGATGCATTAAGTCGACAAGACCATGCTAGTTTATCCATGATGAGGATCACAAAAGATCCAATATTTATGGATTTACAAAGGATGGATCTTGGAATTATAATGGAAGGGGAAAAATCTTATCTTTCTCAAATGAATGTTCAACCATCTATACATGTGAAGATTAAAGAGGCACAGAAAGAAGATGTCGAGTTACAAAAGAAGGTGAGAAATGTTCCTGAATTAAACCTTGATTGTGATGGGATAATAAAGTTCAGGAATCGGGTTTGTGTTCCTCCCATCCCCGAATTAAAGAAGGAGCTGCTGGATGAGGCTCATAGTTCATCATTCTCTATTCATCCTGGAAGTACGAAGATGTATAGGGACCTGAAAGAGTACTTCTGGTGGGATGGCATGAAAAGAGATGTTGCTGAATATGTCTCTCGATGCTTGGTTTGTCAACAAGTTAAAGCTGAGAGACAAAAGTCTAAGGGGATGTTACAACCATTACCCATACCCGAATGGAAATGGGAAAACATCACTATGGACTTTGTCACAGGACTTCCTAAAACATCCAAAGGCAATAATGCTATCTGGGTCATAGTTGATCGTCTTACAAAGTCCGCACACTTCATTCCTATTAGAGAGGATTTCTCTCTAGATCAGCTTGCCAGGATATATGTAAAGGAAGTGGTAAGATTGCATGGAGTACCACTTTCTATTATATCTGATCGGGATCCGAGATTTACCTCGAAGTTCTGGCGAAGTCTTCAGCATACTCTGGATACAGAGTTGAGTTTCAGCACTGCTTATCATCCCCAGACAGACGGTCAGTCTGAGAGAACAATTCAAACCCTAGAAGATATGTTGAGAGCTTGCTCTATGGATTTCAAAGGAGGTTGGGATCAACACCTACCTTTGGTGGAATTTTCTTATAATAATAGCTTTCACTCCAGTATTCAGATGGCTCCTTATGAAGCTCTCTATGGAAAGAAATGCAGGACTCCAACTTGCTGGGATGAAGTTGGGGAAAGAAAGCTGTTAGGACCTGATCTCGTTGATGAAATGGCAGAAAAGGTCAGATCTATTCAACAACACATAAGAGCAGCTCAGAGTCGACAGAAAAGTTATGCCGACAACCGAAGAAAAGACCTAGAGTTTGAAGTGGGCGATAAAGTGTTCTTACGAATATCTCCCTGGAAGAGGGTTATGAGATTTGGAAAGAAGGGGAAGTTGAGCCCTAGATATATCGGTCCTTTTGAAATACTGGATCGTGTTGGGAAGGTAGCTTACCGATTGGCGCTTCCACCGAATCTCTCTCAAGTTCACGATGTGTTCCATGTATCTCTCCTGAGAAAGTACATACCAGATCCTTCACATGTACTCAGCTCAGAAGTTGTACCGCTGGAGCAAGATCTTTCTTATGAAGAACAGCCGATAGAGATTCTGGATCATAGCGAAAAAGTCCTACGAAACAAGACCACTCGCTTGGTGAAAGTTTTATGGAGGAACCACCAACTTGAAGAAGCCACATGGGAGCTTGAGGATATGATGAAGGAGAAGTATCCTCATCTGTTTGTTACAAAGTGATGAATTTCGAGGGAGAAATTCTTTTTAAGGGGGGTAGAATGTAACACCCGAGACTTTTATGTTATATAAACCATCAAAGGAATCTTTTTCTACACAACACTTGCTTGGCTTGCTTTGCACGCAATCGCGACCTTCCTCGATAGCTTGCGTCGTACGCAATACCGAGTTTCACTAAACAACAATATATTATTAAAACTAGCCGTTATGAATAGTAATAACCACTTTTTGAAATTTTATAAATTTTATTTTTCAAAATGGACTTCATTTTTGGACTCAGAATATCGAAATTAGCCTAGGGTGAAATTTTGGTTTTTTTCTGAAAACTTTCAATTTTTGATGAATAGTGAAACCACTAAGTGGTAGGTTAAAAACCGAATTTTACATAAAACTTAATTTTACCGCTTCTGTGAATGGAATTTCGAAAATCCGAGAGACACGGTTAATATCAAGGACTAAAATGTGGTTCAATGAGATGAAAATAATTTTTGGTGAATAGTAACTTTTTACTATTTTTTACCGCGGTTAATAGTAAATAGGGTAACTAAGGGTAAATATGATATCAATATTACCCTAACACATGTCCTAATTCTATTGGACAAGTGTAATTCGACCAAAAACAAACTTAGGAATAAAATATGACCATTTAGGCCCACTTGGATTAGATTAGGACATTTATTATTAATTTATTTAAAGAAGGGTTAAAATAGTTAAAATCAAAGTTTAATAAGTAAATCATTTTTAATATGGGTTTATACATAAGATAAATTCGATTGTAAATATTCATTAGAAAGCTAAAAAGATTTCCTACATGATGGTACTTTATTTGTAATTTTTAGACATCAAATAATTTAATTTATTTATGACACAAAGATGATGCAGTAATTATCTTGTTAACAAAATATTGACAAAATTGATGTTATAAACACCAAAATAAATGTAATTTGACACTTTTTATGAATTCCACTAATTTTCTAGGTTACTATGATATATTAATGTTGATTTAATCAACTTGGTTCGAACATATAATTCTGTTATGACTTTCACAAAAATCATATATCAAATAGTGTCAAAATTGACACAAAATAGTTTTTAAATCAAATATTATATTACTAATTGTTATTTTATTCCTAAAAATCTAAGGTTCGGCCAAATGACTTAGATAAGGATATATATATTAATAATAAACAATTTGGGGTTCGTTTGGCATGTTATAGTAAGTTTATTAACCATATAGTGAAAGAAAACAAAAAGACACGGTAAAAGTTAAATTATTTAACTTAGAGTTAAATCTAATTGATAAGGTTAAAATAATATCCTAAACTTGTCTAAATTCTATTGGTTGATGGGATTTCGACCCTTCCCCACTTTAGCTTCGAAATAAGACCCTTTGGAACCATTATAAACCGATTTTGACTTTAATATAAAATAATATTTTGAGAAATTCCTAAGGTGCCCCTCTCCTCCCTTATAAAAGGGCACCTCCTCCCCCTCCTCCTCACACCAAATTGAGCACTCAAGCTCGGCCAACCCCTGCCATTTTATCCTCTCCACTTCCCTAGAATAATCCTAGAGGTCCTGGTCTTCTCCAAAGACCAATTTTAGTTCCTTAAGTGGAGGATTCAAAGAGGCGTTCCAAAGAAGAGGTAATATCGATTACCGATCTTTTCAATTTCTTTCATCTTCAACTTCTTCTTCTTTAGTTGTTTCATGACAAAGTAATAACATCAGTATTACTTACATACTGATATGTTATTATAAATATGAAACAACCCTAATTCACCTTCTATCCATCCTACGGAAAAATGAAATCACCACGCGTGCGTACGTACGGAATACCGTCTCCACGCCGTGGTGTAATCTATTTTTCCACCATCACCTTACAAGGATGGTTATAATGGTGTAATAGGTAACTATATATGATTATTATGAAGTAATATTGATACTGAAATAATATATATATATACTCCAATACAATTCCACGATCATAGGAACGATATCATCACTCGTGCGTACGTACGGAATACCGTCTCCACGATGTGATGCGACTCGTTCTACATGATCTTCATTTCATAATGATTATATAAATGAATTGAATGAATGAATATGGTATATAATACACTAATACCATTCTGTAAATGAATTATCTATAACCTAAAGATAAGAATAAGAATTTATTCGGCAAAACATGCGTAAGAACAAAAGGCAATAAAGACCCGAGTAACAAGTAACAATGAAATATTACTAACAAGAAGCTAAGAATATGACCATATATGATATCATATCAATATGTATGATTCTGGAATAAGTCAATAACATTATTTAAACCATTATACAGGAGCTTCGGACACGTACAAAGCAAATCGGACCTAAGGTAAGGGAAATATTACAATCTCATTTTTATCCGAGATTGTTTATTCGTAAGTATTTACTGGGGTGTATTTTATCATCCACATCCATGTTCCCTCAATATGTAATATTGTTTCCATCCACTTACAATAGTATAAATCCAATTTTACCCTTCGGTGAGTTTTTAGTAAAGAATATGAAAGGAATCTTTTGTCGTTTTTTCGTACGAGGTACTTTTTGACTTTTTCGACAAAAGTACGAAGAATGTTTTTTTAACTTAAACGGAACGAACGGATTTTTACGGTTTTATAAAGCCTTATTTTCATGAAGCTTCCTCCAAAATATTTCATGACTATTTTCAATAAAATCTCTTTCTTTTAAAATTGCATGATGTTTTGTGAAAAGAAATTGATTTTGAAGAAGAAAGGATATTTTCCTCAAGAATTCATTTCAAGTGTTTTATCAAAATTATTTTCCATATAAGATAATAAAGGGTTCTGTTTCAATCCATATTTTTACATTTATTTGACTACGTTGTGATGGAATTATGTTTATGAATTCCTTTATCTTATATGAATGGTTTTATGATGTCATGATGTTTCTAGAATCCCATTTTTGTTACATGTGTTATGTGATGATGTATGATTTATGATTATGTGGCACACATAAGAAAGGATTCATTATAAGATGGGTGGGACCTATATCTCCCTCCAATGCATTGGGTAAAGATTTTATATCTCATGAGATAGACATGGCTGGAACGGAAGGTTATTTCGGTTCAGTGATACAGGACTGAAACGAGGATTACTCGATTCAGAAAGGGACTTTGTCCACTAAGATGGTCTTGGCAATGAGTCAAGACTAACAAGAAATGATTTTCCATGATTATGTGTGCATGCCACAAAGTTTCAAGTTTCATGTTATGATTATGGGGATCTCATTTTCACTTCTATGATTTATTAAGATTTTATGATCTCTTTTGCAGGTTATGATTTTAAAAAAAAAATATGATATGATTTTTATTTCCTTTATTGCCCTTGCTGAGCATTTGAGCTCACCCTTTTATGTTTTCTTTTCCCCAGGTCAGGAAGATGGGTATTAAGTAGAATATGCTAAAAGGGACCCTAGATATGATGAAATAAATGGGAGGCACTGTAGAAGATTTATGAACCAGTTGTTTATGTTTCCCAGTTTCTAAAGACACTATACCTATACGGTCCTTTGTGGTTTTATCATATGTTGTAATAAGTGTGCTTCAATTTTGAAGTATTAAAAATGTATGTAAAGTATGGGTCGTTATAACATATCTTCTTATAATGAGAATCAAGCCTTATGTAGCTCTGAAAAATATCATGAGGTTTATTTTTCTCTAATATTGATATAATAATGTTGGGGATTATACCTATTAAGGGGGTCCAAGTGGCCATTTGATGTATTACTGATTTTAGTGGGGATTGTGCATGATAGATTCCCATTCATTATTCCCCTTGTCTAGGAATGCAGGAATCTCATCTCGCTAAGATGTTAGAGGGATGGGATTTGGACTTACGCTGAAGAAGGAGGCCCATATTTGATAGACAATGATCAGCATATCAGATAATGGTATTTCATGGATTTCATAAAATTGAATTAGAGAGGAATTAATATTTAATTTTAATGACATTTTTAGATTATTAATGGAATCTTGTAGTTATAGGTGATACGACTAGCTCCATATGTTGTGCGTTTAATAATTGTGTAATGAGGACGAAGACGCCATGAAATTTAATGTCATGAAGTATAGATGTGAACCATGTATTTTAAAAACATAATGTTAAGATAATTTAATACTGAATTTAGATTCATACATAATGGATGATATATTGTACTATAAAATTTAATTTCAAGTATCCAGGATGGCATGTCATCCATTTTTAGGTCATGCAGAAATAAAAAAAATTTATTTTTTAAAATCATGCATCTTGGATTTCAATCAGGTTACTCACAACGTATTTCATTTGGATCATTTAATTACCTTATGTTATAATTATCTATCCATACACTGATATTAAATAATATTCTCCATTATAATGGACATCCTGTAGGGATTACGGTCCCTCTAACATTGGTTTATTCTTTGGAGGCCTCCTTTTGAAGGAATCAGCTGTAAAATGTCCCATAATCATCAAGTATTTAATGAATTTTACATTAGTTTACATTGAGGATATTTTTAGTCAATAGTTTTTGAGAATTATTAAAAATTCATAAAAATATGAACCATAAATTACATGTGGACACATATACATAGTATCAGTTTTCTCCACCAAAGGAAACCCTTTAAAAATGTGCGTTCTTTTTTTAGAAACATCACCAATTCTTTCATTATCAAATATTCTTTTTCCTTAAAAATCTTAATACACATGAAAATCATTTTAAAACATGGGATTTGAAAATAAAAAGATAAGTAATGAAAATATGGAAAGAAAATCATTAGTCTAGTGAAAACCAATAAGAAATTTATTTACAAAAAACCTTTCACCATGAAAATGGATCATCATTTAAAAAAGATCATTATCTTATCTTTTGGAAATTAAACGATTTCCATGATGAATTATACGAAAAAATATAATATACAAGTAGGTATCATGAGACATAATCATACTAAAATTGAATAAACATACAATCCTTGTTGATACATGTCACGTTTACAAATGGAATATCCATACAAATGATTTCAAAAGAAATCACTCTTACGAATTTAATAGTTAAACAACCAAATTCTAAACAAAATGTATTTGTACATATAACATTAATACTCTTACTTATTTTATCGTATAAAAAACCATAATATTTCCATTTGACACAATTTAGTAATAACACATAATGTATTTCAATTTTGAACATGTCAATCAAAAAATTTAATTTTCAAATATAAGAAAAAAATTCATGTCATTGAAATAACCATACATTGTAAAAAAGAAATATAAAACATTTAAGAATATATTTTTGGTTTAAAGTGAACCATACAATATTGAAAATTTTAAATGAAACAAAATATTTACTGTTTTTAAGTAATAATTCCTATATAAATTCATTCCTAAAAACTAATTCTAAAATATGGTCATAAATGGGAAATATTTAGATTAATAAATCATTGAAAAATTGAAACCTTTTTTTAGTTAAAGAGTCAATTACATTGAGTTTGACTCATGATGTACGTTATCTATCTTCATAGATGATAAAATAATGTTAATTTTTTAACTGATATATAACATTTTAATTTATATTAAACATTTTATATACCCCTATTAACATGTAATAATAATTACTGAATTGTTTATATTCACGTCAGACATTTTGATAATATTAGATAATTGTGTCCAAAGTGAAAATGAAATGATTTCAATGGTCAAAGTGGAAATTAGTCCATCAAATCAAGAATAGTATTCGTGACATGGTTATCATCTTTATATATCAATTATACTTTTAAATCCAACAATTATTTAAGGTTTTGAAAAATAAAAACTATTATAATCACAGAGATGGTGGGAAAACGTACGAATAAGTAACATTTCCAATTTTCAAGGATCATTATGGAAAAAGGAAAGTATTATATTGTAATTAAAAAATGATAATAATATCATTAATTTTATATTAATAATTTAAATATACTGATATATATTATTCGTGGGATGTAGATATTAAAAATGAATCACAATGTTTTGTGGATGTCACAGTACACATATACGGATGAAGGATTTTATCATTTTTACATGTGTGGAATGTAAAAACATATTTTATATATTTTTATAATATAATGATAAATATGATATTAATATAATATAAAAACATTAATTCTATCATCATATCTAGTTTAGAGAGACGGTAAATGAAAACGAATTATATTGGTTTGTGGATGTTATAGTTCATATGAACACATGAACGATTACTTCCATTCCCATTTGATAGAATTGGTGATGTATTTAAGATTTTATTTTTTTAATTAACAAAATATAAATATATTTAGGATAGTGGAGTTATTATTTCATATTTTCTTAATAATATTTCAAGGAAGTGGAACCATAAATTAAATAGGGACACTTAATAAAAAACGACACATCTTCATTCGATGATATACATTTATTTACACCTTAACACCTATATCGATGATGTTATGCTTAAAATATGGACCCTATAATTATAGGAGGGATTATATTAAAGTAATTGGGAAAATATTGTCCAAAATCAATAGATTTGTATGTGTGGGGAAAAGATACAAAATAGTACACTTTTATAAGAAAGGGAAGGGGAACTCATTTTATTTTTCATAGTATTAAATTAATACAAATTAATAATGTAATACTAATGTATAAAAACATATATATTTATGATAAATTATTCATAGAGGTTTAATACCATCAAAATTATAAAAATAATAAATTTTTTACAATTTTTTAATCCTTATCTTTTTGTTTTAACCCATTTAATCTATTACTCAGATATCATGTAATTTTCACATTGGAAGTAATTAAAATTACAATAACATGATAAAACGAATCATAAATGTGTCATTTATGATATTATATGACATAAAAAACTATTTTGATGAAATTTTATAATTTTTAAAATTTTATATAGTTTAATAAATTTTTATTAACTTTAAATTATCATTACTGTCAATTTTGACACATTTCATTATTTTAATTTTTAAAAATAAGATAAAAAATTATATATTAAAATAAAATCTATTAAATCATCTCTAAAATTTTAAATACATCATTAAAATTATTTTATGACATTAAAAATATAAAATTTTATTTATTTTAATATTTTTAATATCATTTGTTTTATTATTTCACCAACGTGGAATTTACTACATCATCATTGTTTCAAAATTTAATGTAATTATTTATTTCATAAAAATTATAAATAAATTACCTTGATATATAAATTTCATTTATATTTAAGATTATTTTTTATAGTCGGTAATATAACCTATATAATCTAATATTAAAAATAATATTCATATTAAATCAACGTTGTGAAAAAATTCACATTTCATTGAATAAAATAATATATAATTCATTCTCATGCACAAGTAGATTCCCAAGTTCAGAAAATCAAAAAAAATATGAATTTGTTCAAAAAAAATATCATCCAATTGTGTTATGACAAGTGTTAATGTAATTTTAATATAACTATCATAATAACTTTACCCTTAATTACCATATTTACACTTAAGTGTTTTAATAAAAATTTACGAAAGTTAGTATTTATATTTTCCCCAAAAATAAAAGTGTGCTGTTAACTAAATTTGGCCCTTGGGATTAAAAATATGGAAACCATTTTTCATAAATCACAACATATATTGTAACACCCCGAGATATTATGAGAAATATTCTTTTAAATTTCATTGATGTGTTTTGTTTTACGGTTCACCATGATTAGCTTGCGCTATATGCAACACCGTATTAGCTTGTAGTATACGGAACACTATTCATGGATTGTGTTGGACACAATTTCAAGTTATTTTGAATAAAATTCATTTTACCCAACACCATGTATAAATTTTGATCAATGTACTAATGAACTATAATTTGAGTATGTTAAATGAAACACTAATGGAATCTTTCCCTACACGCAACCATGACTTGCCTTCCATTACATGCAGGAGAGACCTTCAATGATATCTTGCGTTGTACGCAATACCGAGTTTCACTAATCAATGATATGTTATTAAAATATTACATAAACTAGCCTTTATGAATACTAATACCCACTTTTTGGTGTTTTATAAATTCTATCTTTTAAAATGGACTTCATTTTTGGATTAGGAATATGTAAATTATCATATGGTGAATTTTTTATATTTTTTTGAAAACATTCAATTTTTGATGAATAGTTAAAACACCGAGTTATTGGTTAAAACCAAATTTGTATTTAAATAATCATTTATTTTATTTCAATTTTTAGGTGAAAATAGATACATAATACCTATATAAGTTCAATTTAATTAATTAGATTCATTTTATAAGAAACTTAGATATATAATTTTTTTATTGAACTTTTTACCGTCTTTTACCCTCCTCGTAATAGAATTTGGAAATTTACATAAAACATAATTTTACCACTTCTATGAGTTGAATATCAAAAATCTGAGAGACACGGTTAATATCATGAATTAAAATGTGGTTTAATAAGATAAAAATAACATTTTGAGAATTGTTACTTTTTTACATTTATTTAGCACGGTTAAAAGTAAATAGGGTAATTAAGTGTAAAAATGATATTACTATTACCCTAACTCATGTATTAATTATATTGGATAAATATAGTTCGACCAAAAAAAATATTATGAATAAAATATAAACCACTTTGGTCCACATGGACCAGATTAGGACACTTAATATTATTTTATTTGAAGAAGAGTTAAAATAGTTAAAATTGATGTTTAATAACTATATGATTTTTCATATAGGGTTATACATATGATAAATTCGACTATAAATATTCATTGAAAAGATAAAAAAAAATTCCTTCATAATGGTATATTATAAAATAATTTTTAGACATTAACTAAATTAATTTATTTATAACACAATGATGATGCAACCTTATTAATGAAATATTAAAATAATTGATATTATAAAGACACAAATAAATTTAATTTGAGACATTTTATGAATTTAACTAATTTTATAAGTTAATTTGACATATTATGGTTGGTTATATGATTTATTTTACAAGTAATAATGTTGTTATGAATATAGAGAAAACAAAATACCTAATAGAGTCAAAATTGACTTAAAAAAGTTTTTTAAACAAATATTATATTATTAATTGATATAATGGTCCTAAAAATCCATGGATCAGCCAGAAGAATTATATACTAATATATATGACATTAGATAACAAATTGGGGTTATATTTGTAGTTTATAGTATGTTTATCAACCATATAGTGTAAGAATAGAAGAAGACACGGTAAAAGTTAAATTATTTAACATAGAATTAAATCTAAATGATAATGTTAAAATGGTAACCTAAACATGCCTAAATTCTACGGGTTGAGAGGATTTAGACCCATCCCCACCCTATACTAGAAATAATTCACATTGAAGCCATTTTAAACTTAATATGAATTTATTATAAAATAATATTTTATATTTTTTCTATGGTGCCCCTCACCCCTCTTATAAAAGATAACTCCCCCTTTTCTCTAATTCACACTTAAAAAGCCATTTGTCTTGGCCAAACCCTGCAAAAATACCCTCTCAATAGTCCTACCTTCATCCTATTGGCCTTTCATTAGTCATAAAGCCATACTGTGGAGCCCTTTTGATCAAATCAAACAGAATAACCCGAAGAAGAGGTAAATAGCTCACAACCTATTTCAAGTTCTTTTCTTTTTCCACTTCCTCCTTCTTTGTTGTTTCCATTATAAAATAATAAATCCATTATCTTATATATAATTTGATATTATTATAAAAAGGTTACAACCATATTAGTTATTTTATCCATCCTATGAATGAAAAATTCACCACATATGCGTACATACGGCTTACAGTCTCCATGTTCTTGTGTAGTTTGTTATTCAAGAATTTCATCATTTGGATGGGTATAATAATGATTATAAATGATATAAATAAAATATATAACATTATTATTATTCTTTATATATGATATATCATCCAATTATATATTATTTTAATATCACAAGAATGATAGCATCGCTCGTGCGAACGTACGGACTACCGTCTCCACGAACACGATGAGATTCATTTTCCATGATTAACCATTCATGTATGATTATAAGGTATATATAATAATTAACAATGAATAATATTAAATAATAATGACATTGGGTTTATGTACATATATGTATCATTTACTTAATTCTATTCAATTCAATAAGGAAATGAAAACCGAGTTCATGCGTACGTACGACCTACCGTCTTCATGAACGGCGTATTTCATTCCATTTATTGATCTATCATATATATTTATATTATGAATATATATTATATATAAATCACGTTTAACATTTTGGAATTAAGTAAATCGGGATATAAGTAATAATATCAAGAACAACAAGTCGAAACACTTATGATAAATGAAACGTTTTTAACCAAAACGCTGCTTTAACATGGAATTTACAAAAGAACGGGTAATATAAAGTCATAAGTGAATCATATATGATATCATAAATATTATTATGGTTATGTTACAAGTTAAAAATATGTTTAAAACCACTATACAAGAGTCTCATACACATACAGAAAAATTGGACATAAGGTTAGTGATTATTTCTTCTCACTTTTATTTCTGTGAGGCATATGCCTTAATAACCACCTATTTCTTTTTTATGGTGTTTTTTATTCACATGAAGGTTTTATGATTTTTATTATTAATGATATTATACTAACATATTCATGTAATTTTACTTATTTTATGACACATGTTATTTCACCAATTATAAATGTTAAGGGATAATTGTTCCAATCTCATTCTTATCTGAGATTGTTTATTCGTAAGTATTTACTGGGGTTATGTTTATCATCTATGTCCATATGTTCTGAAAATGTTGTCATAAATTTTTTACTATTCTTCCATGTATGTTTAAAGTCATTTTCACACTTTTTTTACTTTTAACTCATTATATAGAAGGAATCTTTCTTTTGATTTCCATACGAAGTACTTATTGAATTTTCTGACAAATGTATGAGAAGAATGTTTTTTTACTTATACGACATGAATGGATTTTTACAGTTTCATAGTACTTAATTTTCATAAATATTTCTCTACAAGTTTTCATTATTATTTTCAACAAAATCATTTTTTTTTAAATTTCATGGCATTTTGTGAAAAGAAAATTATTTTGAAGAAGAATGGATATTTTCCTCAAAAATTCATTTCAAGTGTTTCATCAAAACCATTTTTTCCTTCTAAGATGACATTATTTCATATGTGTTTGTTTCAATTATAATGTCTCTATAATTTACATGGTTTCGCTTTTCTTCTGATGAAATGATATCCATTCGGTTTATATGGATTATGTTATGATGGGATGATGCTTATGAAACCCATTTTATTCTTTGGTTTATGATGAATGATTTATTATTATGTTATGGACCACATAAGAATGATTTCATTATGAGATGGGTGGGACCTAAATCTCCCTCTAATGAATTGGGAAAAGATTTATATCTCATGAGATAGACGTGGCTGTAACAGAAAGTAAATCTGGTACAGTAATACACGGTTCGAATGGCAGGTAAACACGATTCAGTAATGTACTTTGTCCACTATGATGGTCTTAGAAGCAATACCTTGGCTACTATGGAAATGAAATCGTGTTCTTAATGGTTTTCCAAAATTACATGTTTTATACCCATTTTATTTTATCATGATTGATTTTCCATTATGATCTATTCCTTAAGTAATACCATGTTTAATGTCATATCTCAAGATTTTGATATTTAAACTTTATGTTCATGTTTTTAAGTTCAAATATATATGGGTTGTTTTATTTTCTCCAT
The DNA here is from genome assembly GCA_963277665.1 of Viscum album. Lineage (NCBI taxonomy): Eukaryota > Viridiplantae > Streptophyta > Magnoliopsida > Santalales > Viscaceae > Viscum > Viscum album. Next base: position 1,727,056,656 of record OY728157.1, read on the forward strand.
GCTTACCCGTATTGAGAATTTTACCTCACCCTTTTTATGTTTTCTTATCCCCTAGGATATAATGGAATTTTTTCGGTAGGAAAAAAGAAGAAGATCATTATCGGAGATGTTGGAGATCAATAACCATGATTAGAATATTATGTTTCGAGTTTCCAAAGACACGAAACTAATATGGTCATTGGTAATTTGTTTTGTAATGTATTAAGTATTCCGAAAAAGTATTATAATTTCCATGTACATCATGCTTTGGGTCTCTACAGTTGGTATCAGAGTGATGGATTAGTTAACTTTTAGAAACTGGGATGCAAAAACATTAGTGAGATATATATAGATATTTCTATGGTATGTCTAGGGATGTCCCTAAGGTTAAGTATAAATATAATTTATAGTCTTCGAATTATCATAACAATCATGAATAACCTAGGATTAAACCAATGATACTAGAGATTGAATGTACTCCCATTGATTATGTAATTTTCATATCATTATTTTTACCTCTCCAACTATTCTTTTTGGGTTATAGAAAATTTTTAGAAACTATAAGATTTTTGTTAATGGAGAATAAGATGGGCAATGAAATGATATCCTTAATTATCAAGAAAATTAAAAGTGATTTGGAAGGCAAAGCATCGCTATTATGCCTAATCAGCAATTTCATAATAATATCAATAATTTCAACATTGGTAAGTTTCCAGACACAGTTAATAAGAGAAAGAAGGAGTTTCATGATGTTCATAGAGGAAAGAATGTTCAATTTTCCTCACATTAATTATGTTTGAATAGACATCAAGGAGAATGGTTCAATGGAACTAGAAGATTCTTTGGGTATGGAAAAGAAGTACACAAGGCCAGTAAGTGCAATGGAAAAGGTTCAGTTAACACCATGTACAAGGATAATGGTATTTATATGGCATCAATAATGGTTAAATGTTTTAAATGTGGAATGTATGAGCATTGTGAAAACTAATTCAATAAGGAAAAATCTTTTGAAGAGAATCAGCAAGGTCGTATAAGTAGTTTTTATGTTTATAATGATGAAGAGACTACAAATGATATATGAGATGAAAGAAGTGTTAAGGAATAAAATGATGAAGCTTGGTAAATGGTTTAAGAAGTTAGTGGAATGATATTATGTTTATCTAGAGTTATGTTAATGGTACTATGGAATAATGAAACATCTATGAATTGTTACAGTATTGTTTTTCCTAAATTTTTTGAAAGTATATGTTGAATGGTACTAGTAACAATGAAATGTGATTGAAATATTTTTGGAAAGCAGATGATATGCCCATAGTGAATGGATAAAGAGATAAAGATATGTTTGATATTATTAATGATCTCATATAATGACAAAGTGATATCTTGGTTTCAGTATATAGAAATTTTGGGATTTTTGTATGTGGAAGGAGTTGACATTCGATAGGATTCTTTTTTTCACAACGATTATATGGTAATTCATGTTTTAAGATAATACATGATTAATGTATTCACATGTTTGGAATGTGATCAACAAGATATATCTTATGATATACGGTGGATAAATGATGTTATTAACATGCTTGGATGATGACATTTCTAGTAATTGTTGTCTTTATACTATGAGGTTGGATAAAATTAATTTTGGATAAGAATAATGATTTTAAATAGATTATGTTGGACATATGATAATATTTTTTAAGGATATGTTCTTTTTTTGATATTATTTATGTAATGTTATAATAGTGTTGTTTTAGAAAAAGGACAACCTTCAGGACAGGAAACAACCTATCGCGTCAGACAAGGATGCAGGAATCGAACACACAACAGTAGTGAAACAGGGGTTTATCGCCTACGACTAGCCTACAGGAAGTCCCTATTTAGTAGAAATTAGTTTTATTATATTAATTGGTATGATATATGAATTATAAGTCCATTTTAGGAACAATATATGATTAATCTATCCATAGATGGACTTATGTATATTTATTAACTGTTGTTAACAATTTCTTTGAGATAAATGGAATGACTTATCATTCTATAACACGATCTGCTAACACTTCATGAATGAAAAAATCCAACATCATTTTATTAAGAGATGAAGCAGAAAGTGTTCCCAAAATGACCAACATCTAGATTGTACAAAAATCAATTAAGTAATTCTTCTAATTCAAATTGTTTTCTACATTAGGGAAATGATCTTGATAACTAAAAACGTTTTCCAAGATGGTACCTTAGATCATCACAAATTTATGGGTTTGTGATTTTTGGCTATTTCATTGCCATGTCCTGTACCACTCTCCATCAGAACATGATCGTTATAATTCTATTCCATATCCATATTTTCACATATGTTCTTCTATGTGGAAACCCTATGATAAGTTAATTTTGGTAACCGTTGCGTTTCATACATCAGTTTTTAAAATTAAGTTTTAATATTACTTTGTTTAATGTAGGTTTCAATGAAAGAAACTTTTTGTAGAAAACCATTTATAACCCTGAAGAATTTTGATGGCAAAATTCATTTTAAGGGGGGTAGAATATAACACCCTGAAATTTTATAAGAATTATACTATTTAATTTCTTTGATTTCTTGTGTTATACGCTTCAATAAGATTATCTTTCTCTATATACAACACTATATTAGCTTGTAGTATACGCAACATTGTTCTTGGCTTGTGATGCACAAAATTTCATGTTATTTCAAATAAAATTCATTTTACACAACTCCAAGTATAGATTTTTATCAATGTATAACTGAAAGATATTTTGAGTATGTTTTACGAAACACCAAAGGAAGCTTTCCCTACACACAACCCTGACTTTCCTTGGATTACATGGAAGAGAGACCTTCCTCGATAGCTTGCATTGTGCCCAATACAGAGTTTCACTAAATAACGATATGTTATTTAAATATTATATAAACAAGCCATTACGAATAGTAATACCCAATTTTTGAAATTTTAAAAATTTTATCTTTCAAAATGGACTTGATTTTTGGATTTGAAATATCGAAATTAGCATAGGGTGAATTTTTGGTATTTTTTTGAAAACTATCAATTTTTGATGATTAGTAAAAAAACTGAGTTATTGGTTAAAACCAACATTTTATTTAAATAATCATTTATTTTATTTAAATTTATTTTAGGTGAAAATAGATATATAATACATATATATGTTTAATGTAATTCCTTAGAGTAATTTTACAATAATGTTAGATATATACAATTTTTATTGAACTTTTTACTGTCTTTTACCCACCTCATAAGAGAATTTGCAAATTTACATAAAACGTAATTGTACCACTTCTATGAGTTTTATTTCAAAAATACAAGAGACATTGTTTATATTAAGGAGTAAAATTTTGTTCAAAAAGATAAAAATAATTGTTGGTGAATACTACCTTTTTAAATTTTATTCAGCACAATTAAAAGTAAATTGGGTAATTAAGGGTAAAAATGATATTATTATTACCCTATCACATGTCCTAATTCTATTGGATAAATAAAATTCAACCAAAAACAAAAATAGGAATAAAATATGAACCTCTTTTGTCCACTTTCATTAGATTAATAAACTTATTATTATTTTATTTTAAGAAGAGTTAAAATAGTAAAAATAAAAGTTTAATAAAAAAAATTTAATATAGGGTTATACATAAGATAAATTCGAATATAAATATTAATTATAAATAAAAAACTATTTCCTACATTATGGTTTTTTTTATATTTTTTATACATTAAATATTTTTTATTTATTTATGACACAATGATGATGCACTTATTACCTTACTAATGAAATATTAACTTAATTGATATTATAAATACCCAAATTAATGTAATTTGAGACTTTTTATGAATTATACTAATTTTCTAGGATAAAATAACATATTAGGGTAGGTTTTATTAATTTTTTTTTGAAGTAATAATACTGTTATAAATTTATAGAAAACAAAATACCAAATAGTATCAAAATTGATATAAAAGTGTTTATAAAAACATATTATATTATTAATTGATATAATTGTCCTAAAAATCAATGGATTGGTAAAACGACTTATATAATTATATATAGGACATTAAAGAGTCAATTGGTGTATTTTTGTCAGTTTATGGTATGTTTATTAACCATATAGTGTAAGAATACAAGAAGACATGGTAAAAGATAAATTATATATCTTAGTGTTAAATCTAAATAATAAGGTTACAATGGTAACCTAAACTTGTCTAAAACCTATTGGATGAGAGGAACTCTACCCATAACTATTGTAGTCTCTAAACAAGTGAATTTAGAGACATTATAAACCGAATATGAAATTATTATAAAATAATCTTTTATGTTTTTTCTAAGGTGCTTCTCACCCCTCTTACAAAAGGGCACTCCCCCTTCTCTCTAATTATGACTTCCAAAGCCATTTGGATTGGAAAAATCCTGCCCAAATAGACACTAAACTATTATACCTTCATCTTAGAGGAATTAATTTAGTCCAAAATCCATCCTATGGTTCCCTTTTGATCAAATCAAAAGGAATAACCCGAAGAAGAGGTAAATATCTCACCACTTATTTCAAGTTCCTTTCTTCTTCCACTTCCTCCATCTTTGTTTTTTACATTATAAATTAATAAATCCAATATATTAAATTTACTTTGATGTTATTATAAAAATTTTAACACCATATTAGTTATTTTATACATCGCATGAATGAAAAAGTCACCACACGTGCATACGTACGGCTTACCGTCTCCACATCGTAGTGTAGTTTGTTATTCAAATATTTCATCATTTGGATGGGTATAATAATGAGTATAAATGATATAAACAATAAATATAACATTATTATTATTCTGAATATATGATATACCCTACAATTATATTCTATTTTAATACCAAAAGGATGATATCATCACTCGTGCGTACGTACATACTACCGTCTCCATGAACACGATGAGATTAATTTTCCATGATTAACCATTCAAGTATGATTATAAAGTATATATAATAAATATTCATAAAATGAATTAAAAAATAATGACACTGGATTTATTCACATAAATGATTCATTTACTTAATTTCATTAGATTCAATAAGGAAACAAAAACATCGCTCATGTGTACGTACGGCTTACCGTCTCCATGAACGGTGTATTTAATTCCTTTTATCAATTTATCATATATATTTATTTTTTTGAATATATATTATATATAAATCATGTTTTACATTTTTCAATTAATTAAATCATGATATAAGTAATAATATCAAGAACAACAAGTCTAAACATGTACAATAAATGAAACTATTTACCCAAAACGCTGCTTTAACATTGAATTTACAAAAGAAAGGGTAATATAAAGTTATAATTGAATCATATATGATATCATAGATATTATTATGTTTATGTTAATAGTTAATAATATTTTTAAACCCATTATACAGAAGTCTCAGACACATACAGAATAAATCTTACATAATGTAACGGATTATTTGATCTCACTTTTATTTCTGTGAGACGTATGCCTTAATCACCACCTATTTCTTTGGTATGGTGTTTATGCTTCCCAAGAATGTTTTATGATTTATTATTAAGGATATGATACATAAATATGAATTTAATATTCCTTATTTTATGAAACATATGATTTCACCGATTATAAACTCTAAGGGATAATTGTTCCAATATTATTCATATATGAGATTGTTTATTCTTAAGTATTTTCTGGGGTTATGTTTGTCGTCCAAGTCCATATGTTCTCAAAAAATTTCAATAAAATGTTTACTATTCTTCAATGTATTTTTAAATTCATTTTTACCCTTTTTTGAATTTTACCACATCATATGGAAGGGATCTTTCTTTTTTTTACCATACGAGGTACTTTTTGACATTTCCGACAAAAGTACGAGAAGAATGTTTTTTTAACTTATACGGATTGAATGGATTTTTACGGTTTCATAATTCTTAATATTCTTTAATATTACTCTACATGATTTCACGATTATTTTCAACAAAATCCATTTCTTTTAAAATATCATGTCATTTTGTAAAAATAAAACGATTTTGAAGAAGAAAGGATATTTTCCTCAAGAATTCATTTCGTGTTTTTTATCAAAACAGTTTTCCATTGAACATGATATTATTTTATGTGTGTATGTTTCAAGTATAATTTTTATATTATTTACATGGTTTTAATTTTATTAAGATGGAATTATATCCATTTGTATTATATGGATTATGTTATGATGGGATGATGTTAATGAAAGCCATTTTATTATTTGGGTTATGATTAATGATTTATGTTTATGTTGTGGCACATGTAAGAATGATTTCATTATGAGATGGAGGGGTCCTTTATCTCCCTCAGATTCATTGTGTAATGATTTATATCTCATGAAATAGACATGGCTATAATGGTAAGTAAATCCAGTACATTAGTACCAGGGATGGAACGGTAGGTAATCCTGATTCAATAATGGACTTTTTCCACTATTATGGTCTTGGAAGAAATTTATTGGCTAATATGGAAATCATATCATGTAAGTAATGGTTTTCCACATTTACAATATTAATTCCCATGCTATTTTATCATTATTGATGTTCTATTATGATCTATGACTTAAGGACTACCATGTTTAATGTCACTGCTCAGGATTTTGATGTTTAAACATTATATTCATGTTTTCATGTTAAAATGTACATGGGATGTTTTATTTTCTCCATAGTTACAATTAATGAGCATTTGAGATCACCCTTTTTATGTTTTTCCCCCAGGATATAAAAGAAGGTTTAATGTAGGAAAAAATGATGATCATTATGGGAGATGTTGAAGATCTTTCACAATGATTAGAAGATTATGTTATGAGTTTCCAAAGAAACTAAACTAATACGGTCATTGGGAATTTGTTTTGTATTGTATTAAGTATTACAAAAAATTAATGTAATGTTAATGCACATCAAGTTTTGGGACTCTACATATATTTTACATAACATAATTGAATATTAATCCTGCAGACAGGATGAAACAAAAAGTTTTAATGTAAAAATATTCAGAAGATTGAAATGTTTTTATATTGAATATTAATGTTAAATTGAATCAAATGACCTACATTAGATTAAATATTAAAATAATAATATAATTTTAACTTAATACCCTTAAATAATATAATATATCTTTGTATGTGAATTTTATAAAAAATTTATGTTTAAATTAAAATGCATTATTTTTTCATTATTCATCAAAAAGTGAAATATATAAAAACCGTAAAAAATGAAACAAAATTATATTTTGACAATATTCCACAAAATAATAAATTAATATTATGAAATATAATATATAAAATATTTAAAATACTTATTTAAATTATGTGTATCATCTAAAGGCCGCAAAACTACTTTTTTGAAAAATACTTCTTTTATTCGAAAAAATAGATTTGTTCTTGTGTCATGTATAGAAAATGGATGACATAAATTTTAAAAATTAAATTAAACAATAGTAGATAAATATTTAATTAATATAATATAAAAATATAATTTATTAATTTCTATGTATAAAACACAATTGTTCAAATTTAAACTGTTCTTCAAAGAAACACTTCCTTTTAATTTAAAAAGGGTTTTTAGTAATTTTTAATTACATCATCGCCATATAATTATTTATATATACACCTATAAACAATAATTTATATTTCATTCAATATTGTTAATTCATTCCATTATAATAAATATATTTTAATGGTAATATGTAAATAATAATAATTACTTTTTCATTTATGATCGATGTGGTGTACAATGTATTAAATTAAACATAGTATTTATATATTATAAAACCATTTTTTTTATATTATCACCCTTGTAATATTGTTTATCCTTGAAATTTGTACTTAGAAATGGTAACTAGGTTTTAGCTATTCATTTACATTTTGTGAAATTCATCATTGAAAAAAGGATAAATAAAAATTCCACTATAAAAGAAAGAAATGGAAGTATAAAGGTCACTTTAGATAACACATACTGGGGATCCATATAGGAATAACATGAAATTGAAAATAAAAATAACTCTTATATAATAATAGATATTGCTGGATAACATAATCATGGGAAAGTAAACCATCACAATATAATTAAATAGTGGATGAGTAAAAATAGCATCTAAATATAAACCCATAACATTTTGTTTGATGTTCCTATTCATAGAGTCGAGGAATTATTTTACTACATGGAAAAATAATATACAAAAATATAATTATATTTAAATTATTGGTTAACCATTTAATCAATTTTCAATACAAACTTATCTTTTTATACAAATGGTGAGTATTCGAGATGAATCAGCCTTTTCATCATTAGATAATCCACAAATGATTAAATATCTATTTCTCATATATAAATCTATTATCCAAAACCACTATGAATGTGCATTGATAAGATAAAAACCAAAAAATATTAAAACATTTTATGATGATTATGTTCTTATAATCTTCAAAGCTACATAGTAATACCCAATGCTCAATGAAGAACATTTATCAAATAATTTTCCTTATAATTACTCATAATAATAATAACCTAGATTGAAACCCAAAATTTAGAAGGATTTGGTATCTTTGTCTTCCCATAAACGTTTTTAACATTTATCCCCAAATAACATCAAACAATCATTATTTATCATAATTTTTTTTAATTTCGTAAATAACATATTCTCTAAGATATGATAATAATTTCCATAAATAACCAATGTCACTATAAGAAAACAATTAAATCATATATTTTTAGAAAATACCAATAAAACTTTTTATATCAAATAACATTCGATAGTATTTAATTTACCTAGATCATACAAGGATCCCATAATATTGAATGTATTCGAAAATAACAATTTTCAGTTAATCTCCAAATCATTTTTGAATCCAATTGTTATCTATTCGATAAACATATGTTCTTGAAATCAATTATTTTTCATCCATAAAATAGTTTAACTGAAATAAAAAATACATACTAACTTGTGATATCACATAGGCTAGTGGTAGCTAACGCACCATTCTCCCCCATTTATTGTGGTTTCGATAAATGTGACATTTTTGGATTCCATCGGTTTCTCTCATCCTCGGGGTTGCCATATTTTTTTCAAAACCATGCAATTCTTATAAAATTCCATAAATATGTTAATGTGATAAATAATTACAATAATATGTTTCAACCTCAAATTATAGATCATACCTTCCATTTTTCATCCCAAAATATTATAATATTTTATTACCTCAAAATTAAGTTTCATCAAAAATACAGTTAGTCACCTTAAAATATCATAATAAAAAGCCTCATAATTTGTTTTAATATATAAATCTTTTGATCAGCCTAAAAATTATAATGTCATGATGATATCCTGAACTGTTTAGAAAATATCATAATCTTCATAGTTTTCTAAACCATCATTTGATAATAACTATATAGACTCATCCTAATAACATTACATAATATTTATTTAGTTAAAGAATAGTATATTATTTCACATTATGGATATTTTTAGTTTAATGATTTAGATAATAAAAAAAATCATAAAATGTAGCTCTATACAATATAAGTGGACACATAAACTTAGTATCCATATTTACCAACAAAGGAAAAACATTAATAATCATTTCTTCCCCTCGAGACATATATTCAACTAATTCATTATAAAATGTTGTTTTATCATACCAATCCTAAGACCTGTGGAAAAAAATTTAAAATCCAGAATTAACACAAAGATCTTAAAGAGGGACATATAGAATCAAAACCATCAGTCTACTGAAATCCTGATAAAAATTTCTGAAAAACAAACCATTTTATACTGATAAATGATTATTATTTAAATAGATCATTATCTTATCATTTGAAAATAAATTTTTTTACATGAGAAATCATAAGAAGAAATATAATATATAATTAGTAACATGTGACATAATTTTAATAAAATAGAATAACCATACAATTGACTTCCATACATGTCACTGTTACAACTGGAATAGCAATATGGAAAACCTCCAAATATTTCACTTTTACAAATGGAATAGACTTATGACTGACATCCAAACCTAATGCATTAGTGGTTATAATGCAACCACCCATCCTTGTATTATCACGTATCCACCTATAAAATGTCCAACTGCCACTATATAATAATTAAAAATAATTGATTTCAATTTTCAACATGTCACTAGTATAATTGATTTTTATAGATAAGGAAAATTATCAACTTTTTAAAAATACCAATCCATTTTCAAAACACATTTAAATTTTTTTTTAAAATTATTCAATGTCCCCCCCATACCACATCGTAAATTTTGAAAGAAACACATAAAATACTATTTTAAAAAAATACATCCCATATAAATGCATTACTAAAAACCATATCAATAACATACCAATGTTAGGTAAATATTTAGAATAATAAATCATTAAATCATTTTATACAATGTTTTACTAATAGAGTCCCTTACATTAAGTCCGACTCATGAAAAAATTTCATTATCATCTTGGATAATGTACTTAAATTTTTTTTACCTCATTTATAACATTTTAATGTTTATTATTCCCCAAATACCACTTATTAACCTATTATAACAACTACATAATTGTTTACATTAAGTCATACATATTGAAAATATTTGATACATGGTTTCAAAATTTATTTTATATGATGTCTATAGTTAATGTTAAAATTACTCCAAAATCTCATAAATAATATTCATTAAATTAATATAATCTTTCTAGATCAATTATACTTTTAAATTAAACCATTAAGTATGGTTATTAATAAATAATAACGTTATAATCAAAGATACAGTAGGTTGTACATATGGATGAGAAATGCTTCCATTTTTCAGTGATATTTATGGAAAGTGGTGATATATGATATTTTCATTACATAGTGATCATTATATCATTCATATTATATTAATAAATTAAATATTATAATATATATTATCCATGTGGTGTGTTGACTGAAAATTAAATCACATCACATCATGGAGGTGATAGATTACACTTACTCATTAAAGATGTTATCATTTTTTATGCATGGAATCTAAGAATTTAATTTATTTATCATTATATTATATTGATAAATATGTAATTTATATCATATATATAACCATTAATTACATAATTCTATACAATCATGAGATACAATAATGGAAAATGAATTATATCAGTTTGTAGAGGTGATAGTTCACATTTAAGAATGAAAAATTAATTCCTTTCCCATTTAATGGAAGTTGAGACTGATTAATGTGAATATATTAACATAATAACATACAATTTTATTTTTGATACTGGATTAATTATTTCATCATTATGGAATAATATCTTAATGAAGTTGAAGAAGAAATAAAATAATCACCCATAATTAAAAATGATGAATCTCCCCTGAATGATCACCATTGATTAACACATTAAAATTTTATTGAGGATGTTATTTCAAAAATAAGGTCATAGCAATGTAGGGAAGAAATCTTGGATGTTAGTTCATTATATAATAGATGAATCCAACTGGTTTTGATGTGTCAGGAAATGATAAGATGTATTTCTCTTTTATAATAGATGGGAGGGACACTCTTGGAATTTATCAATGTTATAAATTAATATATATTAATTTTATCATCAAAATGGCAGAAAAAATATTAATTTATAAAATATGATGTTAATTATTAAAATACCATTAATTAAATGAAAATTATATATTTTTTACCATTTCTTAATCCTTGTCATTTGGTTTTAACCCTATTTAACACTTACTATGAAATTGTTATTTTTTAAATTTTTGCGTCAATATAAATACAATAACATCAAAAAAATCAAAAAAAATATTCATTTAAAATATTATAAGACTTATCCAAACTATTTGGATGAGTTATATAATTTTATTAATTTTATATCGTATTAAAAATTATTATTTATTTCAAAATATAATGAATGTCAATTGTGACACTATTCATTATTTGAACTATTAAAAATATCATAAAAACATAATATATTAAATAAAACTATGTCAATTCACCCCTATAATTTCATACTCATATATAAAATTTGTGATAAATAATAATTATATAAATTTTATTTATTTAAATATTTTTAATATCATTTATTCGATTCTTTCATTAACTATGAAATTAATACATAAATTTTTTTTACCATTTAATTTAATAATTTATTTACTAAATAAATAAATAAATAACCATAATTTAGATAAATATTTTTCCTTATAATTAATATTTATACTATAAAATATAACATATATAACACTATATTTAAAATATTATTACATTGTAAAAACAGGGTTGTGAAAATTTGATTTTTCATTAAACATAATAATATAAATGCATACTCAATCCCAAGTGCCTTCCATATGAAATAACTTCATCACAATTATATTTTTGGTTGAAAAAAACTCATCCCATGAATTTATTATAATTTTTCAGTAATTTTATAATAATTATAATATTGTTTTTACTTTTAATTACATAAAATTTAAATTAATTGTGGAAATAAAAAATTATGAATTTTATTATTTATAATTTCCACCAAAAATGTCACATGTTCAATAAATTTTGAGCTTATGATTCCAAATATAGAATTTATATTTATTAATTCAAAATACATAAGATTCAGAAGTTAATCCAAATTTAATCCCACATACGGGATGAAAAAATGCGTTATAATGTAAAAATGTTCAAAATAATGAAATATTTTTATATTCAATATCAATGAGAAAATGACTAAAATGAAGCAAATTGGATTAAATAAGAACAAATACACAAAATATTCATTAAAACCATTAACAAATATAATATAACACTATAATTTTTATTTGATGAAAATTTAGATTCCAATTAAAATACATTATTTTTGTCATTACTCATCAAAACATTAAACTTATCATAAAAAATCCAAAATTAAACAAAATTAAAATTCAATACTTTGAAATCAATAAATAATTTTTTATTTTAAAATATAATAGATAACGGTTTAGAAAAACAATATTTAGAACATGTGCACCATCAAAAGGCGACAAAAATGGCTTTTTTAGAAAAAAAATTTATTAATAAAATTTGATTTATTCGAATATCATGTCTACAAAAAAAATATAATATTAAATTTAAATAATATATTTATTTATTTCGTTAATATAATTCAATAATGTGGTTTATAAATTTATCTGTAAAAAACACACTTTTGTATATTTCAATATTTTTTCAAAATAAGAATTACTATTTTTTTAAAAATGGTTTTACATTAATTTATAATTAATTTTCCATCACATAATTAATTATATATACATTCATAAATGATATTTTACAAATTAGAAAATATTTTTCATTCTGACCATTATATCATCTATATTTTAATGGAAAAATTTTAATAAAAAAATTTAGTTTTTTGTTTAAGCGTTATGTGGAATATCATATACGCTATAGAACATAGTATTCTTATTTTAAAACCTCAGGATGTTATATATATCCTTGAATCATTGGGTTTATAAGGACCAATACTGGTTCAACATAGAAAAATGAATAAATGTGTACAATATTGTTAATTTCTTGTGTAATCTGATTTTTATAGTCTTCATAATGGTCTCATTAATCCACTATAATTCATTTAGTCCTTTATAAGACTTATCATCCATGGATAGTTTTTCATAGATGGAAACATGGTGTTGTGTAAACTAGACCTTGATTGGAATGACTGCCTTTGTTCTGCACATGAGAAGATATGGGTTCGCTCGTGTGGTAGTGCGAGTTATAGTCTGATAAGCTCATAAGGCATGAAAGAGCTTTTTAGGCCAAGACATTTTATCTTTATACACAATATTATGGATTATGATTTAATGTGTCTCGTTGAAGGTATCTATCATTCAATTTTCTACTTCATAATTGCATGATAATTGGTTGGAGTTGTTATTTTACTCCTGATATAATATTTCCTACTCATGAGATTAGAAATTATTGCCATTATCCACCAACATTGTATTAAAGAAACCAAATCTCAAAATGATGTTGGGATTCACGTATTTGAAAATACGTTTCTATATGACTATGATTATGATTATTACCTCAACCCTATTGGGGATGAAATATGTAATGGTTAAAATAGATTTTATCTTCTTATACATTGTTAGTGTGAATAGTCCCACAATATCAAAACAATATGGAAAATGTCTAGGTGTTTTTTGGTATATGTCATAACTCCAGTGGTTGATGGATAATGATGTCATTGAAATTGAAGGAATAAAACAACTTTGTGAAATCTATTCCGTATTTTTTCATTGTAGTATAGAAGTATCCAATCATTTGAATTTGATCATAAAGCATCTACCATGACTTGTGGGAACCACATAATACCACATGTTCATTGACAATAATAGTTTTAGTCTCTTATCATTCGAAACAACTGAGAATGGATTCAACAAATACATGTTTATAATGTAATTTATTATGATTTGGGAAATCATAATTAGTAATTTCTTACTCCCACCTATATATTTGATCGTTTCACCCTATGTCTAATGGATGCACTCCATTTTGGACTTATCCAATAATTGGCATCAAACACCCCATGGTAAGACCATTTTTTATAATGATAGGGTTGACTTTGTAAGTCTCTTTTATTTTGACTTGACCAAAATGTGAAACTGTTTGTAATTTAGAGATGATAATGACTTATTTATCCTGGTTTGGATCTTGTAGAGCTATAGAAACATTCTTTAATGTATCTTCATATACATTCAATGATCGAGTGACATATTTAAATGTTTTATCCAAGGCTAATACTACTATTAAAACTCAAAAAGAGTCATAAAAGGGTATTATATCTTTTCTTCTGATGGAGTAATCCCCAGAAATATGTTTGATTTCCAACACCAAGTCACCATTGAACATTGAGTGATCCACTAGTATTTGTATCATTAGCATCAGGTTTGTAATGAGGTCCTAATATTATTTCTCATTAATCATATAACATTCTAATATCATGAATCAGTAAGTAAAAACATCCTTCTATGGGGAAATGAACATGATCCCAAAACCAACTTTGTTGCGCTTAGGGTCTCTCATTATCTTCTGTGTTGGGATCCTGTATGAAACATCAATATACATATCCCACATTTAGAGTACATTTGGATTAGAAAATATCTAGTAATATAGTATTTCATTATTTGACAACATGTTGTATATATATGGGTTTTCTTATCAGAAATATTTCAAGGAAAATAATTTCAAAATTTTTTGAGGAATAGACTGTATAGTGAACTATTGTAGGATAACCACCCAATATTCCAGGTTTCTAATATAAATAAGATGGATGTGGATATATTTTATTGGGTTATTATGAGTGACCAATTTGGAACCATGGTGCTTCATAAAGTGCTACAATTTCTAAATTACAATGATTACTATAATTCATCTCTTGTCGATATCAAAACAATGATTTACTACTTCAATAATTGTTTGAATATGATAATATATTTTGTTTCCATTCTCATAAAGCTTATTTTGAGCATGGAAGGTTTTGATTGGTCTCTCTAGGTATTTCACATATATAAATGAGTGTATTTACCAATTTTTTTTGAATTAATACGAGTGAACTCAAGATATATTTATTAATTTTTTCAATTAATTCCTGACAACCATCACTCCACTCATATGAATCCCCTTTATAGAAAATTTTGGCAAAGGAAAAACAATTTAATGTGAGGCGATCTATGAAGAACCAGATATAGTCCATTTTTACATGATGTTCCCTCTAGACATTATGGTTTCAAGGAGGTGATATGATAGTGATTACCCTTTTATTTATAGCATCTAATTCGATGTTGTGATAATGTACGATGAGACTGATAAACATTGCCTAGGTTATCCCAAAAGTATAATTTAAGTATTTGTTTCCAGGATATATTATCATATCTCATGGAAGATAGATATAAGATCATCTAGATAGAAATAAATATACTGAATATTTTTTACTAGATTGGAAACATAGATTTAATAAGGCATCCCTATGAATGGCTTGAAGATGCGATGCATGGACGTTGGAATTTGTGGATGGATTTCATTAAGAGAAAGGTAATTAATTTATATTAGAATACTACTTAAGGATCTACTTCCAATGGAATCATCATATTTCGGGGCTATCTAATTTTTTTACCCTAAATATCCATCCATTAAGAATATATCATGACAAATTGAAATCACATAAATCATGTGTTTTCTTATTGGAATGGGGAATTAATCTTTTAGACTATGTCTTTTGAGATCTCTAAAGTCGATGCAATATCTTATTTTATTATTCTTTTTCTTTAGTAGGATGGGATTGGATATCCTTTTTATTTAATCTACATATCAGATGAATTCATCCATTTATTATCTTATCCACAGGATCATAAAATTTGGATCTATGAGTTGTGTATGTCCATATGGATTCTTATTTATATCACGGGGGGTTTCTGGTAAGACTAAGTGGTGGCAGTCCACCTTCGGATAAAGGCATATCATATCAATATAAATATTGTAAAACAAATCTCTATATTTCATCATGACATATACAACTTTTATATTTCTTATTTCTTGTCTACACTAATCAAAGTGGGTTGTGGAACTTCATTTTCACCCAAATTTATTTCTATGAGTTCATACATAATTGTAAAGACACTTCCCTAAAATGTTTTTTTTGTATTCCCTAATTTTTTCCACCTCTTCATCATCCCCCTGATTTTAATTTTCTATTTCTTACATAGAGTTAAGAAATGATGTAATATTATTGGTTTTAGGGAAGTAGAAAAAATATCAATATCTATATGATGAATCAATTTTTCCTAGCATTATATCTCATGGGATGAATTTTTTGAGATCCAGAGGGGAGACATGGGAATGATATCTAGAATATTATTTTCTACAATTTTCATGAAAACATATTCAATCCTATCTAGAGGAATAGGTATATGATTATTATAAGGGATGAAATGAATATGGTTACAACTAGTATTTCATTACAGCTCAAATAGTTGAAAACTTATCCAGTTTGTTCAAGATAAGTTTTCACAATTGATATAACATATTTTACTACATATGTGCTCAAATACATACTCACAACATTGATTTTATTTATGGGGTACATGTTCACTACACTAATCCTCTTGAAAGGGGTAGATGGAATCATCTTCATAGAATTCATGGCATTGAATGAGCCACATTTTTATCCATGTACTATTTTCCTTCCATATGGTAGAATCATGAATCAATGTACTATGATTTACATGATTTTATTGTCGATTTGTCAACATGAAATGTACTAACTTTTCTATTGAATCAGTATTTGAGGAATTGGTGGTATGGTGAAGGGGTGGTCTCTTGAAAATGTAGCCCTGGTCATCGTAAAATAATGTTTAAGGCTTTACCAAACCAAAAAATAATGAAATATGAGTAAGACAGGTGATCCTTGAAATTATTTATGAGTCAGATTTCAGTAGGAGGATTTTCCCCATCATTTCATAATCGTATAACATTAACGTGAAGGGTGGATGAGATATTTTTCTGTAAAAAAATTAAAATCTGTTTATATTGGAATAATGTTTACTCAATAACTGTTGTCAATTAAATATTTTCTAATATAAATATGATTTATCCTTCTAGAAATTCAATAGTCTCAGACATGACAATGCATTATGAAATCCTCATCTTGGTCTTTGAATGTGATCAATATGTGGAATTCATAAGGATCATTCCTTTAATGATACACTTCATTTGTATCACCAACAAATTTAAATTTTCAAGGGCTTGATAAGGCCTCTTTGAGTTATTCAGCGAGGTCTTTTGATAGGGTCACATAATCTAGTATTAGGAACATCTACAAAACTAGGGATAATTTCCTCAAAACATCAAACGTGTTTTTAAATATTCTATTCTATACATCATGGGTATTATAATTTCAATATTCTTTTGCATTTTAATTATTTTATGTGGATGGATCAACCATTATAATTTGAGAAAAATGTTCTTCATAATTTGGTGGATGTGGTTAACGAGATCTTCCTACACATTGAGGTTGATTATGTGATAATGCATTATATATTCAATTTTATAAGATGATTATTTATAAAAAAATAATAACATGTTTGAGGGAACTTTCTTTCATATTATGATCTCAATAGTGATATCATCCATGAGTTTTCACCTTGTAAATAGTTGGATCATGGATACTGTCTTGGTAGTGATTTATAGAACGAACTTGACATCTATTATATCCTCAACAATGATGACCTCTTAATTTAGTTCTCCAATAAACTGTATGTAATATGGGTAAATAATCATTCTCACCATCTTATAAGGGACGCATTATGTGAATAACTTTAATTTAACCAGTCTAAATACTCTCTTCTAATGGAGATTCCATCTTTCAGGTCTACTCTTTCCGTATCATTTGTTGGGGCGGTGACCATGCTTTTGAGAATGTACGCATGAAGTCTGCTAAATTGTAATCAAATATTATAAAGGTAAATATTTATTTTTCCTATGTTTTCATCTATCTATTTATTCCATGTTAATTTTTAGAGAATTTTCTTTCTATGGACTGAGATTCTAGTGAAGCTGGTTGTGATGTAGCATAAGCAGGTGAGGAAATAGTCTCCTATTTAAAATGTGCTCAGGAGAGACAATGAGATCAATTGATAATTTCATTGACTATCAAATCACTGAAATTATTCATAACCTTAATATTAACATCATTCAATTCATTCTCATCCTATTTATTAGTCGTAGAATCACATGTAACTTGCGCAGGTGGCAACAACAACCTCACATTCCCAAAGTCCACCGTATTTTATTATATTTCTGAAAAAAAACACCAGTATATGTTGTGATCTATTACATAAAAATAAGGTAAATAGTATTGGAGATCTTCATCAACATCATTTCTTTGTTTCTCATGAGTTGAAAAAATTATCATGCTGTTATCCAATTATGAGATAATGTATTCAAGGACCAAGTTATTTTAGAAATATTTTACCTAGTACTTCATCTGCTCAATATTTTTTCCTCTACTCTCTATCATGATCCTAATGAGGTTTACACTTTTAATGATGTTCATAAGGTGGAACATCATGCTATGAATTTTTTTTGCAGCGGGACTGAGTATAGGAGAATAAATTCATATAACTGTTGAAACCCATGATTTCATCATTTCCATTACATTAGCAAATGGAATTACTCAAGAAATAGTATTGGTCTCACAATGGAATCATAAACTCTTTGAGGGGTCACAGTACGGTATTAAAGTGATACAATATATTTCACTATGGTACTTGGTGTGTGAAACTAATCATGAAGATTCACTATATATATTGGAAGAAATTCTTCATAATAAGTGGTCGGTTTAAGGAGTAAGTCAATCCATTATAATGTTCAATATAATCTATGTGTCATTCATTTCATAGATGATTTTAGTTTGAATGGGTGGGGATTCTAGTATATTATAGTTTCAAGCTGAACTGGGTGAGAAACTTTTGACAGAGGTCTTCACACCTAGTAATGGTCCAAGATATAAATTTGTTTACCAATAAATGTCCAGTCCAAATAGTGATTTCATGAAGGACCAAATTTTTAGTCCCTCTTATTATTTGCGTGTCCCTTTGTTGGGACACAATGAGAGAATAATTGTTTTGTATGCTTCTTAGGGTCTCTGGATCCACTGAAAATTGAAAAATGTAGGGTTCCTAATGTTTTGAATGGGGGGGAGTTGAATATAAAAATTATAGGTATGGTTTTGTTTGTGTTATTATTGGATCACACCATACCTAAATGGATATCTATTGAGCTATGAGTGACTCAAGAGAATTCAAGAGCCCTTGGGGAATGTCTGGTTGTGCTGGAGCATTAACTAGTACAATGGTAGGTAGTAACATTGAGGGTGACACAACTGGTGTCATCTATGGTTATCTCATATGGTAGTCATTTAAGGATGTGCCTGGTCCCCTTTTGGATGTGCACCCCACACAGGGATTCCATATTTTCTACTATGGGGTACATGTATATTAGGGGATGGTCTCCCATTTATAATAGATGACCCAAATCCAATTCATTCATTATGGTTAAAAGTTTTTACTAAGTAACACCAGTTTTGAGTGTGAGTTGGGGATGTTCTTGCAAAACACATCCAATAAGGAGTCTTCCTTTGAATTTTTAGGTATTAAAAATTATAAATCCTTTCATTACATGGTCTTTTTTACGAAATATATCCTTCATTAAATGTGTCTCATCCTCTCTTGGATGTAGGTGAGGCACAATATAACACTTACCCCATTCTTTATTAGATTTCTTTTTACGAGTAAATATTTTATTGATTGATGGATATTACAGATTCATGGAGATTTTTATGTTTTGGGTATGAACACATCCGTCAATTTTTGTTGTGTGTACAATTTATTGAACTAAAACTTCTTCCATCAATTCTTTCACAAAATTGGTCACATGTCCTAGAGGGTCTACAAAAACACTGTTTCTAAAATTCATTGATGCATAACGAATTGTAGGATTCCAATAATTGACATTGAGATACTTTAATTTTCTATTCCATCCCTAATGCCTTATACACTCATTTTTTGATTTCCGATGAGTTGTTTTCTGATTGGTAATTCAAATAAATATTTACAGACATTATTCATGCATGTTATTTATGAGGGTACTGAATAATGTGATGGGACGATATTGGAAGATAATTTATATAGAATTTATCCAAATCCAGATAAGATTGATGTACACTAAAGAGGAGGTTACTTATATAAAAAATTGCCCAACCATGAGGGATGGAGCTCGCCTTATTCCACTTTCACAACACTTTGGTCTTTGTTTTATGACCTAAAATGTTGTGTTAAATATTTACCCAACCCTTCATGATAGAGTTCTTCCTGAACAATCATGGATACTAAAATTGTGTATTCCATTTTGATTCTAGGGAGACTTTCTCGAAAAAGGCGTTGGGTGAATCATTTGATATACTCTTGAATCACCGACATCTGAAGAACATTACACTATCATCAGTATTTATGCTATCTAAAAAATTAATTCCCCAATGCAGGTGGATTGATTTATATTTTTATATGATTGTTTCAAAAGTCTTTCAATAGAATGCACTGTTTTGGCCATATGCCACGGAGAGTTGTTCATGAACAGTTTTTATTAATAATATCATCAGTAATGAATGTGGTTTTTTTAAACCAACATGTGGCTATATAATTTCATGAAAAATCGTTTATGGATATTTTATTTTTCGGGAGTGTCACAAAATATGAAAATATGTGTGATCATATCCTTTCATATTAGCACTATATGGTCCATCTATGATCATTTGTCATAATATTTATAATATTTTGCGTCATCTGTGATGATGTGCTCATTACTGCAACTCGATCTTGTGTTGTCAGGCATCCAGGAGAGCCTCCAAGTAAATTTTGAATTTTATCCCTTCTAGTACCATTACATAACTTTTATAATCATCATATGGTAACACATTTTCACTCAGGTTAAAATACTATTCCATATACTAAGGTAGATGTTGTACAAAAAATCTTCCAACAACACCTCTTGAATGTTAAATTGATTGGTGGATAATGATAAGAAAAATACTCATATGAGATCATTGTAAAATAGTTTCCTCTTGTTTGGAATGTCAAAATAATCTCTTTTCAGAGGATCATCAATATTTTCTGACCAAATATGATGCTTTACATATGGTTATTCAAAAAAATGTGATTCGTAAGTACATTCTCTATCTTACTAAAAGGTAGATAACCTAATGGTTGTTCAAAGAATGATTATCCCCTTTGGATACCATCTGGTAGAAAACTAATTTTTTTGATATGTAATAACAATTTAATGACATTATTTTTTGTTTTTTCGACTTATTATAGGAATTTATCATCACTACATCACCATGTTGAGGTCCCTTATGATGATGTAAAACTCTCCTATGGAGAAAAATTTCATAAAGAACACCATCATTGGGAGGAATACCAATATGGATTACAGAAAGGGGAAGACCTTATTTATATTTGATCTTCCATTCACATAAATTGATTTCATGAATCTCATTAGGAGGTAATATCCAGATATCGGTCAGATTATTGTCATGATGCAATCCTATGTGGGGGGGGGGGGGTCCTTTGAAATTACTACTACAAATCCAATAATTTGATAACTATATATTAGGATCTTGATCTTCCATAAATAATATTATTAAGGAATCCAAAATTCAATCATTGTGTTTAGTGGGATCATAGATCATATATTCATTTATAGACATATCTTAAGAGGCTTCTATTTGGATTCCTTCTTGTGAGATACTATGGCCACATGCTAAAAAAATTGGTTTTCATGGCCCTGAATTTGTTCTTATAAAGAAGTGGAAATTAAGAAATGATGATTAACTCTAGTTGTAATTGGTGTATGTTCATGTTATTATTTTCCTTATATCATGGTGTATATTCTACCATTACCTTCTTGGACAAGAGAATATATTTTTGTCTTATCTGGGATGGCATGATGATGGACCACTATAGTTATGGGAACTGAGTTGTGAGTTCTTTCCCCTTTCACAACTATTTTCATTGTTATGATGTCATTGTGGGATTTTAGGATGTATGATGACATTTTCATCTTCACATTCTCTATTTTCTTGATATTATTGGTGAATTTAGCTACTGGAACATTGATATATTTCCATTCCATATTTGGAGTTGGAGAATGTACCCTCTCATGCCCACCATTTCCCACCAGTAAATACTAACAGTACATAGGATTCATGATTGGGGTCTGATCCTTTCCTATATTCTTCATTAGGACATTCAACCTAATATCAAATACACTTCTATAAAAAACTTCTAGAAGGATTGTTGAATGTGGGAAGGTCTATTTTACTACATGTGGTTTTTGGTAAATCATGGTTCGAAGGATTTCTTGGTGTGAGCTTTTTTATTCACATCACACTATTTTCTATTATATTTGGTTGGCATGATTCTTTGGGTGTTTTATGAATATTTTGATAAAATTATTAATTATTTTTGTCAATTTTATATTCCTTCCCATAAAGTGCCATCAAATTTTAATTGAAGGCTTCTGTGGATTCCACCATGAGAATCTAGTGGGTACCTGAATTATGGTTGGTAGGAGTATATTGTCACTCATATTTTTCCAAAAAAACAATATTATTGGGATCTCTAAGTGAGTCATAGGTGGTTCCATACATTATGTTGGCTGGTTTCTACCCTCAATGGACCGTCTATAATGTCCGGGTATGGTTGAACTTGGATAGAACATTGCGAATAAGACTATCATCATGTTGATCGTTCAATATCGCTTGACATTGTTATTGGTGACTACTGGATGGATCTATTTAGAATGAAACATATGTATTATGGATGATTTCATTAGGGGCCACTCGATCCACCTCCCTATCATAAGAGAGGTACTAGTTGGTTTGATTTGCAGAAAATAAAATAAAAGGATTGAAGATAGTGATAGGTTCTGACTATATTTAGAGCACCTATTATCACTGGATGTATTGTTGATGGGGTATGGCAAGATGGAGGGCCTGTTTTGAATCCTCCCATATATGTATTATATAGTTTCAACAATAATAAAATACTAGTTGGATCGAGAACAAGTATTAAAGATATTCCATTGGTGGCATTGTCCTCTTCTTGGATGAATACCCTAAATGAACACTGGCTTGGGAATGTGTTGGAGAAACTCAAGAAAATTCCAATATATTGTACGTAGCATTAAGTGAAAGTGTCTGGATATATATGAAAATTAGAAATAGGAAAACATTTTGATATATGGAACTCATTTAAATTTACACATGCATTATTGGACCTAATGCTTTTTTTCAGTCTTTTTGAGTGTGAAATGGGCCTGATATGTGTGAGAAACTATCATCATTGTTATTGATTCATGTTGAGTTCAAAAATTTTGGTTTTAAAATGAAAATTGGTCCGTTTACACCCAACAATTTACTAGAGGTGGTTATGGTTTGTGAAAGAATTCACTTTGATATTACTATTTTTGAAATTTTTCTAATTGGTGTATTTTTAGTACCAGAAAGTCACAGTGGATATATATCCATGGGGGACCTTCTCAACAAATTCATTTTATCATTGGGGAGGTTTTCCAATGAATCTTAAGAACTAACATTGGATTGTTGAATGGGAGGTGAGGCTCATTAGATGCTTTTGGAAGGAATTGCTTCCTACTCTAGGACTCTCTTATATATTTAAAATATGTTCATTAATACTTCATTAATTCAAAATTATGATGTGGGTAAACATTGAATTAATAATTAAATATTAGTATGTATGGATCGTAAACTCATATATAAGAATATGAGGTTATTAGTCAGTAGACAAATAAGCATATATCGAGGTTCCCCATCAATGTTATCCTCTTATATATTGAATAGATATTTTTTGTTAATTGTAACGATGATTATGTGTTTCATCCAAATAGTTGGATTCCCTAGATTTAATAATCATATAAGGGATTGGAGTTGTCTGGATGTCATTGTAATACCTATAAAATTGGATTCCAACATATCCGCATGAAATGAATTAGTGCCCTTGTAGACTGTTTCTACAGAATGGAGCACATCATACCTTTCAAGGTAATGTGATGAGGACCAAATAGTGTAATAAAATTTCATGCGGCTATGAATTTAAAGAGTGAATCATCCCCCAAGAAACAACCCAGGAGTCGAAGTCGATAAGGAGTGAATCGTCCCCCAAGAAAATATTAGGGTTTACCCTAGGGGTAATTCCCTAAAATTAGTTTCATAGTTGATGAGGATGACCTCATTCCCAGATGATAGGAAATAAAATCATGATCCTCACCAACACAACCAAGAGTATAAGGCCCCATGTTCAAGATAAAACTAGGTAAGGTCATAGATAAAACTCTAGTACCCGACATCATTGACTCCTTGACACTATCCCCAGGATCAAGGTCTTAGTTACCATGTGAATAAATATATACATGCACCATGATAACCCAAATTTTATGTGGGGAAAGTGTATGATACATATAAACAATGAAATTAATATCCAAATTTGGGAAAAAATAGTGTGCAACTTTCCATGGTTTATCTTTTCTATAGGTTTCATTGGAGTTTTCTAGTTATTTCCATAAAAAAATGCATCCAACACGAGATAGCACATTCAATTTTTGGTGCGTAAGAGGGCTCATAGTGGGGATCATGGTGATCCTTGATTAGATAGAAAGTGTTCTTCACACATGCCTTGGTAGGAACTAGTGGTGCTTTGTATAGTAGGGGTAGGCATGATTTATATGGATATTCATTAGTTAATGGATCACCTAGGGAACTAAACATATGTGTAGATTTATCCTAAGAACCATGTGTCTCTTCTTGTGTCCTTAGATGCGGCTCACGTATGTTGATGGCTTTGAAAGGGGACTTATGTAGGTGGTTGTTCACTTTTTGAAAATCGGGTCTCAACATTGGTTTCATGGATTTTAAACCCTATTTATACTATGATATCACAATATCTCTAAATTACCTTTTCTTTTCTGTTACAAAGATTTACGTGATGGGTTTTTTAGACTTGGGAAAAGTTGTTTCTTGACCATAACTGAAGGGATTCTTATGAAATTTCATATTTGAAAATGAGGAACCATTGGGTCTTATTCATAGCCCGAATGGCCCAAAGGCCTTCATTATTATTGATTTTGATAACCTCCCTTTCAATGGATGAGGGGGAACCCTTACAAGCCCTTTAGGCTCAGAGATTACATGGCCCGTAGGCTTAAGAGATTACATGATCTGAATTTCTTATATAATTCCACCAGACTATCTACAAGGAACTGCCCCTCCCTTGCATCTGCATCTTGATAGTACCTCTCCACCTTTTCATGACCGTCTGGCTATGCTTCCCGTGAAAGCACATGCTAGTACTGATATAATAGACATACCCTCTCATTCTGACAATCCATTTGGCTCTTCTCTGGTGAGTGCACCTTCTCTAAATCCTCTTCTAGGGCTGGTCCTTTTTTGTAGTGTGTCTGGGGCCTGCATTCATGTGTCCTGAAGCCCTTAGTGTAGGCACCTAGCGTAGATCTCCCATCCATGGTGTAGGGACCCAGCGTAGGTCTCCCATGCATGTGTGTCCTATCATTACGTGCCATGTAGCTGGGTTGTAATATCAATTTGAGGCTCATGGGTGTGGATGGAGGTTGAAATGGGAAGATACCTTTGATTATTGTTGTGTCTCTTTAACTCATGTTTAATGTTCTATTATAAATATTTTCACCCCCCTAAAAAATAAAGTTTCAGCAATACTTATTCCCACATATAATACATTTTGTGATAATAATATTATAATCAGACAAACTTTTTATAGGGGTTTTACCCCAACTTGATACTATTCAATATCCTATATCCATTTTTTCTATCTACACAGGGATTACATTTATAGGATATCCACAGACACATTAAAATGATTTTTTATTGATTTATGGTTATTTTAATGAATTAACATTTTATTGGATTAAGAATATTATTTATTGATATAAAATAATGATATAGATTTTAAATATTTTAACATATTTATACCAATGTATCACAAAAACAATTTTTCATTAAATGTAAAAAAATAATGTATATATAGAATAAATTTAAGGAAGTTATATAGAATCATTACAGTTGGATAAATCACTTTAAATAAATATAGGAGATATCTTGAAAAATATATCATCATTTGAGATATTCATAAGAGATAAATGTTGAGATAAATATTGGAAAATATATTTTAATTTATTGTAATGGGATAAGATAAAGTTATTTTTAGAGAATAACAGATAATTGATTTTTTAGTTTTATAAATATTCCTTTTATTTCTTCATTGTAAAAACTTTTAAACTAGTGTCTTACTCCTGATTTTAGGAAATAAATATATTCTTTATTAATTAATACTTTAGAACGGAGATTAATTATTTTATATTAATTTTTTCATTGGGAAAATAATTTTCCAACAAATAATGTTTAAAAAAAATTACCTTATAATAATTTGAAATGATCTTTATATGTTTGGAAAAACATTCAAACTCATTAAAATAAATTATGTTTACAAAAAAATTATAATTTCATCGAATTTAGTTAAATGAGGTCACAATTATTTTTACTTAATAACCATTTCTATATTTTTACCTTTTATATATTAGGTATTTTACTACTTATTTAAAATTTTCACTATTTCATAAAATTATATAAAATTCATCATTTATTATTTTTGGTGTAATTATTCCCAATATCCTTAGAATTTAATTAAAAGAGACATCTATTAAAAAAATTACACCAATTATAAAAAGATGAAAAATTTAATTAAAATGTTCTGTCAGGTTAATCACCGTTTCATTTTTTACAATAACATACACTTGTAGTACTACTTATCCACTAAATACAGAACCCCTTATCAAACTAGAATTTAATCTAATAGTGAGGTGTTCAATGAATTTACATTGATAGGTTTTTCCTTAAAATAATTATATAGTGTCCATATTATAAAATATGTTCTTCTCAGATAAATTATCCCTTTCTATCGTCAATTTATCATGTTTTGATTGGTCGTGGATAAGTGAAAATAATAGTGATTCAATCTCCTTGGATGATATGATATATGAACTTCATAGGGATTCATCCAATTAGTTATGGTTGTCATTATTCCATCATTCACCAAATAATTCTAATTATTACTCTTAATACATTCTAATCTCAATGGTCACTTAAACTGATAATTCTTAAGGGCTATAAACACACATTGATTTACTACCTAATTGTTACAATGGATAATGGTCATAATACCTAATAGTAAAAATATAATTATATTATTTGATAATACTTTAAAAATCTCATCTAAACAAATGACATGAATCATTCCGATAATTTCTAGTTCATTCAATATTTTAATATTTTTGGGTCTTGGTTTTATATTTTCTATCATTGTTAATATGTCCATTTTTTTGGAGAAATATGGGAAAGGTAACATCTAAATTGAAGAGTTATAATTTTTCTACTATCCAGTGTTAGATTTAGTGGAATTCCAATTTTTTAACCCCATTTTGTTTTATTACATTAAAAAAATGTATTCATATTTCATAAAAAAAATTCATAATTATTACAACACATTTTATGAAATAATACTATATGTAATACTTATTGTTCAATTATGAAGAGTTATACCATATGTGGATTTTAATAGAAATAAATATCTTAATTGAGATGAAAAATTAGATTTTTCATCACCCTTTAAAGAATAATGGAGTTACATATTAATTATATTGGATTTGTTTGTACATTTATATAGGAAATTGATGTTGAGGCATAATTATGGTGGGGAATTTAGAATATAATCTTGATGTAGTAAATATTTTATAATTTATATAGGATACCCCATAGAAG
Source organism: Viscum album (assembly GCA_963277665.1). Classification (NCBI taxonomy): domain Eukaryota; kingdom Viridiplantae; phylum Streptophyta; class Magnoliopsida; order Santalales; family Viscaceae; genus Viscum; species Viscum album. The sequence continues at coordinate 1,727,085,109 of OY728157.1, forward strand.
TGATATGAAATTTTACTTTGAGATGTATAATTTATGAAATTGACTACCATGATGATGAAATTATGGAGATTATCTCTTGTGGTGGACTATTTATAGAATCATACAATATCAATCATATTTTATTAATTAAGAAATCAATAATTTATATTTAAGTAATTCATTTAGGAGATATGTATAAATATTATATTATCCTTATTTTGAAAGAATTAATTCTGAATTTATATAGAAATTTTGTTTATTACTGACAAGAAAATAAAAAAATCAATTCTTATTTACTAATTTAAAAAATAATGTTTTAGAATGAGTCTAATAAATATGTTAAGATAAACTACGAATATCTGGATGGTTAAATAAGATGTAATTTAGTTTTGAAAAATTGGTATCAAATATAAAATGATTGAACAAACCCTATGAATTTTCTTTGTGTTGGTATCATGTTTTTATGGGGTTATGAATGACTTTTTGAAAAGATTATACCATTCTTTCACATCAATCATTGATCATAAATGAATAAAATGGAATAATCGATGAATCATTCATATAAGTAATTTGATACCCCCACTATCAATTTCATTTTTATATATAGATGTATTAGTGATATAAAATAAAATGTATCAAAAAATATTGACATTTATTTTCTATATTAATATTTATAAATATAAAATGGGGGATATTCATGGTCCAACATTATGACTAATATTATTTTATAACAATAATGATAAAAAATACATGATATAAATATATATTAGATAATAAAATAAGATAAGAAAGTTTATTATCTACGGAAAAGTATAATATATGAAAATCATTGAAAGTATGTTATGTACCCAAAGAAGATAGAGTGTGTGATCCATCTTTAAAGTACTATTTAAATGTTGATCAATGAAAAATACATGATCATTGAAGAAGAACCCTATATCTTTGAGGTATGTTGCCGCCACTACATTGAATTTTGTTGTTTCAACTATATTTTTATAAAATAAAATTCAAAAAAGGAATAGGAAATGTAAGTAGGAAATATAATTCTATTTAAACTATGAAGTTATTAATTTATCAAAGTAATAATTTATATTATTGAAGAATTTTTTTCATTGAAATTGATTTCAATTTATTTGAGTTAATAATTATTAAAAATATTTCTTTAATATTTTTATTTTAAAATATTAGATAAAAGATGTTGTTAGTTATGTTACATGTAGTATAATTATATTTTGAAATGATACAATATAGAAATAGTACTGAAGAATATTTTAATGAATAATATTATATATTTCACAAGTTGATGAGAGTTCCATGTAGTGTATATAATGATGAACATTTTATACCAAAAATTAACATTCTTGAATGTTTACGACAAGATATTTTTTCTATAGAACCTATTTAAGATGATTTATAAGATTATAGGAATTCATATTCCATTGTGTTTCTATTGCTAAAACATTAAATCAATGGAGAAGCTATAGTATAAGGTCATTCAAAACTAATATTATTTGTAGAAGATAGTTAAAATAATTATATATATACATATATTATGTTCAAAATAATCAGTTAAAAAAGACTAATGTTAATTGATATAATGGATGATATTAATAGATATACTCAAAATGGTGTTACAACAACGGAAAATATATGGAATTATATTGTCCAGAATAAAAATATTTGGATTATATTGAAAATAATTTAATGTTGATTTCAATTTTTTATGTATTGATTTGAAAATTCCATGGATGATTTGATGAAATTATTTATTTTCATGAAGAATAATTGAAAATGAAAATCATGGTTAAAAAAATTAAAGGCTAGAACATGTTATTGATGTGTACATTTGTCCCAAAGTATATTATATTTTTCAAAAAGTAATCTATGAACATAGTTACTAATCATTGATAATGAATAAATTATAGTATACATGAGAACCAAAAAAGTAACAGTAAACCAATGTAGATGATATATATAGAGGAAATTATTGAAAAATGGTAGTTCAGAATGGAGAATTTGAAAATGGCATTTGATCACTGTGATGTTTATTAGAATACAAGGGGATATTTGGAGTCATCATATTTTATTCACAAATGTGACAAATTCTATTGGATCAAATATTAAAAAAAGCTACGTTTGACATCCTAATATAGAATGGTTATTTTCTTGAAATATTAAGGTAATCAATAGGAAAGTCCATTTCATTGAAAATAAATATATGAGAATCATAGGAGCAGTAAGAAACCATAATATTAAGTCATGTCTTTTCTCTAAAAATGATATGAAATGGGGTACAATTTAATGAATCCGTGTTATTTAAACATGAATATTTTCTGAAATAAAGAAATAAATCGTGGATATAATATATGGATTAAATATATTTTTTGGATAAAATATAATATGATTCCGTGTGGATGATTGAATTATGGAAAATTTTACTCAGATCAAATGAGAATATTGTTTGAGATCTGTTGTTGTGAATAAAAGTAGTTTCTATTTTCAATCATATAACATTTATTTATGGGATTTGTGGGGTTCATAAATATAAAATAATAATGAAATATTCTACAAGTGAAAATACCCAGATACATAATGTATAATAATAGATTGTACATTTAAGAAATTATTGAATATATCTAGTTCTAAAATTATGCAACAAATTTTTTTTGTCAAATAATAGAGGGGGATATGTATATATATTATGGATTATTCTTATGTGATGAATAATAATAATAATAATAATAATAGATATAGAGACCGAGTTGTTATGTAATGATAAATATTCAAGAATTATATGTAATATATTGATTTCAACATATGTTATCCCTATAACAAACATAATGAGTAATATAATAGAAAAACACATTTTCAATTATATTTTGATGAAATAAAGTATTGACATTCTATATAGGAGAGTAATTTGACTCTGCTATATGTAATCATATGAAAATTTGGTCAAATCCAAATAATTTATTTTATGTCCAACATGTTTGGTGTTTTAATGCACCAGGTTTTTGGTAAGAATATGATAATTTGTAAATCGAGAAGGAAAACTATTTTAATTTCCAATAATCCATCCGAAATAATTTTCTCTATATCATTATTTGACATATACAGTGTGATCCTATATCCTATATTGAGTTATCTATATTAGTCACTATGAAATAATTCTATCCATCCAAATTTATTGTTAATGTTTTTTTGGAGGCTGTATGTAGAAGTTTATCGGAAGAAAATCTAAAATGAGTGTAATAGTATATATAAAATACAAAAATAAATGATTTTATCTTATAATAATTTGAAAATTGAATTACTCATTAAAAAAAATTCCTTATTATTTGAAGTATGTTGGCCACAAACAAGGAAAATACCAAACATGAGTGTGATTCCTAGTATCTTTCTTTCTATAAATTACCATAACCAATGATCTTTTTTCAAATATTAATAGGAAACAATATCTCCCTTATATATATTATAAATTTATATTTAGTGTAATATAGTTAAAAAATAAATTTACTTTGTTTACCTACACTTCTATAATCCAAGGATCATAGAACACTGATGCAACAATGTACCAATATCCCAATAACGCTTGTTATCACTATTTGGAGTGGAATGAATGTCCTTCACTATTCCCTATTAATGATTTTTTGATAACTCATTTATCTATCATAATAACTAACTAATTTTTTTTCGTACATACATCTGATGAGTTGAATAGCCTATTAGAAGAGAAAATAAGTATTTAATGAATATCTTAAATCAACAAAATTATGAACTAAAAATTTTCACTAAAATTTTGGTAAATACACTTAAGGATATAAACTACCACATTTTTGAAACATAATCCTTTAATTTTTTTTAAACTCATATTTAGAAATAATTATTATACATGAATAAAAAACATCAATATGAACTTGGTAGTAATGTAAAAACAATTATATATGGAGTAAATTCTTAGTAGAAAAAATATTACTTTTAGATATTATCTACAAAATTTATCTACAAATGTTTTCTAAATGAGGGAATAAATGACTATTTAATGAAGTGGATTATCCATTATGTAACATCTTATCACCCAAAAAATTGTCACTTCCATTATCTATAATCATAAAGAAAACAATTTTTACACCATATTCTCTAAACACAAATTCTACCTGTACCTTCTTGGTTTTTATGAGATTCCATCTATGGAATGAAAATAGAAACACAACCATGTCATTAAATTAATATATGACAGAAATTGACTGAAGAAATATTTTTTTACTCTATTTTTAATATATAACATCCTAAAACCAATAACAATTTATAAAATAAAAAATTAATTAATTGTTCATATTTATCATTGTCTCGAATCAATATTAATAATATTTTTGAAAAACATATCCATAAAAATTGAAAAATAACCATTGATGATTTATGAACCAAATATCCCAATTTTATATATTGACAAAACAAAAAAAATATTTACCAATATCATTAAAAAAAATCAATTTTTTTTAAAATCATCTTATTTCCCCTTCAACAATACAATTTATCTAATGACCCACTAGACATGTACTCTAATCTTATATGATTTATACCTAACATGAGTAAACTAGGTGGTATCAAATTCTATTAAATTATTTACATAATTAATCTAAATGGCTCCATTGGATCATCATTCAAAACAATATCGCAGCCTGATTTTCATCCATTATATATAATCCATATAAGAATAACATCAGTGTCATCATATTTATCTATTATTTCCATCCTTTTATTTTTAATTAAAATAATCAAAAATCGATTATCCTACCCCCTATACATAGATTATTGCCATGATTTAAAATTTTAGATCACTCCCACTTTATTGTATTTACTCATACTATTAATGGGTTTCACTAATCTATAAACTTTTCATGAATACCATTTCCCTACATTATACAATGAACCCAAATATCACTCCATTATTAGAGGTAAATGGAAAATAAAAACTATCTGCATATGAGGAAATTAATACCACTACATGGGAATAGAGGGTGTTGAGGTCGCACTAGGATAATGTTTTGGGTCAAATATTCCATGAGATCCATCTGATCCTACATAAATTCTCATGGGGTATGTACATTTTCTTAATATCTATAACACAACGTTTAGTATGAATATACCAATTTTTAATTCTTCCAATATCAACATTCTCATTAATAAAGTGATATTTTTCTCATTTATCTTAGTCTTTGAGTAGTTGATTGTTTTCCTAATATTGATAAAACATTAATGTTTTTAAAAAATATTTATATTAACAACATCTATTCAACACCAATACACTAATGTTTCATGTTTATATAGAAAAATTTCATGTGATATTGAGTGGAATAAATTTATTCAACATCTAGGGAAAAATGTTAAAGGGGAAATTATTTTATAAAAACACACTGAATTCATAATATGTTAATTTAAAATGGATCAATCAGTGTAGAAATTATATCATTTATTAAATTATCAAAATATACATATGTGTATCCCAAAAAAAGATCTAAAATTCCACTACAGAATAAGCCTAATAATATAATTTCATTAACATAAAATAAATACTTTTTTCACCAAAAATATGTTACTTTAGTTTTGATTTCTTTAAATACCCTACAATTTAGGAGATATAATAATTGTTCATGAAAATGTTAAGTACAAAAATATTCTAATGATCTTGTATTCATTGATTGTGTCCATCATTTGATCATTGTCCTTTAACAATGTCATCCTCATAGAAACTTTTACACCCATGACAATGAAATATTAAATTAAATAAGATTCAATATCTCCATATAATATTTTTATTGAGTGAATAATGTTTAATGAATTCCTTTCTTCACCTTCAAATCAAGTAAAAACACCTATTTCCAAGTCATCTACATTTTAATTACACACATCATGAATATAAAAATTACATTAATTGTTCATCATTCAATACACATATTATAATTTCATCAATATATATGAGAAACATAATCCTTGTTTCACATTCAATTTTTATATATAAATTAAATTCAATTAAAATAATCTTAGAACTATCCCTCTTCATATACTGATCAATATGATAGTACCAAGATGTTAGTGCATAAAATATTATGAAAATCCTAATTCCATAGGAATATATTGATTTTATATTCATGAACATGAATTGAATCTAGCTACATGAAATATTTTTCATCATCATGTAATCAATTTAAAATGACTTATTTAAGAAACATCTATAATACGTCAAATCCTTAATATAATATTATGGCGAATAATTGTTGAATTTTATATTACGATCTCTATAATAAATATTGTTTCATCTATATCAATTTATTCAATATAGATATATCACTTTCACATATATTTTTTCTTGGAATCAAAACATATTTTTCCTTTTTTATATTTATTATAAAAACCCCATTTCATCATAATGAAATAATTATATTTCATCAATCAAATAATATCACATTCTTATTAAATATTTTTTAGTCATTCCCTTCATTCATATCACGAACTCAATTCTTATTATTACCCATTTATTCATAATAGATGTCTCTATTTGGGATAAGAGTGATTTTATGTGAATGATACATTATTCTAGCTAATTTAACTAGTTATTTATATTCACAGATGATATTCTACTCAATAATTTCACCACTTTTATAAAACATCACTACTACATGTAGTTATAATTAATTCTTATCATGATCATTATATTCATTATACTTAGAATAAACTTCATATTCACCCTATTATGCATAAATATTAAACACTATATTCCATTTTTTACAACATTTTGTTATACAATGTTCTCAATCTCCATTATATTGACACCATGACATTTAATAACATATTCAAGTAATTGTATGGAACAATTATTTGAATTTATATTAGATGATCAAATAGAAATATCCATTTTAATTAATGTGACTCAATCATTATATATTTTTTCTTATTGATAATAAAATAATTTCTACTGAGGATTTTGAATTATTTTAGTATTGGGTTCTTCCCACCACACATCTTATATAATTCCCCATATTAAACCCGAATGTCTAAACAAAGGTATCACATAACCTAATGCGTGTCTCCACATATCCATGATGAATCTGACAAGAAGAAAGTTTATGAAAATAGAAATTGAGAGACCATACCCTACGACTATATACATAGGAAAGATAATAAATTAATAGAATATATAAAAAATCAGTGGAAACATGCATAATCTACCAATATATAATTGAAAATATTAAATAAATTTTTTTCCCAATGTGGCATCCAAAATCCAAGTATAAATTCCAGAGATAAATAAATATTTCAACTAAATTATATCATAATGTCTATTTAGGACCCACTATATTCTTCATGATTTTCTTCAGCATCATCAGCCACATACCCCATTCCCTTCCTAGTATCCCTATATATGCAGTATTGATGCACATGAACATTCATGTGTAGGGTCTTAGTCGTAAAATCCAACAAGAATCCACATTTTCATCATTATATAGTGTCCATATTTATAATCATTGTACATGTAGGTACTAAATAATTTGGTGGTGAGATTAAAAAATAAAGGACCACCTTTGAAGTGTTTGTGTTATAAAAAATATACCACAACCCCATGACCATGTATTAGTTGTCACTATAGTTGAATAGTGATTAAATATTACACTAATGATCCGAACTGCACCCAATTTTAATGACAGTTCACTTTGTATCCACATAGTTCATTTAGATAGTAATGCAATATTATAACCATCATGTACATGAATTAATGACACATTACATTTCATCCACAAGTTTCATTAAGTAATGACTAACCAAGAGGCTATCATGATGCTTTACATCTACAAGGGCCATTGTGTAATGACTCAGAAGCATGGATACCATGGAACACCATAACCACCATCACTCATCCTTAACACTTTGTCTCTAATTGGTAATCATACCACCATAGTCCCCTATCAGGCATACCATGATCCAAACAACTAAATGAACATCATACACAGAAAGATAAATAATGAAAAAAAATAAATGAATTACATCATGAGAAATAGAGATTCAATATTATCCAGTAGATGTGATAATCACCAAAACATGGTAATGTGATTCAAACAACCCCACATGTTATCATAATCAGTCATAGAATGAAAAAATATTCAACACAATTATACAAAAGCATAAAATGTATATGAGAACATAAAAATATATGTAACATGATTATACGACCCCATCCTTAAAACATTACTAAATCTTGGGTTATTTCAAGAATGCACATAGAGGGTTATTTCAGGTTTAGAGGTTTAGAGAATTAGATCATAAATCCTTTATTACATTCCACTTTTAATCAAGTTAGTTACATCAAAGAAAATACTTATTTTTTCCATTAAAGGAATCATATTTAAAATAAAACATAGATTATTTCATGACACTTCCTCGACACTATCATAAAATCATGTACTTTTCCCTTGACATGTGAAAAACATTTCATATACATGGGATGAGAATAAATGGTTCAGTAAAGGATATAAAAATACGGAAAGAAAAAATTAGTCCATGTATACATAAGAATCAGTGAAATTAAACTTTACTCATAAAACTTAAGCACTTTAACATACCTCATGAGATCATAAGCTTTAAGAATAAATCATATAAATCATACGTCATAAAGGTAACTTGAGGCATTCATAACATTCTTACGTAGTGAGTAACCCTCGTGGTTATGTTTCTAATACGCATCATAGTATATTCCTTAAATCTCTTTATAGAAACCATAGAGTTTAACTCCTTCGCGTTAACCAATGTATTAGTGAGCTATCTTGGGCTCACCCTCCCTTGGTTTATTACATAACCACCAAACATCATAAACAATTCCGAAGAACCATTACATAATCGTATCACAAAAAACATGCATAAAGGAAACATAACATTTCCACATTTCAATCACAAGATATGAATACAACACATTAATATAATAAAGAAATCATAAAAACCACATTTCAATACCAAAATAAAATAAATTTAAAACATGGTATTTATTTTTCATTTAAAAAATGTTATGGCTTGTAGAGGATGTCGAAACTCAAATAATGGTCACGAAGGCAGAGAATTCTTTGTCACCGCATATGTATGACAAAAACACTCCTTTTTTCATTTATAAAAATGATTTATTGTAAAAAGATTCATTTTGAATGAAATTAAAAGCGAAAATGGATTATTATACATCTAATAATATAAGTCTGTATATAAATTGAAGTATGAATCAACGAAAGGAGATTGAGACGAAGTCCCTTACCTCAAGTCTGAATTGTTCTCATTCATTCTTTATATTCCTGAATAGTAAACATTGGTCAATTTATGATTTCTTAAGTAGTCCCTTTATTTTTTTATTATTCAATTCATATCATATATTATCATGTAATAATAATTATTTAATTATGTGAGTTCATATCATACGTTTTGTCGATGTTCGATACATGAGTCAGTAAAGAACTTGTTTGAAAATAATTTCCCATGTAGTTATAAGTTCATCATATCCAGAATGGAATTAATGATTTAAATATCATATATATCCCGTATATATTCATTTTATACTATTCAATAACATTTGGAGATAAAAATGAAATACACCATTCAGGGAGACGGTAGGTCGTACGTACGCATGAACACTACTTTCATTTCATTGTCAAATTAAATGAATTAAAACTAAATAGGACATATATATATTATAATTCCATTATAATATATATTTTATATAGGTAAAATATGATCATTAATTACATTCTATATAAAATAAATGTTTAAAATGAACGAGTCACATCACTTGAGGGGGCAGTAGTACACAACTTGAAAAGCATTATGATGTGATTTAAAAAATAAAATTAAGAAGAATATAGAAAAAAAAATAACATATATATCATATATAAATACAGTGACATCATAATGTCCATCAAAAAAGTTGTTAAAAGAATATTGAACAATCATCGTTTCGGGATGAAGTAATTTTCCACCCACAGAAAAAATATTTTCTTTAACCATTAGACGAAGGTTTGTGTAAGTGTTGGTATAATACATATCATAACCACATCCAAGTATAGTGAGGATACTGGTGTTATTATTGGATCAAATAATTTGAATATATTGGTTAGTGGTGAAGGAAAATAAATGGAAGAAACTCAAGAGAAGACATTAACTCTAAATCGGGTAACTATTTTTGATTTGAGAGAAAGGCTTCCATGGAAAGACTTATTCTCAAGGCGAGGCTTCTAGGAGTAAGATAGGGATGTGTAGAGATAATATGATTAGAGGTTTGACGATCCAATGGATTTAAATGTATGGGTAAGGGGTATAGTTGGGGGCCTTTGATAAGAGGGAGGAGGGTCACTTTTGGAACCTCTTGAAATGTTACTATTTTATAAAATGTTTTTTGTATTTTAAAGGTCCAAAAATGATATATTTATAGGATAAGGTGATACGGGTTTGAAATACACCCATACAATAGAATTTCAAATAGTTTATGTCTTATATTTTACCTTATCGTATAATTTAATTTAAATCGTTCATTAATGAGGTAATCACTACATCATAATTGTGTAATAAATAAATTTATTTATTTAATGTCTAAAAATTATAAATAAACAACCATGATATTTGAAATATTTTTATATTTAAAATGACTATTTATAGTCAATGAAATAATTTATATTAACAAAATTATAAATTTTTTTACTTAGGTATTACATACTTTTATTATATTTCCCATTCTTTAAAAATAATATGATAAAAGGTCACTATCACACAAAAGTGATTCCATGGGGTCCCTAAGTTGGCCCAAGGCTGTCCATGGCCTTCCATGACACATCCAATAGTATTATGACACATGTTGGGGTCGTTTTATATTATTATGACATTATTTTGATTACCCTTTTTACCCAATTGACTAATTAATCACGATAATTTAAGATAATTACCGTTGTTACTATTCGTAATGACCGAATACAAAAAATCCATAATTAAATAATTTGGACCTTCAGATTCCAAATATGCAATCATTTTTACCAAATTCCAAACATATATATTGCATTAATTAATTTAAACTCATTCATATTGTCAAAACCAATAACATGTTTTTAAGAAACTATATCTATCAAAAGATTGACACTTGTTTATGTCCAATTTCCATGTAAAATCAATTCCAATTACCTCTATTGAATTAAATGGTAACATTATATTCTAATTAAACTTTAAAACAAATTAAAAAGGTAATCTGACCATATAATTAAATTAGATGTAATAGCCATTTATAAGTTAAATGTAGTATTTTTCACTATTCATTAAAAAAATGGACATTGTCAAAAAAATACCAAAAACTTATCCCAAGTAAAATTAAATGTCCCAATTATAATTAATAAGTTAATTTTGACAAATAGATCTTATAAAATTGTCAATAGTATGATTTAAAAAAAATTCCTTCAAAAGGAGGTAAAATAGTCATTTAAGAATATTAGAGTATTCTATGAATAAGATTTGATTTATTATCATTTTACGCCTCTAAAACACTATCTAATTCATAAATAGACATAGATATGAAAATATATTATTCATTACTTACTTGGGATGTTACATCATTCCACCCTTTATGAAATTGCGTCCCTGCAATTTATTTACAAATTGAATTAATTGGGGTATTTTTCCCTCCTTGCATTTTCAGATTCCCACATTGCCTCTTTAACTATATAGGTTTTCCACAAAACCTTTACGTGATGAATCATCATATTCCAAAACACTGGCTCCCTGTTGTCAAAAATCTGGACCGGTTGTTTCTCATAAGATATATTCTCTTCCTGCTGAACTACCTCTGGACTCAATAATGAGATGGATCTGGTGTATACTTCCTTAACACAGAAACATGAAAATCATTATGTACCTGAGATAAATGCAGAGGTAATGCAACTCGATATGCAATTGATCCAACTCACTCCATAATTTCATATGGTCAAATGAACCTTGGACTCACCTTTCCTTTCATACCAAATCACATCACACTTTTTCGTGGTGATACTTTGAGTAAGACTTGATCACCTACCTGAAAAGAGAGATCCTTCCTCATGTTGTCCACATAACTTTTTTTGCCTTTTCTGAGCTATTCTCATGTGATTCTTTATCATCTGAACTTTTTCTACCATCTCATCTACCAATTCTGGTCCCATTAACTTCCTTTCACCTACATCATCCCAAAAATCTATAATTTGACACCGCTTAACATATAATGCCTCAAATGGTGCTATCTATACACTGGATTGAAAACTTTTATTATATGAAAACTCAACCAATGAAATATGATGGTCCCAACTTCCCTGATAATTCATTGAACAAGCACGTAGCATATACTCTAAGGTCTGAATTGTTCATTCTGATTTCCCATCTGATTGAGGATGAAAAAGTGTACTAAAATGTAATTCAGTTCCCAACGACTTCTGATGGCCTTTCCAAAAGCTTGAAATGAACCTGAGATCACGATCATATACAATGGAGAAGGTAACTCCATGTGACCTGACTATCTCTTTAAGATACAATTGAGAAAGTTTACCTAGGGAATCATTATCTTGTATAACAATGAAATGAGTATATTTAGTCAAACGATCAACAATAACTCAGATTGCATTATTACCTCAAGGTTTCTTCGGAAATCCCACAATGAAGACCACAGATACATTCTCACATTTCTACACTGGCACTGCTAATGGCTGAAGCATCCCTCTTGGAAACTACTGCTCTGCTTTAACATAATGAAATGTCAAACACTTCATAGTAAAATCAGCTATATCTCTTTTCATTCCATCCAACCAGTAATACTTTCGAAGATCTCTATACATCATATTACTTCCTGGATGAACTGATAATGGAGAAAAATGATCTTCACATTATAACACTCACTTAAAATTTGAATCACAAGGCACACAAAATCTCTTCCCAAATCTCAAAATAAAATCATTATCAATGTCGAATTCAGGTAACATACCCTTCTGAAGCAGCTCTACCTTTTTCTACAACTCACTATCTTGCTTCTATGCTTGCAAAATTCTGTTTGATATAGATTATTTCACTGATACCGGAAACAAAATAGACAAATTTCCTGCACCATCATATTCCAAACCAAAATTCATCAAATCCTTAACCAAAGGATCACGTTCCAAATGTAACATGGTTAATGAAGCATTACTTATTCGACTCAAATCATCATCCACTTTATTTTCATTTACTGGGTGGTAGTGAATCGTGAAATATTAAAAATTGTTTAATTATAGCTATCTCCTATGTCTCATGTTTATTTCATTATGAGTGAATATATACTTTATCCTTTTGTGATGAGTATATATTTCACACATTACACCAAACAAATGATGCCTCAAATTTTTTAAATAGAAAACAGCAAAACCTAATTCCAAATCATGTGTAGGGTAAATTATCTCATGAGTTTTCAACTGACGTGAAGCATAACCAATTACCTGATCATTCTGCATTAGGACACAATTATGTCATTTCAATGAAGCATCACTGTAGATAACAAACTCACCATTCCTGGATGGTAGTGAAAATACTTGAGAATTCACCAATATTTATTTCAATTCATGAAAAAAATCATATAATTCTTTAGTCCACATAATATTAACACCCTTCCGAGTTAGATTACTCAATGGGCTGGACAACCTTGAATTTTTTTAACAATACTTTGGTAATAGCCTGTCAAACACTGAAAACTATGCATCTCAGTTATATTTATGAGTCTTCTCCATTCTTCAACAACCGTTTTTTGTAGGATCAATAGTTATTCAATCTTTAGAAACAATGTGACCAAGGAATGAAATTTGTTGCAACCAAAAATCACACTTGCTGAATTTCCCATACAATTTCTTTTCTTGTATGGTTTGAAAAATAACCCTTAAATGACATTCATGCTCCACTTTAATTTTAGAAAACACTAAAATATAATAAATTAAAACAACAAAAAACTTATCCATGAACATACGCAAAATTATATTCATAATGTCCATGAATATAGAAAGTACATTGGTTAACCCAAAAGTCATAAATACAAATTCATAATGGCCATATCTTGTACGAAAAGAAGTATTTGGATTATATACTTCCTTTACCTTCAATTTATAGTCCTCCGATCTCAATCCATTCTTTTAAAAACACTAAGCTACCTAGAGTTGATCAATAAAATCATTGATATGAGGAAAAGGATATTTGTTCTTAACAGAGATGTAATTAAAGGCTCTATAATCAATGAAAAGTCTCATTGAACCATCTTTATTTTTAAAAAATAAGACAAGGGCTCCCCATGGTGATGTACTAGGTCGAATGAAACTTTTCTCTAATAAATATTATAATTTCTCCTTCAACTCTGAAAGTTCAATTTGAGTCATTCTATAAGGGGGTTTTGAAATTAGATTAGCATCAGGAACTAAGTCAACAGTAAATTCAACATCCTGATCTGGTATTATTCAAGGAATATCATCAGGAAAAACATTAGGATACTCTTTTAGCACAGTCACAACATTTATATGAACAGTTCCTTTGTTTTCAACAATATGTGCAAGATAACATTCATTTGAATCTTTTACAAGTTTCTCGTCCACTTGATATGTTATCAACAGTAAGGGTTCATTCATGTACAAAAACTAAAGGTCTTTCTGAAAACAAAAACTTCTTTATCTCTATAGTCAATCTTAGCATGGTAAACAGAGATCCAATCCATACCCAAGATAGCATCAAACTCTACTATTGCTAAATCAATAAGGTTTTCAAGTAGGTTCTTTCCCCGAATAAGGATAGGAAGATTCTTATAAATTTATTTTGCCTAAACAATCCTCCCATGTGTTTTTAACACAAGTTCAGGAGTAATTTCTTGATATGGAATTCCCAATTTTCTAAAATAATTTCAAAGATGAATGAATGTGTAGACCCTGAATCAAACAACACATTGGCATAATATGAAAAAACAAACCAAATACCTGATACCACTTCATTCGATGTCCCATCATCTAATGAATTAGTTGCAAAGGATTTCAACACACCTTTATGATTGTAGTCTGACTGCTTCCCATCATTTGAGCTCTTTGTTGCACACTCATTTGCATAATGACCCTTCTCATTGAACATGAAACATTTCACTAACTATAAATAAAACTTGGTCCTACCATTACCATGATATTTTCCAGTGTAATCATGAGCCTTATGTCCCATCTTACCACATCTAAATCCCTTTCTATATTTCAAAATACATTACCCAACATGCATTTTACCACATTTATCACAAACTACAAATATAGTTTTCTTACCATCAATCCTTATTGAAGGATTATTCCCTTTCTCCTACCACCTCGGTCTCTTATTCTGCTAGTTGTCATAGAACACTTTATCATCAGAAAACTACATTTCCACCTTCTCAGCACATCGAACAAGCTTTTTATTACTTTTGATTTCATTATAATCTAATTCCCTTCAATCTTTTGGATTTAATCCCGTGTAAAAGCTATTGATTTTACTATCATGGTCTCTGATAAAATTTGGAGCATACCTTGAAATCGAGTGAAATTTTTTTCAAACGAAGCCACTAAGTCTTCCTCTTGCCTCAATTCCAAGGTTTTTTTTACATTATAAGTTGAAAATCCTTCGGAAAATATTTCTCAAGAAACTTACCTTTGAATTCATCCTAGTCAAGAGCATCAATCTCACTAGTGTCCCGGATATTTTTAACCATCAACCACCACCGATCTGCTTCACCCTCCAAACGGTAAATATAAAGACTAATATTTTGATTATCTAAACACCTCATGACATCAAAATTCTTCTCCATTGCTTTAATCCACCCTTCATCTGGCATAGGGTCAGATGATCCTTTGAATGGTAGGGGATGTTGTCTCGTGAAATGTTACACCACTGACATGTTCCTTTGCTGTTAATCTGGATGATCTCATGCATGGATACCACAACCATTTATCTCTTCAGTCAACTTCGTCATTACTGTAACAATCCTTTCAGTTCCAAATATGACCATCTCAGGAAGCTGATTCGGAAGGTCATTTCTTTTTGTATTCCTTCTTAGCACTGCTTCCCTGTTTCCACTACAGAAACCCTTTCTGAACAAACATGTCTTAGATGAAGCAACATGGTAATCGTCAAATGCTATATCATTTCAATTTGATCATAGTGTAAAAAAATATTTTTGGATAATCATTTAATAGAATTATAACTTCTAATGTTATATAAACCGACCTTTGATAAAAACTATAAGGCCCCATCATTAAACATTACAAAATCTTGGGTTATATTAAGAAATCACATTGAAGATATTTTAAGGTTTAGTGTTTTAGGGAATTAGATCATAAATCATGAATTACATTCCACTTTTAAACAAAGTGGTTACATCAAAGACAATATTCATTTTTTCCATCAAAGGAAACATATTTAAAATAAAACATGGATTATTTCTTGACACTTCCTCGACACTATCATCACATCATGTACTTTTACCTTGACCTGTGAAAAACATTTCAAAAACCTGGGATGAGCATAAAAGGCTCAGTAATGGATATACAAATATAGAATGAAAACATCAGTCCATGTATAAATAAGAATCAAAGAAACCATAATTTACTCATAAAACTTAAGAACATTAACATACCTCATGAAATAAAATGATTTAGGAATTACTCATATGAATCATAAGACATAAAGGTAACTTTAGGCATTCATAACATTCTTACATATGGCGTAAAACTCATGATTCTTTTTGGAATACCTATCACAGTATATTCCATAAATCTCTTTAGAGAAACCTTAGTGTTTAACTCCTTTACATTTCCCAATGAACTGGAGAGCTATATCAGTCTCAACCACCCTTAGTTTTTCATGGAACCACCCGACCTCATAACCAGTGCCCATGAATTATAACATAATTGTATAACAAAAAACATTCATAAAGGAAATCTAACATTTCCACATATCAAACACAAGATATCAATACAACACAATGATATAATCAAAACACTATCCAAACCCTTTTAAATACCAAAATAAAGGAAAAGTAAAACCTGGTATTCATTTTTCATTTAATAAAACTTATGTCCTGTAGAGGAATCTGAAACACAAATAATGGTCACGATGGCAGAGAAGTCATTGTCTCCGCATATGTAATACAAAAACATTAATTTTGTCTTTTAGTAAAATGATTCATTGAAAAATATTCCTTTTGAATGTATTTAAAATTAAAAAGGGTTTATTATACAACTAATAAAATAAAGTCGTATATAAATTGAATTATCCCTCAAAGAATGGAGATTGAGGTGAAGTCACTTACCTCAAGTCCGACTTGTTATAGTTTGTTCTTTATATTCCTGAATAAGAAACATTGGTCAATATATACTTTCATAAGGAATTCTGTTAATGTTTATTATTCAATTTATATCACATATTATCATTTATAATAAATAACTAATTATGTGAGTTCATATTATACGTTTTGTCGATGTTTGGTACATAAGTCTAAAATGAACTTGTTTGAAAAGAATTGCCCATGTAATTAGAAGTACATCATCTCCAGAATGGTATTAATGATTTAAATAACATATATATCCAGTAAATATTATTTTTATACTATTCGATAACATTTGTAGATAAAAATGAAATACTCAATTCCTAGAGACGATAGGTCGTACGTACCCATTAACACTACATTCATTTCTTTGTCAAATTAAAGGAATTAAAACTAAATGAGACATATATATTATAATTACAGTATAATATATATGTTATATTAATAAAATATGTTCATTAATTACATTATTTATAAATTCCATGTTTGGCATGAACGAGTCACATCACATGCGGGGGTGGTAGTCCACACTTCCTTAGATCAAATTTTCGCAGTTCCACAACATGAACAGAATAACTATGCAATTTCAAATATAAAATTCAGAAGCATATAGAAAAAATACCATATATATCATATATAAATACTATTAAATAGTAATGGCCACCATGAAAGGTGTTAAAAGAATATTGAACAATCATCGTTTCGTGAGGCAGTAATTCGCCAGCCACAGAAACAGTATGTTCATTAACCATTAGATGGAGGTGTGTGTAAGTGTAGGAAGAATAAGTATAATAAAAACATCATAGTATATTGAATATACTAGTATTATTATGGTATAAAATAATAAAAATATTGTGGTGAGTGAAGAAGGAAAATAAAAGGATGAAACTAGAGAGAAGACATTACCTCTAAATCGGGTAAATCATTTTGATTTGTGCCAAAGGATTCCTTGGAAACATATCTACCCAATTTAAGGATTATAAGATTAATAGAGGGATGTGGAGAGATAATATGATTAGTTCTTGGATGATCCAAGGGCTTGAGAGGTGTTGGTAAGGGGTAAATGTGGGGGCCTTTTATAAGAGGGAGGAGTGTCACTTTTGGAATGTCTTGAAATGTTACTTTATTATAAATAGTTTTTCGGATTTTGAAGGTCCCACAATGATATATTTCTAGGATAAGGTGATAAGGGTTCGAAATCAACCCATCTAATAGGTTTTTGACAAGTTTATGTCTTAGCTGTTACCTTATCTTTTCATTTTTGTAAATTGTTCATTAATGAGGTAATCACTACATCATCATTGTGTCATAAATAAATTTATTTATATAATGTGTACAAATTCTAAATAAAATAACCTGATGTGGGAAATATATTTAGATTTAAATTTACTATTTATAGAAAAAGTGATAATTTATATAAACGAAATTAAATTTTTTTACTTAGGTATTACATACTTTTATTATATTTTACATTCTTTTAAAATAATATGATAAAAGGTCACCTTTACACAAAATTTATTCCATGGGGTTAGTAAGTTGTCCAAACGATTTCCATGGATTTATATGACACAAATAATAGTATTAGGAAACATTTTAGAGTCATGTTATATTATTATGACATTATTTTGATTACAAGTTTCACCGGATTTACTAATTAATCACGGTAATTGAAGATAATTACAGTCATTACTATTCATAATGTCCAAAACCAAAAATGTATTTATTACATAATTTGGACCTTTTGATTCCAAATATGGAATCAATTTTACCAAATTACAAACACAGACATTGCAGTAATTAATTTAAAAATAATATTTTTTGTCAAAACAAATATTGTGTTTTAAAGAAACAATATCAATCAAAATATTGACAGTTGTTCATGTCCAATATCAATGTGAAATTAATTTCAATGACAACCATTTAATTAAATGGTAAGAATCTATTATAATTACATTTAAAATAAAATTAAAATGATAATCTAACCATATAAATAAATTAGATGAAAAAGCAGTTTTGAAGTAAAATGCAGTATTTTTCGCTATTCATTAAAAAAATTTACATTGTCAGAAAAATATCCAAAATTTATCCAATGTAAATTTCAATTTCTCAATTCTAAAGAATAGGTTTATTTTGACAAATATTTATTATATAATTTTCAAAGGTTTGATTTGAAAATGGTTTTCCTTCAAAAGGTGGTAAAACAATCCTTTAAAAATATAAAAGTATTATGTGCCTATGATTTGATTTAATCTGATATTAATCTTCTAAATCACTATCTTATTCATAAATAGACATAGATACAAAAATATATTATTATTCACTTATATGGGAAGTTAAAATGATACCTCAATTATTTTTATGAATAACATCATGTTTTTTATAAGAATCATCTCTTATATATCATCCTTATATTAGTCAGTTGAAACCACTCTCCAAGATTTCCTAATATTAATTCCAACATTTAATTTCAAAAAATAAAAATAAAAAACCCTATAATATAACACATAATGTCCATTATATAATTAAAAAATATTATTTTAAATTATTATAAAAAAATTAATTTATTATTTTCAAAAAATCCTTATTTACATTTTATAATAATGTTTTTATCTTAAATTATTATGGATAAAAATGAATAAATAATTCATTATATATATTATAAATAATTTCAATAATATTTTAATATTTATATTATTACTCATTAATTTTAATATTATATATAGGATTATATTTAACAATTTCAAAAAAATTACATGGAAGAATATCACCTATTGAAAAGAATCATTTGTTTATAGAGGATGAATACTTTTTCTATGATTGTGAAATTTGAAAAAAACATAATTCAACCAAAATAATATTCATAGATATGAGGTTAAGGGTGTTAAAAAACCTAAACATTATAAGGGATTCAATAACTAAATACTGTAAGATTGAGATAATTTATAATATATCATTCATGTACCATTTCACACCATTATAAACTAAAAATTTAATTCTTCAATTAATTTAAAATTTAATAGTTTTGTAATTGGTGATTATTTCTATTCTCACAATACATTTTACATTAATCCTAAACAAATAATAAATTTAAATCTTACTGATATTATGTTTTTAAATTGTCAATAACATTTTACAGGTTTCAACTAGGATGATGGAGATGAAAGCAATCATTTGAAAAGCATGTATCCAATAAAAATGTGATATTTGAGAATAATATGGGTTTAAACATCTGTGTATCCTAGTTGTTTCTATGTGTTCTCTGATATGCATATATATCGTTCAAAATTTTGGAACTACTCTAAAATAGATAATTAAAATATTACTTGATTTATTGGTTACCCAAACATAATCATTTGAAATGAAAGGTTACATTTAAGCATCACTAGAGATGTACACTTATATGAGAAAACATGAACTCATTAACTATAAATGTTTGGGAAACACCCTTATGTGAGGTTTATATTACAATTACATACTCTTTCGAACTCATTTAATACAATTTAAAAAACTCTTTATAAATACTCCCTAGCATTACGGTACCCACTTACATTTGGGATTTCCCTCACATAGCTCATTAAATTTCGTATCCTACCCATAAAAACTCATGAAAATTATCATTTACCATTATAAAACACTTAAAAACCTCACTATGTAATGGTGGGGGTATATTACAGTTATTTAGACCAATATACCCATTGTTAGGTTTATAATTTAAATCAATATATTGAAATTTTCAAAAAATATAAATACATTATTAATAAATAGGCTTTAATAACATTATAATTATTATTAAAAGTCCATATTATATGTATAATATTATTCCCTAAGACAAAAAAAGTACCTATTGAAGATATATCCTGATATTTTGAGAACATCCTAAAATTTACTCATTTTTCTTTGTCAATGAGAATTGTTCTTCCCATGTTTTTTATGACGTACATTATCTTGTCTGCAATACCATTTTGTTACGGAGTCCACATTGTCATGGCATGGTGAATTATCAAATGATTAATGAGATAATTCAAAACATATATATTGGTATAGTACATTCATTTGATGGTTTTGATGTTTAAAATATTTTTACAATAGATATTTTCATCCATTTCATAGTACTAATAAATGGATCTGAAAAACATTGAAGTTAATGTATTTACCATCAACCATTCCGTCTGTAACATGTAGGATAAAATTATATTCTCTCATTTAGTGATTAAGTGTTTTTATGGGTTTAGAGGGAATAAGGGAAATTCACATGGCTGTGTATGAAATTTTATTTTTGTACTCCCATAATAGTGAATTTATGTATTAAATTTGTGATTTAAAATGAACGTCCTTTGCTAAAAACAATATGTGGAAATGGTTTGAGATTGAAACTTTTTAACAAGAAAAAAAATTTATAAATTAAGTATATCATATAATATAAATCAATATGGGGGATTCAATTTTCAATGGAACAAGAAATTTGTGGAATTAAAGTCATAAACCTGGGATTTATGTTGTAATCCCCTTGTTTCCATTAGGATTTATTCACTGCCCTCATAACTCCCACATATTTCATTGTGAATTAATTTCACTAAAAAACAAGGACATTCCATGGTGTTTTGGGGTGTTTTTTCATCATATAGACCACTATAATTTATGATCTATCTATATCTAGGTTTTATTGATTCAATTATATTGAGTGAGATCTTTATACACGATATTTGATCATTGTTGGGTAAGAAACATTGGGTTATGTTTATATAATATGTGGGACATATAATGATTCATGTTTGATCCCATCAAGATCTTCTTGGAAATCATCTTCCAGGGGCCCGCCCATATGTTGGTTGCGGTGAAATGTGTGATTTTCTTATGTCATGTTTTAATAAATCCCAACCAATGATAAATTTCCTTATGTTTTTTGATTATGAGAGGTGGTAATTCATGACATGGAATCTATTTGTTGTTTTTTCCCTCGTATTACTTGATAATACTTTTATAGGTATTGTGTAACTCTGGTATTAGGTTATGGATCCATCACTATCCTTTGTTGGATGTGGCAAAATTTGATATGGTTTTTTTATATTTTTTTATAAATGAATTGGAAGGATTGATTTTTGTGTAAAATTGGTATGTTGTAAAAGACTGTTTTTACTATGATTTTATATGTGAACCTATATTTGAATTATATTTTATAATGGATAGTGTGATTGATTTTCAATGTATTTTTTGTATTAAATAATGTGTTGTCTATAAATTTCTTATCAAATGTGAATCTCTTGGAAATCGAGTTGAAAAATTAGTCACATGGGAAACCATGGGTGGAATGTTCGAAGGTGTAGTATTTTTCTCATCAATTTTTATATTTTGGATGGCTTTACTCATGGGGTGATCTTATAATTCCTCGGCCTATGTTCTGGATGATTTAATTTTAAATTGTGGAGGAGATCACTCATGGGATGTTCATGCACTCTATATGATCATGGTCCAAGGAATTGATCATATAAGAGTTGTTAATTATGGAATGAGTTGTATATTATCCTAACCTATTTTAGATCACTGTATAGTATAAAATTGTTCTATATCATTTCTATCTTTTTTATTTGATATATAAGGTTTTATAAATTTGGATTTATGCATTGAAATTTTTTTCAATTATTTTAAATCTATTTAAAAAGGAATATATATATACAATTAATTCATATAAAAAATATATCATTTTCTGGTATGCCTAGTTTTCAATAAAAGGTTTTTATTGTGATTATTTTTATAGAGGCATGATATTAAATAATTGGTAAGGATATAAATGAGACTCTTTAGCTTACACCTTTCACATCCCTTTAGTGATGTTTACAAAATGTATTTTATTTTTTATGTATGTAAATTAATGTTCTTACAATTAGGAGCTGGGGTATACGTATGGGGGTTATAGGTAAATAGTTAATAGATTGTGTGAGATTCACCACATATGACATGGATTAATAGATATTGGTGTTTGGTAATCCATTCTAGTTTATTTGGATATGTATAATTTGATTCAGATTCAATACTAGTTTTATCACTATCACTCAATTTGTTTTGTGATAGAATATAATTATTCATGTATTACTACTTTGTATAATTGTATTTCATATATATGGAATACTATATATTTTCGGTTATTAAAAAGCATAATATCTGGTTGTTATCTGATTCCCATGTGCTAAATTCATTTTAGTGTGGATTGGGATAATCATTCCAGTGAGAAATAAATTATTTTGTGTTCTTGATTTTGGTGACTATCCTATACTAGATTATTGAAAATTACTTTTAGTGGAAGTGGTTATGATTATTCATTGGATATTGGTTTACTAGTGATAACTATTTAGGAAATAAATTATAGTATGTGGTGTGTGGTGTGTGTCTATCCATATCATCTCATGAATGGATTCATATTACCATGAGATGTTGGGATGTGAATATCATTTGTATAAATTTTGTTATTCATCTGATTTTATGCTTATGGTTTTATAGTTTAATATATTATTATACTATTTCTAGATTTCATTATTATTTTTCTAGTGTATAAAAACATGCATATAAAACTTAATTCAAGGGATCCACATAAATATCCCATGGGATATGATCACCAAAGGAATCAACATTTGTATCTGAATATTACAGAGTCTGTAATGTGATTAATTCATGTCATTGACCAGAATATACCGCAAGATCAATAGAATGTTATTGATATGAAATCATGACTCGTGGGTGGAATTGAATATTCTTGAGAGTCTCTATGCAAGACTCCTCCATTAAATATGGTTATGAATGATAATCTATAGGTGCTGGACTGTCTGTATAATTTTTACGAAAACAAGTAATTCTTATAGACACATAAAAATAACACAGTGAGGTGTGTGACATTTATACCAAATGGTCCCAACAATAGATTTTGGGATTCAATGGTATAGGCATATATAAAAATGTTCAAGGATTAGAAGGGAATTAACCCCCTCTTATTTTGGTAGTTTTATCTATAATCTATGATGACGTAAAATCCTATGTATATCCTCTCTTAAAAGTAGGGAGTGTGTAAGATGGCATAGTACAAAAATCAATTTTGACATCTAGATTTCTTTTCATTAGAGTAAGTGATGAATGATAAGTTGAAACATATATGTACCTATTGTTTTTTAAATAACATATATAATGATGGATTTATATTTTGATGCATGCCTCCTATGATGAAATTTTTTATAGGGATATGATGCTAGAAATGATCATACAAGAAAATATTGCCGATTCTTCCCATTCTATTCCACCCTATAGAAGCATTAGTGTTACCAAAATAATGGGGATGATGTTTCATGATAATATAGAGATTACTTGTTTTTTATCAATAATGATACTCAATTTTATACTCTTCATTATCAAATAGTTTTAAAATAACTTCACATTTGTTTAGAATGGTCAATTACTCCTAACATTCTTATCCTGCTACTATGATGATGTTCAATACTTATGGACGGTAAATTGTTTTCCAATAGTTCATCCATTTTATGCCAACAACTCATTAGGGACATCGATGTTCAAATGAAAATGACAAAAATCACATTTAGATGAATAAATTTCCTACTGGATCTATCCATAGGCATCAGGGGTGAGGAAAAATCACATTGTTGTTAAGTCTCCATCAGATCATGATATGAGTCTAGATATAGTTATAGAGACTTTCATTATTGCATCATCAATAGATATTTTTTTTAAAATATTGATATAACTCATTAGTATCATTCCAATTTTTATGAGTTTATAGTTCAAATAGAGACAATGATGATTTTTGTGGAGTTGGGGACGCCGATTAGAAATATAATAGTGTGGGGATTTTAGTGTAAATCGATGTCCATATGGATAGATGATATATGGTTAGTTTGGGATTTCATGGTTTTCAATATATATGTTAAATTTTATCATTAATATGAATTATAATTTTTCTCATCATAATTATATTTATTGTTATTGTCATTGTATGTCAATATTTTATTCAAATCGGTGGCCTCAATAGTTTCAGGGAGAGTGTGATGCAAGGTGTTGTCATGTAAGAAATACCCACCACTAGAATAGGTTCTTTTTCTACGAATGTCGATCTAGATAATGTTCTATCTTTTAAAGATCCTTATTTTTGTATGGATTTACATAATGTTTTTTAGAATAATTTTCTATTCATCCTTCTGAGATATAGGTTTATTTTATGATTGATCTAGGATTAATCACTCTACAAATCATGCATCGATATTATCATATAGAATCAAATGATAATAAGCTTATCATGATCAACAGAGATTATTTTATGGATGATAGTTTTTTCAACAATATTGTTTTATTTGAGAATATTAATTTATCAATTTCATTATGGAAGATCATTTACTTCATATTTTTATGCACTACCAATTGTTGAATATTTTAAATATTAATAAGAATAACCTTTTTCTTATTGTGGTTGATTTTTTTATAGTTAAATTAGGTTATTTGGTTTTTAAAAATTGATCTTTGTTATGTTAATCATTACATATGGGTTATAGAGATTGATATTTTGAGTACCATATTCAGGATAAATTATTTCCTCTATAAATTTGTTTTGATTCATTTTGGTATAAATAACATCCCAAAATTTTTAATTACATTGAAGAATAAAATATTCCATATTCTTCATAAAATTTTTTATTATTGTTTTCATGAATGATATATTCATTTATATTAGATTATATCATCAACATGAGAACTAGGTGAATATGATTTTTGGAATTAAAGAAGAATCACTAAAACTATAGGAAGTAATCAAAATAAAATTTTTGGTTTCAAAAAGTAAATAGCATTGTGTATTTTATTTCAAAAATGGGAATATTAGTTGATATTATAACGGTAATGTATTTTTTCATTTTATAAGCCATAGGTTATATTAGATATTCATAGCATCAAATGTATCATTGTATACTACTAGTGTTTCATTAAGGAATTCATGATGTAACTATCACTATTCGATACATTTTCTCAGATATGGGTGAAAATTATATGGATTCAAAGTGTGATTGATTTATCATTGAGTAGGGACATATTATTAAATACGAATCTATTATGATTTTACTTAATCCTATTACATGATATGTGGTGTATTTTGATATTCATGTGATGGTCTAGGTTGAATTCCTAAGAAAAATAATCACATCGTTGCCTAAGGATCCCACCATCTTTCATCAAATAATAAAATTATACCCATTGATGATTTAGATCGATCAAATGTTATGAATAACATTAACTATATATGGAAATATCATTTTTGGTGCAGGTTCAAAATATATTATGGCTAAAAGAGGATATGTTATATCAAATATCAAAATGATATTATTATTTGGAAGATAAAAATGTTGGAATACCATCAAAAAATTGAAATCATCATTTCCTATAACAACGGGAAGGGTAATATTGTCTTAGAATATCTCAGTTTGAAATATCCCCCACATGTTTTATTGGAATCAGATAAAGAGTGTCACAGGTTGGGACTCTTTGCTGATATGAATCAGGATACTCAGGAGGTGTTTTATGTATGCTTCTAGATAGGTTCATATTATCATCATCTCTCCAATAGTTGGATATGAATGGTCAGTGGAAAAATTAGTAGTTCAGAGGAATAAGGGAAACCTTCTATAGTGAGGTGACAATTCCATGTTTATATCTCCCTTGTAATGGAATTTCATTATTAGAGACACAATTTTTCTTCTATAATCCTTCATAAATTTAGTATTTTATAACAACTATATATCATTTTGAGATATTCATCTGGGAAAAAAATTATTTGTTATGATATTAGCATGTAACATATGTGGATGAGTATAAAGGACGAAATTGAAGATCAAATTTCCTACTACTAAACCTACCATTTGATAACAGTATTGCCTATACAAGCTTATAGTCTTCTCCAACCTCTTTTGATTCCACTTTGGATGTGGGATGATGTTTCAATGGATGTTGTGATTGAATTAACAAATACTCCCTTAGTGTATAATATTATCTTGGTGGAGGTTTATTAATAGTTGAAATCATCTCATTATATTTTGTTTAGAGATATCATAATAGATAAAGATCTACATATGAAGTAGGTTTTTGATATCTTATAATTTCATGGGGTTATATTTTCCATTATCTTGGACCTGGAACTGAGGTTAACCATCATATTCATGAAGAGTCTCCACGAGGTGATGGGGACTCATGTTATGTTTACTAAAACATACCATCAACCTATGATTGGTCAAATAGAGAGTGATATTCATATCTTATACATTATTATTGATGTCGGTATCATGTATTTTTATGTATCATAGGATATGAATAAATGATTGGTCAATACGTCATAAAATAACTGTTATCGATCTTCAATCATAATGAATCCCATAAAGAGTTGGTATATCCACTGTTAAATGTAACCTCTTTATTGGGAAGTGGTGGGTGAGTCTTCACTTATGGGACAGAGTTATTTTTAAGATAAATTGATGAAGATTTAGGATATATATCAATTATGGGTTACATCATAGATTCAGTAGAAATATTATTAGGATTCATGACACTATCCTTTAGTGTTTTAATTCTATAATCAATTTTTATTGAATATATCTCAACGTTTGGTCACCATAATCTTGAAAAATAAGTTAAAATAGATTTAATACTTTCTGATAATATTATTTCACTAAAATATTTGGGTATGTTTCCTACCGCTTGGAATTTACAAATTGGTTAATTAGTCTCCTAGGGATATTTCATATATCTCATATAATGATGTAAAATACTGGTCATTCCCATGATTAGAGTTTGATGTAAAATTACCTGGATCTTTGAATTTCAATTTACGATTGACTATTTTATATCATTGGTACACATGTGAAATATTTACATCGGATTTACATTCCATAACTCATAATTATATAAAAATACATATAAAACACTCATGAGACATGGGAGTGTGAGTCGATAGTGAGGGAGATCATGATAATAAAAATACATTCCCAGGGTTGGAATTTCATTTGGTGGTGATATTGTAAGATCTTGGATTAAATTGTACACTCTCATTTACTTTTTGAGATTTTATTCATGGTTCTGAATGAATAAGATATTTTTGGGTGTTTTGTAGTGGGGATATACCTTGTACTTATTATAGAGGGAATTTATTTCATAAATTCCAAATTTATATTGGTTCTAATATATTGGTAATGATAGATAAAAACTATTCTATAATTATGATTATATATAATGAAAAAAATTTAGATAAAATATATTCCCCTTAAGATAAATTAACACATGTCGAAAAATTTTACATTGTAACATGAAATGTGTGAAATCTACACCATAAATCAATTTTTTCAATAGAACACCATTGTGAATATTTTTTTATTCACCAATCACATTACTCCCTATTATAAAATTTGGAATAAGTGTACTTAAAACCCTTACTCTCACCGAGACATTCATTGGAGTTTCCTCATCTTTTTGATAACTATTGTTTACAGACAATATATTTCTTATTTTCGTTGATTCCATTATTTTATTGGAGATAATTCATCTTATTAATTTCATATGGATGTAGTAGGAGAATTGTACTATGTTTATGAAATCTATTGTCCATATATATATAATTGTTTGATCCCATCTTTATTCATCATGTGTTCAACATATGGGAGTCGACCATTGTGTTTATTGTGGTGAGGGGTGTATGTTCCTTGAGTAATGTTTTGGTATAACATCATTCTTTACAATTATACTAATGAAATTCAATTTTGATATGTGTGAACCGATGATATGGTATCCTTTTGTTGTTCTATAATCCACTTTTAGTGTTTTGATCTTGATATGGGTGTTTTACAGACCATATTTGAGACATGTGGTTCCATCTCTAGCATATATTGGGATGAACATAATTTTATATGGTTTTGAAAATTATTATTTAAATTTAATGTCTTTATGTATTTATGTATCTAAATGGGGTGGTGATAAAATAATTATTTTCCATTTTTTTGGCATGAAACTAGGTTTTTAGGCCATTGTAATATAGAAAATAATTTGGTATTTCAGTGATTTTTTTGAATAATTAATGGATTTTCGACATTTTTTTTGAAATTTATAGAACTTTGAAATTGATTTCATAAATTAAACACACGTGAATACTTTTGTAATTTGGTGTATAATTTAGTATTAGGGATTAACCATGTCTCTATTTTAGGAAGTCCACTCATGGAATGTAGAGACCCGTATCTTGACGTACATGGACATTACATTACTTTTGCAGAATACTTAGTACATAACAAAAACACACACTAAAGGATCGTAATAGTTTAGTGTCTTTGGAAACTCGGAACGTAATCTTCTAATCGTGGTGAAAGTTCTTCAATATCTCCCATAAAGGTCATCCCTTTTTTTTACCTGAAACCTTTCTTTATATCCTGGGGAAAAGAAAACATAAAAGGGTGAGCTCAAATGCTCAGTAAGGGTAAACAAAAGAAATATCAATCACATCATATATATAAGAACATAGCTTTTGGAAATCTTAACCTGCAAAAAGCTCATAATATCATAACATGGGATAAATCATAGAAGTGAAATGTAATCCCAATAATCATAACTTAAAACATGAAACTTTGTGGCATACACACATAATCATAGAGAATCATTTCTTGTTAGTCAAGACTCAATCCCAAGACTATCTTAGTGGACAAAGTCCCTTTCTGAATCGAGTAACCCTCGTTTCAGTCCTTTTTCACTGAACCGGTATAACCTACCATTTCAGCCATGTCTATCTCATGAGATATAAAATCATTACCCAATGCATTGGAGGGAGATATAGGTCCCACCCATCTTATAATGAATCCTTTCTTATGTGTGCCACATAATCATAAATCATACATCATCGCATAACCCATTTAATAAAAATGGGATTCTTAAACAACATGACATCATAGAACAATTCATATAAGATAAAGGAATTAATAAAAATAATTCCATCACAACATGATCAAATCAATGTAATAATAGTGATAAAAACAGAACCCTTTATTATCTTAGATGGAAAATAATTTTGATAAAACACTTGAAATGAATTCTGGAGGAAAATATCCTTTCTTCTTCAAAATCAATTTCTTTTCACAAAACATCATGCAATTTTAAAAGAAAGAGATTTTATTAAAAATAGTCATGAAATATTTTGAAGGAAGCTTCATCAAAATAAGGCTTTATAAAACCGTAAAAATCCGTTCGTGCCGTATAAGTTAAAAAAAACATTCTTCTTGTACTTTTGTCGGAAAAGTCAAAAAGTACCTCGTACGAAAAACGGCTAAAGATTCCTTTCATATCTTTTACTAAAAACTCACCGACGGGTAAAATTGGATTTAAACAATTGTAGGTGGATGGAAATAATAATACATATTCATGAAACATGGATGTGGATGATAAAATACACCCCAGTAAATACTTACGAATAAACAATCTAGGATAAAAATGAGATTGTGATATTTCCCTTACCTTAGGTCCGACTTGCTTTGTAAGTGTCCGAACCTCCTGTATAATGATTTAAATCATGTTATTGACTTATTACAGAATCATATTCATTGTTATGATATCATATATGGTTCACTTATGACATTATATTACTCGTTCTTTTGTAAATTCCATGTTAAAGAAGCGTTTTGGGTAAAATCGTTTCATTTATCGTAGGTGTTTTGACTTGTTGTTCTTGACATCATTATTACTTATATCATGATTTACTTACTTCCAGAATATAAAATATGATTTATATATCATATATATTCAGTATATATATATATATAATAGATAGATAAATAAAATGAAAAACACCGTTCATGGAGACGGTAGTCCGTACGTACGCATGAATGCTGTTTTTCTTTCCTTATTGTCTTGAAATGGAAGTAAGTAGATGACATGTATATGTATATATATACATAAATCCAGTAGCTTTATAATGTCATATATTTCATTATTATTTCTTATATATACATTATAATCATTCTTAAATGGTTAACATGGAGAATGAATCTCATCGCGTCGTGGAGACGGTAGTCCGTACGTACGCACGAGCGATGATATCATTTCCATAAATACTGAATTGAATTGGAGTGGATTATACAATATATCAGAATCAATATGATGTTGTAATAACTATGTATAGTTATTCTTTACACCATTATACCCATCCATGTAAGGTGGTGGTGGAAAATAGATTACACCACGGCGTGGAGACGGTATTCCGTACGTACGCACGCGCGGTGATTTATTTTCCCGTAGGATGGATAGATGGTGAAATAGGGTTGTTTCATACTTATAATAACATATCAGTATATGAGTGATACTGATGTTATTACTTCATAATGAAACAACCTAAGAAGAAGAAGTGGAAGAAGAAATAAAGATGAAAGAATTGGTAACGGTAATTACCTCTTCTTTGAAGCGCCTCTTTGAGACCTCCTATTAGGGCACTAAAATTGGTCTTTGAGGAAGACCATAACCACTAGGATGTTTCTAGGGAAGTGGAGAAGAGATTTTGGCAGGGGTTGGACGAGCTTGAGTGCTCAAATTGGTGTGAGGAGGAGGGGGAGGAGGTGTCCTTTTATAGGGGAGGAGAGGGGCACCTTAGGAATATCTCAAAATATTATTTTATATTAAAGTCAAAATCGGTTTATAATGGTTCCAAAGGGTCTTATTTCGAAGCTAAAGTGGGGATGGTTCGAAATCCTATCAACCAATAGAATTTAGACAAGTTTAGGATATTATTTTAACCTTATCAATTAGATTTAACTCTAAGTTAAATAATTTAACTTTTACCATGTCTTTTTGTTTTCTTTCACTATATGGTTAATACACTTACTATAACATGACAAACGAACCCCAAATTGTTTATTATTAATATATATATCCTTATCTAAGTCATTTGGCCGAACCTTAGATTTTTAAGAATACAATAACAATTAATAATATAATATTTTATTTAAAAACTATTGTGTCAGTTTTGACACTATTTGATATATGATTTTTGTGAAAGTCATAACAGAATTAAATGTTCAAACCAAGTTGATTAAATCAACATTAATATATCATAGTAACCTAGAAAATTAGTGTAATTCATAAAAAGTCTCAAATTACATTTATTTTGGTGTTTATAACATCAATTATGTCAATATTTCGTTAACAAGATAATTACTGCATCATCTATGTGTCATAAATAAATTAAATTATTTGATGTCTAAAAATTACAAATAAAATACCATCATGTAGGAAATATTTTTATCTTTCTAATGAATATTTACAATCTAATTTATCTTATGTATAACCCCATATTAAAAATGATTTTCTTATTAAACTTTGATTTTAACTATTTTAACCTTTCTTTAAATAAATTAATAATAAATGTCCTAATCTAATCCAAGTGGGCCTAAATGGTCATATTTTATTCCTAAGTTTGTTTTTGGTCGAATTACACTTGTACAATAGAATTAGGACATGTGTTAGGGTAATATTAATATCATATTTACCCTTAGTTACCCTATTTACTATTAACCGCGGTAAAAAAAAGTAAAAAGTCACTATTCACCAAAAATTATTTTCATCTCATTGAACCACATTTTAGTCCTTGATATTAACCGTGTCTGTCAGATTTTCAAAATTCTATTCACAGAAGCGGTAAAATTAAGTTTTATGCAAAATTCAGTTTTTTAACCTACCACTTAGTAGTTTCACTATTCATCAAAAATTGATGTTTTTCAGAACAATGCCAAAATTTCATCCTAAGCTATATTTCATATTCCGAATTCAAAAATGAAATCTATTTTACCAAATTCATAACATAGAAGTTGCATTAATTAAATCCCGCTGTTAAAATAAATAGCGTGTTTTTAGGAAACAATATATAACAAAAGATTGACACTTGATTATGTCTGGTTTAAATGTGAAATTACAACCAATGACCAACATTGTATTAAATTGTAAAAATATATTCTAAATA
This sequence comes from Viscum album, assembly GCA_963277665.1. NCBI lineage: Eukaryota > Viridiplantae > Streptophyta > Magnoliopsida > Santalales > Viscaceae > Viscum > Viscum album. The sequence continues at coordinate 1,727,118,492 of OY728157.1, forward strand.
TACTTTAAAACCACTCAAATTAATAATTTATCACTATTAATTATTTCGATTAAAAAAGTTGTTTTTAATTATAATTTAGTAGTTTTCACTATTCATCAGAATGTGAAAGTTATCCGAAAAGTACCAAAATTTCACCTTAGGCTAAATTCGATACTCTGAATCCAAGAATGAAGTTCATTTTGAAAAATAAGATTTACAGAATTTTAAAAAGTGGTTATTACTATTCATAACGGCTAGTTTTAATAATATTTTAATAGCATATCGTTGTTTAGTGAAACTTGGTATTGCGTATTACACACGCTATCGAGGAAGGTCTCGATTGCGTGTAATGCAAGGCAAGTCAAGGATGCGTGTTGTGCAAGCTCCTTTTGGTGTAGCGTACAACACAAGACATTAATAAAATTAAAAAGAATATTTTTCATAAAATCTCGGGCTGTTACATTCTACCCCCCTTAAAATGAATTTCGCCCTCGAAATTCATCGGGGTTATAAATGGTTTACTATTTGAAAGTTTTTTTTAATAGAAACCCACATCGTAAAAGGGAATACCAAAACTTGGCTTTAAAAACTAAAGTATGAAATGTAACGATTACCCAAATAAACTAATCACTGGGTTTCCACATAGGTGAAAATATGGATATGGAAGAAAAATCTAACCATCATGTTCTGATGGAGAGTGGTAGAGAGCATGGCTATGGAAAAGCCAACAATCACAAATCCATAAATTTGTGATGATCTAAGGTACCATCCGGTTCATCAGGTATAAGATCACTAGGACAACATTTTTGGTTTTCAAGATCATTTCCCTAAAGTTGAAAATTAGAATAAATACTTTCTTTATTTTGGTACAATCTCACTATTGTTCATGCCTTGAACAATTTCCACTTCATCTCTTAAATAAATGAAGTTGAATTTGTTATTCGTGAAGTGTTAGCAGATCATGTGATAGAATGACGGGTCATTTCATCCATCTCAAACAAAAGGTTAGCAAAAATTATATACATAAGTCGATCTATAGTGAGATTAATCATATATGGTTCCTAAAATGGACTTATACTTCATATATCATACTGCTTAATATAATAAAACTAGTTTCTACTAAACAGGGACTTCCTGTAGGCCAGTGGTAGGCGATAAAGGCCAGTCGCACTTCGGTTGTGGGTTCGATTCCTACAGCCTTGTCCGAAGCAATGGGTTGTCCCCCGTCCTGCAGGTTGTCCTTTTTCTAAAGCTATATTACTATAACATCCCATCAATAATATCGAAAAAACGTTTTATCCTAACTTATGTCCAACATAATCCATTCTAATCTTAGGCTTATCCATAATACTACAGTCCACTCTCATAACATAGTGAAAATGATTACCAGAGATTTAATACCATCGTTGATCCCCATATATCATAAGATATGTTTTGTTGGTCACATTCCAAACATTCAAAGTCCTTAATCATGTATTCTTTTGAATACCCATTGAACCTTAGTGAAAACATGAATGCAGTTAAAAGTTAACACTTTCCACATACCAAAATCCTCAAAATTCTATATACTCAAACCATGATATCACTTAGTCCTTATATCAATCATGAGCTCATGAATACAATCAAACATTTAATTTTCTCCTTATCCCTTCATTATGCGCATATCATCTACATTCCAAAAATATCTGAATAACCTTTCATGGATACTGGTAATATTAATCATACACTTTTCAAAACACAAGGAAAGAAAATAGTGTAACAATCCATAGATGTCTCTTTATTCCAAAATTACACATGATAAACATGTAATCATGCCACTACATTCTCAAACCATTGACCGAGCTTCAAAAATTCTTTCATCTCACATATCATTTGTAGTCTCTTCATCATCATCCACATAAATACTACCCATATGACCATACTGATTCTCTTAATGAGTCTTTCCCTTAGGGAATTTGTTTGCATAATGCCCATACATTCCACATTTAAAACACTTAACCATTTTTGATGTCGTAGCATTACCATTATCCTCATCCATGGTGTTAACCGACCCTTTTCCTTTGCACTTACTTGCTTTGTGTCCTTCTTTTCCACACCCAAAGCATCTTCCAGTTCCCTTGAAACATTCTCCTTGATGCCTCTTCCCACATGATTTACATAGGGGAAATTGAACTTTCTTTCCTCTATGATCATCATGAAACTCCATCTTTCTCTTATTAGTCGAGTCAGGAAACTTACCAAATTTTACTTTATTGATCATGTTGTGAGATTGCTGATTCGGCATAATAATGATGTTTGGACATCCAAATCCCATTTCATTGGGTTGCTCATGAAGAATATCATTCCATTGTCCATCATATCCTCCATTATTGTGAATCATCTTGTTTCCAGCCATTTTCTAAAACCCAAAAAGAATAGTGTGAGAGGCAAAAATCATGCTAAGGAAAACAACATAATAAAGGGGGAGTATCCTCGATATCTAACATCTTAGGTTAAATTCTATGATCGTTACCGTAGTTCTAGGACTGTATCCTATACGTATACTTATCCTTAGGGACATCCCTAGACATACCTTATAAATACCTCTAGGGATCTCACTAAAGTTCTCGCATCCTAGTTTCCAAAGGTTGACTAAACCTTTCCTCTGATACCAACTATAGAGACCCGAAGCTTATCGTACATGGACATTACATTACTTTTGCGGAATACTTAGTACATAACAAAAACACACACTAAAGGATCGTAATAGTTTAGTGTCTTTGGAAACTCGGAACGTAATCTTCTAATCGTGGTGAAAGTTCTTCAATATCTCCCATAAAGGTCATCCCTTTTTTTTTACCTAAAACCTTTCTTTATATCTTGGGGAAAAGAAAACATAAAAGGGTGAGCTCAAATGCTCAGTAAAGGTAAACAAAAGAAATATCAATCACATCATATATATAAGAACATAGCTTTTGGCAATCTTAACCTGCAAAAAGCTCATAATATCAAAACATGGGATAAATCATAGAAGTGAAATGTAATCCCAATAATCATAACTTAAAACATGAAACTTTGTGGCATACACACATAATCATAGAGAATCATTTCTTGTTAGTCAAGACTCAATGCCAAGACTATCTTAGTGGACAAAGTCCCTTTCTGAATCGAGTAACCCTCGTTTCAGTCCTGTTTCACTGAACCGGTATAACCTACCATTTCAGCCATGTCTATCTCATGAGATATAAAATCATTACCCAATGCATTGGAGGGAGATATAGGTCCCACCCATCTTATAATGAATCCTTTCTTATGTGTGCCACATAATCATAAATCATACATCATCGCATAACCCATGTAATAAAAATGGGATTCTTAAACAACATGACATCATAGAACAATTCATATAAGATAAAGGAATTCATAAAAATAATTCCATCACAACATGATCAAATCAATGTAATAATAGGGATAAAAACAGAACCCTTTATTATCTTAGATGGAAAATAATTTTGATAAAACACTTGAAATGAATTCTGGAGGAAAATATCCTTTCTTCTTCAAAATCAATTTCTTTTGACAAAACATCATGCAATTTTAAAAAAAAGAGATTTTATTAAAAATAGTCATGAAATCTTTTGAAGGAAGCTTCATGAAAATAAGGCTTTATAAAACCGTAAAAATCCGTTCGTGCCGTATAAGTTAAAAAAAACCATTCTTCTTGTACTTTTGTCGGAAAAGTCAAAAAGTACCTCGTACGAAAAACGGCTAAAGATTCCTTTCATATCTTTTACTAAAAACTCACCGACGGGTAAAATTGGATTTAAACAATTGTAGGTGGATGGAAATAATATTACATATTCATGAAACATGGATGTGGATGATAAAATACACCCCAGTAAATACTTACGAATAAACAATCTCGGATAAAAATGAGATTGTGATATTTCCCTTACCTTAGGTCCGACTTGCTTTGTAAGTGTCCGAACCTCCTGTATAATGATTTAAATCATGTTATTGACTTATTAAAGAATCATATTCATTGTTATGATATCATATATGGTTCACTTATGACATTATATTACCCGTTCTTTTGTAAATTCCATGTTAAAGAAGCGTTTTGGGTAAAATCGTTTCATTTATCGTAGGTGTTTTGACTTGTTGTTCTTGACATCATTATTACTTATATCATGATTTACTTACTTCCAGAATATAAAATATGATTTATATATCATATATATTCAGTATATATATATATATAATAGATAGATAAATAAAATGAAAAACACCGTTCATGGAGACGGTAGTCCGTACGTACGCATGAACGCTGTTTTTCTTTCCTTATTGTCTTGAAATGGAAGTAAGTAGATGACATGTATATGTATATATATACATAAATCCAGTAGCTTTATAATGTCATATATTTCATTATTATTTCTTATATATACATTATAATCATTCTTAAATGGTTAACATGGAGAATGAATCTCATCGCGTCGTGGAGACGGTAGTCCGTACGTACGCACGAGCGATGATATCATTTCCATAAATACTGAATTGAATTGGAGTGGATTATACAATATATAAGAATCAATATGATGTTGTAATAACTATGTATAGTTATTCTTTACACCATTATACCCATCCATGTAAGGTGGTGGTGGAAAATAGATTACACCACGGCGTGGAGACGGTATTCCGTACGTACGCACGCGCGGTGATTTCTTTTCCCGTAGGATGGATAGATGGTGAAATAGGGTTGTTTCATACTTATAATAACATATCAGTATATGAGTGATACTGATGTTATTACTTCATAATGAAACAACCTAAGAAGAAGAAGTGGAAGAAGAAATAAAGATGAAAGAATTGGTAACGGTAATTACCTCTTCTTTGAAGCGCCTCTTTGAGACCTCCTCTTAGGGCACTAAAATTGTTCTTTGAGGAAGACCAGAACCTCTAGGATGTTTCTAGGGAAGTGGAGAAGAGATTTTGGCAGGGGTTGGCCGAGCTTGAGTGCTCAAATTGGTGTGAGGAGGACGGGGAGGAGGTGTCCTTTTATAGGGGAGGAGAGGGGCACCTTAGGAATATCTCAAAATATTATTTTATATTAAAGTCAAAATCGGTTTATAATGGTTCCAAAGGGTCTTATTTTGAAGCTAAAGTGGGGATGGGTCGAAATCCTATCAACCAATAGAATTTAGACAAGTTTAGGATATTATTTTAACCTTATCAATTAGATTTAACTCTAAGTTAAATAATTTAACTTTTACCATGTCTTTTTGTTTTCTTTCACTATATGGTTAATACACTTACTATAACATGCCAAACGAACCCCAAATTGTTTATTATTAATATATATATCCTTATCTAAGTCATTTGTCCGAACCTTAGATTTTTAGGAATACAATAACAATTAATAATATAATATTTGATTTAAAAACTATTTTGTGTCAATTTTGACACTATTTGATATATGATTTTTGTGAAAGTCATAACAGAATTAAATGTTCGAACCAAGTTGATTAAATCAACATTAATATATCATAGTAACCTAGAAAATTAGTTTAATTCATAAAAAGTCTCAAATTACATTTAATTTGGTGTTTATAACATCAATTATGTCAATATTTCGTTAACAAGATAATTACTGCATCATCTTTGTGTCATCAATAAATTAAATTATTTGATGTCTAAAAATTACAAATAAAATACAATAATGTAGGAAATCTTTTTAGCTTTCTAATGAATATTTACAATCGAATTTAGCTTATGTATAACCCCATATTAAAAATGATTTACTTATTAAACATTGATTTTAACTATTTTAACCTTTCTTTAAATAAATTAATAATAAATGTCCTAATCTAATCCAAGTGGGCCTAAATGGTCATATTTTATTCCTAAGTTTGTTTTGGGTCGAATTACACTTGTACAATAGAATTAGGACATGTGTTAGGGTAATATTAATATCATATTTACCCTTAGTTACCCTATTTACTATTAACCACGGTTAAAAAAAGTAAAAAGTTACTATTCACCAAAAATTATTTTCATCTCATTGAACCACATTTTAGTCCTTGATATTAACCGTGTCTGTCAGATTTTCAAAATTCTATTCACAGAAGCGGTAAAATTATGTTTTATGCAAAATTCAGTTTTTTAACCTACCACATAGTAGTTTCACTATTCATCAAAAATTGATGTTTTTCAGAACAATGCCAAAATTTCATCCTAAGATATATTTCATATTCCGAATTCAAAAATGAAATCTATTTTACCAAATTCATAACATCGAAGTTGCATTAATTAAATCCCGCTGTTAAAATAAATAGCGTGTTTTTAGGAAACAATATATATCAAAAGATTGACACTTGATTATGTTTGGTTTAAATGTGAAATTACAACCAATGACCAACATTGTATTAAATTGTAAAAATATATTCTAAATATACTTTAAAACCATTCAAATTAATAATTTATCACTATTAATTATTTCGATTAAAAAAGTTGTTTTTAATTATAATTTAGTAGTTTTCACTATTCATCAGAATGTGAAAGTTATCCGAAAAGTACCAAAATTTCACCTTAGGCTAAATTCGATACTCCGAATCCAAGAATGGAGTTCATTTTGAAAAATAAGATTTACAGAATTTTAAAAAGTGGTTATTACTATTCATAACGGCTAGTTTTAATAATATTTTAATAGCATATCGTTGTTTAGTGAAACTTGGTATTGCGTATTACACACGCTATCGAGGAAGGTCGCGATTGCGTGTAATGCAAGGCAAGTCAAGGATGCGTGTTGTGCAAGCTCCTTTTGGTGTAGCGTACAACACAAGACATTAATAAAATTAAAAAGAATATTTTTCATAAAATCTCGGGCTGTTACATGGAATGTTCCTATGCATATATGCATGAGTTTTAGGTACCGGAGCATGACATTGTCTAGGTGACAACTCATGGGTTGTGCCTATACTATATATTCATATATTCTAAGGAATTTCATAAAAAATTATCATTGATTGTGGTATGAGTTGTTTAATACCCTAAAATATTGTGAATCCATATCCCATTTCCAATTATGACATGTAATTATACTATTATTTATTTGATATAAATACATTTTGAAATTTTTATTTATTTCTTTAATGAAATTTACTTTCCATTATTTTAGAATAGTGGAAAAGGGAAATATTTACTATGATTGCTATATAAAACATTTTTCTATCATCCAAAATTTGTATTTGTTTAAATTATCATATTTGGATTATTTTTATAGAGGATTAATATATATAATAGTGATGGTCTCATACTGAGCTTATTTAGATCACACACTTCAAACCTCTTCATTAGTAATTATACTTGGTATTCTATTATTATGAATGAAAATATGTGGCACCATATTGTTGTATAGTTTTTTTAGTCCATCTATGTATGGATAACTGGTGTTGATATGGTGGGATATTTCACATATATAATTTTTCATATCAATTGTTGGTTTTTTTAGACATTCTATTTTGGTGGTCCAAGACTGGTTAGTTTTATCTATAATTAACGATGAGTTTCTATATTTATTTATCACCGATTATGGAATTTATTTTATTAATTAATCTACCATTGTTTAATTCGGGTATGTGTGTGTGTGTGTCCAATCCTTATTGTTTTAGGTTGGTAATGATAATTATGTATGGTTATTGATTGATTACAGGGTCCAAATAAGATGAATTTTGGGAATTCGTTGGGATAGTAGTGAATATGTTCAAGTATAAATTGTTGGCAGGTATCCCATTTATATTTTTTACACCAATATACATTTATCATTAATATAAGACACACAATACATCATTCCAACAACATGTCATAGTTATATTGATCCATAGGCATATATATACACAAATTCATGTATCATTATTTATGTTGATTTTATTCACATTTAAATAATAAAATAATTTTTTATTTGTAATGAACTTATAATGTGTGTCTATGATCATTTAATAGTTTTTGTACAACATGAGAACCTTAATTTTTCACTAGACCATTCATGGGTTGTCAGATCATGTTGAAAAGTAATTTATTCCAAAAAAATATTCTCTTTTTACATGAATTTAATGATCAATTATTATTACCCGTAGATGATATAGAAATTAACCATTAATGATTATTTTCTATTTTAAAAAATATATCCCTTGAATTGATGATACAATTCCCTATTTCAAATTTTATATCTTATAATTTGTATGATATCCAAATTACACTCAACATGTTGTTACCATGTCCTTCAAGAACTAATATATCCTAAAATATTTTGTCTTCTCCGCTAAACATGGAATTAATTATCTGATAATTTTAAACCATCATCATTTATAAATAATATTAAATAATTTATATATATTTTATTCTTATAACCATGTCCTTATATCGAATTCTCTAGTTGGTACAACATCTATCAAAAACCCATACACCATCATAATATATTCCTTTTAGGTTTAACATTATGATAACTAATTTCTCATTGAATTTCATGTTAATACACAAATTCGTATTCACATATAGTAATGAAATGTACATATGATTATAATATAAACGTGATTGAAAAATTTCATATTGCATCATGATAACTAAATCATGTGTCTTCATCCCACATAATGATTCCATGAGATTTTGTTTATTACGAATTTTTACCATAATATGCTCATTAATATGTACCATAGATGAGTAATACATATACATGTTCACATATTCATTATAGCATAAATAGATTCCAGAGAAATCATAAATTTAATTTTTATTTCTTGTTTTATTCTATCATTTATCATGTTACCTCATGTACCATTTGTTAATAGCGAATAATTTTTAATATTTAATCAACAATAATAGCTAATAATTGGTTTACTCTTGTCTGTCCTTATAACATTACATGTTTTATGTTTTCATTATATTATGATTTCAATATTTTGTAAAAAAAATTATATATCCATATAGTGGGAGATTAAAGAATGAAATCTACCATCAATGAAATCATTTTCTTATCAAGCTCTATGATTTTTTTTATTTTTTATGTCTTTTATCTAAGAACTATCTTATAAAAATTAGTATTGGAAATTTATAAAAATACTACAATTTTATTATTTCCCATTGAAAATGATTCCAAAAAGCTGTATTAGGAATTAGGAGTGTCTCCTAGTCATATATAATCTATTATATAACACGTAATTCTTCTTCAAGGTCATCAATATTATTAAATTTATCATTCACTATATTGGTCAAACCATCAACATCTTTGGATAAATCACATATTTTATGATTTTATTAATCCAACATCTCTGATATCACTATATTTTTATATTTTAAAATTCAATATCTACCATCAACATTGAATTCAATTGTTCTTTCTACATTATAGAGTTTTATGATACACATTTCATGTCCATATATTTCATTGTTTTTTATATCAAATGAGCAATTTTATCGATTAAAAAATACAACTATTAAAGGAGATCAACTATAACATCTCAATTCATATAATTATAGTCAATTTATTCCTTATTTTACTCATCAATATATTATTCCTATATTTATTCTGAGCTATTTTCACCTACTATATGTAAATTATTATTCTTAAATAAAATCTTCTTCATTTTTATCATACCCTTGACTTTTCCATGATACTTCTCCATGGTTAAATCTTAATCTTACTCATAATTTTTAATATGATCATCACACACTTATACATGGTTTATCTCCAATTTAAATCCAAAAATGATTCGAGAAACATAATTAACGATCATAGTTGATATGTTCTTATTCATATTTATCTACCATGGTATGATTCTTCATTTACATGAATTACATCTCATTTGAATTGTTTTTTTATTCAAATTACCATTATCATTATCTCGCATCTCATATATTAAAATATTTTTATAAATTCTATCCAAAAACATAAATTTTGAATCATTACCGCCCATCACAAATTCGTTTGGAATCATTATTGTTGGATTTATTCTCATGATATTCATAACAATCTTTACATCATCAAGGGTTTCTCTATAACCATCTATGACCTAAACAATCAATTTTACACTACTAATGAATGCATCAAAAAATTAATTGTGGATAATCCTTAATTCCTTTAACATAATCCATAGAACATAAAAATTTTCCCCTCAATTTTTCTGAGTACCCTTCATAATTTTTAGAATATTTTCACAAATGGAAAATGACGAATTAAAGAAACCTCAACAATGTGTATATCTTATTGGATAATGATCACCCTTAATTATTGAATTCTCTAATTACAAAAATCAATTATTTATAATAACTTTTATATAAATATATTATTTATATAATTACTATAATATAACATATATTAGTTGTTTATTCATCCATTTATATGTATAAAATTTATTTATACATTGGAATATTATATAATTTGGGGTTTTTTCTCAATGTACAAGAAAATTAAAATATGACTAAATATTTAAATTGATTTAACTTAATAGAGAGTACCAATGTTCTTCACATGTAGTTCAAATGTATCATATTTTACATGTTAATATTAAATCCCTCAATGTATTGGAAGGTACATATTTTACCAATTTTATTAATTGAACATGTTCAATGATCTCATTTAACCTTTAACTGGATTAACTGTCTCCATTATAAAAGATATGATGTAATATAAAATGATAAATAGACCCACATGAATTCATTTTACTCAATACAGGAAAAAAATTAGCATACCACAATAATTTGATAATGCATAAGAAACAAATATATTCCTACTTATGTAAAATGATTCATGTTCACTCAATATCCCACCTCATTCACGAGAAATCACATTTATAAAACTAATCAAACCAATCATTTGATATCACTTATGCTTTATAGGTTTGATTTTGATTAAATATCCATCTAGGTTCACTACACATGTAATTTTTAAATTTTACTACCTTATCTACAGTTGTGTGACCACAGTTCTTTATGTAGACAGTTCCGATGAGTTTTGAAACCTTTCATTACACCACAATTATTTTTTTAATAATATGTTCCTTGAATGAAATTGTTATCTAAAATTGAAAATATAAATAATGAATAATTTACTTAATGTTTTAATTACTCATTTTCAGGATACTTATATCTTGTAAATGAAATATATACCAAAAACATTTATTTACATAAGCCGTTTTTTATGAATCATGAACATTATTATACAAAATTGTATGTATTACAAGAAAATAGATAAATGATAATATATATATATATATATATCTATATATCTAACTCCTATACTCATAAGAATATTTTTCTATTTATAGGTTCAACCAATCCTTCACATAAAAAATTATTCAGAAAAACAAGTCACATCTATTCTAAAAAATATATAAAAACTCGATTTCTGAACTAAATTTGTGAAACTCCACATCAATATGATAATTCATGGGTTGGGAATAAATCATAAATTTTCACTGTAAATGTTCAATAAATATGTTATATTAGATATTAAAATGAAATCCTATTTGAAGAAACAACAATTTATTCAATTTTCTATATGACATAAAAAACATATATATTTTTTAGGACAACTCCCAAATGAGTGAATCCGTTAATTTAGAGTCATATAATTTCCTCAATATAATTTTTCACAAAAACAACCCCAAAAACTCTAAACCATAACCATTATTTATTAATGCTAACATGTGCCCTCTGTATAATGAACAATACATCCACTACCTTGTTATTTTCATTGCAGGGAAAATATTTTTCATAACAATTTTTTATTTTCATCTTATTATATTAAATTTGAAAACTCATTTGAATCCCAATACGTATTAAAATTATTTTTCATTACCTAATAAGAAAAATTTCATAGTGTATTAACATTAATATTTGTGGATATGAATTTAAAATCACAATTATATAGATATACAATAGAATGTATGTTTTAAAAGGGTGTTGGTAAGCCTAAATGTAACTATATAAATATTTAAAATAGTCCTTATTACTAGTTATACCATATTTACTAAGATTTTAGGATCTCTCTGTTATATTCCTCAAATAAAATATTAGTTTTGGGGGTATAAAAGAAGAAACATTAAAAAATATAAAAATATCTTCTAATGAAAATTTACATGATTATGTTTTATAAATAAAATCCATTGTAACATTTGAAAAAATTGTCCTATCACAAATTAGATAATATAAATTCTGATATAAAATCATTTAAAACACTTAAACATTATTTATATTGAATTTTCAAATTACCCACATGGAACCATAACCCACATACAAAAATACATACTTTTATAAAAAGTAATTATGTAATGGTCGATTGATGTCCATAATACTGACATAAAATATTTTACCTTAGATATAATATAATTATATTGATTTAACTTATCATGGAAACATTCATAATGAATTAAAAAAATTCCATACAATAAATATGTTAATCTATATAGATATTTGGACGTAATTTGCTTGAATCCAAGAAATTATTGGTGGTATTCTATATATTAATATTTAGTCAAGAAAAGATTATTATTAAATAAAATAACAATGGGTACCTCATGATCTGGAATATATATCTAAATTATCAATGGTGGTTAACCATCTAATGACATATATTATGTAAAGTCATCGACTATATTATCATTGACCTGGTGCCTTACTTTATTACATTGGTAATATGAATAGGTGATTGAATCCCAATGGGTTGAAAAGTATAGTAGCCTTGAGAAACTAGATAGAAAAATATGTTTTACATTACAACATGAAATGAAATAAAACATAGTAACATATTTTAAAATACTCTTATTATATTAAATTAATCTTGTATTTCAATCAAAATATTCATCTTTTCATCCTATAGAAAAATAAAACATAAGAAACTTATGAGATTGGATTCTTAGTAAGGGTAACCAATACCAAAGAATCTATAAACATAATCAATAAATAAATTTGAATATATAATAAAACAATTCTTTAAAAAATAAACATGAAAACAATATGAAAGGAATAGAAGTTGAATAAATAATTCAATATAAATAAGAAAATGAGAATTAAACATAACAATGTATACTCTAATATTATAATAATCACATGGATTATTAATTAAGAATATAATAATGTTGGTATACATAATGTGATACATCATAAACATACCTTCATTGCTTCATCCAAGACACCATAAATAATTTTGGTAAAACCCAGTTTAATTTGTCTCATGATACCTACTAGTGCATCAAGGGGCTATAATGGGCCCCACCAATAACATATTATGTCCAATAAAGTCCTCATATAAAAGGTTTGTAAATAAATTAACATATATATTCAAATTGAAAATATAATACAAAATATAAATTACTTTCCCCAAAAAAATTGACAACATCATAAACCATCCTAAGTAATATGGTGAATGAAATGAAGACTGAAAATCCCCATAAATAATGAAAAACCATTCCATAAAATATTATTTATGGTAAAATAATAGATAGATTTCAATAAAAAATAGGGTTCAATATATTTTTTGGAAAAATCCGAAAATATTATAATAAAATTAGTGATGAATTATTGAGAGAAATTACATTTTTTCTTTGGAAGGTATATTTCTTTAGGAGAATCATCTAATTTTTTCATAAAATAAAAATGTTAACATGAATATTATAGAAGATAAATGAAATGAATTTATATTTTATAAATATTTATAGAATTTTTATATTGTCTTTTTTGAAACAAAATTTCATAAAATAAAAATAGTGTTTTATGAAACATTAGAATTGAGCCACCTCAGTGTGGTTTATGGGAAAATATTAATGGGTAGATAATGAAATCAATGGATTGATTGTTTTCATAAAATAATAAATTAATGAAGATATATTTTATTGTAAAAAGTATAATTTTAGAATAAAACGGTTTATTAATATATATATAATGGTGTGTAAATGAAAATGGGTATGAAATTGGGATGTTTCGTTTAATTGGGATTTTTTATCGGTATAAATTAAAAAAAGAACATTATAAAAAATGTATTTCATGCAAAATAAAGACTATTTTTGAATTTTACATAGGTTTTGAACATAAATAAATAAATAATTAGGTGTATATGAACAATTAATAATTATATTCTGCTAAAGAGATAGAAATTGTAACCCAAAGTAAAATTGGGGTTAAAAAAGTAACCCTTACCTTATGTCTGAAAGTATTCCACAATTGAAAATAATGCATCGATTAATTAAATTATAGTAATTAATAATTTAATTTTTAACTTATTAAAAATTTATATTATGTAGTTTAATTTTATTATATAAATTTATGGCCATTTTCTATGTGTTATAAGATTCAATTTCTTCAATCGAGAGTGTTTATTTCCTTGGTATTAATGATTGGGTCACTGGTATACATGTATGAAATTTGCTAAATAATGGGAATAGTTATCATGAATTTAAATTATATGTTATTAATTAAAATATTAATTATTAAAAGGTACTATATATATTTATTAATATACAGAGAATATTCATTAAAAAAATATTAATGATAACTATTTAAAGTATATTGGGGTTTTTTCGATCATCACACACTAGAGTTGTTTTATTAATAAAAAAATTGTATATATACTATTTTTATAAAAATAAATAATATGTAATAAATATTTTATATAAATTTTAAACCATAATATTTATATGACCAACCTTGAAAAATGAATTAAAAAAAATGAAAACTCATCGTCGAAAAAGATGTCAAATCGGCACCTCAGCCATGATGTTTTAAATTTTAGAATAAACGTTGATGTGAAGATAATTGATGATTGAAATAAAATTTCCATAATAAAATTTCATTATATAAAATATAGTTTATTTTTCATGAAACTTTTTCATTTGTATTTTCTGATATGACAAGAAAATAAAACATAATTAAAAGAAATTAAATGAAATCGAAAGGGGATTTTAACTCTTGAACCTCATATCCTTGATAACCTTATTAAGAAATATGGGAGTACTTTTTTTGTAATAATAGAAAGACCAAAACATGGTAATGAGTTTTTTGGGATGGATTTGTAATAATATAAGCAAGATTTAAGGCCTTGTAGATGTGAGGTTAATGTGTGGTGAGGGGTGGTATTTATAATGGATGAATATGCGTTTATTGATTATTTTATCCATTTGTTTATAATTTTGGATTATAACTAAGAATAATTTTTACACCAATGACTAAATAAAGAAGATAGAGAAAGAGGGATTGAAATTTGTGTCTTACAAAATCCATACATCATCCATGACTCAGTTAATTCATGAATATTTTCATTATTGTAAATTACTGTATTTCACTATTCCTCAAAAATTTATATATTTTAAAAGAACCCTATGAAATTATCATATCAATTTTATGACACGTAGAAATCAAAAATGGGATGTATTTGATGAAAATAATTTTTTAAAATAATGGAATTTTTTTTTAAAATCATCATTTAATCGAAAAATAATGATTTTAATATTATAACTGATTTTATAACACTATAAAAAACTAATTAGGCTCTCATAAAAATGTCATATAATAATGATAAATATAAAAATTAATTTTTTAATTTATTTTATGAACATAAATTTTATTTTATATAATTATTTTAATTATTTAATTGTGAATTAACTTTTACATCTCACAAAAATAGTAATTCAAAATTTATTTTTTTAAAATATTTATTTACTTTTTCAATGATATATATATGTTATATATTCATTCATAAAATACCAAAATTTTATGTATAATTTCATATGAGGGTTTAATATTCTAATGGATGGATTAATATTCCTAATTGACACATTACTATTCTTATGGTCATGATACTACTCTATCAATATTGGTTCCATCATTTCTAAAAATACATCTTATTTCATTTATTCAAAATTTATACAGTTTTCATTTACTTATCAACGTAATTTTATGTGTTTGATAAAATATAATATAATATAATTTGGGAAATTCCATTGTTAAAATTTTGGTTGGTTACATTCTCCAATCCTTCAATAAATTTTTTAACTTGCAATTTAAAATTTTGATTTTTAATCATAGAGTTCAATGTGTATAATACATTTAGAAAATACAAAAAACTCAATAGTGTTAATAAAAAATTATCCCAAATGGGTAGAAATTTTTTTTTGATCATTACAAAAATTAGTCTACATATATGAGAACATTAGTGACAAGTTAAAACATAGACAAGAAACTAATATATAACTATAAAATTATATAAGATATTGACAAAGAACATGGTTATTGAGAATATTACCATAAAACCCCATAGATTTCTAAACTATTAATAGACTGTTGATTTATCATGAATAAAATTACCTAGATATTGTTTTTATTAAATAATGTTCTCTATAGTTGTAGGATTATTTTAATATTCCGAAATGTATTTTACATTCAAATATCTTCTTTTTTGTGATTAAATATATTTCTACTTCATTTATCACATCCTGATATTTATAATCATGGAATACATTTATTCCAAAAAAATTATGATACATAATATCTGCAAGTTATTACAACACCCAATATGTGTTTACTTAATGAAAGGTTGTTATAAATGTTAGTCCAATTTGATAAATCATACTTTAATATTAACCAAAAATATCTTTAATCCATTCCATATGTATTCAAAATCGAGACTCAATGAAAAAATGTCTGTCAATATTCAAAGAACAAACATTTCGAAGGAACTCTACTAAATATTGAAAATCAAATTCACATAATTCATCCCCAAAAATTTGAGTTCTTTTTGACACATACTAAATATATTAATATCTTAATATAATTTAAACATTACTGAAATGTTTCATTCTGCATAAAGTAAAACATTAGGTACTCATATAAATTCATTAAATACAAACATAAAATAAATATTCCAAATATACCACAAATCATAAAATCACATACCATTTTCTTATTAACCAGTGATTTTTAATAAAAATAAATTTATAATTTTTATATTTGTATTACGAACATAGTAATGGTTGTCTTTCATAGAACCATGTATTTTCCCAAATGTTCTACTTTCTACTGAATCACATTATTTTGTGCAATTAAAAATATACATTTTAATCCATAATGAATAAGTACTATAGTATAATATTCATATATATCATGAATCTTATAATGATAATATCATAACATAATTCTTGAATCCAAATTATGTAATTATTCTACGATGACTACAGTAACAATATAAGATTGACCTTGATACATTTTCTTCTTCTAAGTTATAATTGATTGAGGCTTGGGACATTCAATTATGTATTTATCCATATCATTAGTGTTAATGAAAATGACATTGCAATATTGTTTCATTCCAATGGAAACCTGATCTTTGTGTCCTTTGTCTTAAATGTTTCAGCAATCCAGCATTCCCTTGAAGGTTGTACTGAGGTGACTCATCCAAAAATTATCAAATATGTTATAATCATTCTTTCTATTCTTCGCCTTATACATTATTTGATCTTCAATACTATTATTATCTTGATTACCATCAATACCATATGACATTGATAATTCGTTATCTATCTTGATATATGATGATATTATATATTTCTATCATTAGTGTGTCTATGATACCAATAACATTTTAAAAATTAGTTTAAGACTATTAAAGAAATAGTGAATTTAACTATCAAGATTAAATATATAGTTTTCAACCATCCGTTATTACCATTTATGTTTCCCTATATAAATTTCGATATTTTCATAATCATTCCATTTGATACTAATGAATTACCTCTCAGTATCAACCCATTATTCCTACTGGAAATTTTTTTCCATTAAAATTTATTTAAAATCCTTCCACTCCATATTTCAAATTTCTTCCTCTATATTTGTGGTCTAAATTAATGAACACCATTATTCTGTATCTCTCGATAAATAAAAAACATCCATGATACCCTACTACCATCCATTTCATCCCAAAACGGTAAATTTCAACATAAAGGAACATATAAATTTCTCAAGTAAAAAATGGGATTGTTGTCCCATTGAATGAGGGATGTCATTTTCTCCTGATGCAGTATAACATTGATACATCACATTGTGGATCAGTCTACTACATGTAAGTAAGGTTATTTCTCAGAACTTGAGTCTATTTTCACAATATATTTATAATTTCTTCTAATATAGGTTCATCTCCAGATCCAGCGTAATTGTCTTCCATAAGAGGGAAATCTCTACATCAAATACATTTATTGATATGGATTCTATTCTTTCTATTATAAGTAATTTCAATATAAGGAAATACAGTAGATTGTATTATAATATTATGAATCATAATGTATAATCTTAAAATAGTGAGGCACTTTATATAAATTGAATATCTAGGTATTAGTAATCTTTAGATCATAATATTTGTTACATTTGGAATAATCTTCATGTATAGTATGTGGTTAGTTTTCTATAATATATGTTTTCATATATATTTTATCCAAAAACATTACCAAACATTCTCTACTACCAAATATAAATACCCCAACCACAATATCACAGAGTTGGTGCCTTACTATATTACATTAGTACTATGAATAAATAATCACATTTTAAAAGGACGATTAATTTTTAAATATTTTGATAACCCTATTCTATCTTATATTTTATATAAATGCGTGAAATCAAATAAAACTTAGTAAATTCATTGAAAACACTTATATTCTCATAGATTATCCATGCAAGTGATTCATAATATACATCATTACATTCTAGGAAAAAATAAAACATTGAAATGGGTGAGGTCAGATGCTCAGTAAGGGTAAACAATATATTAAAAGCTATAAAAATAAACAATAAATAATGGTTACTATCTAACAATACATTTATTTAAAACACAAACATGAACATAATATGGTAAGAATAAATAAATAGTAAATAATTATATATAAATAATCACATGATAATGATACTTACATATGGATATTATAATTGTTGAATAATTATAAAGATTACAAGTTACTAATATCATAATGAGGAAAAACATAAAGCAAGACATCATCAACATATCACCAAGGATTTAACAAATACACCATACGTAAATGGGTAAAAATAGGATCGAGTTGATCTCATTAGACCTACTAGTAAATATATGGGCTATTGAGGGCCCCTCCCATCACTTACTATGAAAAATTAATTCCTAATATGAAATGGTTGTAACATAATAAACATATACATTCATATTTAATGTAGAATATGAAATATTAGTTACATTACCCAAACAATAAAAAAATAAACCAGTCATAGTAATATTTAAATGGTATCACGATAGTACATCCTCATAAATAATCATAAAACATTCAATAAAATATGGGATGTCATAACATAAGAGATCAATGTCAATTTGATATAGGATTCAACAATGTGTGTATAAATATATGAAAATATTATAATAAAATTATTGATGATTCTTGAATGAAATTCCATTTTTTAAATTGAAAAGAAGTGTTCATTTGGAGAATCATTTTTATTTTCTTTAAATTAAGATTGTAAAGATGTACATCACATAAAATAAAAGGTAATGAAATTATATATGAGGAATATTAAAAGCATATTCATACTAAAATTTCGCAACCAATGTGAATACTTGATAAAATTATATATAAATGAGTCACTTCATTGTGGTATAAGGGAAAAGTTATATGCGATGTCAAATTGGAAAAAATAATAATTATTTTAAAAAAACCATAAATGAACTATGATTTTATTATTATGGTAAACATCGTGATTTTTTAAATAAAATTGGGTCTTAAAAATGATTATGGATTTTACATAAAAATGGATATAAAATTTGAGAGTTCCCATTAATCGGGCTTTATTATTGGGAGGAATTAAAAAGGGAACTTTATAAAAAATGTATTTCCTATAAAATAAAGAATTATTGAGAAAGGTACACAGTTTTGAAAAATTTTAATTGAATTTTGAGGTTGTAATTACAAAAAATTATGATTTTCATTTGGGTAATGAGTGATAATGTTTACATCAATGGAAAAATGGTGGTTTGTGAAGAAACCCTTACCTTATTTACAAATGTTTTCTTCACTTGAACTTCAATTCCTAGATAATAAAATTAATTTCATTAAATTTTTTATTAAAAATATATTAGATATTTATATTTTTAATAATTTTATTAATTTATTTGCTTTGTTTTTGATGTGTTATATGTTTATATTTCATTATTTGGTAGTGTTCATTTCAATAGATTCATGATTGGTTCGCATGTATTCATGTATGAAAGATCATGAAATATGAAAATTTTAATCCATAATTGAAATTATATGTTAATAATGAATGCTCATAATATGAAATAGTCTTATTTATCATTCTATTTCTTTATATGTGGATGATTTATTTTTTAAATCATTAATGATAACTATACTGATTATTTTGAATTTTTTTGATTATCACACACTGGTTTTTTATAAATTAATATTATATATTTACTGACTCGAAAACATTAAATAAGTTATAATAAATATATTATATACTAGTTTAACAACTTAAATTATTTTAACACAGGCATTGAACACGTAATTGAAAAATGAAAACTCGTCATCCATGAAGGCGGTAAATCTGCACATCACTGATGATGTTTTCATTTTATGAATAAGAGGGTATGAAAAGAGAATTCATGGTTGATATACCATTATCATAATTAAATTTAATATATAAATTATAATAATGTTATAATTCTACATAGGAGTATGTATTTGATGATAGAATATTAAAATAAAATAAATGAAAAATCAATATAAAGAAAAGAAAATATAATTTTACCACTTGCAGTTTTTCTCCTTCAGAACATCCTTAAGGAACATGGGAATGGTTTGATGGTTATTAAAGATAGACCACACCATACATAAGAGTATTGGGAGATTAATTAGGATTAATATAAGTTATATTCATGGATTTGGAGGTGAGAGGAGAAGTAGTGATGAAAGGTGGTATTTTCATTGGATGATATGGGTGTTTTTTAATATTTTAAACAATTTTTAATTATTTTGTATCAATAATTTGAATTTTTTGATTCAAATGCAGAAATATTGAAAAAAATGAAATAAAGTTTGATATTATGGGCTTCCGTCGGCTATACATCATCCTTGACTCAATAATTCATGTATTTTTTTAATACCATAAATTATTGTATTTCACTATTCACAAAAATTCAACTATTTTAAAAAAAGGCCAAAAATTTAACCTAACCATTTATAACATATATATCACAAATAAGTATTAAATTTTAAGATAATAATTTTTTATATTTTTTGAAATTTAATATTTAAATATATTTATCATTTACTAAAAAATACACATTTTATTATGATGACCGATTTTATAAGACTTTGAGAAACATTTGGGGTCTCTAAAAATTAAATTATTTTTTTAAGAAAAAAAAATATCAAATTATTAATATATTTAGTAAAAAAATTCATTGAATTAATTATTTAATTTATAAAGTTTTGAATAAACATTTAAGTTTCACAAAATTTCCAATAATTAATTTGTCATTTGTAAAACATGTATATTAATATTTCATGATATAAATATATTATATTATCATTCATAAGATACCTAAATTTAATGTATAATTTTATATGGGAGGTTATTACACTATTGGATAGATTACTATTCTTAATGGTCACATTACTATTTCTACGGTCATGTTAATATTTTTTATTTATGGGTTACTTAATTTATTTAAATACAAATTATTTCATTCATTCTTCATTTATAAATTTTATACTAAGTTGATTATGTGATTTTATTTAAATTATAAATTATAAGATAATTATATGAATGAAAATTCCATTGATAAAATTTTGTGTCATTACATATTGTCCTACATAATATTTAAAAATAACAAAATAATTTACTAGAGTGAGTTTTTTTAACTATTATGGAATTTATATTCATACAGATAGTTATTATTGAAAACATAACCTAAGAAATATCTCCAAACATGATGAATTTTCTCACCTATAATTTGTAATCTAATAAGAATGAATGATAAGGTTTATATCTCTATGTGAATATGACTACTACATTTCATATTAGTAAAATTAATGTGTTCTACTATGATTTCAATCCATAATGTAAAATATTTAAATTAGTACCACATAAATTATGTGTCCTGGTTTTGGATTATATATTTTAATAAGATTCCTTTATATTATATTTTAATCTTACATTATATACATTGATCCTTATAGTTCTAACAAGAAATTACCTTCAGAAAAACATATTGGAAAAAACTTATTTTTGATGGTATTGTAATTGGTTTGAGTATAATTTATGGTTATTTAACAATAACAACATAATGAGACCATTTAACACTTAATTTGGATAAAACTAATTCTAAGGAAACTACTAATATATCTTTATTGGCATTCTTATTTTTGAAATGTAGTAATTATATCCATAATTTTGTACTTCCTGTCTAATGTGAAAAAATATCGTTGGGTGGCCAATTACTTTTTCCCATCCCCAAATAGTTAACTCTGATAATGGAAATTGTATAATTAATTATATAATGTTGAAAATTTATTTCCATTAGGATACAATGATCTACGGTTTTTGAATTAAATATTCTTATCCTCAGATAGTGCATTCATTTCAAACATATTTTTAACCCTTGCACACCCTTCCATGCTACAAAAGATGTCTTGAATTATAAACATAAATTATGATGAAACCCCAAATGGTTAGTAGTGGTCAATTGGGATCCCATAAAAAATTCCTATATACACACTCATTGACCCCAAATTTTGATGTGGATGACCAGATATGATTACATGATGTGCTAGAAACCCTGGAATGAGAAGGCCTATAATGTATTCAGAAAATAAAATATACCATCCATCACCTATAAATATCATTTTAAGAGGGTTTCCAATATATAATAATGAATATAAGAAGTATATTCTGGGTAATTATGTATTCTGTTAATAAATACTATTAATATAACCCTTATTTCATATAGTCAGTAAGAGGTGTCCAAAATAACCTCCCCACGGTGTGTTGAAACAAAAATAGGAATACCACCTCGATACATGACTCCCTACAATGGGGGGTTTCAAAGGATTACCTAATAAATTCATGATAAACAATTAGTGTAAAACAAGATGAATGTATATACGATTAATTATCTTATAGATAAAGACAACAATTCATTGAACCATCATTATCATAGATGAAAATAGTCCCTAGAAGAATTTGTGAATATATCCTCAAAAAGTGGCATCACCGATGACGTATACCTCATGATCTGATTCAACAAAACTCATAAAACATTGAATTTAATCACTCGGTCCTCCTATATTGGTACCCTATTCACCCTGGTTCATTTTTGACAAGGAATAAACATTGAACTCTAAAGATACATGGTTGGGATATGAACTCCACAGTTCTCTACATTAGTCATGTATTCCATTAATAATGAACCATTAATAAGTTTCCCCCTATGATGATATGACTCATAAGGTAAAAAATATCATAAATTTAATTGATAACATTTTAACCTTTCATGATGTTGTTTTTGAAACCAATACTAGGTCATTACGCTCATATGAAAATAAAAATAATATAGTTTACTTCCATTTAAAAAACAAAATGTTAATTTTTTTTATAAATGGTCTCCTAATCATGTTAATTCCCCAAATCCAACAATAAAAAAGTCACAATATTGCTTGAATGCCTCTTGGTATTATTATCATAATACCCACATGAATCCTTCTAAGGTGAAGGAGAGATCAAATAGTCCTGATTTGGTGTAATACTCAACCCTTCATCGACATTCTATATTCCCAATGAGATATCATATCTAAAGGAGTAATATTACCTTTGATAAAACCATCATCAGTTGGATTTTTTAATTATAACAAACCCTCCCCCAATGGGATAAATTCTCATATGAGTAATCCTTTCTCATTATGATTTACCATTGATAATCATATCGATTACCTAAGATGTCAAGTTACTAATGAAAAAAATGAAAAAACATTGAGTAATGATTAACTCCCAATTGAATAATTTATATGAATATTTCCTCTAATAATCCAATTTTTTTCTATAATAATTATCTCATATAATTAATTTTAAAATACATAAAAATAAATTGAATAATCAAGTCATAAAGAAATACATTTTGAAACATAATTGTGGTATTTTATTTCTATTAACCACGATACGTAGGTTTCTTTTCAAAAATTCAAACCTAAAAACCCAAAGGTTATATTCACACAACATGGAATGGGAATGGAAATTTAATCATTAATAGATGCAAGAACATAATTCAAAGGAAATAGTTTATACATTAATGAACAATAATGAAAAATCAAATGTTAAGGGATTTGGGATCTTAAAATACCGATATTAGTATTGGATAGATGAACATAATTGTTATGATCTTTCCTCCTTAGTTATCACTAAAATAAATTTTCATTAAATATTTTTAACAATGACTCATAAAATATCATTCTATTTTTTTATCTTATCACATCATAGGTAATTGAGAAACAAACATCAATGTAACATCAATTTGTTATAGTTAGAAGAATATTAATTATACCACTTCAGGCCTTATCACATGACTTTATGTGGTATGATACGTCATAATTATGCATCCTCAATTGACAAGGGATTTTATTCTCATTATGGGGATACATAGAAAATCCATCTCAATGTCCCAATACCAATATCAAAACATCTACACCCTTATTAAACGAAGATATATTTTATAGTTCCATTTTTTGTAACATTTAACCATTTTATAGTTAACCAGTCACTATATAATGAATGATGCAGATCATATAAAAAGTATCTATATTCACATTGGAGTATGATTTTGATTTTTCTCTTAAATTAATGTTACATATAGTAATGATATTATATGTGAGGATGTGTTAATTTGAATTAAATCAATAATATTTATATATATTTGGAAATAAATTACTTACAAATTTGATATAAGCTCATGTTACTATATTCTAACTTAATGTACAAACAATGTGTATCTAATACTGTCTGAATGATTTTTTTCCTTTGGAATGTAGGTATTTACTAATTGAAATCCATTTATGGGATTGGTGTCATGTATTAAATTTATTTTTGATCATGATGTGTAACCTATAAAAAATAATGATATTGTTTCACTATGATTTTTATATGAAATGGTACATAACAAATTAATTATTTGTGTTTTCTAGGAATAAATTTCATTAGTATATAAAAAACATTTTAATATAACGATTTACTGGACATCATGATCTATATATACGCTAAATGTAGTCCCAAGAACTCAATGGTTTTTTTTCATAACCTCTTAGCGCGTTGGATAAATTCTTTAAAAACGTGATATATTTTTTACCAGATAATCAACATAAATTTTCATCGAGTATATTGATTGAAAAGTAATTGTTTATTTATTTATTTTAAATGTATTATATCAATAGTTGCATTTGAATTCTTTGAGAAACACAAATAATTTACACTGTAGTGAATATCCAATGGTCATCCAATGAATGGTTGAAAATAATGATAGAGGATTAATCATTCATCACCTTAGATTATTATTAGTGTCTATCACCAGAATTTAGAAACATTTACCACATATCTCTCAGTGAGGTGGAGGTGGAAATTTATATCATCCTATAAATATTGAGTATCATTCAATGATGTAATCCTCCATCTGTTAATATAATATGAAAGACGTAAAACTAATTACACAATAATAAAAAAGGATATTTATCATCAGTATAAAAAATATACATTCAAAGCATATATTTCATAAAATCGGACCGAATAATGGAAGAATAAAACTAATGTATAGAAATATTACCATTTTCATGTACCCACATTTGAATCATATAAGAATACACAAATGGTATCTGATAACTTAAAAAAAATTTAAATCCCCACTCGCATCAAAATATATGATTACCATCATTATATTGTAATGGAATCAAATGTGAAGGCTCATATTGTGGTTCATCGACATGTCATTATGGGAACCACAGAGAACAACATTATTATTTTTCTATATCATTATATTCATCCACATATCCCAATAGATACCGCATATAAGGATTGTATTAAAACCATCTATTATGTAACCCATCTCCATAATTAGTGGCCATCTAGGATTGGGATCATATTCATTCTTCGATAAAAATTGGGAGGAAATATAATATCTATGTTACTATCAAGATGTATTATATAAAAATCATAACATTAACAATGTAAGAGTCTCATTATCATACTAACATCTAAATAGAGAGTGGTAATATATTTTTCATAATAAGGAATTCACCTATGTGGTCTTGCAATTGCGATCTCCATTGTCAACACTACATAACACCTATCATGATTTGTGTTCCATCACCAACCTACCAATTAATGATGTGAATAGGGAAGTCATTCCATATAACATATGTATTCTAGGAGAAGGTTTATATCAAACACCTAAAAATAAATATATTTTTTATCTATTCAATTTATTTCGTTTGTGGCCAAATTAACATCCAATTCCTCATTATTAACTATGGTAGATATGGGAAAAATTGTCCACCATCAGGATAAAAGATTTAAAATGCTATATTTTCTACTTGGAGTACATACTAGACATTTCCTATAAATTTTTATATGATGAGCATTCAAAATGGTCCTCTTTATAGTTCTCATCGTGAAGGCTACCACTATATAGACATATCATCATGAAAAAAAGTTTGTAACTCTATAAATGTTTAACTAATATTTCCCTCATATCGATATAAATATGAAAAATGGGCTATATGTATGAAAAATTTATCATCACTAATCAATAACATCCAATACCATAAAAAGGATAGTCTAATGTAATATTCATAACATGTTCCTGAATAATTTCCCTTTGCCACTTACGAAACAAATTACATTCTATTTGATCCTTCTATTATTTAGAAAACTATTGATAAAAACCAATTTTTTAATCATTAAGAAACACTAAAAAGGTAAAGGAAATTTTCATGCACATGTTGAAATAGTTGGATGAGGATATAATAAATGATGAATACCATTAATTAAACACATAAATATATATATAATTTGATTAATAATCATAATGTATCAATATGATCCACAACAGAACCATAAAAAATTTTCCAGGGAATTACTGATATATAAAAAAATTGTACATAAAATATATAAAACATCTCAAACTAACATGTTCATAACTAACACCATTACATGACATAAAATACCTAAAAACATTATTCAATTCCTTTCAAAAAATTGTCATAATAAATATTGAGAATAGATTTTCATTAAGGGTATAAAATTGAGAAACAAATTAGTAAAATTTCTATTGAATAACATGTAAATATTGTATTGAATCTTTAAATTATTATTTGAAAATGATACACAAAAATTTATAAATCATAATCTCATTAATGATATAAATATTCATAGTTTATAAATCATGAATCATAACAAATTCACAAAAATTATGAACTGAGAGCATAAAATTATTTAAAATAAATTCATGATTTATTTTAATAACTATATTCATAATAAAAATAAGATAAATATTATATGAATGTTATCCATGAATATATTCATTTCATTTTAGGCATTGGATAACAAGTCATTCACATTTATTATTCACTGGTTAACCTCCCATGAAACCTATCTGGGATTATTATAACGACATATATATATATATCCATATATTCAGTAAAAACCATAATATTTAACCTGATCATTATTGTGGTATAATTTACCTCTTTTCCCATAATCAAGATCTATTTGTACACAAGACACATTATAATGAAAACATTAATAATCTCATTATCTCTTATCAAGTTTAAAATGAAATGTATTTCAAAAATATTCTTTCATTAGAATCATAAAAATATCATTAAAAATATTTATAAATTTTTTATAAGTGAAACTAATATCTTCCAAGAAAACCAACTCCCATATATTAGTAAAAAAACATAGAAATGTCAAAAAGAACAAGATTTACAAAGATCCTTCCTAAATAGTGTAGGTATATCATCTGGAACATGATCCAACCATAGATAATCATTACCATTCACATCATTTTTATCAAGCCATCTACCTACACATTTGCCTCTCTATAAACATGAGTAACAAAATGATCCTTTGTGTAAAGAGGCCAGGAAACTAATATAGTGATTATTGAGCTTCTATGAATGATGAAGGGACCCAGTTTGTAAGGAAAATACAATAGACGTAGAATCACACTCAATCCAAATCTTGTTCCAACCCATTTCTTTATCTTGATCCATTGCCACAATAACAAAAATCATCTTCTCTTCAAGAGAGGAGGAAATACCAAATGATCCATAAATACATCCAAAAGCATTTCCCTAATAATCCCTAAAGATAACAACATTAATAGAGGGAACCATGATACCCCTTGAAGCACCATCAGAGTTATCTTTAATCCACCCACATAAAGGTGCCTTCCATATGACATCCATTTGTCCCAAGAGGAGGCCAAAAATTACATTTAATATCAATATGATTCTATATAAATAAATCATGTACTGAATTATAGAAAAATACCCCGTTAGTAGTTTCCACTTCACACACATAAGCAAGGATACCTACAAGACATGTGCCATCCCAAAAAGGATGATACTCATGTCTGAATTTGTTCCTTAAAAACCAGATGAAATGAATAGTTTCATCCACCACAGCTTGAAAAAATTATAGATTTTCGGTGACTTTTTCAGAAAACTATAGCTCTTAATGAAGTTGCATATTGAGTTGGATTAAAGCAGATAAACGTCAAAAATATCATCAACCTCCCTCCACATCGCTAAAGCCGCAACAAATCTAAGGAATAAATGATCCAAATAATTCCTATGTTGATAGAATAAAGCACAATAATAGCAACAGGTGATCCCACAGACCTGCAAAAAGACAGCAGTTGGTAATTTTTTATGAGAAAACCTCCATGTTAGAATGGATCTGTTTAACATTAAGAACTTCTTATGCAGATTGCATATCCATTTCAATTCTGGTGAACTACCAAAAGAGTGGTTTTAAAATCCATTGGATGTTGGAATGCCATTGATAGTAGGCTCCCATGGCCAAATATATCCTCCAGAAGACCAAAAATAATTACCCACTAAAGAAGTGATGTGATCCGAAAGATTCTACATACTCTCAGGCTAAACATTAATTGAAAAATAAAGAATCCAAATTATGTTATGATTTCTCCTCCAGAACAATGTCAATCAGATGATTCCCAGTCCAATAACATGAAAAAAATTAAATATATGGGTCCCTAGAAACCATCCAACAAGAGTCGACATCAATTTTATTGAAAATACCCTTGAAGGAAGGCCACACAACATAATTGAAATAATTTAAGTTTTATAGCTTAAGCCTGTGAGTAATCCAAACTCAAAGAAATCTAAGACCTCAGATTGCATATTTATAAGCCTCAAAATAAATGCGGACTGCAAAGAGTCATTAAATTTGCCATGATTTTGGATGCCCAATCCACCACTATCATATGAATTGCAAATAGAATTCCATGGATCCATTTCCATCCTCATTTCCAATATACTAAAACTCTAGATGAAATTTCTCATAGAAGTGATAATTCTCTTAATTAAAGTAATGGGAATTTATACACCATAAAAGAGTACATAAATATTGAAGTGATGGTTGACATCACCAAACAAACCCTTCCAACCATTTATAGAGATTTCAACTTCCATGTGGAATGTTGTCTTCTAATCATGCCGAAATTTTATAAAAAATGACCTACCTTTTCCCTCCCCCAAAAAATGGGCACCCTCAATTAAGTGAAGATGATATGTCCCTCTCTATTGGAAAATTCTCCGATGATATCATTGTTTCTATTAAGAAATAAGCTCCTTCAATAGTATACAAAAGACTTGCACCAAATAATCTCTTATCCAGATATCATTTCATAGTGAATAAGGAATCTCTTCATATTTTTTATATTTCTATTATCCCCTTGAGTGAAGAGGATGATGTCATCTTCATATAGGGTATGGGAAGGAGTAATAATACCCCTTCCAGCATGAATAGGATTCAATTCTCTATTGTCGTCCATGAAAGAATGAACCCTACTGAGATAATCCTAAACAATGGAGAAAAGGATTACTGATAAAGGATCACCCAACCTACCACCTCTCGATCAATAAAAATATATATCATAAGATCCATATATAAGGATTGATATATGAGAATAACATAAAATAATTTTGACCCAGTTAATGAAAACTTCATCAAAACCATACATATCAATGATCTTGAAGATGAAACCCCAATCCGTTGTATCAAAATATTTCTTGACATCCAATTTGACTGAAATATGTCCAAATATGTTATTATTTTTGAGGAGATTAACACACATCAAGGTAGTGATATGAAAATCCTGGATTGATCTCCCTTTGAGGAATCCATATTGATTTGGAGAAACAATATTTCAAGTAATTAATAGATAATTGATAGAAATAATTTTGAAAATAATTTTATAAATGATTATAACCAACGTCACTGGCCTATGGAGATTAATTTCGTTGGCATTTTCCACTTTCAGAATAAGGGGAAAATGAGCATTCAAACCCAAATGGAGAGGACCACCGATGAAAAAATGAGTGACTAACTAGAAAACAACTGCATGAATGATATCCAACAAAGTATGAAAGAAGAAGTTACAAAAGGCTTTAGGACCAGGTGAGATTTCAAATTTGAGACTAAATACAGCCTCCTGGATCTCTTGATAAAGATGAGAAACAGATAGATTGGAGCTATCATCATGGTTCACCAATTTTGGGATCCCCCCATTTAAAGGATAAATGGTGGAATGTGGACATTAAAAAAATACATAAATTAGGATACGACATTATATGAGAGATCCAATCTATTTTCATTGAGGCAATACCTATTATTATTCAATGAAAGAGGCTTAGAGACATTCTTGATTCTCAGAAGGGAGTTGAAGAAAGTTGTATTCCTGTCACATTCCATTAACAATTTGGATTTAAAGGAATCCCTTCACAAGACATAATTCATGTTAAGAAGATTGTTAAGTTTAAGGGAAAACTCAACATCCACTAAAATCCCATCCGAGAAATAACTAATTTTATTGTGCTCTTGAGCCTTCTAAAGAGAATCATAATTGGAAGAAATATCAATGTCAAAGGATGCTGAAACGATCCTTGCTCCACATTATTAAATTCCTCTTTAGAATTTTGAGTTTGTTAATGCGTGGAAAGGAATCATCCCTACAATTCATAGAGCTCCAAGTGATCTGAACAATCTACATGCATTTAGGATGAGTGTCCCAGACCTTGTTGAACCTGAAAGGAATATAAGGTTTGTGTTCCTTCTCATAAAGATCCACCAAGATGAGATGATTATCAGATTTGAGTTTGGATTGATTTGAGCATGATATGGTACCCCATGTGTCCAGAGAGGCCCTATTAACAAAGTCCATGTCAATATTTCTAGAAAAAAATCTATTTAGGTTCTTTATATACCAAATGTATTTGACACCCGCAAAATTATCCTCAATCAGGTCATTCCGATGAATACATAATCTGAATTGACAAGATAAGATTGAGTTGTTTGTTGCCCCCATTTTCACATTTGGATTCAAAATTTAGTTGCAGTCCCCAAATATTAATGAAGTATTAGAGATTATATATTTGATAGATGTAATATCCATCCAATGATTACTGCAATCCTAATACCAAATATGAGCATAAATGAAAGAACATGTAAAATGTGAAACAATGTAATTGAAGTAAAATAAGATATGCTAACCACTTGAAATTTCTATGGTGATGTTTCAAATAAAATTATGTACCAGAACCCCTAGACTGTTGACATCTATTGAGAAATTTTTTTGTAAATTAACTGAAACCCCAAAATCTCCAAGTTAGCAATACCATAAGAGAATATTTTTTTTGGCTCAAATAAACCTCTAAGGCTAGGTTGGTGATATTTAATTAATAACCAAATAGATGTACATGTTTCAATATTTCTCTGAACCTATAAATTCCAAAACATAATATTCATTTAAAATGGGAGCCTGGTGTTGGACCCCTCACATTTTTAGATTGAGGTTTTTTATGCGGTATTCCAACTTTTTTTGTATAGGAGACAACAAGTCATTTATATCATCAATGCTCGAAAAAGAACCCCTCCCTTTAACAGATAGATCATGGATATCTTTATCTGTTTGGGATTTTTTATTTGAGGTGTTTCTAGAGTAATTCTTGCAATCTGCTAGACTGCTCCCCTATAGTCTATTTGTATCAGCTTGTTCAATTACATTGGTGAAGACATCACCCTGAATATGTCATGTGACGGGAATAACTACCCGCAACTTAGAAGGGATTTCCGGGATACTCTGAGAATGTACCACTTCTGAGAAGGTGTTCATTCCAGAAGTCCTCCACATAGGTAATATCTTCACACCATAATAAGAACATGTATGATCCTATACATCAAAAGAAAGAGACCTGGAAAGTGTAGAAGTGTATTAATGATTTTGAGGAGTTTTTTGAAGATTCATCAAATGATGTGTCACCATCCCTCATTGTATAAACCAGGTCTCTGATGTAATTGGATAATTCCATAGAAATGGTGTCATCCTCCAATTGTTTCTAATGATAAAAGACCAGATTTTAAATGTCATTATGTATTCCCAAACCCATATCCTCATCCTCCTAGATTCCCTGGTCAGAGGGAGAAATCACTACATGTTCCACCATAGAATGAGGGCTAATAGGATTATCATTTTGAGACTCATCCTCATCCACCATGTCAGTCCAGGGTTTTTTTCCTGAGGTTGATGTGCAAGGATATAACTTCGTAAATGTCTGAATTTTCTCAAGAACATGTACCTGGTTAGTGGCTGGTTGAATCATTAGGGGAACATGTGTTGTTTTAGAATGTTCCCTAATACATGCCTCTCTTCCAGGAAGAAAAATCATGGATTTAATTATTTTGTTGGCTTCGGTCAACTCCATATGATTAGGTAAATTAACCTTTTTTGGGAACTCTAAATTTAGAAAAATAATGACCCACCATTATGCATAACTCACAGAAGGATGGAACATTCTCATATTATACCCTCAATTCTGTTCAGTTCCCAATAGCATGGAATGAGATATTCTTAGTTCTCTTAATTTCCATATTTACATCTACCAAAATTCATGCATAGAATCCCAATTCTCCCACCATTGTTTATTGGTCCATTATAATCGATGTACCAATAAAAGATTCTAGATCGTTCAAAAT
Organism: Viscum album; assembly: GCA_963277665.1. Lineage (NCBI taxonomy): Eukaryota > Viridiplantae > Streptophyta > Magnoliopsida > Santalales > Viscaceae > Viscum > Viscum album. Next base: position 1,727,151,774 of record OY728157.1, read on the forward strand.
CTTTTTGTGTCAATAAACCAAATTCTGTCCATGCAACCAGGCCCATAATAGCACATTCGACTGCAAAAGGTTAAAGGGATTCAAGATGACATCCCATTAAGAGAGCCGTTGAAATCTATGTTTCAACTATAGATTTTAAATGATCCAAATAGAGTTAAAAGAATCATTAGATTGAAGAATGATATGTAAAAATCCTCATACAATAATGATTAAACTCCAATCATTATTACCCCAATAGTGAGATATTATGTTCATTATATTAGCAAACGTCCAGTGAAAATATCCCATTGAATATGTAATGCATCCTATGATGGAAAACATACATAGATTGATTCTCTGCTGGAGGGAGTTTGGATCTACAACAATAGAGAAACCCCCATATACTAGTCACATTACATAAGAGTATTTGTGTGATTCTTCATTTATTGGATTTTCGGGGGCAAAGACTGCTTTCAAAAATGATAATCCCTTAATAAAAAATGAGGGTTCTTGAGAATCTATATCTTTGATCAAATTTTTCAGGGAGACATGGCCATAATGAAAGGCCAATTTCCATTTAGGGTTGAATGACTCCTTCAATGAAATCAGGAAAAATGCTGAACAAGCAATGATTCTCCATCACTAGTTTCACATAGAAGATTCAGAGGAATCACACAGATCTGGAGGTAAAAGTTGTTTGGATCAAAATTACCAACTCTAAATCCTTTTTGTGGCATATATGAGTGATTGATATATTTTTTAAATTATAATTATATCCTTCAAATTTAGAATTTCATCATGAATATAATCATATGTAACATCAAAGGTTGTTATCATATATAATAAATTTTTTTAAATGATAATAAGAAAATTTCATGGGAAAAAACAGAATAATTATGAATTAAAATATTTTTAAGGTACAATTCTATAATATATAAGTAAAAAATATTTATTAAAAAGGACCAATAAAATTTATATAGTATTATTTAAAGAAAATATTTTTCTTGAAGGTGGGAAATAAATTTTTTGAGGTATATGTTAGAAGTAATATTTTATTCGCACCATTGATACAATATAAAACATACATTCTTTGAAAAATTATAAGAATATTACATTGAAAAAATTATATAGAAACTCAACCATGATTATTCATGACTTTAATAATTCATTTTAAATAATATATGTAATTCTTCAATACAATTTACTGAAAATAATGACATGGAAATGAAAAAGATATATTTCCAATTAAGTAAAAAAAATTCAATAAAAATAATCATTCAAATATATGACTATAAAGAGTTAAGAAAATGGAATGGAGATTTTTAATTTACATAAATTAGTATATGAGATGAAAATTCATATAATATTTGAGTGATAGATCATATAATTTTGTTAACATTATTTTATGAAAATATAATCCTTTTAAAAAGTTAGAATGTAACTTAAAAACCTTAACATAAGTTAGATATACATTGTAAGAGATAATATTTCCTATTATAAAAATTTAAATTTGGTCTACCTATTTTAATGAACATTAATAATAAATATAACTCATTATATGGTGTACTTACAATATCTTATCAAAAATTCATAATCAATCCTTCAATGAAATAAATGTTATGGTTATTAATGTTTTATTTTTATTGCATGCTTCAATTCAGGTATTTAAGGCTTTAATAAATATTAGAGTTAAAAAAAATTCAAAAAATTTAGTCATGATAATAATATCATACAAAATAATTATATACAAATTTATTATATTTAATAAAAAACTGTAAATGTGTAATGAATTACACCATTCATGGAGATGGTTGTCCATGAATTAGAAATATCAATTTTTATTTCTGATAAAAAATTCAAAATAAATAATAAAAAAATTTAAAATTATATAATTATAATTATATAAATAATATCATTTTTAATAATAATAAATCCAGTATTATATCCATAATTTTGAGGTAGTGATTGAAAATGAATCATAAATTTACATGGGTGAGGTATTCCACTTGTTCATATGACTGATAAATGTATTTCACATTTAATGGAAGGGAGGTGTAAAATGGTTGTCTCTTACTGATTGTAAATTCTAAATAAAATGATTATAATATAGGTATTTATTAATATATATGGATATTTTTTATAGGATTTATAATTTTTTATAACACTAAAATGGTCTGGTAATGATTTATATCCCTTTTTTGAGAGTCGTCATTTGTCCAACACCATATGAATTGAATGATTGTAATTACAAGAATAAAAGGATATATAATGAAATTAAACAATCAAGGATTTATATTGGGAGAAGGTATCAGGTGAGATATAAGGATCAATATTTAATAATAAGTTTATATATGAGGAACCCTTTTTATATGTGAGGTAAAGAAAAAAATTGTATTACCCAGATGATTTGAATAATATAAATTCATTTCATTATGAGTGTGGAACCAAATGTCCATTGAATAAATATATGGTAATAAAGGTTTTAAATATCTTATAATTTTTAGAATTATTTTATATTTTTCTACCTTGTTACACTTATCTCTTATATTTTAACATGGTGAACATATTTTAATGTAATTTTGGTTTCTAATTTTTACATTCATTAACATTCATTTTGAGTAAGAATTATTTTTCCTTCAAACAAATTTGACATAATCTATTGAAACATGATATCTATTAAATTAAATTAAATTACAATATTTTGATGAATTTAATTTAAAATAATAACAAAAAACACAACAAAATCCCATTTTTTGATAAAAATTATTTTTAACCATATAACATATTGAAAATTCATTCACTGCCGAGTAAAAACTGTCAAATTAAGGATAAATTATTTTATGGAATATATAATATTAAAATTAAATTAATTAAATAAATCAATAATTATTTATTTAATTTATTATGGTAAAAATCATTCCTCTGGAAAATTTAATTTTTTAAAAAAATAAATATGTTTACATTTAAATGATTTTATTTTCATTCATATAATATAAATAACTATGTTATTGATGATTATTCATGAATTAGCAATAAATATAATTGAAATGTTTTTTTATTATAGATCAATATATATTTTCAAATAAAATTCATAACACCTATATATATATATATATTTTCATGATAATTGGTCTTTTATCACAAAAAGTTTGGATTAAAAAATGAATTACTTTTTTATAAAAATAAAAAATAAGTTATGAAAAAATTTTAATATATATTTCCTAATCTAGATTATTCATATTAATTCTTCCCAATCTAGTGGTAATGTTAGAGTATTATTCTATATCACAATTTCATCTAGACTCGGTGTTTCATTTGTATAATGCTATCAACAAACTCAATTTTATATCAAAGGATATACACATAAATTATTGGGGTATTAAATTATATGAAACTAAAAATGAAATTCATTATTTGAAATCCATATATCAAAAAATATAATTTGGATATATTTACTTCAAATCATTTTCATGATCTCGTATACCTTCAATGAATTTCTGATTCCATTATAGTAGTTTAACAATGTGAGTAGTCTTGACTCATATCAATGTATCTCTATAATCCAAGATTGTAATAATTATTCATCGTAGTAAATATAATCCATCCATGGAAAAACATTTTTTAGTACTGTGACAGACCATGCCTGACTATTCCCATAAGCGATATGATAAACACATCACTTACTCTAGAGAGGATTGGTGGAATCATAATGGTATAAACACCAATCTCGATTAGATGAATAATAATGAAATAGAAAATATATAAGGTATCAATATTAAATTATTAAAAAATATAATAACCTTATACCATGTATATAATAATAGTGATATCATCTCATAAAAATCAAATTGTAGATCCCACAATTGATAGTCAACATATATCTTCTATTGACTCTGTGATTCCTTGATGTCCTACTGAAAGTCTCAAACTATATTTTATATTTATTTAAAAATAATTGGTTCTATTATATTTATTTATATATCATTAAACTATCATGTTGTATTTATACAATTTAATATATATTTTTCTTCATGAGGATACATTTGAAATCTCAAGTGAATGATATTATTATAAGAAAAATCAGTAACAAGATGGTGTTGATCACAACCATCGCTGATATATAGTGAACAATATCATAGAATATCACCCAAGGGTTAAAAGGTTCCACTAGAGTGACCATGATTCTAATGATTATAGTCTATATAGAAATACAAAATATTATCAAGAGCATGATGAATTATTTTCTATAATGTTTTTATGAAACATGGATAATGATCCACTATAATTCAATGTAGTTAATCACATATCCAAACTCATCAATAATATATATCTTATAAATATGAACAATATAGAAATAGTATTATATAATATTAAAATTTTAGGAAAATATAAGGTGGCCCAATACAACACAAAAAGAATTATAATCATTTGATATTTTGGGATTTCTAATGACAAAATTCATGGTTATGTTTTTGCATTTGAAATCTCTTGTGGGTAATGGTTGAAATAACCCAATAGGCAACTATCTCTCAACCATATAATGATTAAATTATATGATTTGAGATACATTAACAAGAATTTATATCTTGATTTTATCTCACAAAAAATAATCTTTCTTATATCCATACATATTTGTAATTCAAATTTGAATAAAAAATGGTCGGTGATTATTTTCTTCAAATATATCCTTTTTTAGGTATATCATTTAAGGTTTAGGTACATAGTTCATAAAAATTTTCATTTCATTCTAATCAACTGTAGTATTAAGAATATATATCGACCTATTTTTTAGCTCTACATATATAGATTCAAATAATTTTTGTAAAATGTTATTATATATTTATCTCTAAATATTCATTTCATACTAATTAGATCCATTCCAAAATTAATTAGGCCTAGTAATGGTGGAATCAAAAACAAAAACAACAATAATAGTTAATAAAATATATAAATTATTTCCCAATTATTTATTCATAGAAAATCACTTCTTGTAAATATTATACATAATACCTCTCTTCCTGACCTGAGTAATGGAAATATTAGAAATGAGTGAGATGTTATCACATTAACATAACATGAGCATAACACAATTTGAGCATTATCTTGGTGTATGAAAAGTATAATGACCAAGGATCTTCATAAATGCATTATACAAAATTTTGGATGAACCTTAATTTAACTACATTAAATCACGCCGATGAACTATAATTGTTTGTTGCATTTTTAAAATTGGAAACAGAAATAATGTTTCATAAGATACCTACTTCATCTCCTACTATATTATTCATAACTAGAACACTTCATAGAAAAATCATACATAATAATTATCTTCATAACCTATGAAAAAAACCTAGGAAGGGGAGATCTTATATACTCAGCTATTGGAAAAATGGAGATAGGTTAGCATAACATGAACATAAAAGAATAATAGAAAGATCTTAACATTATAAAATTGAACCCTACATATCAAATATCATAATCATGACTCATTGTATAATGGTTTGAAGTAGTATGTTCTCGAACATAATACAATATGCCTAATAATTTTTTTCAAAAATTATTTTTTTTATTTGTATGATCATACGTTGATTGGTTTATAGCATGGGGTGTGTATGGGTGAAAATTTTATATTTTGGAAGGATAAAAGGGAAGTTCACAGTTGGTGCTCAGTTTGTGCAAACCGTGCTCCCGAGCTAAAGAAACCATTAAAAACTATATAGATAGGATTATAATGGGGGCACAGAGTTTTTCAAAATTTGTTCTCTCTTAGGAGAATCTATTTACCCCACTGTAATAATCTCATGGTAAAGGTGCATCATTTATAAAAATCAGCACCCCTGACAATCAAATCATGTACATGGTCTTAATTATCCTACAAACGAGATTTTTAATTTCCCAAACTCCCATATTAACCCAAAAAATGACACTCACTTGACCCATAATGTCTTTCAATGATTTTGAGCATCCTAGAAAAATTCCTAGCTGGTCCAACATACATTCTCTTCATTCTATAGACTGGATTGATGATGTGAACTTCTCCTAATAAGAGGAACTCATTCCAAGAGGATCCCATTCTATTTATCATTACTCTACCATTAGTTGTAGGGTTTTTATTAATTATTGTCTTGGTTCTATACATATGATTATGGATATAGATCTATAATTGTGGAATAATAATTCATAAGATTTTTAATTTATGATTGTGATCCAGAACTTATTCTATGTCATTTTTTTGTTCAAATTGTGGATTCTCATAAGAAGAAAACTCATCAATGAATTGATGTAGGTGGTCTATTAATAAATTCCCATAGTCAGGATTTAAATTATGTATGTATTTTTATTATTTATAATGTAATTTTAGAAATTTAATTTTCTATTTTAATTAATTTATTTGGTGATTTATTTAATTAATGGAAAATGGAATTTTGTATAATTTTTTGTTTAGTTAATTATCTGAATATTTAAATTGTTTAATTTGGGGATAATTATTTGTTGATTTAAATATTTTAATAATTTTATGTGTACTGGAATAACTATTATTTGAATAAATTATGGAATAATGATATTTTTGAATTGCATTAGTTATTAATTAAATTATCCTAGGGAATTGGTGTGATTGATTAATGGTTGAGCACATGTACCTTAGCTTGGTTGGTGAGGACTCTGCAAGTGCATCTGGGAGACCCGAGATCAAATCCAGGTGGAGACATTACTTCCAGGTACTGTAGCAGGTACTGTAGCAGCATTGTTGTAGGTACTATAGCAGGAACTATGCAGTATTGTAGCAGGTATTGTAGTGGGAACTGTAGGAGGTACTGTTTGGCACTTTTGCAGCCCGGAATTTGCCCCCGTTTTGGCCTTTGGGCCAACGATTTGGTCCACGAGTCCATTAAGGCCTTCGGGCCACCAATGCCTTTGGGATAGTAAGGCCATCAGGCCACCTCAAGGCCTTCGGGCCACCTTAATTGCAGATGCCAAACAGATGACCTATGAGGAGCAAGATCTACAAGGAGGATGAGAAAGGAGATTTCATCATATCAGAAGATAAATAGATTGAAAGAATGATATGGTATGGAACTTTCCATCATGACAAGCCTATTAATGCATGGGAATACCTAGCCGAACATCCATGTGAAGGTGGAGAGATGATTTCACGATGAAGATGTTGGGGAGGAATAATTCCATGTAGGTAGTCTGGGTTGTATGTAATGTTTGAATCCTACGGGAAAATGAATTCTTCTAAGAAATATGGGACATGTAATACATATGCCTACGGGCCTTATATGGGTCCCAAATCACCCCATGAAAGGCGGATTATCAAAAAACAACAAAAAATTAAGTCCTTCGCGCCATTGTAGGATTAATGGTTGAATTAATTTTTTACTAAAATGTAAGTAATTAGTTATTCATTTAATTAAAATAATTACGTCATATGTAGTTATAAGATCATTTAATTAATTGGTGAATTTATTAATGTGATATCATCATAAAAATGAAATTGTGAATTTTCAGTTTATGTTTAATAAAATATGGATTGTAAAAAATGAATTCAATTATTAAATGAGGATTGGTAAAAATGGAATTTGGTCATGCATTGTAAAATGTAAATGGAAAAAATAGTATTCTGTTATGAGATATGGTTAGTAATATTATAATTAAATTATGGAATGATGATTGGTATCAATGGAATTTATTAATTAATTATATAATATGAATGAGAAAATTTGGATTCATATATGAGAAATGAATAATAACAAGGTAATTAAATTATAATATTATTAATGTTAACAATGGAATTAAATTAAAAATGATGAATGGTGATAACGAAAATCCATTATGCAATGAATAATTGAAAAATGAGATTTAGTCATGAATTATATTAGAATAATGGAAAAAATGGAATTTTGTTATGATATATGAATGGTAACAACAGAATTCAATTACAAAATAATTAATTCTAAGAACGACATTCATCTATTTATTATAAAATATGAATTGTGACAATGTAATTTAGAATAATATTAACATTTGGGTGTCATTGTGAACCCATTGGTTGATGTGGTTAAATAATGAGTAATTGAATAAATTTAAATTATTTATTTTATTGCTAGTACTTATTCAGTATATGAAAACACACACTTTTTGAATAGATATTGTTTTGGAAGTTGGTGGTGGTGTACTATAGATTTGTACATACAACCATCATGGGATACATGATCAATACCAAAATAAAAATTATGTTTGAAGGACAAGATAGCAGAAAAGTGCATATATTTAATGGATGGTTTGGTATGGTTCATGGATGAGGTATCCAGATATGGTCTGGGACCTGCTTGAGAGTTTTTTGTGAAATTAATTTCAGGGCTCTAATTTTTGAATAATTCACATACATTAGTATTTCATATCTAATGATAAATATTGTTATTTTATTTATATAATTTGTCATCATGTGATACCAGTACTATTCAATTTACAATTATGGTATTCTATAATTTTTTTCTTATTTTCTTATGGTGTGTTATTATAATCAAAGAGGGTATATTATCCCCATGTTTTTTGTTTAAATCATCAATATAAGGACCTAACCTTATTAAATAATATTGAATTAGTGAATAAATCCCATCCTTTAAAATATAGGATCTCTTCATGTTTAGATATTTAGAGAATTGTGACATAATATATTCCAGACATTTCAAATTTTTACAGAGTGGATACAATAAAAATAAAATTCATTTCATCCAAAATATACAAATTTTAAAATAAAATTAGATTTCCTTGAAAACTCATGAAGCATTTTACATGGCTTCCTTCTTGGTCGTACACATCCTTATAACTTGTGAAAATAATTTAAAAACTTGGGATGAGCACAAAAACCACTGTAATGGATATTAAAATAAGTAAACAACACATTAGTCCGTGAATACTTGTAACATAAGAAATAATTTTCAAAAAACATACTCATCACCCATATTTACATACATTATGAAATATTAGTCTTCCAAAACATCACCACAAAAAAATAAGAACATAAATAATTACATAAATTTCTCTTGGGTAATTACTTACAAAATCTTGTAACACTCTCTACTACCTTATAATTTGTAACCCTCACGACTACCTTACAATTTGTGTAACCAGCGAAGTTACACTTAGAGTAACCATATGGCCGACCTCCAACATACATATATCCAATGCATTGAAGGGGAATAAATGTACACCCATCATCATATAACATTTTCATGAAATGAAACATAATCATGAAACAAGAATAATTTCATAATAACATTTATTTTTTTGATTTTGTAAAAATAGAATTTTTAAAAGAGGATTTCCAAAAAAACGGCCCATAGAATTATCAAATAATTTATTTGATACTTAATATAGTTTAGGAAATATATATAAACAATTTAAAACATAATATAAACAAAACCGATCACCCTAAAAATTTTAATACCACATAAATAACGAAGTAGAAGGTTAACCCAATGAATGGAAATCTGGAAAAGAATTCCCTTACCTCATGTCCGTCTGACATCCAACTCTTTTAAACCTACATTATACTGGTTAAAATGGATTTATTAATATCTTATTGATTAATATCCATATTTATAATAACTTATATGATCATTTAATTACATCATTCCACCATTTAATTGTCAGTATTTTGTTCCTTCCACTGTTTGGGTTGTGTTCCTTACATGATTTCTATGATTGGTTCATGATGGTTGTTCTTGTTAATTTGAAGTGAAACCCCAGAATAGGAATGGAATTGTATTTAAATATTTCCAGGACCATAAATTATACCATTTATCATTTTTATTTATTTCATGACTATGATTCATAAGTTAAAACATTATTACTATTTATTAAGGTCATTTTAGTCATTCTTCGATTGTAACGAACTCAATTTTTTTGTAAATAAATAAAATCTGTAAAAAATGATTCCATAACCATGGATGAGACATAATAAATATATCTTAACCTTGTTCAAACATAAAAATGGTTTCATGACCAGAATTAAATGAATTAAATAACATTGATATCACATCATCCATGATGTCGGTAATTCGACAGATCACAGAAAATGTTTTTATTCCTTGAATACGTGAGAGAGGAGAACAATTAAAATTTTGAGTATTCTATAAATATGATGAAAACCATAATATGAATGATACTGGATTATTCTTTCCTCCTATATTAGGAATAGTGAGGAAATAAAAAGAAAATAATGGAATCTCGAAATAAAAGAATATTTGTGAAATCCCATATGAAAATTCGGTAGCCTAACAGAGTAGCTTAAAATATTATAAAATATTTTGATTAGAGAATATGGTTATCTAATCATTATTATATAATATAGTTAGTAAGGTGGATATGGAATTTAATACCATAATATAATCCAATATAAAATTAAAAATAATAACATAAAATTAATGAATACAAAACAAAAGAGGATTTCCACATCTTTATCTCTTCTCCATGAGACCTTCTTAAGGAATTTGGTTTTGGCTTTTTGATAATACCATAAGCACTAGTAATTGGGTAATAGTCTTTTAGGGAGTAATGGGAATAACTTATGTAATACTCAAGGCTTGAGAGGTGTAGGGGGAATATGTGAATGAGGGTGGAATTTATTGTGGAGTAAAGGAGGTATTTTACATTATTTTAATCATTATTATAATATTGTTTCTCAAATTTTTTCATTGCCTTAATTAATTATACCCCAAATAGAAATAATGGCATGTGAGTTCAAATCAAGTTGTCTTACATCATCCTTGAATCAATAATTATGCAGTAAATCAAGTGTCTAAAAGTTATCGTATTTTATAGTATTTTACTATTGATAAAAATTTATAGAATTTTATAAAATTCCCATAAATTCACCCTTACCATTTTTCAAAATGTAGAATATATAAATTAAATCCTTATGTTTGAAAATAAATTTCTAAATATTATTAATTTAATTTTTATATAAAATCGTACTTAAATAAAAAATAATCAATTTTAATTCAATAACATTTTTGATATCAAATTGAAAAATTATCCTTAATGTCATTGTATTAATGAGTAATGAAATTAAAATAATAAAATAAATTAGAATTTAATATGGTCATATTATTATTTATAAGGTTATGTTACTATTCACCAAAAAATTATGTTGGTTTCATTAGAATCCAAATAACTTACTGAACACAATTATATATGATTGTTTTCAAATTTGAAAACATAGAAGTGGAAAAATTATGTTTAAAAGATAGTTATAAATATCTACATAAAAAATGATTCACGCATTTCAATTTTTTTTGAAAATCCATTGGATGGTACATTATCCCCACATTTTAGAAATCAAGTCCTTGAAATATTATTTACATATTAAACATGTGACAATATTTTTCCCTCATAGTATTGTCAGACTCTTATGATGCTTCTTCAACCATGTGGATTCTCCACATAACCATTACCAATTATAATAACTTATGCTATAATAAATATTCCTAATGATCAAGAATATGAACTAGTTTCCATTCATAATAATGGTTCTCTTCCAACAGAATTGCTTCTGGGATCAAGACATTAGTAGAATCTGGCCCATATTTCAGTAACATTGAAACATGAAAAACATTGTGCACCTAAGAAAAAATCTGTGTAAAACATACACAGTATGCGACTAGTATAGCTTTTTGTTAGAGTAAAAAAGTTCTGATTAACATCGAACATAGCTTTACTTTATTACCAAAATGTATCAAAAATCTACAAAGAGATATTTTAAGGAAAATATAGTAACCTACCTCGAAAGAGAAGTATTTACTTCGATGATGAGCATAACTTTTCTTCCTACTTTGAGCTACCCCAATGTGTTGCTGGATCATCTTAACATTCTAAAACACTTCCTCTACCATTTATGGACTTATTGACATTATTTCACAGACTTCATCCCAAAACACTGGAGTCCAACACCGCTTTCAATACAGTGCCCCAAAAGGAACCATTTGTAAACTGGAATAAAAACTATTATTATAAGAAAACTAAAATAAAGATATATTTTGATCCAAACATCCCTTGTAGTCTATTTAAACAGGTCTAAGCCTATCATTAAAATTATGAATCATTCGTTCAGACTACCCATTTAATTGAGGTTTAAAGTTTTACTGAAATTTAATTCTGTTCGAAATGACTTCTAAAGTCCCTTCCAAAAGTTAGAAGTGAACATGGTATCCCAGTCAGATACAGTGGAAATATGATCTCCATTAACCAATTTCATCCTTGAGGTATATTCATGAATGATCGAGTAGTCTTATGTAGTCCCACCACAAATTCCATGTATACATTATTCTATTTCCACTCATGCACTGGAAGAGGCTGAATCAACCCCTTTGGAAACTGCCGCTCTACATTAACATACTGAGATGTCAAGCATTTCCCAGTAAAATCGGCAATATCTCTTTTCATTCAATACCAACAATAATACTCTCGATGGTATCTATATATCTTAGTACTGCCCGGATGAAATGTAATTGGTGAACAATGATCTTCACACAAGAAATCATTCTTCAATTGTGATTCACATGGCACACACAACCTTTTACAAAATTATAATCCACAAAATATATCAAGGATAAATTATGGAAACATACCCATTTTACCCAATTTGAACTTATTCTGTAACTCAGGGTCTTCTTTATTCACTTGCTTAATTCTCTTTGATAACGATGACTACACAGAAACTTAAAACATAATAGAGGTTTTACTTACACCGACAACATTTAATCCAAAATTCATCGAATCATTAATGAAGGGATAATGATTCAATTATAACATGTTTAATGATGCATGATGTTTTTGACTCAGGGCATATGCCAAATTTTTTGTTTTCTGGGATGGTAATATATTGTGAAATCATTATCCTTTGTTAGTTCAATCTATAATCTCTTTCTCATGTTTAATTCCTTCTAATTGAATATATAATTCATACTTTTATGGTAGGTATAAATTTGAAATGTGGATCCATATAAATTTTGCCTCTAAATTTTCAAAGCCAAAACCACATCTTCTAATCCCAAATCATGCTTGGTATAATTTAACTAATAAGGTTTTAGTTGTCTTATAGCCTAAAACATTACCTGATCAATCTGAATAAAAACTCAACCAAGTCCCTTCAACGAAGCATCCCTGTAGATGAAAAACTCACCATTTCGTGAATGAAAAGACTACACAAGAACAATCACAAATCTCTTCTTCAGTTCATGAAAATTAACATCACATTCTTATATCAAAATAAATTTAACCCCTTTTCGTGTTAACTTAGTTATCATGCTAGATAACCATGATAAGTTATTAACAAAACAACTATTATAACCTACTAATCCATGAAAACTACAACTCTCTGAAACATTTGTAGCTCATGGCCATTCATCAAACACTTTTTTTGGTAGGATATACTTTTATTCAATCTTTATTTACAATGTTCCCAAGAAACATAATCAGTTGAATCAAAATATCACACTTGATGAATTTTTATATAGTTTTTTTTCATTTGAGTTTTATAAAAAAACACTTAGATGTTTTCCATGCTCCCATTTATTCCTAGATAATACCATAATTTTATCAACAAACACAACCAAAAATTTATACAAGATCTCATGAAATATTATAATCATAAGATTCCTGAATATAGTATGTTTATTAGTTAACCCAAATAGAATAACAACACATTCATAATTCCTATATCTAGTATGAAAGGCTGTTTTCGGGATGTTATCCTTTTTCACCTCCAGGTGATGGTATCGAGATCTCAAGTCTATCTTGGAAAAGTACTGAACTCCCTAGAGTTGATTAAAAAGTTCATCGATATAAGGAAAATGATATGTGTTTTTAATAATGATTTTATTCAAAGATCTACAATCAATCAAAAGTCTCCTGGAAAAATATTTATTTTTAACAAAATAAAAATAGGATCTCCCCATGGATAAGTTATAGGATGAATAAACCCTTTATTAAGAAAATCCTTCAACTAATGTTTCAATTCGAGATGTTCATTTAGATCCAAACGGTATGGGGGATTTTAAATTATATTAACATTAGGAACTGAGTCAATTGTTAATTCTACTTCTCCATTAGGTATGAAAATCGATAACTCATCATGAAAAACCCCAAGGAATTCATTTACTACTGGTATAACATTAATATGAATAGATCCCATTTTTTAACAATAAGAGCAAGATATCTTGAATTTTAATATTTAAATATTTTCTCAGCTTCTTGATATATTATCAATTGTATTTTTTCTATATTTTATACAAACTAAAACTCTTTTTTAAAAACAACTTCATTAGCTTGACATTCAATCGTAGCATGATAGAAAAAACCAAATCCATTCCTAGAGTAACATCAAACCCAACAAAAGGATGAACTACAAGGATTTTGGGTAAATCCTTTCCACAAACCATAATAGAAATATTCTTATAATTAACCTTTGTTATAATGTTTTACCGTGGTGTTTTAATAATAATGTCAGACCTCATTTTTTCAGGTGATATTTCCAATTTACCCAAAAATTAATTAGAGAAGAAGGAATGTGTAGACCGCGTATCAAACAAAGCTTTAGAAAGATCTGAGTAAACAAAAAACATACTTAATAAAACATTATCGGATGGCTTGGAATCTATAGACATAATCTCTAAGGATCATACTGCACCATTCTACTTATAGTATGGATTATTGTCATCATTTAGATCTCTCTTAGGTTAAGGATATTAATAATCACCCATATCAAAAAATATAAAACACTTTATAGTATTCTTATTATGATTAGTTTTAGGATCATTTTCATTAAAATCCTTGTACATATGTCCAAAATTAATACATCGAAAGAATTCCTTATTTTAGTAAGACATTACCCAGCGTGCTTCATACCACAATTTTTAAATACTAAAAACTAGATTTTATTACCATAAAATTTATTTTATTGATTAATAACCATCTCTTTCCTTTTGGCCTCTTCTTATCCTTGTTGTTAAAGTGCACATGATCATCAAAAAACTCTATCTCTGCACTCTCAGTACATCAGACAAGTTTCTCATAAATTTTCAATTAAAGGGAGGCCAACGCCCTTCGATACCTTGTATTCTATATTGATTAAAAGAGGTTTATTTAGCTGTCAATAACTTGAATAAGATTTGGAGAATTCCTCTCTCGTAGGTTGAAGTTCTCCTCATAAGCAACAAATGATACCTCATCTTTTTTCTTCAATAAAACTAATTTATTCTCTATCCTAAGTCGCACCAGCTTAGGAAAATATATTTCAAAGTTAAGACATTTAAATTCAACCCACTCTATGGCATCAAAATCCTCTCTATCACTAATATTCCTTACCATTGACCACCACTAATCAGCTAAACCATCAAAATGATTAATGGAAAGACTTACTTTTTTATTGTATGAACATCCCATTTCATCAAATATATTTTCAAGGGATTTAATCCACCCTTCAGCCACTACCGGGTATGAAGATCCATTGAAATATGGAGGGTTTTGTCTCATTAAATGATCAACTATTTTCATAATCTATTTTAGTTCCTCTTGTTTTTCTCATTCATGGGTTCCACCACTAGTAATTTCATGTGTTAGCTGATCCTTTACTGTCACAAATCACTCAGTTCCAATACCATGAATTACGGGATGCAAATTCGGAAGGATGTCATTCCATCATTGCCTCTCTTCTTCATCTTACTTGTTCTATCTACGGACAACCATTCTGAACAAATATATCTTAGTCTAATCAACATGGTAATATTTAAATTCAATATCATTTCAAATTGAAAATTGAGTAAAAAACATTTATGGGAATATATTAACATCATCCAAACCTCTAATGATATCTAAAACATAAGGACCCAACCTTATGACATTACATAATCTTTAATTTAGTCAATAAATCACGTCCATTAACATTGAGGATCATTTAAAGTTTATAAAAATGGAGAATTGGGACATAATATATTCATAACAATAATCATTATTACATAGTGGATACCATAAAAATATTCATCATTTCTTCAAAAATATATATTATTTCAAATAAAACATGTCTTCTTTGAATAATCTTCAAACATTTACCATGTCTTAATTCTTGTCTTAAACAATTTTATAACCAATAAAAATCTTATAAAAACATGGGATTAGCACATAAAACCTAGTAAGGGATATGAAAAGAAGGATCAAACACATTAGGCCATGAATACATGTAACATATGGAATCATTTTTAAAAAACATAATTATCTTCCATATATAATTACATTATGAAATATAGGACTTCCACAAGATCAACCCAACATCATAAGAAAATAATTCAAACCATAAAGGTATCTTGGGAATTACATACATATTGTTGTAACCCCCTAATCTACATTGTAATTTCGTACCCTCACAACTACCTTGCAATTTGTGTAACCATCGTAGTTACACATGGAGTAACAAGACAACATACATACAATATACATATACCCAATGCATTAGAGGGAAATATAGGTCCCACACATCATCATTAACAATTCCCAGGAACTAAAAAATCATCATACATGAATTACTGTACAAAAACATTAGTTTTGTATTTTTTAATACAAGAATTTTTAAAATAGGATTTTAAAAGAAAAGATACATAGAAATATCATATAATTCAGGTGAGCCATAATATAGTGGATGTAATATGTATAGAAACTATAAATAAACATAATTAAAGATAATATAAACAAAACCCCTCAAAAAAAATTTAATACCACATAAGTAACAAAGTAGAAGTTTAACCCAAACAATGAAAATCACTTTAAAAATTCGATTACCTTAGGTTTTTCGTACTTAAATATCATTTAAACCTCTTGTATAATGGTTAAAAGAGTTTTATTAATATCATACATAAACATATCCATATTTATAATACCTTACATGATCATTTCATTACATCATTTCACCCTTTAATTGTCAGTATTTTGTTTCATGCACTGTTATGGGTGAGTTATTTACATGATTGCTATGATTGGTTCAGGATGGTTTTTCTTTTCAATTCGAAGTGAAACACCAGAATTGGAATGGATTGGTATTTAAATATTTAAAAAATAAATGAACTATAATATTTATCAATTTTTGTTCTAACATGAGTATTATTAATAAGTTAAATCATTTTGATATTTGTCTTGGTCATTTTAGTGATTCTTCGATCGTAAAGAACTCATTTTGTTTCATAAATTAATAACAAGTGTATAAAATGATTCCAGAAAATTGGATGGGACATAAAAAATATATCATGACCTTGTTCAACAATAAAAATTGTTTCATTACCAGACATGAAATAATTAATATAATTTGAAATCGCATCATCCACGATGTCGATAATTTGACACATCACAAAGATTTTTTTTCCTTGAATAAGTGGGAGAGGTGAAGAAATATAATGGGGAGTATTCCATAAACATGATGAAATATATAATATGTAAGATACTTGATCATTAATGCCTCTGGGATAATGGAAGGTGTGGAATGTAAAGGAAAATAAAGGAATCTTTCTATATAAGAAAATTTGAGAAATCCCTTTTGAATATTCGGCAGCCTAACGACATCACTTAAAACATCATAATATATTTTGATGAGAGAAAAAGGGTAACTCATCATTACAACACAATATGGGAATTATAGGGGATATGGATTGGAATAACCTAACATAATCATATGTAAAATTAAAAATTATTACATAAAATGAATGTAAAGAAAACCAAAAAACAAGTTTACCTCTTGATCTCTTCTCCTTGATATTTTTTTAAGGCCTTTATTTATGGAATTTTGTAAGACCAGAAGCTCTAGGACATGGAGAAGAGCCTTAGGAGGATTATTTTGAATAACATAGGTAAGGCTCAATGCTTGAGATGTGTGGGTGGAATAGGAGAATGCGTGTGGTATTTCTAGTGGAGGAGAGGAGGTATATTTCATTATTTTAATCATTATTATAATATTTTTCTCGAGACTATGAATATTCATAATTAATGTGACTCCAAATAGAAATAATGGCATGTGAGTTCATAAAAAGTGGTCTTACACTAGGCTTGCATCGCTTATGATGCAGTAAATCAATTATTTAGCATTTATAGTATTTTATCATATTATACAATTCATCAAAAATTCTAGAATTTCAGAAAATTCCCAAAAATTCACCCTTACCATTTTCAACGAGTAGAATTAAAAACTGAAATAAATTTTTTGAATATAATTTTCTATGTATTATTAATTTATTTATTAAATAAAATCACACATAATTAAAAACTTAACAGTTTTAATTCTATAACAGCTTTTATATCAAATTGAAAAATAAAACAAGATGCCATTATCTTAAAATCGTAAGAAAATAAAATAACAATACAATTTACTATTTATTCGGATCATATTAAATTTACTATTACTATTAATAAGGGTATGTTACGATTCAACAAAAAATTATGTTTGTCAAATTTGACTCTAAATAACATTCCGAACACAATTGTAGATGAATGTTTTTAGAATATCAAAAAATAGAAGTGGAAAATTATGTATAAAGGTTAGTTATATATATATACAAACAAAATTGTTTCATGCACATCAATTTTCATTGTAAAAATTTGGATGTTACTCGAAATACTAGATAGCATCCTCTAGTGTATTGGGAAGCACGCTTGAGGACATATCATTGAATAGATTGGGGAACTGACATGTGGCACCTGGGTGGGATGTTACAAAGTGGCCTTAGGGATATGTTTTCTTTTCATCAGTTTTTTTGTTATATTTAGGAATGGAATAAATGATACAATGAATTTTCAGCTCTTGGTTTAGAGCTTATGCATGGGAAAAGAAAACACGTGTCCGAGGGAATACCCACATACCCATGTTGGGATGATTGTTATTTGTATTTTATATTATAACTAAATTATATTTCACCTATGGTGACACACTTATTCTGTTATGAAAATATTGCTTTGTAGAATATCTTATATTTGAATTATAACATGGTACGACATGATATTTGACTATGAATTCATCATTCTATGAACTCTAGATCATTTTGACATGCATAATTTTCAACACGCTTGGGAATATAGGTGTTGGGTATGTTGTAGAACATAAAATGATTATCTATACCTGAAAAATTGAAATGAGAAGGTTTTTAATATTAAAATAATAATTTTAAAATTATGTGCGATGTGTATAAATGGGTGTATAATTATAAAATTGAATGATGTGAACATATTTACCATTTTTCAATGTTTATGTAAATATATGATGGTTGAATGGTAGTGATATCACCTTCGTTATGACACATGTGGTAGTGCTTTGGGAAAGATATTATTGGAAATTTTTTAGATAATCCCAAAACGTAAACATGTAAAAGTATAGTTATGCGTCCTAATATGTGTTCATAGAATTGTGGATATATTCCTCCATGATAATGATTATTGAGAAGATTAGAGGAGTAAATGGATGGAGATGCTCCACCAGTAGTGGAACATGAGGAACCAATAATTCTATCTAAGGATGTATGAGAGAAATTCCTTCAGAACATCGCATGATTCATGATGTTTATTTAAAGGGACCCATAGAAGGTTGTGAAGAGTATGTCTAATCTAATAAGGTATTTTCCGCCACATCACCATCTGATGTTTAGAAGGTTGAGTGGACCTGAGGTAGAAGGGTTTTGAGATGAGTCCATCCAGGTCACAGTTGACCACATGGAGACTACATCTAAGAAAAGGATCAAGTTGGATTTTTAGATGCTTTAGGAATCCACAAATCACTTTTGGGATGTTCATAATCAGACTAGAGATGATGAAAGTATGTTATAGATGGATTTTTTTAAGGATTTTCTTGGAGAACATAAACCTAGCGATTTAGAGGTGGGATAGAGAGGATAATTTGACGAGTTGAATAAGGGTAGTATGTAAATGATATATTATGCTGTATAGTTTGCAGATTTGTAGCACATTTCTCTGACATTGTTTTGGGATACGATATCATGGGAATTAAATTTCTAGGATGGACATAAATGTGAGATTATGTCAAAATGTAACCTGTTTTGGTTTATGATGTTTTTTAAGGATGTGTATCAGGCTCTCATATCATAGGGGAAATTGAAGGAGGATTTAATTGAAGGATGTGTGTTTTATTTATACCTATGAAGAAGTATGTCTTCCAAGACCAGGAAACATCACATTGAGAGTGTTGTCCAGATAGGTAGAATGATGATTGGTTAGGGGGAAGGATAAATTCCATAGATCTGTAACCGGATTATTTATCACCCATGAGGTTGGAATGGCCAATATCAAATATATGGTACCCAAATGTATTCAAAGAACCAATTTTAAGGTTACATGATACATCTACAGAGGATCCACAAGAACTCATGGTATAAGGGTTTTGATAGAGCAGTTAGACAGAACCATGTTGTGGGAAGGGGATCTTCTGTACTATATCAGTGTGGAAACTAGTGTTCTACTCACCATGGATGTAGAGAGAATAAAAATGGTTCATCACGGAATGATTGACCATATCATCAGAGTGGTACATATTAGTGGATTAAGACAACATCATAATAAATAGAGACAACATAATTAGATTAAAATCATCTTTCTATTGTGGAAAGTGTGGTGGGAACATCAATAGTGAGATGTACTATTCTTGGAGCACATGTAATATATAATGAATATTTTATACTAGGACCTCGTATTCTAATATTTATGGATTACATTTTTAATTGGTTGAGTATATTATTGTAGTTCATTAGCATGGTCTTGATGATATATACACCATATGGTATACAGTTGGGAGACATCAGATTATTCAAGGGGTTTTCTCATGAGGTGGGGGTATTGTTTTCAGTGGGATTTATAAATTCCTTATATTTCATCAGTGGACCTAATTATTGGTATCGACTTGTTGGTATCATACCAATACAACATATATTGTTACCAGGGGAGAGTGACTGCTACATCTCTTGAGGGTTACAATAATTTTCACTATGTAGAATGGGATCTTATTGTGGGAAGTGTAAGACTATTTCACTAAAAATTGGGGAGAATAATGAAAAAGTTTATGTTTATTATTAGTTGATGGATATTTTAAACGAGATTTCATTCCACCTATAGTGGTCTCGTTTTTGGATATTTTTTTTTACATATTACTCAGTTCTTTTACCTGAGAGTGATTTTGAATTTTAAATTTATTTCATGAAATGTGTTGCAGTAGTTTATATTCCACTATATAAATTGGGAATATCAGAGCTTCAGGAACTAAATACTCAACCAGATGATTCGTATGATAAGGTATTTATACATTAAAGTATGTTTTCATGGGGTTCAACAGTAACGACCCGAAATTTTTAAATAAATATTTTTTCCACATTTTATGTGTTATTTTATTTTTATACTCAACAAAAATGTTTCATTTGATAACATGAGTATAATTAAAATTAGACTGTTGGGTTTTGACTATTATTTGACCATTGGTCAATATGACCGCTGGAAACTAAAAGTTTTGACTATTGTCTCTAAATACAAGCAGTCTTGGTTAATTAATATAGAAAGAAGATTTGATGGCCTCACCCAGTAGTCTTGGACCGATCGAAGCCCATCTAACAGAACTTGGGAAGGAGGTAGCACCACTGGGCTTTGCTCTGGACCAAACCCAAGCTGAACTTCATCGTATAAAGCTAGAACGGGATCGCCTTCGCGAGAATTTCAAACTGATAGAAATTACTACTCGTGCGATGTTGGCCGAGCCTCCCTCGGATTCTCTCACCTTAGCACACCTTACACTTAGGTCATATGCTGGTGTGATAAGGGGCTATGTAAGGAGACCGTAACTGTCTTGTGTAATCCTTTGTTTTAAATAAAAATTTCGATTCCTTTTATGAATTTTCAAATGACCGGATAAATATAGTATGCATATTTTTGATGAATTTTAGAAAAAAGATATTTTAAAAATTATTATGTAAACCTTAAATAATTAAAAATGTGTAATGATTTTCAAAAAATGGTCTTCTACAATTATGTTCAGTAAGAAATTTAGAGTCTAAAAATATCAACTTGATTTTTGATGAATAGTAAATTATGAATAGTGATTTTATGATTAGGATTAATAATGTGTCCAAATAGATTAGAAATCTCACTTAATGAAAGTATTAAAATAAGTTAGGCACTTTGATTAAGTAATGTGATTCAATAAAATGGTTAAATAAGGGTTTCAAAAATTATTATTCAAGTATTAGTTTTTTCGGATGAATAGTTTTTTTAATTAAAATTTTAATTAAAAATATTCAGAAAATTATTTTTATAAAATGGACTTCATTTTTTAACTCAGATCCTCGATATTATGTTAAGGAAATTTTTAGGGATTTTTCTGAAAAAAATAAATTATCGATGAATAGTGTTTTTAATTAAAAATATAATTAAAAATATTTAGAAAAATATTTTTATAAAATGGATTTTATTTTTGAAATCATAGCATTGATATTTGGTTAAGGTGAAATTTTTGGATTATTCTGAGAAAGTTGAATTTTCGATGAATAGTGAAAATACAGTTTTTAAGTTACGGGTGTTTAATGACATCATTAAATGATGTATTAAGTATGTAATCAATATGTTCGAATTATGAATAGTAATATAAGGTATGAGGTGTCCCAAGTGTCCAATACCATGGGCAAATACCATGGGCAAGCCCATGGTTTTGCCAAAACCACTAATGAGGTGTCCTATGGCCATTAATGCCTTGTCCCCTCACTTTCCCTATAAATATCAAGCCATCCTCTAATCCATTCGACTCCCCACTCTCCCCCAACGATGTTCTAGTCTCCTTACCTCCCAAGGAGTCCTCCCAAGGTGCCCCCAAGCCCTCAAGGTCCAAACCGTTGAGTTTTAAGAGTTACGTTTTAAGGTAAGGGATCCGACCTCTCTCTTTCATTTCAATTAATCTCTTTTATGTCATTCCTTTTATGATCCATGTTCTTATGTTGGAAAATGTTCTATTATACTCCTCTTACTGCCCTTTTCATGTTCATATTATGAGAGATCCCCTCTTACTCTCATTATTTCGTTTTATGAAGTTTTAAGTGGCGCCATTAGGCTGCAGAAATTTTTGTAACGGATTCTTTCTCCCTTCTCATTTTTCAAGATCTATTTTCATGTAAAGTATTTCAAGTCCCTTTTTATTATGTTGGGGTATGATCTCTAAATTTATCATACTGATCTTTTATGATCATATGATGAGAGACCCCATTTGATCTCTTCAATTCAGTATTTTGATGTTTTAAGTGGCGCTGTTAGGCTGCCTAATTTTTAAGTGGTTCTTCACCCTTCTCATTTTGAAGTTCTACTTTCATGTCAATTCGTTCAAGTTCCTTTTTCTTATGTTGTGGTATGATCTCTATATCTATCATACTGTACTCTTATGTTCATATGATGAGAGACCCCATTTGATCTCTTCAATTCAGTATTTTGAAGTTTTAAGTGGCGTCGTTAGGCTGCCGAATTTTTTAGGGGATTCTTTCACCCTTCTCATTCTTTTCAAAGTTCTACTTTCATGTCCAGTATTTCAAGTTCCTTTTTAATTATGTTGGGGCATTATCTCTATATCTATCATACCGAACTCTTATGTTCAAATGATGAGAGACCCTATTTGATCGTTTCAAATCATTTTTGTTGATGTTTAAGTAACGTCGTTAGGCTGCCGAACTTTCATAAGAGAAATCTAATTTTTGTCTTCCTTCCATGTTTTTCATTTCAAATAGTATGTCCTTGAAATTTCATTACCATGATCATGTATCCTTCTTATTCTGTCCATCTACTGTTTTTTGGGTCATTTATGAATGTTTGACCCATTTTCCCTCTCTTTTTAATGTCTTCCAAAACCTCGTAACATAGCCGTTATGCTGCATAATTTCTGTCTCAAAATGTCTCTCACTTTTTCTAAAGTTTGTTTATATTATTAAGTGAATACTCAAATCTATTTATTCTAAAGGGGTATTCACATATATAACAAAATTTTCTATTTTAAATTCTAGGATTTACATACATGAGACCCACCTTCGTTTTCTATGGGTTTTAAAGTGACGTAAAGATCATGTCTTTAAAGAAGTTTTTAAAATGTTATGATTATGAAATGAAACCAATTTATTTTATGCTATATGGGTTATTTATGAAATGTTTGATGATGATATATGTGGCTCACATGATAATAAAGACAAATTTAAGGGTGCACCCTGATAGCGCTCCAATGCATTGGGTAATGATGTAACCACTAGAGATTACAATTTTCACGATACCTTGGTGAATAACCTTGGTAATTTTCATATGACACCTTGGGGATGGACCATGGTGATATGTTCATGATTGTCAATATTAAATGTTGCAGCCACATCTTCAAGTTATCAAAAAGTTTTATTTTTATTATGATATGTCTCATGATTTCGTTTTCATGCCTTAATGTTATTTTCATGACTTTATTGATGTAACTCAAGTTCATATGTAAAATGTTTCACTTGTTTCCCTTACTGGGCCTTCTGCTCAACCCTTTATTTTGATGTATATCCCCCGGTTATGAGATGCATTAATGAGCCTAGGGTGAACATGAGGAGAAGCCTTTCAAGTGTTTATGAAGAATGTTTTTTTTTGTTTCATGTTTTATGTTCATTGTTTCCAAGACACTAAACCTTAAAGATCCTCAGTTACATGTAATGGAATGAAAGTTATGTTATAAGAAGACGAGATTATATATCAACAGTGTTGTTTGTAATGAATTTTGGAAGGATTTTGTGCTTCTATATCAATTAACAAAAGTTGAATCTGATGAAAGTGAAAAATAAGAAACCAAATTAATCCATCAAAGATATATTTGACCATTAGGGGGGGGGGGTTATCTATGGTCTAATTGAGATCATAGTATCATCATTTGATATTTCAACAATTTGATATACTAAAGACTACGTTCAAAATTAGATATAGACTTTCAATGTTTTTTTGATGACATTTGGGTTGATGACTGTAGTAGTAGTGATTATGGAAATGTTAAAATGAATATTCCATTAACACCTCGATGATTTTTTGGTAGTTTTTTGAATGAAATCTTTTTATTCTCAAATACATGTGAAGATCATTCCCAAAATCATAGTATTGTACTGAGTTCACTGAGATATCACTCGATATAAGCCAAGATATTTATTTTTTACTATTGGATAGAAAAGGTATAATTTTTATGCCACACAATCTTAGAGTAATGAGTGTCATTTGTGCTATATATAGTTTATGAAGACTTTTTATGGTTGTAGCAATGATTTTTTTTGATATTCATTGATTTATGATGTTATCTAGAATTTATCAACGGTTAATCATGTACATTTACCAATCAGAATAACCACATTCAAGATTCACAAAAATGGGGATATAATGTGAATGGTTAGAATAATGTGAGAATAAAATCTAGTATGTGAATTATCAATTTAGATCATCAACAATAATTATTCTATATTATCTAGGGGATGAGTACATAGTGATATTTGATTAATCTAGGATAAAAATCGGAGGTTCATTGATGTACGTTAATTTAGTTATGGTGTATAGGTCTAACTAATTAATGAAACATGAACAAAACTACCATATACATAGCCTTGAGTTGGCAGCAATGGTTCTTGGATTTTTAGTGCTAGTGTCTATATATGTTGGGTGAAATGTTTAGAGTATATATGAATCCCAATAGCTTTATGTGTATATTTTCACAATGAGATTTGAATCACTAATAGAGAATTCTGGGTTAGAATATATATTATGTTTACATTGATCTAGAATATATAAATATAAATGGAAAACTCTTTACTAACTCATTAAGAAGGGAAACAAGGATATAGTTAATTTCTAAGACTACTACTTACTGAATTATGATTAAATAACTTACTAAGAAGTATATTTTAGTTCAATGGATTTAGGAGTAGATGGATGTCAAATCCATTTTGGTGGAGTCTATAGTTTTGAGACGGACTAGAGACATGATATATGAGGATAAAAAGTGTTTTACCTAGAGTAAATTCCTTAAAGGTGGGGATTCCCCTTCATATTGGATCATAAATGAGAAAGAATCATCTATGTAATGAATCAGGATATTGTACCAATGAACATGTTGTAAGATCTGATGCATGAGATTAATTACTCGATGTGGGTGGTACATCATGGTATTCAAAAATAAAACATGAAAATTTTAAATAGTATTGGTGGCCTTTCATGAAAAAGGAGATAGTAGGGTTCAAGGAATTGTGGTACTCTTATTAGTAGGTTAATACTGACCATTACTGACTTAGATGACTATTACAATCATTGACCATTTCGATCTGATAGTTGTATGACATGACTATGGATTTCTAGGAGAGTCACCAGAAGATTACTAAGAAGAATGAATAATTTTTTTATATTTAATCGAATGATGAAGGAAACACATTTCATACCAGTGCAGAAGACATTCTAGGTGGACCAGTTGGGAGAATTATTGGTTCAAGAGATAGATTTCTTTTATTGGTTGCTACAAACTATTGTATTATACTAGGGATCATGTTTTATATCATTCATCTTGTAGGGATTAAAGATGGAACATTTTACTTGAGTTTTACTGTGTACAACATTCCACGCATTTACAAATAGGTAGTCAAAGTGTAGCCCGTTTATGCATGAAGATATTCTAGGAGTATGTGTCCATGATTTTTGTAGATCTTTGGGGAAGAGCATAAATTCTGTATCATTCTCCTACAACAATAGTTATTTTTCTATGATAAAAATGGTAACATATGAGCATTTTTATGGTAGGCCATGAAGATCACATCAATGGATGATGGAGGGAGTGAGATATATTTTCTATGACTGAGTACCATGAAGGAGTCGTTGGAGTAGGTTGAGTTGATTCATAATCATATGTATAAGAATCATAGTAGGCATAAGTCATATGATGATAGACATGAAAACTCCATGATTTTACTATGACTATTCTTTTATTCCTTGAGGGGTCTCCTGGAATGGTTTCAGTATCAGATATGGGGATATGACAAGTCAGTTCGTAGTTTATTTGGACCATTTGAGGTTGTGGAGAGAATTGGAATGGTGCTGTTCCTATTAGATCCTCCACAGAGATAAAGATATATTCATCAATTTTTTATGTTTTGAAACTATAGAAGTATCCAAATAAACCTTTTCATGTGATTTATTTTGATGATATATTGCTTCAGATAGATATTTTCTTTGAGGATAATCTAATTTGTGTGTCCAATCATAGTGATAATGCATTGAGGGGAAACACATTGTTTACGGTTTGTGTATTGTCGAAACACTGATGGGTTTATAATGAAATATGGGAGAGAGATGTAGATATGAGGGCTTATTGTCTTGATCTTTTTTATTCTGAATTCTAGATATGGATGGGTGTACAAGGCAATGACAAGCTATTATAAGGTCTATAAATTATAAGATACCAACCAATTATAGATATGTCTCCGGATATTTGTCATGTTTTATTTAGTTCTTTTTTTAGAAAAAAATTATTACTTTTTATGTTTGGGGGTGTTTTGTTGAAAATTAGAATTTATTTAATGAAATAGGGTAGCACACACGTGGAGCACATTTTTTCCATATTCAGTACCATGGCCCATCAAATAGTAGAACCCTAGACAAAGAGGGCTTACATGGATAGTGCTTAAATTTTCAATATGTGCACTGTATTATGTATTTTTACCCCCACCCCCCCCCCCCCCCATAGAAAAGAATCATGGTTAGGGAGCACATTTAGGGGAAACTGTTCACCCCATCCCAGCAAACTGTGTCCAGGTTTTTAATTAGCCCAAATATTTGATTTTTGATTACCCAAACCCCCATATTATCCCATAATCGAATCCAATAAACCCTAACTCATTTAATTGGTTTTAGATCATCTTTTATAGATTACAATCTATTCCAAACCACATTCTGTGTGATCTAAAGACCTGATTTAAGATATGCACCCCTCAAGGTAAGAGGATATTAGCTAATATGGGTTCCTTTCTCTTTCCTGTTCATCTTCCATCTGTTGTAGGGTTACAATTTCATATTTTTTATGGAATATAGATTTGTAATTGTGGGATCTTGATAAAAACAATATAGAATTTAGGTTTAATATACCAATGTCATTCTATGTTGTTTTTCCAACCTAATTGGTGTTTTTTTTGAGATATCGCTTATCAATGAATCGAGGTTGAAGGATTAGTATTCAAATTGTATAGTCATAATTTCTATTATGTGTATGTAATTATAGAATTTATTTAGTTATATTTAGTAATTGAATTTCTTAATTTATTTATTTAATATTGATAATTAATAATTAATGGTATTTGGAATTTGGAAAATTTAATTATTGTGTTAATTTTCAGAATATTAAAATTATTGGATTAGGGGGTAAATAATATTTGAGGTAATTATCAGAACATTAAAATTTATTTTAAAATAACTAAATGATGAATTATTTATTGACTATTGATATTGTTGAAATGTATAAATTATATTTTGAATTAATTAATAAAATTGATGTTATTAATTAATAATTGAATTAATTAATGTTATTGGGGATATTAATTATTTATTTAAATACATAATGGAATTATGTGAATAAGTAGTTTTAATATTGATTAATTAATTGTTGAATTAATTGTAGTGATTTTTTCATAAATTTCAAATTGTGATATTGTGGTTTCTGTATAATAAAATTTGAATTGAAAAATGGAATTAAATAATGAAATTATGAATGGTAACATTATAAATCAGTTATGATATATGAATGGTAAAAATGGAATTCAATTATGGAATGAAGAATGGTAATAATGGAATTTAGTCACGTGATATAATAGTTAATGGTAACAATGAAATTTTGATAGTAGATATGAATGGAAACAATTTTGTACAATTATGAAATGATTAATGGTAATAATGGAATTCAATCACGTATTATAAAATATAAATTGTAACAATGGATTTTAGTGATATGATATCATCCGAGTTTCCTCAAGTACCTAATGATTTATCAGGTTAAGTAAATATTATTTGAATAATTTGACCTATTTACTTTATTGCAGTTATTTATTCTTTATACAATTACATCAATAGTTTGGAAGGATATCATTTTAGACACTATTTTTTGTGTCTTACTATGTTGTACTCATGCTCTACATAGGCTTCCAGATTAGTGTCTGGATAGAATTCATGTTTTACAGATAAGATGAGGGAAAATTCCATATTGTAGTTGGATGATTTGTGATGGAATCTAGATGAGGAATACATACATTTTCCATGTCTTTCTTTGGATATATCATTATTTTTTATTTTTTATTTTTTATTTTTTGACATATAACGTTCATTAGTATGAAATATATATTGTTCGATTTTTTATACTGTATTTCCAAATTTGGTCGTCTTGTGATTCTAGTACTATTATGTAAATGATTATTATATTATATTACTATTTTATATTTTCCACTTGTGTATTACTCTGATAATTAAGAATATAGTCTCCAAATGATTGATATTAGACACTTTTTGTTGGTTGGAAGCCTCTGGAATAAAGGGAGGTTCTCTTGAGATCATGTGACTGACTATATTTGGATAGTAGTGTATGAAACCTCAGATGGGATGTTTCAGTAGTTACTATGATATGATTCTAAAGTAAATCAAATAGCATGATCCATGAGACCAAAGGTCATTGAATTTTTTATAGACATATAAGCATAGGAAATCTTATTTCAAGGCTAGCCAACAAGATATTCATAACATTTTTTTCAATAGATAATCTCTTATATACCTACATTGGGCATTAGATGACCACCCATGTACCATCCTTTTGGTTCAAGGACTCAACACCTGTATACTATCATCATTAGTATTGGGATAAAAACTCATGTGTCTTCATATTTCAGCATGAGCAAGACACTCACATACCCTCATCTTTGGCCTTGTGAAAATCAACTGTGTACCCTCATCTTTAGGCTTGGGATAGAAACCCATATACCATCATCCATGGGCTTGGGATAAACTCTCATTTACATTCATAACTTTTTTTGGTTTTATAACCTATATACCCTCATCCTTGGTATTATTTTAAACACTCGTTCACCATATATGCAGATACGAAAATAATTATTTCTCAATGAATTGTAGTGCTATCTGTGTGTACACATCATTGAAGTAATAAATAGATCATATGGTTCTATCTAGGAATCCCAATAATGTAACTAGTAACAAGATTACCTGATGCTAATTAGTCCACTAATTCGTACATGTTGTAACGTGATTACCCAAGGGATTCTAGAACTCCCCATAATATATAAAATTTATAGGAAATAGAACATGATTAATGTTCACATAGATTGAATGTAATCATAAAAACTCCTTCAATAAATAATTTATCATTAATATCTGGATGAACCAATGGAAAATTAGTTATTTTCATGTTAATCTTTTTGGAACTTAATTGATTTATGTAAATGAAATAGAATCTATAAACATCATTCAATCAAAACATAAATCATTCATAGAATGAATATAAATTATATTCGTGGATCATATCCCATGTATGCAATATTTAAAAAAAATCATATTTCATTGGATATAATTTTTAAGGGACATTTAGAAATGAACATGAATAAAATATAATTTCCCCTCTAAAAAATACTTTTTAAAACATAAGACATTTTTAAATCATATTTCATTAAAAATTAACTTAAAAACATATAAAAGATAATTTTAAAATCAATAAAAACACCTTTTATAACATAAATATTATTAAAAATACATTTATATGATAATTACCTTAATGTATAATTCAATTTCATCTCTGAATCCATTTTTATAAAACATTATTCTGGATGGAAATAGATTTCTAACCAAATATTAAAATAATGAAAGATTTTCATAAAAAATTATAAATAATAGTGTTTACCAACATGTGGAGAATGGTTCAATTATATAAAAATATCATGAATAATAATAGGAGGAGAAATTTCTTGATTAACATTGTTAGGTGGATCACGATATTTCAACATTGGATACTTAATAAAAAACAATCCAGATAAGGGATGAGAATGTAACAAAAAATCATTACTGCTTTGGTAACACTAATTCATAATCTATTTGAAGGAATAAAAAATAAATTTTAAATTTCATCTTGTTGAATAAATTCATATCATTAAATTTTGGAGAGTTTATATACAACTTTTTAAATAATATAGTTTCATAAAAAAAGAAATTTTTCAAATAAGGTGAATTGATACAAACTTACTATAATGATTTGTTAACTTTTGAACCTTATAAAGAATAAAAGTGGGATAAATAAAGGGATATTTAAACCCAAATATTTTTCATTATTATCAAAATATTATAAATTTCATGTCAGTATATAAATAAAATACATAAATTGGAGTTTAATATAAAATGTGTCTAACAAAATTGAAAACTAAGACATTAATCACTTTCAAGATGTCTTGGCTTTCTTCGTACACATTCAAACCTCATTTATAACAAATATAAGTTTATTATAAATGTACCATTGATCCATAATGATATATATAATATCATTTATGATTTTATTATTAAATTATATTACCCATTAATTTACAATTCAATTTTAACGTTATGTTTCATGTAATAACAACATTGTATTTGTATATGTTTTGACTTCTTATTATTTTCCCTGTTACTGTTATAATGATTTCATGATTTATATAATGTAATAAGATATAAAATTATCCTATATATATATATATATATATATATATATATTATTTTAATTTTTAATAATTGTTAAAATATAAAAATAGACAATGAAATTCACCATTTATGTATATAATAGGTTATGTTTCCGCATAGATATTGGTTCGGTTTTCTTAACATATAAAATGAAAAAAAGTAAAAGATATATAAATATTAGTAATTTTATAATTTATATTTCATATATAACTTATAAGTTTATTAAACATATCTTTAATACATTATATATAATTCATGAACTAAACACATATCTTCCTGAGGAGGAAGTCCACCATATACACGAATGAAATTATCATATTCCTACAAAATTGTAATCATGATGGTATTAGTTATATAAATAAAACTGACAATAATAAAATAATAAATATTATATATATCACATATAAATAGTCTAAATTAGTCGTCCCAAACATAATATGTGGTAGTGGAAAAACATGTGCCATCAGTTCGTGAGGGGTAGTTCACCAAAAATAAAATGATGATTTAGAAACACATTTTATTGAAGGGTGTTTGGTTATGGTGTAAAACAATAAAATAAAAAAATATCATTATATTACAGATAAATAGGTTTTAGTATATTAATGATTTAAAAATAATTTATGGGGATTTTTTATGAAATGTAACAAAAATATTTGTAAACTAATGTTTCCCAATCATCAGGCACCTCATGTTGTTTTAAACCAATAGGCATCCTTGGTTGGATTTATGAAATATGTAAGGATTATAGGATGAGAGTAAGGTATTAGATAATTTATTTTTGTATTTATTTTCTCAATGAAATTATTTTGAATGTATGAAGAGTTTCAGAGAGGGGTATCCTTTTATAATTTGGACTGGGGAAATACTTGAGATTTTTTAAAAGAAGTTGGTTATACCCATGATTATACATAAAAATGATTCAATAATGAAAAAATATATCCATAAAGAGTCATGGTAAAAATATCTCTATCAAATTTTGATTCAAAAAGTTTCTATTTCCACCCCCAATGATTAATCTTTATATCCTTTTTAACATGTTACTCTCATAATAGTCATGATTAATTTTAACATATTTCCCAAAATATTTTGGTGAAAAATTTTGTTGGAATTAATAAAAATTATATATAATTATGATTATATATATTTAAACCATTTTTATAAATTTAAATCATTACAGAATGAGAAAATAATTTAAAATTATTCTTGCAGATGTCTGAAGAATGTGGGTCTTTAAATTAATAATATCAAACTTATATATTGTTCTTATATTAAATATCAATATTTAATTGATTAGAATGACCTAAATTAGATTAATAGATGTATAATTGATGTAATTATACATTAAACCCATTTATAATTTACTTTATCTATATTTATAATTTAAAAAAAGGTTTTTTAATTTAAAATTTTTGGTTTATAATTATTCATAAATAAATATTTTTAGTAAAATTTAAAAATTTCACCCAAAGATAAATATAATGCTATTATATTAAAAATGTATTTTCTTAACATAAAATTTATTAAATTTTGGAAAAATATTATTAAAAAATTGTTCCATTAAAAGGTGATATAATAAAAAATTAGAAAAATACATCATTTTATGTAAAATTATATTTATTCATAGCTATATTAAAAAAACACATAAGAAAAATGATTAGTAGTTTATTAAATTTATAATATTAATAAATTTCATTAATATCATTCAAAAATTGTGAATATTTTATTTTATTAGAATAAAAAAATTTGGTTTATATTAAATTTGTATTTCAAAAATTTAATTTTATTATTTTTATATAGATATTAAATTAAATTTTAATTAATTTGACACTAGTTAATTAATTTTAAAAAAAATCATAAACTATACATAGATAATCCTGTTAATATCTTATATTATAATGGCTTTCTCAAATCTATAATTATATTTTAATAACATTTCACGTTTAATTTAAAATCTAGGCTATATGTAAAATATAATTAGTATAGTGTAATAAGAAATGGAATCCATTAGATAATTTTAATTAATTCATAAAAAAATATTCCAAAAAAATGGGGCGTTATATTCTATAGTTCGTAGAATTAATTTCTCCCTAAAAATTCATATTATTCATTGATGGTTTTATACATAAATGTGATATTCAATAAAACTCATATCCTAATAATGAATAATAAAAATTTCTTTATGAAGGGAAATTTAGAAAAATTATGGTTTCTAAATGTAACTTTTAATCATGGTTCCACGTAAGATAAAATATGTTTAAGGTGTAAATTTGGACATGAATGAAAATAAAAAATAATTACATATTGTGATTTCTAACATTGATAAAATCAATGTGGGTGATATATAGATGGTTATTGATCATTAAACCATATAAAAAAGTTGAATTAAAAATTTAAATGGTGTCATAAAAAAATCATTCTAACATGAAACCATTTTTATTTAAGAATCTTTTCATGAATTGGAAATATTTTCACAAAAATATATAATTACTTGATTTCATTCCATTTAAAATGAACAATATCACTTTCATTGTTCCTATATCAATGTACATATAATCAAATACTCTATGAAATGATGGTGATTTTATTATCACTAGTACGCTAACAGACCATTAGATCCATATATAGAAGGAAAATTCATTACATATATCTTCACTTTTTGGTAGAATAAAATGGTTAGCATAAGTTATCCAATATGGATAAATCTTCATATGAGAATCGTTAAATCCAAAAACCTCATTGAATTTTAAAAACATTTCACATATAGTTAAGCATTAGATCCCTTATGAAATATGAAAATTCAAAACAATAGAAAGAAGGTCACTTAATTTCCTGAATTCAACTTTTCATTTAACCCATATATATCATAATGTACCTTTTTATTGTCACATATCATAAATGGGAATAAATTAATCATGCATTCTTGTGATAAATTTTAATAACCATATTTACAATAAATACTTAATGAAAACTCTAATAATTTATCATTACTCATACATATTAATGGAAATATTCCTCATATCCAAAAAATAATTTAAACTATATCAATGATAACACAAAAAACATTGTTAACAAATCCATTATCAGTTCTGAGGTCATCAATAATATCAAATTTAATTTTTCAATAACAATCATGTCATTTTCAAAATCTAAACATCATTATCCAAACATCATGAACATATTAAGGGCTATGATTCCATTAACCATGTTTTTTCCATTAATATCACCTTTTCTTTAAATCACTTTTCATGTCCATCATCATCATTCCAAAAATCCATTCAAATACATAATTAAATATTGATACTGAAAAATAAATATATATTTCATGATTCATATAACATAATCACTCAATTTGGGTACATAAATAATTCATTCATCCAACCTCCTTATTGATAAATTTTCTAGGCTTCTTGATTGTATTCATCAATACACATTTACATTCATATGTAATTTATAGTCTCTTAAAATTCATCACTATAAACTTTACATGTATCACTATGATTATTGTCTTCAAGATAATTCCATTTATGAAAATTATTATCATTATTCAAAAATTACTTACACTTGAAACATGGGTGTGTTAGTGGTGAATTAATTCGCATCCTATTCATCTATATTCCATTAATTGGAACATAAATTGCATTTCACTGTTTTCAGGATTTATGAATTGGCCATAAATAATTAAATCACCTCTTAGATCCATTCAAAGAAATTAATTTTTGCTTATTTTTATATTTTCAAAACGATATGAAACTAAATCTACTTCCCTCTATATCCTACATTACCCAAACATTCATTGAACTCCACCCATATCTTTTTTATTCATTCTGAATAGTATGTTACGGTTCTTGTTTTTAATCATGTTCCCTGATGACTACATGGGAAAAATAATATTTACTTCATTCATAAATTTTTTTTTAATAAAAAATTTCCTTCAGAATCATTGTTAACCAAGTACCTTCTAATTCTACACATTTACTAAAATGATAAATAATATTGTGAATGAAACTAATCATTATGGGAAACCAAATAAACAAGATAATAAATTATCGGATATCTATATCATGAAGCTATTTATAACTGGTGACACCTAATTTTTAACTTTTAATATTAATAAATATATTATATTTAAATCCTTTGTTATGGTTTATAACGAGCTTATATATTTCCAATGTCTATCCCCTCATGGGAATGTGAAATATGGTGTGAATCAAGGATCATTTTTGTGAACCTGTTCCAAATCAAGTCTAGACCAACATAGTGTTTTTATATTTATTAACTGTTCGAACATATGTGTAAGATCCACATCCCCTTTCAGTTTCCTACCATGGATGTGATTTATTAGAAACATCCAGATCTATCCATTAAAGAAAATTCTGGTCCATTTACTTATACATTATATATTCCTTATAATTGTACATAGAGAAATAACTATACATATCCATAGAATTATCTCTAGGGATACCACTAATGCATTATCATCCATGATTACAATGGTTGAATATATGATTTCTATAATATAAACTATTACTTCCTTGGCTCTTCGTACATAGACATTATATCATTTTTATTGAATATCTATTTCACTACATTAATAGTCACTAGGATATCATAATAGATTAGTTCCTTTTGAAACATATAAAAACAAAAACTCATCCATAATTAAGGAACTTCATCAACCACTACATTCTTCATAACTAGAACACTTATTAAAAATATCATACATAGTACATATCTTCCTAACCAGGATATGGAAAGATAGGAAATAGTGACCTCACATGATTAGTAATGGAAATAAGGGATATGTATATATATGTGTAACATGAACATAAGTGTATGAGAACATGATAATAAAATTTTAATACCATACCATATATATCAATGATCATAATAATGTGTCATATCCTAATGATCATAATATTATATAACAAGTTTCATTAGGAAATAATATAACATGATCCATGAGAGCGTAAGACAAGGAATTTTTTGCATAGATAAATGCATATAAAATATTATTCCAAGGATTCCTACTCAGATATTCATAACATGTTTTTTTGGGATAACCACCCATATACCTTCTTTGGGATTTGGAGTACAACCTTTGTAAACTCGTTTTTAGACATGGAATAAACACCCATATACCCACATCATTGACATCGGCTAAACACCCATGTAAAATCATCTTTGTTATTTGGTAAGATGTCCTTGAACACTGATACTTTTTCATGGGATAAAATCCCATGTAACATCATTTTTGTGCTTCGACTAGAAACATTTGAACTATAATATATGGTCATGGGATAAATACCTTAATATCCAATTATTTGGTCATAGAATAGATAACCATGAAAACTAATCTTTGGTCTTATTCTAAACACTTGTGTACCTTATAAGGTCATATATTATTTATCATTTCCATATTAATTGGTGACACATCTATGATTGTCAATAATGTATGTTGTAACAGGATTACCTAGTTCTATATGCGATTCCACATCATATAAATATTAACAGTATTAGATATTAATATCTTATCTATCATGTCATATAATCTATAATGGGAATAACTAATGTTATCTAGGATACCCCATCATATAAGTTATGTCTAAGGACCAAAACATGAATAATGTAAAAGTATAATTCATATCATTATAAGAACATATAAATCACTCAATATCAATTGAAAAAATGATTAACACATGGAAAATTAATGGGTTTCATATCAGTCTATTTGGAATATGATTGACATGTGGAATAGAAATGTGTTCCATAAATAGCTTACCATTAAAACTGAATATATTCATAGAAATGATATTAACGGTATCATTGGATCATATCCCCAATTTAAAATTGGTGACAACAATGTATGCATTCATAGATTAATATTAATCTAGAAATAGACATTTAAAACCTTTCTTTAGGAAAATATAATTTCCTATCTGGGAAACTCATTTTAAAACATAAAACATTTTGTAATACATTTTTGTAGAGAACAACCATGTAGGATTATAAATAAATCATAGAAAAAACATTTACAAAAAAATTATATTAAGATCAATATCCTTGAAAATGATCTAAAAAGACTATTTATAAACTTATTTTATTTTTTTACAAATATTTTTTTTGTAAGAGAACATAATTCCATCCAAATAGAGAAGTACTGTCAAACATTTCTAAACAAAATCTTCAAGAACATTACTAAAACGTGTGAAAAAATGGTACTGATGTATCAATAAATCATGAATAATAATATGAGGCTGAAATTTTTTAAAAATATTTATGATTTATATCCTATTATTTAATCATTGGAGACTAAAACATAAAGGATCTTGATAATCAATGATATTGTAAAAAAAGATCATTATAACATTGGTAACATTGATTCGTAAGGACTGGGAAGAAATAAATTTTAAATAAACATAAAATGTCATGATTATTAATAAAATCATGAAATTTCATGTCAACTTTATGTATATAAAACTCATTATAGAATATTTTTTCATAACATAACATACGTCTCATTGAAGAAAAAATGAAACGAAATTTCCCCACTCGTATGATAACTTTTTAACAATAAACACCATGAGAGTGAGATTATAAAATTAATATTAAAAAAATAGTTTTTAGTAGACTAATAAAAATATATGTGGGTTATATATGCCACATTTACGAAAAATGTGGTGAATATAGCACGTTTATTATAAAAGTAAAAAGTGAGATGAAAATCCCTTACCTTAAGTCTTTAATACCTCTGTAAAATTAAAAACTACTATATAGTGAATATAAGTTTATTAAAAATATAAAGAAATAACACTAATATATATTAACATGTATGATTTTATTATTACTTAATATTACTCATTTAATAATAATTCAATGCTAAAGATATGTTTCAACTAAAAACCGCTTTTTATTTTCGTAATTGTTTTGACTTGATAATTTTTTTCATAATACATTGAGCTTGATAACATCATTTAAATATAAAAATCCATGACATGAATATAATATATATTAATTATTAATATATTTATAATAATCTATTAAATTTATAAATATGAAATTATATACATAATTCAAGAAGATAGTAGGATTTCGGTAAGCATGGATGTTATTACCATTTTCTTATTGAATGTAATGAATGAAAAATAATTGATATATATATATAAATGCATTAATTTGTAATTTATATTTCATAATTATCAAATATTTATATTAATAGCATCGTTAATCCCTTCCATTCAAACCATGAATAAATCATATCACTTCGTGTGGTGGTAGACCATTATACACATGAACAATGTTACCATATTCCCAAAATATGGAAAGCCATAATATATGTATAATATATTTATTACAGAAGAAAAATATAATCACAAATATATTATATATCATATGTAAATGTCATTTACATCAATATTCACATCCTTATGTGGGGTAATATAAAAATTACTAACATCAGTTTGTGAGGTGGTAGTCCATTATAAACATGAATGAGGATTTCATAACCCAATTGATGGAAAAGTTTATGTTCGTAGAATGTACCCAAATCCTAAAAATATTAATTATATTTATGGAATAAGTTTATTATATAAAAATTATATATACATAATTTTAGTGGTTTTAGGAATAAATGGAATAAAAACATTTGGTGATGAACGTTGCCTCTATATTAGGTATAACCTTATGGTTTTCACAAAGTGAATAGCCTGGATATATTTATTCTTGTTGTGTGGATTATAGGATTATATATAGTGATTTTTTAATTTATTTGGTTAGTTATTTTCTTAACCAATAAGTTTTTATGGGACCGAGTGTGAGGGATATGAGTTAACTTTTATATGTGGGGGAGAGGGCACATTTTTCATTTTTAAAAAGATGTTTGGTGTAGCCACATTTTTCCTAAAAAAAGTTTAAATAATTTAAAAAATTAGTTAAATTATGGGTTAATGTCAAAATATTTCTATCCAATGGGTTTTGTATGATTTTCATGGTCATTTTTTCAATTATGAATTTATTCTATTCCCTAGGTAAACATGGATTTTTCTTAATCTATGTTGTAAATATTTAATGTTTCCCCATATCATTTTTGTACAAAAATTAATCCACACCTAATACGAGTTATATTTATTTATGATTGAAAATATAGAATAATTTTATAAACATTCAATTCATATCAGTGGTATAAATTAATTTTAAATTAATCTTGTAGATGTGTTTAGAATGTGGGTTTTTAATGCGAAAAATTAAAATACTTAAAATGTTTTAATATTAAATGTGAATATTAATATGATTAATAGGGTATAAATTGTATTAATATTTTTTTATTTAATATAATTATATTATAAAAAATTATAAATATAATTTAACTATTTTAAAAATTCGAATAAAATGGCTTTTTCAATTGAAATTTATAACTTTTCAAAATTCATCAAATAATAAATCTTTTCAAAAAATTCTAAATATAACCCTGTTATCACATTGATGTTACACCTCTTAAAATTTATTTTAATGTTTTATTTATAATTTTTATACTAATGAATATTTAGTTTTACAAAATTCCCAATTAATATGTAATAAAACAATTTTGTTGAAAAAATATATCTTTTGTGAATAAAATTGGATTAATTATTAATTATTGTAATGAAGAAACATAAGACAAATATAAAATATATGATATAATATAAATTTTATAAATTTCATTATAATCATTAATCAAAAGTGATTTGTCTAATTTATAACGATAGAATGTGTTTGTGTATAGAATATTGGGTTTTCATAACAAGAATTTATTTATTTTCGTTAATCTATAAACCTGAATATCTAGAATGCCTTATTTTTTTTATTTTTTTTGTTAATAAATATTTTCAGGGTTGAAGGAAACCCATACATGACCCGTAGGCCCTCCAGCCAAGGCTCAAACACACCCCAATAAGAAACTTAAATTCCCAAGACCTGACACCCTTCAAACAACCCCTCCCAAACTTCTGCATCTTAAAGGATCCTTGATCATCCCCTTGCATGGCTGATAAAATTGAATTTCTCTTTGTAGAACTACATGGTACCTAGTACTGATATAATTTTATAGACCTTCTCATTATTCCAATCAACTTACCATAGCTTTGGTTGTTGCTATTTTTTTACTGAATCCTTATCTTGGTCATCTCCTATGTGGTATGTCAGTGATTCTTGGTCTTTATCTAGGCCAGAAATCCCTATGTACAGAAGAAGGATATTGGTGGCATGAATACCCTACAGTCCAAAGGAATCATGGCCTGAAGGACATTGATTGCCCGAAGGCCCTGAAACTCGTAGTCCAAAACTGTTTGCCCGAAGGCCTATATTAGGTGAATAGTGTTGGAAACTACAGTACTAAATAGTATCCATTACAGTTACTTCTACCGTTCTGCTACAGGGAACATAACTTTCTGTACAGTTCCATGAAATACATCGCAATACGGACCACCACCTCCATAAATCCATCAAATAATGAAATATAATAAGGATAAAATATATTATTTGGTATGGAATATATGATATAATAGTGATCTTTTGGTGTAGAATTGATATTTACCATTCCTTCAATAAATCTATCCAAAAATGAAACTAATGTTCATACGTACATATGGCATACTATTTCCATGAACATTGTAAATTATATTCCTATCTATAAAATTTATGGATTAAAATAATTAAGCATATAATGAATATAATTATATTTATATAATTATTAATATTATTGAGATTATGTAACCATGATAAATATATAAGGACTACAAATAATGAGTAGAGATTCTCATGATTAACTAAATAGTTAAGACAAATATTTATTATTTTATAAACGAAATATTAATAATAAAGGGTATTGAAATATTATAAAGGAATCATATATGATATTATAATTAAAAAAATGGATCTAGAATATATTTATAATAAATTTAAATATATCATATTGATGGTTAGAGTTTTTTTAAGCATGATATAGTCTAGGTAATTGTTTAATTTTACATTCAAATTACATATCAAGACTGTTTATGATTATGTTATATTGATGAGGAATTGTGATATACCTATCAAGATTGTAAAAATATTTCATATCATCTTGTTATATAATCAATATACCTTTTTTTTACTTTCATTTCCTTATCCATTTGAGTATAAAACCATTTTATCATCCAACCATAAAATATGGTGATGAAAAATAAATTACATCGCTATGGGTAGATGTTATGACCTACATACGCATGAGGGATACATTCACAACATGATTGATTAAATGACTATTCTTGATAGTGATTTATTAATAATTATAAAATTTCATAATATTTTGGATAGGGATTTTAATAATATATGATAACTTCTGTTGAATCATAATATGTAATGAATAATAGAACATGATGTGATAGTTTAAGACGATCACCTCTTCTTTGAAATGACTCATTTGAATTTCCTCTAATGGATCCAAAGGATGATATTTTTAATTTAAAACCCCAATATAATGTTCATTTGAGTTTTTATAAGAGAACTTTTATTAGGAATTTCATTTCAAAATAATCACTATGATCTAAATAAATGACATTTGAGATTAAATTATAAAATTCATTTGAGGGGCACTATTATAATGTCTCATAAATTTTTTTTATTAAAATTAAAAATAAATTAAAATTTATAATTATACCATTGGACTCTATGAAATGGAATGATATGGTTGAAATCTCAACAAAAATAGAATTTAAATAAATTTTTTCTTCCAATTTAAACCATTTGATTTTCAATAACTCTTAATTATCATTTATATATTTTTTACTACTGTAACATCAATTTCAAAATTATGGGGCCTTAATTTTTACATATAGTCTGAAAACTGGACAATAAATATAAAATTACTAATATTTTAAACAATATCATAACAATATTATCTTACTTCATGTTTTTATTTTTTAATATAATTTAATAAACTATATTTTGATATAAATTTATGATGGAACATTTTGACACTATACAATTAATTTTAATTAATGTAAATGTATATAAAAGTGTAAATTTTAATATAAAATTTTAAAATGGAACTAATGTTAAATATTATATAATTAATTATTGTAACTCTATAAGTTTATAAAAATATGGAACATCTCGTTACACTTCAGACATATAGTTTTTTAAATGTTTTATTGTTTTCTATTTTTGTTTTCATGGTAGGGACGAGGAGAAAATGGGAGGATAACTGTGACGATGATGTAAGATATTTTTTTGGAATTTGAATAATGAAACCTACAAATTTTTCTTCCCAGTGGATAATCACATATCGTGTTACTTATAAATGAAATTAAATCTGTCTTTAATCAATAGGTGACGTGTTTTTAAGTGATTATGGGAGTTGAAAACTACATGATGTGTAATTGGATTAAATGTCATTTAAACTATATTCGAGATTTTCATAATTGGAATAATTGATGGATTTCTCAATTTTGACCCCTTAATGTTCATTTCTCTTGACCTAGACCCTTCCAGAGGTGAATTTGGGAACCTCCAACCCCTTAATATTTTTTATTTCCGGACTGATCCTCATTATCATCATTTTCTAACATAACTGTTCTGAGTCATGGATCTTTTTTATAGTAATTCATCATTTTTTGGGTGTTTTGGGTGTAAATTATTGAGGTTTTGGGATTTAATATTTTCTACAAACCACTTTTTCTAAATTGATTTTTTTCATGAGATGTGGATTTGATTATATTGTTTATGATGAAGTTGTTGGAATTAGTTGTTGATGGATCCAATTTACATTGTGTTTTACCTATGTTTTTCGGTTGGTTGTTCATCTCAAGGATATATTTGAAATACATTATATTATATAATTTTTATAAATTTATTTTTAAATAAAATTGTGTTAAATTTGTATTATTTTTTATTTTTTCTAGAAAGGGATTTTAAAGGAATATGGGTTTTCATTTTTTAGATAAATTGACTGAAATGAAATATTTCGAATGAAATGAATGATTTGTGATAATTAATCGGTTATGGATATCCTATTAATTGTTTAATTTCATATATGGGTTTAAAATAGATTTAAAAAAATTGAATTTTTGTGAAAACAAGAACATGGGTTAACATGGGTACTAGGTGGAATGTTTATCTTGAAGCCATTGTCCATTATGGGGGTTCACATTGTGGATGATCCTCTTGTCCTAGAGTGATGATCATTTTCTCAAGGTATATATATGATTTCGGTATCTCACACATCAGGGTGTCTCCCTGGTACTTCATTATAGATAATTGGATTCAGTTACCACATTGCACTATTAGTAGATTTTTGGTTATGAGTATTTTGATTTATGACTTGTTGTATTCCTTGGTGTTGTGACAACTATACTGATATTGTTGTTTTTTACTTATTTGATTTTAACACATTCAGCCTAAATATACATGTTTATGATTTTTAAATCAAATATCGAAATTTAGATTTGAAATTGATATACCTCCTTTTTTTAGAATAATGGAATGGGGAAATGTCTACCATCTTTTCTGTAAAACATATTTAATTTTTTTCATTGAATCGTGTATTTGAAATGAGCCTATGACATTTTTTATACAGAAAAATGTTAAATATAACATGGGTGTGATCATGTGGATCCTATTATCTCTCGCACTAAACACCCCTTTGGCGGTGTGTAGATCATTTTATGTATTTCAATACAAGGAATGGAAAGGGGCCATAGAAGGCCACGAGGTTTCCTATCACCCAAGATTGGTATCCGGTTGTGAGATAGTGGGATGGTTATTAAATTATCACATTGAAGAGTTTGTT
The DNA here is from genome assembly GCA_963277665.1 of Viscum album. NCBI lineage: Eukaryota > Viridiplantae > Streptophyta > Magnoliopsida > Santalales > Viscaceae > Viscum > Viscum album. Next base: position 1,727,196,364 of record OY728157.1, read on the forward strand.
ATAGTATTTTTCCTATTCAGTTGGACATGTATCTTTGAGTTTTTAGCTATGTTAGATTGTTTTTTCCACTATCTTAATACAATTATGGAACATATATATATGTCTTCTATTGTTTCCTTCTACATTTAATATGTATAAATTTCTATGTGCTTTATTCAGGTTAGAAAAAAATTTATCCCTTGGTCTATTTATCGATGATCAGGTTCTTGTCGTTAGCTTGTGGGGATTTATAATTCTCTTCATTTTTGTAACTGATCAAGTTAGGTTTCATGTTTGACTGTAACCTGGTTTGATTCTCTATAAAGTACTATAAGAGGAGTTTTGTCCTCACAGTTCCTTGTATTGGGGCACCTCTTATACAAGAGATAGTATTATTAGGACATGAAAGGTATGATGCGATATTTTTTCACCCACCTCTTCTCCAAATAAAACTCAATTTTCCATTGAATGATGGGATGTGTGTCTCTAATATTGGGTTTTTAATTAATTCTCAGTTTCTTCATATAGGTTTTTTGTTTTAATTGAGATTTTAATTATTGTCTGATACTTGCTACAATTTTTGAATGTATTAATATGAATCTGAGGGGTCTTCCACGAGTTCCTTAGAAGGGTGTAGCTCATTCTCCTCAAGCGGATCCCTCGATCGATCATACTCTCATCGAGGATATGGTATGGGCAGTTAATTTTCTTAATCAAAAGATATCATGAGTGGAGAACAGAGTTGCGGAGGTATAACCAAGAGCTAAAGGATAGAGATATCGATCGGTGGAAAAATTTCTTGAGAATCCATAGTAATTTAATAGAAAAAATGATCCTGAAGAAGAAGTGGACAATATAGATGGGATCAATAAAATCATAGACATTCTATAGACACATGAAAATATCAAGGTGAACTGTACATTATTCAAGCTCTAGGTTTCTAGGGATTCAATGGTTAGATTCCATTGTCCAATAAGATAGACAAGTTGAATTGGATTGTAAGGGTTTCAAATAGCTTTTCTTGAATCATATCATTCCATAGTATCTTATAATGGAAAAAATTATGTTGTTCCCATATTTTTAGTAGGGATAGAGTTCATTGAACATTCACCTAACATTTTTTTGAATACTGTTAATTTATCTCTTGATGTTGAAATGAATGACCACATGAAGGCTCAGATGTTCTTGTAGGGTTTGAAAGAGATTATTAGATCACATTTATTTATTTAAATTTATTCTACCTATTAGGATATGTTGCACACATCAATTATGTATGAGATGAATGTGGAAATAATAGACATATTTTCTTAAAATTCTCTTCAATCTAGTGGAAGCTTATGTGGTCACCATGGGAGGAAAAGTATATAATAGGATCTTTATCGGAGTGGTAGAAGTGGTTCTTCATAATGAGCCTCCTCAAAAAATATGACACTTCTAGTAGTTTACCTCTCACTTTCTATAGGTGTGCTAATGTTAGACACACCATATGTTTTTTTCTTATTCATGTGAATATGTGAAAAATATAGAGACATGTTGTTCATTTAAAATGATTCCATCAGGATGAGTCTATAATAGATTATGGTCAAGGTTAGTCAGCACTAAAGGATATTGCATGACAGTTAGATGATTTAATGACTAAAAGCCTCCAACCATATTCCTTAGGATGTAATCACCATCATGAATTAGATTACTATCAAGAGAACGATGAAGCATGTCTAGTGATAGTATTATGTACTGTCTTTATTACATTTTCCTTAGAGATTTATTAATTTTATTCTACTTCCTCCCACCCATTTCTATCTTTATGGTATGATGATATGATTATACATCCAATGAATGTTATGTAAATTTTTATGGAGTTAGCGATAGACATTTGAATGAGGAAAGTGAAGGGGTTTCAGTTTCCTTGTTCTTTAAAAATATTTGATATGTTATTCGTGTAAGATTTTATCAATCATGAGTTGGATCATTTTTATGTCATCATCATTATGGATTATCTAGTCACCCATAGATATGAGTTTTTTTATCATCAATGTGTTACATTTCTAATTTTTTATGTTAGATCAATAGTTTTAGGGGGTTTACGACCTGAGGTCTGGTCGGTTAGGGCCTTCCAGCCAAGATATCAAGTGTTTGTTCTATAATTATACAATTGAGCCCAGTGATATTTATTCTATTGTCGATCATCCCACCATTGTTTTGGAATTATCTGACATTTTCCCATATGAATTCTACAGTCAAAATCATGATAGAGAGTTAGAGTTTACAGTTGGCTTGGTGTCTGGGATGCAACTTATATCAATACCTCCTTATTGTATGTCACCAATGAAGTATAAAGAGATTAAGATTACATTATATACCCTATTGAAAAATTATTTTTTATCCATAGTGTATCTCCTTGGGTATCCCTTATGCAATTTTCCATGAAGGCGTATGCTTCACATCGTTTATGTGGGGAAAACCAAAATTTGAACCAGGTAACAGTTAATAACAAGTATCATCTTCTATGTGTCGATTATTTTCTGATCAGTTAAAGGGGGAATAGTGTCTTTCAATGATTTTTCTTTGGTTTGGTTATCGTCATCTCATAGGTCGAGAGTCTGATATACTAAAGATAGCATTCAATATAATATATGGTCATTATAATTTTTATGGGATGCATTTTTATCTTACTATTCCTCCTATAGTTTTTTCATTATTTAATTGGATATTCCATCAATATCATAACCCTTTTGTTGTTGTGTATGTGGATGGAATTAAATTTTATTTGATATCTGAGTGTGATCATGAGATCCATTTATGTTTGGTTATGCAAATTATGAGATGTAGCCATTTGTATGTAATTATAGTGACCCCAGACTTTTACCTATAGCATTTCATGATTTTAATCATAATTATACATCATAGTACAAGACAAGAATCATTAAGTCTAGAGTCTTGGAATATTGTGTACATAAAACATACAACATGGGGAAAACAGTTATTTATTTAGTCTCAATTATTCTATCCTAAATCCCTTTGAGCCCTTGCATCTTCATAGGGTACCATGGGAACACATAAACAATGGGATGAGCTAAATATCCTAGTAATTAAATGAAAATAAGTATATGTCTTAAGAACATGAGTTAGGAGGCATGACATACTGATATCTGATGCATGAAACATATAAAATCAAATCATATAAGCATGGAATCATATAAAATCATATCATATAAGCCTGTAATCATATAAAAGAGGAAGAATCATAATGCATGTCTTTTTTTATAGGTATAGTATAATCGATGATCCCATTTCCTATTAATATGTGTCAAGGGTAACTACCAATCCCATTTCCCATCTTAGTTCGGTTCAAGGCTAACCCCCAATCCCAATTCACATCACATCTCATTAGATATAACATTACCCAATGCATTAGAGTGCTATCTGGATGCACCCATCTCATAATTTTCATGAATATTATTAACACCTAAATAATCATACATAATCTAACATACATAAACATAAGGATACCCGTCGAAATAATTGGGTACCACAATCATGACATAAAGTATAATCAATGAGTGTATCATGAAAGTTTCCATAAAAGAAAGCGATTATAAGATACATGGACGTTTATAAGCTAATATTGGAATATAGAATGGGAGGTGTTGTCAAACAGAAGTTACAACATATAAGAAACTTTTTTGAGAAACCTAAGAAATAAAAAATTACTGTGTGGTTTTAATGAAAATACTATTGAGATTTCAAAATATGAAAGAGGGAAATATTTTATATAAAACCAAAATTGAACCAAAAATGTATTCATGAAAAAAATAATGATTTTATAAAGGCAATGGTGGATTAAAATAGAGGATAGATTGTTCGTGAAAATGGGAAAAAATTGTGATGTTCCCTTAAAACAGGTTTTCTTATTGGAATATGCTATATATGGAATCATATAAATACAAGAATTTCCTGGAAAGAAAGTGATGAAAGGTTCTTGATAAATGAACTTTTTAAAACTGAACAAAATTTATACTATGTACATAAATAGATAAGATTTATTCATTTTCATATAAATAAATATAACGCAACCTAAAAGAATAAAGAATGTTCAGGTAGAATTTTTTATGATTTATCGACATGGTGTCAGGTGTGCTTATAATGGATTGATGATAGTGTAAAGGGGTTTATCATCACTTATAAATAATTAGGGAAGTATTTTGGAGGTGTTTCATCATACCCCATCTTTATATTTTACTCATAAAAAGTCCTAGTAGAGAGTACAATCTTAATTAAGTGATAAATGGAGAGGATCCCATGGCTTAAATATGTTGGTGTTCCCCACTTGTTATTAAAGACCGAAATAAAAAAATAGGATTTTTAATTATAATTATAGAACCTATTATATAATTAATAGGTTTATTATAATCATGTTTTTTTCATTTATAACCATTTTTATTGGATATGATGTTCAATTTTATCATTCGAGTTTGTTTGTTTACATGGTTTTAATGACTAGTTCGCTTATATTCATGTTTGAATAAACATGTAAGGACAAAGTGGTTGTCCAGAAATGAAGTTATGTTCTATTAGTGAACATACATGAGATTAAATGGTTCTATATTTAATTTGGATACTTATAGGGAAGTCGAATTATTATATAAAACTATAGTGACAGTCGTTTTAGTTAATCAATGGGTTTGATTACAAAGAAAATGTTTCTCTTTATAACATAAGAACATTTCTACAAAAGGATTACAGAACCAAAAATAGGTTATATATTACATATATAATAATCTGGGTTAACCATAACACAAATGGTTTCCTGACCAGAATTAATGATAACAACAGAACATGATAAACTGTTGTCCTCGAATGTGCTAAATTAGTACATCTCAAACCGTGCTTTCATTTCTTTCAAATAATATGTGGGGAAATTACAAAAGATAATTAAATAACCCATTAGAATAAAAAAATTTATAGTACATGTATCTTACTGGTTTTATGATACTCTTTGGTTTAAGGTAGGTGAGGAAAGAAACAAAATGAAATGATCTTAAAAGACATGATGGAATTGAAAAGGGGAATTTAACTCTTAAAACTTCCTCCTTTGAGAACCTCATATGGGGAGTGCTTTTGGTATTATGACAAGGCTAGTAGCTTTTGGAAGTGGGTAAGGATCATGGGGGGATATTTGTGCATAATATTTGCAAGGAACAAGGCTTGAGAGGATTGAAGTGAAGAGGGAGTGAGGGGGTTTTTTATAGAGGAGGAGAGGAGGGATTTCATAATTTTTTAGTAATTAGTTTTTTATTTCTTCACAAGACAAGGAATATTAAATATTCTAGGACTAGTAATGTTAATAAATGCATGTGAATTAAAACCAATTAAGCTTAAATATGTCTATAATCATCAATTACTCCTTAAATCTATTATTAATCATTTATCGTAAATTGTCGTATTTTATTATTCATAAAAAAATTTTGTATTTTAGATAAATATCATAAATTCATCCTAATCGTTTTTTGATGTGTAGAAACAAAAAATGAAGTTCATTTTTTAGAATAATTTTCTATATATTAATATCAAAAAATTTAATTAAAATCACAATTTATTATAAAAACAATCTTTGAAACATTCATTGACTTATTCTAAAATATAGATATTTTTGAATTTCAACATGAATAATATTTATATATTATCATAGGAAAGGTTAAAATTCGTTAGGTTATATCACTATTCATAATGGTGTATTAGTATTCATAAGGGTGGGTTAATATTCACTAAAAGAATAAGTATTTCTTATTGGAATCCAAATAACATATTAATTGCAACAGTGTATGTCATATTTTCGAAATTCCAAACACATAAGTGAAAAACATATGTTTAAAGGTCACATAGCATATAGTAGTTCATTATGGTGTGTTTTAATATGATTTTATGACATTTTTATATGAAATAAATTTCCATTTATAAAACATTGGGTCATTACATTTCCCCCCCTTAAGAAATTTTACCCTCAAAATTTCATTTTTCATTATAGGAAAAAGTAGGTGGGGGTTCTTTTCCTTCATTGCTTCCTCGAGTTCCCATGTTTCCACTTTATACATATGGTGTCACCATAGTATATTGACCTAAAGAGTATACTTGTTTCATAGAACGTTGTCTCTATATTCTTTGATCTTCAGTAGCTTCTCTTCATAGGAAAGATCATCCTCCAGATGTCCCACCTATGATGATAGTACATGTGAAGGGTCTAATATGTAGTTCCTTAAGAGTGATACATGAATTGAATCATGTACTTTCATCATGGTACGTGGGAGTTCCCATCGATATGCCATAACTTCGACACGATCAAGTATCTCAATAGGGACGATATAACTAGGACTTAAAATCCCTTTCTATCCAAACCTCATGACCTTCTTCCATGGAGATATGCATAGAAATACCATGCATCTATCATTAAACTCAATCTCTCAACAATGGTTATCTGCAAAACTTTTCGGTGGTCTCTGGGATTCCTTGATATGATGCGGAATGGTTTTCACCTTATCTACCATCTCTTCGACCATTCCAGGTCCTAGTAGCTTACACTCACTGACTTCATCGCAACACACCATTGTTCTGAAACATTTCCCTTAAATGGATTTATATGGTCCAATTAGGATGCACGAGTGGAAATTGTTGTTGTAAGAAATTCAACCAGTAAAAGATGTTGATCCCATCCTCATTTGATTTCTATAGAACACATTCACAACATTCCTTCAAGTGTCTGAATAGTTCATTCAGATTGGCCATTATTTTGAGGATGATAGGCCGTATTGAAGTTTTGCAGAGTTCTTAGAGCATGTTGGGTGCTTTTCCAGAACATTCAGGTAAATCTCGGATCACAATTAGATACAATAGATAGTGATTTCCATGCAGCCTTACCACTTCGATGATGTAAATCGGAGCAGATTGATCCAATGAGAAGTCCTCTCAAATCATGATAAAGTGATTTATCTATGTAATATGATCCACAATGACCCATATTGCATTGTTTCCTCTGGATGTCCTTGGTAGTCTAGTGATATAGATCATAGCAATGTTCTCCCCCTTCTATGTTGTTATGGGTAGTGGTTGCATCATCTCGTTATACGTTTTCCTATCAATGTTAACTTGGTGACTTATAAGGCACATTCTATATATACATCAATCTATGTTATCATGTTGTCTCACAGAATATTTTCTCGGAGATCTCGATACTTCTTTTTTCTCCCTATGTCGATAGAGAAGGATCAGCTATGTGAATCGTTAAATATCTCCTTAATTATCTTTGGATCAGATGGTACAAATAATTGTGTCTAAAATCATACAACTCGTTTTTAATAAATTTTGAAATCGAAGGATTTCCAATTTCTGATAGCTTCCACCCTTTTTTGAATTTCCACATATTTTCTTTGAGCATCCTTTATTTTCTCCAAGAGGGATGGTTGGGCAATCATTTGAGAATAGATTGATGATTTTCCTCAATTAATGATTACAGTATTAATACATTGAAAATCAAGAAGATCTGATTCTTTTCATGTCTCATCATTGATAATGATAAGTGATCCTTTCTATATAGAGAATCTTCCACCTCGATTGCCTTACCGGGATGGTAGTGGATTGAGATGTCATAAATCATGATGAATTATATCCCTCATCACTGGTGCATATTATGCTTTTTTTGTGTGAATATATATTTGAGACTCTTTTGGTTATTATATATCTCACAATTCTCCACATAGAGATAATTCCACAAGATATTAAACACAAATATCACCACCACCAACTCCAGATCATTTGTAGATAGTTTTGCTCATATATTATATCTACCATGAAGAATAGTCTATCACTTTATCATTTTGAATTTTCACAATGCACAAGCACTTATTATAAGAATAACAATTCCCCAAAAAATGTTCCCCTCTTATAGGGAGTGTCATTACATGCACAATGATAAGCCTCTTGTTCAACTCCTTGAAACATTCTTCACATTCATGTGTCGAGACAAACATTACCCCCTTTCGTGCCATCTTTTTCAATGGTTTTGACAATCATGAAAATATCTTCACAAATAATCGATAATACCAATATAGACCCAAAAATTTGTGGTTCTCCATTATAAAAGTTTTCCTAGGCCACTCTTTGATTGTCTTTGTCTTAGAAGTGTCTACAGAAATCCCATTTCAAGTGGAAACATGCCCTAAGAATTGTACTTATTCCATCCAGAACTCACACTTACTAGACCTTGCATACAACTTCTCCCATTTCAATACCTTTAACATAGTATTCAGATGTTCCTCATGATCCTCCGTTCTCTTGAAGTATATCATAATATCATCAATAATTACTACCACATATATTTTGAGGTAATGTCTAAAGACACTATTAATTAAATATATGAAAATTAATGGTTAATTAGTGAGTCTGAAGGGAATCACTATGAGCTCATAATGTCCATACCTTGTTCGAAAGACAGTCTTGGGAATATATTCCTTCCTCACCCTTAATTGGTGATTTCCTGCTCGAATGTCAGCGTTAGAGAAATAACTGGCCCTACGAATCTGATCAAACAAGTCATCTATCTGTTTTAGGGGATACTTGTTCATTATCATTACTTTATTGAGCTCACGATAATCAATGAATAGATGCATTTATATGTCCTTCCTCTTGATAAAAAAGACTAGTTCACCCCACATTGAAGCACTCAAGAATATAATAACATCTTCCATATTCTTCTATAACTTCATATTCATCTCATCAATTTCTATTATGGCCATTCTAAATGGTTTATTTGTGGTAGGCAGAGATTCAGGGATATGTTCAATTGAGAACTCGGCCTCTTGGTCATGAGGAAGTCTGGAGAAGCCTTTGGCGGAATACATCAGTGTAATCCCTCACAATGGGAATGACTTCAAACAAAATTCTCTCCTTTGCCTCAATCATTCGAGCTAGATATTCTTGCTCATAAGGAAGAAATATCTACACATGATATGTGATTTCACAAGATATTCATCATCCTCCTCACACATGTTTAGAATTGGAGGATGCTTTGAGATGTGTAGAGTGATCTCTCTTTCCCTACAGTTGATATTGTCTTTGTATAAATACCGTCAATCCATTCCCAAGATTGTATCGACCTCCACAAAAGGAAGTATGAAATGATTTATTGGGAGGTTCAGCCCACGAACCATAACCAAGGATGAGTTATAAACCATGGACACAATTATTTTCCAATTCGCTAATATTAGAGATAATTTTTACACTATGTATTGATGTGGTGTTTGAATAGTTTTATTAAACATGAAAGATATGAAAGAATGTTTAGAACTAGAATAAAATAGTACGTTCTCTATTCTGGAATAAATAACTAGAGTACATGTCACCACATCATTTTATGGCTCCACCGTAGTAGTAGTGATATAATAGGCCCTTCCTTTTTTCCATGAAGGATGTTGTTGATTCCATTGAACAACCATCGTCTTAAGGAAGTTGTTTGCATTATTCCCTTGATCCTTACAGTTGTAACACTACACTGCATGCTGAGTATGGATCTGAACCATCCTTTCTTCTTTAACATTAGCTGGATTTTTCATATACCTTTGGTAGTTCTTGGCCAGATGGACAAACATTCCACATTTGAATAAATTTTTGAATCCCTTTAGACAGTCACCAGGATTCTACTTCCCACAAAATTTACAAGGGGAAAAGTATGGATTTATTCAATCATGGCATTTTTTTGATAAACACCCATGTTTTTCTCCAATTTCTACTTCTTATCACTAGGCCCACGAGACCACTGAGAGTCTCCAATCCCCATTTCATACTTGAGGGCATAAGGGACAATATCCTCATAACTATCAAAGTCTTGAATCACCTAACATTTTTGTAGACATGGATTTAATCTGCTAAATAAGTGATCCACATTACTTTATGTTTTCTTGAAAAATCTAAAGGTTTACCTTAAAATACATGTAATGTTTGCTTCATATGACCAGATGGACTCATCTTCCTTCTTCTTGAGCCATCAGAACTCTCTTTCCATCTTGATAAGGAGGGTTCAAGGAAATTATTTGTTGAGAAACATCCTCTTGAATCCCTCACAATCCATGGAATCAATTTTCTCAGGGGACACTGAATTTGTGATCAGTTTCCACCAATGATCAGCTTCCCCATCAAAACGATAGACTGCCAGTATAACCTTCCTTTCATCTGAGGACGAGAGGATGGATAATATCTTTTTAATGGAGTTGAATTATTTATCCAAGAGGAGGGGATCAGATGATCTGATAAACATTGGAAGCCTTTTTCACATGATAGATTCTACAACAACATTCTCTTTCATTGGTGGAGGAGGGAGTTTTTCATGATTCAAGTTGTTATTAATAACTTCATCCAGCTGAGCCTGTACTGACATGATGTTTTAAGCACCAACTATCATCACCTCAGGGATATCATTTGTGAAATTTTCACATTTCTAATCACATTTTTTATTGGAACATGTTCTTCTATTTCCTCCCATTATCTATGAAAAAGAACATATAAATAGATGTTTTTAATACATAGCTATTAAGCATAAAAAGGAAACATTGAACATAAAAGGTTAAAATTATAAGGAATAATTATATCCTGACTTGTGATTCCTTAGGTTTATATCCAGGTTATTCTCGATCTATTCAATAACGTATATTCTTATGGGACTTTTTGTCACTTAATAACAGTTTCTACTAAGCACATGAATCTAGTAAACTATATCCTCTAGGTGTATCATAATCAAGAGTGCAGTAAGGCCCGTTGTCGTGTACCAAAATACCACAGGTCAGGTCTGAAAATCCTTGTCGGAGTTTTCAATCCTAGGTACGTCTATGCCAGAGCCGCCTCTACATTGTTGTATCCATATAGGGATATATTTTCAACATAAACCACTTACTCAATACTCCACAAAATTTAGGAATGTTTACTTATACTTAGTCTAATCTTTAAGGTTCTCACTATGGTAAAGTATTACTAATATCCAAAAATAACTACACCATCCAATGATACCAACAATAGAGACCAATGCCTCTTACATATTACATTAAATTAATTTATGCATAATTGTATATCACAGTACATTCCATGGATCTGTATGTCTTGTTTATTCGATCGCTACGTACATAAAACATAAAACCTGGGGTAAAAACATTTCTTTATATAATCTTCCAAATGAGCTCCTAACTCCCTTTGAGCCCTTTAATCTGTATAGGGAACACTGGGGAACATATGAACAAATGGATTACCTGAAAAGAACATTAAGTGAATGAACATAAGGCTGCGTCTTGACCACATGAGATAAGAGGCTTGCAATACTTTTATCCAACTCATGGAACATATAAAATTGTATCATATAATCATTGTATCATATAAAATTGTATCATATATGCATTGAATCATATAAGAATGGAATCATATAAATGAATAAGTGTCATAAAAAATGAAACTAGTATGGTTCAAGGCAAACCACTAATCCCGTTTCCCATTTTAGTTTGAGTTAAGTCTAACCGCCAATCCAATTTCCCATCTTAGTTCTGGTCAATGCTAAATTCCAATCCCATTTCACATCTCTTCCCATGAGACATAACATTAACCAATTCATTGGAGCACTATCTGGGTGCAGCCATATCAAAATTTACATGAATATTATTACCACACAAACTATCATACATAATCAACCATACGTAGACATTAGGATACACATGGAAAGAATTGGGTACCATAATCAAGACATAAATAATGAGAGTATCATGATAGTTTCCATGAAAGAAAATGATTAGAAAATATATAATTTTTCGTAAGGTCAAATAGTTATATAACATGGTATGATGTGTCAAACATAAGTGACAACATATAAGATATGTATTTGATAAACATTAGTATAAAAACATTTTTGTGCAGTTTTAAGGAAAATACTATAGAGCCTTTAAAATAGAAAAGAGGAAAATCTTTTATATAAAACCAGAATTAAATCAATAGTGTTTTCATTAAAGAAATAATGATTTTATAAATACAATGGTGTCTTAAAATAGGGTATAGAGTGGACCATAAATTGGGTAAAAATTTTGGAATTTCCCATAAAACATGTTTTCTTATCAGAATGTTCTATGGAGGGAATCTTTTTAAAACATGTATATCACCAAAAGAATATGGTTAAAGGGTCATGATAAATTAATTTTTTAAAATGAAAAAATAATTAGAATATGTACTTAAATAGATAAGATACCTCCATTTTGATATGATGAATGATAAGGAAAACTGAAATAACAATGACAGTTTGGGTAGAATTCATTATAATTTATCGTCATGGTGTCGGTTGTGCCTAATAGGGATTGATGACACATAAAAGGGTTTTTTCATCACATAGAAATAATGAAGGAATTATTATTGAGGTGCGTCATCATACACATTCATTAGATATTACACATAAAATATCATAGTATAGAGTACAATCTTAACTAAGAAAGAAATGGAGAGAATCCATTGCCTTAAATCTATTGGTGTTATCCCCTAGTTAATAAAGTCTAGAATAAAAAAATTAGGTTAATTAATTTATAATTCCAAACCCTCACATATATTTAATTTTTTTAGTAAAATTATTTTAAGTTCATTTATAAACAATTGTTTTTGGATTATGAGGTTCATTTTCATCATTTGGGTTGATTTGTTAACTTGGTTTTAATGACCAGTTCGCTTATATAAATGTTTGGATAAACATGTAAGGTGAAATTGGTTCTCTAGAATTGAAGTTATTTGATATTAGTGAACATCCAGGACATTAGAGGGTTTTAAATTTAATTTGGTTACTTATAATGAAGTCAAATTATTATATAAAACCATAGTGACAACTGTTCTTGTTAATCGATGGGTTTGATTACAAAGAACATGTTTTCCATTATAACTTAATACCATTTGTACAATAGGATTAAAGAACCAAAAATATGATATGTTTTACATATATAATAATAATCTTTAACAAAAAACAGAAATTGTTTCATTACCAGAATTAATGATAAAAGTAGAAATTGATAAATTGTTGTCCTTGAATGTGCCAAATTAGCACATCGTAAATGCTGCTTTCATTTCATTCAAATAAAAGGTGGGAAGATGATAGAAGATAATGAAAAATCCCATTATCAAAAGAACATTCCCTTACAGCTGTGTTACTTGATTTATCATACTATTTGGGTTAAGGTAGATGAGGAAAGAAACAAAAAAGAAATGATCTTAAAAGAAATGAAGGAATTTAAAAGAGGAATTTACCTCTTGAGACTTCCCCCTTTGAGAACCTGTTAAGGGGATAGGTTTTGGTATTTTGAAGATAATAGGAGATATTGGACGTCGGGTAAGATCTTGGGGAGAAATTTGTGGAGAATATTTTGATGTCATAAGGCTTGAGAGGGGTGATGAGAAGATTGAGTGAGGGGGGGGGGGTTATAGTGGAGGAGAGGGGGTTCTTATGCTTATATAATCATTAGTTTTTTATTTATTCATAATAAAAAGAATATCAGGTATTCTATGAAAAATAATATTAATAAATTCATGGGACTTCAAACCAATTGGTCGTACACCTGCATATCATCATCAATGACTCAATTAATCCATTATTTAGCATTTTTCATAAATTGTCGTGTTTTACTATTCATCAAACATTCATGTATTTTAGAAAAATCTACAAAATTCACCATAATTTTTTTTTCAAATTATTGAATCAAAAAATGAAGTCCATTTTTCAAAAAAAAAATTCTAAATATGATTATTTTAATATTTATTTAAAATCATGATTTATTATCAGAAACTAGTTTTAAAACATTTATTTACATATTCTAAAATATTGGTATATCGTACTATCAACATGAATAATATTTATATATCATCATAGTTAAGGTTACTATTCATTATGGAATATTACTATTCATAATGGTATGTAACTATTCCAATGTTTGGGTTATTATTCACAATAAATTATTTTTTTCTTATCAGACTCAAAATAACTAACAGATTGCAACCGTGTATGTCAGATTTTTAAATTCCAAACGCAGAAGTGAAAAAATTATGTTTAAAGGTCACTTAACACTTTTTAGTTTATTATGTTGTGTTTTCATTTGATTTTATGACATGTTTATATTAAATTAACTTCCATTTATAAATCATTGGTTTGTTACAGTAATTCTTTTGAAATGTAGTTTTTGGATTCACTAGGTGAAGTTGTTAGGGATCATTATTTCTAAACATGGATTGTCAGTATATCATTAAAATTTTAAAGTTGTCTTGTCATGGAAATATCCCTATAGTGTGTTTGATTATAATACTTTCCTCTATCATGATGGATATTTCCAATGGGTTTTTAATATTTTCTTGAACTATCATCACCTTTGAATAACTTACAGGGAAATATGATAAACCCACAAGGAATGTGTAATGTCATTATAATTTTGATGAACTAAAATGAATTCTAACATTGTATCCTATCCAAATATTTTCTAATTCATGTAAGGGATATGTGGTGATTTGTGATTATTTTGGTGCTGGTTTGGGTTTTGTTCTTATGTGGGATAATCATGTGGTGGATTATAGATATCTTCAACTCTAACCATATTACAAGAATTACACAGCAAATGAATTTGAACTTTCTACAGTTATTCATTCTCTAATGTGTTGGAGGAAATGAATATTTTAGGAGAGTTCCATATTCCATTATGATCATAAGATTATGAGACATTTGTTTTCTAAGAGTGTAGTGAATATCGGAAAGAGATGATATGTAGAATACCGTTATATTTTTTACGTCGATATTTCCTATAGATTGTGTAAGGGGAATGTTATTATAGAATAATTGGGCTGGAAAATTTCAAATGGGGAAGGAAAAGAATCATCTTATGTGTGGAACCTGATGGACCTTTTTGTATGTTATCATATTAAAGTCCTAGAATTAAGAAAAAATATCACTTTAACCAGTGTGTAGTTGACTAACGATATTCTCTAGTTTATTTTTCAAGAAAAACATATTAAATATATGTTCTGTGGAATTAGATAATATCTTAATGGTTGGGAGACTATTGTTGAGTTTGACTTCTCCAAAAAGGATGGTATTTTATTCTGTAATCCTTTTCTTGTACCATAGATAGTAATGAGAGTGGTTATTGTGGATTGTAAAAGTTCTTAGTGAGTAGTGCACCTAGTAACCACAAATAAGTTCTATGAAAAGTGGAGGATATTCTGGTGACCTGGTATGATACATAACATTTTTTATTTATTCCATCATTACTATATAATCCAATCGGTGAAAGATAAGCATTAAAAACCTTCTTGTTTTCTTCAACCACTCTAGTTCCTACTTGTAAGTGGTGTGAGGTATCTGTGAACATTGTGGTTGGGATTCTACATTCCCAAAAATTTAATAATGTGATATCGGTGTTGATCGATGGACTAATGAATTAGACTCACTATATACTAATCACATATAAAATCAAGGTTAATGATTTGGGATGTCTCTATGTTAAATATTTTGGTTGGTTTAATGGAGTTTCCTCTCCTATTGTTTTTTATTTAGATCTAATATTCACATCTTTCTTTTGGAATGGCCTTCATGCGGCGTTGGTATCTCATTGTCATTTTTTTTCTGTATTCCATCCAAATTTATATATAGAAATTTAAAGATCCATATATATTATAGAGGATATGCTTCGTTCTTGTATACTAGAAATTGGTGGTGTTTGGTATGGTCAAATTGGAATTTAAGAGTTTTTTTTCTATAAAACATTTACCAGTTTTTTATGAGAATAAATCCTTTTGTGGCTTTCTATGGTTAGCCTTGTAAATATCCATTATATTGGTAGGATATTGGTGAATGTTTCCTGATCTGACCAAGAATTGTTCAATATATGAAAAAAAAATATTCAGTGGATTTTTCATAGGATTTTGACGACATAGAAATGGTAAAAATCTAATTTTGATTATCATCCAAATCTATTAGTGTTTTAAATTATTGACCAAGTGTTCTAGATTGTTTCACCCCATTTGGTTCATCATTATCTTAGATGGAATGGGAAAAATTCTTCCTATTTTATGGAATCATATGAGGATGTTGAGGTTGTGGGGAAGGTGGTTTACAATTTGACACTACTAATACAGCTAATGTAGAATCATAACTTGTTTTATGTATATTTACTATAAAATAATTTCTTTATTCATATCATGTTTTATTTTGGAATGATCTTTAATTAGATTCTAAGATATATTGGACATAGAAACCATTTTGGATAGTTGAATTTGGAAACGAGGGAACATTGGGGGAGGATAACACATTTGGTTCGAGAGCTATTTTAGCATAATTATGATTCGCATGAGAAGAGTGATCATGGTCCACAAATTAGAGAATAGTGGAATTATCTATCCAGCATAGAGGCTACTTCATTGGATTTTTTAGGAAGTATATTTTCTATGGTGGGGAGGTTGTATAATTTTTTTACACTTCTGACATGAAATTTTTTAATCATTTCATGGTTTTACTTTTACATTTTCTAAGTAGGACCATGAATGGAATGAGAGGTTACATATAATTATGGAGTATAATATTTGTTTTAATTTATGGAATAAAACATGCTAATTATTCATCCTCATGGTGAATTACATGGAATGTAATAGGGATACATGATATGTAACTCATAAATGAAATTAAATCCATTTTTAATCAAAAGATAATTGGTTTATCAGCTATTATGGGTGGTGACATTAACATGACATGTAATTGGGTTACAAGACATTTAAAGACCCTATGATCATTTTTGAATAGCCATAACATCTAAATTTCTCAATTTCCACCCTTTAGGTTCCTTTCTCACATCATAAATCTATCCCTATGAATTTTAAGGACCCTTCAACCACTCTATATCATTTTTTTAGTGATAGATCTATGTTCTGGTTCTTTTCTGACATACTGATTGTGATTAATTTATATCCATTATGGTCATTCATCATTTTTGTGTGTGACATGTGTACATTATCGATGATTGTGGATTTCCTCCTTTCTACAGGCCACTTTTTTTAATGAAACTATCTTGATTATGGATTGGATTATAGGGTTTATGTTGATTTTTTTTGGTTTTGTTGTTGGAGGATCCTATTGTGTTCATGTGTGAACTGAGTATTGGGGTAGGTTGTTCCATCTATATCCTATGTTTTATAAATTTTATTATTTAGTATTTAGGAATTTATATATAAATATAATTATAAGAAATTTGATTTATATTTTCTAGTTTGTTAAAAATGTATTTTAAAAAAAGTATTTTTTTCAATGGATTTTAATAAATTGAATTAAAAGGCGTATTTTCAAAGAATTAAATGATTTTTAACAAATAAGTGTTTATGGTTACCATATTAAATGTTGAATTGCATAACTTTTTTTGAAAGTTTTTTCAATACATTTATACAATAATTATAATAAGAACTTGGTTTCATGGGTACTAGGTGGAAGGTTTAGCTTGAGGCCATCATCTATTACATATGTCCAATTTATTAGAGTTCCCTTAGTCCCAGATTGTAGATTATTCACAATAGTTATGTATATGATGTATGAGATTCACATTTTGGGGGGTGTCCCATTTCTATGTGTTTTGAAATTGGGATTTAGGTTTTTTAATGCATTGTTCATAGATTATTGGGTATGATTATTCTATTACATGACCTGTGTTATTCCTTGGTGTTGAGAAACATATGTCGCAATTATTATTTTACTACATCATCATGCACTATTTTAGCCATTATATGCATGTTTATTATTCTGTAATATGATATGGAAAATCTACTTTGAAATTGATATACCTGCTTTTGTATTAGTACTGTGGAAAATATAAATGTTTAATATGTGTTCTATTAATCAACTTTACTACATATCATTCCATGATTTATTTGAAATCCGCATATAATAATTTTTATATAGAGATTTGTTGTAACACCATAGAATTTTATGAGAAATATTTTGTTTTTATGT
This sequence comes from Viscum album, assembly GCA_963277665.1. NCBI lineage: Eukaryota > Viridiplantae > Streptophyta > Magnoliopsida > Santalales > Viscaceae > Viscum > Viscum album. Next base: position 1,727,214,374 of record OY728157.1, read on the forward strand.
TATATAAATCATCAAAGGAATCTTTCACTATACACAACACTAGCTTGGCTTGCTTTACACGCAATCGCGGCCTTCCTCGATAGTTTGCGTCGTACGCAATACTGAGTTTCACTAAACAACGATATGCTATTATAATATTATTATAACTAGCCGTTATGAAAAGTAATAACCACTTTTTGATTTTTTGTAAATTTTTATTTTCAAAATGGACTTCATTTTTGGATTCGTAACATTGAAATTAGTCTAGGGTGAAATTTTGGTATTTTTTTTAAAACATTCAATTTTTGATGAATAGTGAAAACGATGGGTTACTATTTAAAAACCGACTTTTTATTTAAATAATTATTTATTTTATTTAAATTTATTTTAGGTCAAAATTGATACATAATACCAATATAAGTTCAATGCAATTAATTGGATTCATTTTATAATAATTTTTGATATATAAAAATTCTATTGAACTTTTCACCGTCTTTTACCCATCTCCTAGGAGAATTTCCAAATTCACATAAAAAATAATTATACCTATTCTGTGAGTGGAATTTCAAAAATCCGAGAGACACTGTTGATATCAAGGACTAAAATTTGGTTCAATGAGATGAAAATAATTTATGTTGAATAGTAACTTTTTACTTTTTTTACCACGGTTAAAAGTAAATACGGTAATTAACGGTAAAAATGATATTATTATTACCCTAACACATGTAATAATTATATTGGATAAGTGTAATTCGACCAAAAACAACCTTATGAATAATATAAGACCACTTAGGCTTACATGGATTAGATTAGGACATTTATTATTAATTTATTTAATGAAGGGTTAAAATAGTTAAAATCAATGTTTAATAACTACATCATTTTTAATATATGGTTATACATAAGATAAATTAGAATATAAGTATTCATTAGAAAGCTAAAAATATTTCCGACATAATGTTATTTTATTTGTAATTTTTAGACTTTAAATAATTTAATTTATTTATTACCCAATGATGATGTAGTAATTATATTATTAATGAAATATTGACATAATTGATGTTATAAATACCAAAATAAATGTAATTTGAGACTTTTTATGAATTACAATAATTTTCTATGTTAATATGACATGTTAGTACTTATTTAATTAAAATTATTCGAACAAATCTTTCTGTTATGATTTTCAAAAAAATCAATTACAAAATAGTGTCAAAATAGACATAAAATAATTTTTAAAACAAATATTATATTATTAATTGTTATTTTATTACTAAAAATCTATGGTTCGGCCAAATGACTTTGATAAGGTTATATATATTAATAATAAAAAACTTGGGGTTCGTTTGGCTTGTTATAGTAAGTTTGTTAACCTTATAGTGTAAGAAAACAAGAAGACACAGTAAACGTAAAATTATTTAACTTAAATGTTAAATCTAAATGATAAGGTTAAAATAGAACACTAAACTTGTCTAAATTCTATTGGATTAGAGGATTTCGACCCATCCCCACCTTAGCTTCGAAATAAATCAATTTGGAGCTATTAAAAACCGAATATGACTTTATAATAAAATAATATTTTTTTTCCAAATGTGGCCCTCTCCTCCCTTATAAAAGGGCACCTCCTCCCTCTCTTCATCACACAACATTGAGACTTCAAGATCGGCCAAACCCTGCCAAATTTTCTTCTACACTTCCCTAGAAACATCATAGAGGTCCTGGTCTTCTTCAAAGACCAATTTTAGTGCCCTAAGAGGAGGTCTCAAAGAGGCACTTCAAAGAAGAGGCAATGTTCGTTACCTATTCTTTCAACTTTATTTCTTCTTCAACTTCTTCTTCATTAGTTGTTTCATTATGAAGTAATAACATCAGTATCAATCATATATTGATATGTTATTATAAGTAATAAACAACCCTATTTCACCATTTATCCATCCTACAGAATACGAAATCACCGCGCGTGTGTACGTACAGAATACCGTCTCCACGCTGTGGTGTAATCTATTTTCCACAACCAACTTACATGGATGGGTATAATGGTGTAAATAATTACTATATATAATAATTTTATAGATTTATTGATTCTAAAATAGTATATATACACTCCAATACGATTCCACGATCATGGGAATGATATCATCGCTCGTGCATACGTACGGAATACCGTCTCCACGATGTGATGCGACTCGTTCTACATGATTTTCATTTCATAATGATTACATAAATAAATTGAGTGAATAAATATGATAATTATTACACTAATACCATTATGGAAATGAGGTATCTATAACCTAAAAAGAATAATAAAAATTTATTCGATAAAACACGCATAAGAACAAAAAGTAATAAACACCCGAATAACAAGTTGTAATGAAATATTACTAATAAAAAGATAAGAATATAACCATATATGATATCATAAAAATAATTATGATTCCTTAATAAGTCAATAACATTATATAAATCATTATACAAGAGGTTTGGACACTTACGAAGCAAATCAGACCTAAGGTAAGGGAAAATATCACAATCTCATTTTTATCCGAGATTTTTTATACTTTGGTATTTACTGGGGTGTATTTTATCATCCACATCCATGTATCCTCAATATGTAATATTATTTATATCGACCTAAAATTTTTTAAATACAATTTTACCCTTCGGTGAGTTTTTATTAAAAGATATGAAAGGAATCTTTTGTCGTTTTTCGTCAGAGGTTCTTTTTTTACTTTTCCAATATAAGTACGAGAAGAATGTATTTTTTAACTTATACAGCATGAATGAATTTTTAAAAAATTACTTCCAAGAAGCTTCCTTTACAATTTTTCAAGTTTATTTTTAATCAACTTATTTTATTTTAAAATTGTATGACATGTTAAGAATGGAAAATGTTTCTGAAGTAGAAAGGATATTTTCCTCAAGAATGGAGTTCAAGTGTTTTATCAAAATTATTTTCCATCTAAGATAATATAGGGTTCTGTTTCTATCCCTATTTTTTTTACATTGATTTGATTATGTTATGATGGAATTATATTTATGATGTCCTTTTATCGTATATGGATTATGCTATTATGGCATGATATTTAAGATTTCAATTTTTATTACATGGGTTATGCTATGATGTATGGTTTATGATTTTGTGGCACATATAAGAATGGTATCATTATGAGATGGGTGGGACCTATATGTCTCTCTAATGCATTGGGTAAAGATTTATATCTCATGAGATAGACATGGCTGGAAGGGAAGGTTAATCTGGTTCAGTGAAACATGACTGAAACGAGGAGTGAACTCGGTTTAGAAATGGACTTTATCCGCTAAGATAGTCTTGGCTATGAGTCTTGACTACTAAGAAATGATTATATATGATTATTTATATGCCACAATGTTTCATGTTTTATGTTATGATTATAGAGATTACATTACAATACTATGATTTATCCCATGGTATGAAATTATTATCTCTTTTGCAGGTAAAGATTTCAAAAAATTTATATTCTTATGAATATGATGTGACTGATATTTCTTTTTTATACCCTTAATGAGCATTTGAGATCACCCTTTTGTATGTTTTCTTTCCCCAGGTCAAGCAAAAGGTTATTAAATAAGACATGCCAAAAGAGACTCTGGATATTATGAAATAAATGGGAGACAATGTAGATGCTTTATGAACCAGTTGTTTATGTTTCCCAGTTTCTAAAGACACTCTACCTATACGGTCCTTTCTTGGTTTTGTTATATGTTGTAATTAGTGTGCTTCAATTTTTAAGTATTAACAATGTATGTAAATTATGGGTCGTTATAGTTGGTAACAGAGGAAAGTTTTAATCAACATTTTGAAACTAGGAAGTGAAATTCTTAGTAAGAACCCTGAGGATAAGTCTAAGAATAGATTACAGTCATAGTGTTTTAGAAATGGCCATGAAAAACCTATGATAAGACCTTAAGTGTGAAATTTTATTCTTTATTATGTGTTTTTTCTATTATAATTAGTGTTTCTCACACTATTCTTCTTAGTTTTAGTCGATGGCTAGAACCCGAAGGAACCATGTTAATGCGGAATGTGATGGTCAATGCAATGATTGTCCCCATGAGCTACCAAACGTTATGGGTGATGGAATGAAAAATATTGTAGTCATGCTCACACAACTTTCTCAAGGTATGAATCATGCAGGACTTCCAAACGAGCAAATGAAGGAGAAAAATTCTATTGAATCCTTCATGAGGCAGCGTCCACCTTCATTCAGTAGGTCTTCTGATCCATTAGTGGATGAACAATGGATCAGTACCACTGAAAAGATATTTTCAGTTCTTTAATGTTCTGAACATGATAAAGTCATTTTAGCAGTTTATCGTTTGGAAGGAGATGCTGATCAATGATGGAATCTTATTAAGAATATGAGGCAAAGGGATGAAATAGAGTCCGTGGAATGGGACGAGTTCAAGAACTTATTTTTCAATAAGTACTTCCCTCATATTCTTCGAACAATGATGAAGAAGGAGTTTCATGAACTGGAGCAAAAGGATAATGAATCTGTTGGTACCTATGAAGCAAATTTTACATGACTTGCAAGGTATGCTTCTAGAATGATTATCCAACCTGAGAGTAAGATCGAACGATTAATTAGTGTCTTAAAATTAAGTCTTTGAAGGGAGTTAGCCATAAGGGACTTCAATAGCTATGAGGAAGTTGTTTGATGTGCTCTCAAGGTTGAGATGGAGATTGGTGTAACCCATCAGTAATATGGGTTTGATAAGAAGATGAAAATTGAATTCAAAGGAATATCTAAAGAGCACACTGAAAAGAATATGAGCTTTCCCTTATGCTAAAAGTATGGAAATAAACATGGAGGGAGTTGTCTTAAAGGGACAAGTAAATGTTTCAAATGTGGAAAGGAAGGTCATCGGTAATTTTAAGGCCATAATGATGGGAAGAAGATGTCTAGTGATGAGAACAAAGAAAAGGCTACACAGAGTGCACCTCCTACACTTCAATGTTACAAGTGAATAGAGATGGAGAATTATGCCAATCAATTCCCAAATCCAAGGGTTGATTATGATGATCAACATCAACAAACTCTTAAGGACAATGACAAAGGAAAGTCACATGCAATTTCTATCAACGATGTGGAGTACGATAACGATGTGGTGAAAGGTACACTTACCATCCACTCAAATGTAGAAAATGTTTTATTTGATTCTGGATCCACCCACTCTTTTATTTCTGAAGAATTTTCTAAGGGTATCACCGTATTACCTCAACAATTAGATGTTGATTTAGATGTGACAACCCCTAATGGCACAACAGTCGCATCAAAAGATTATAATTCTTCTCCGATAGAAGATTGTGGGTATGTGCTTCCTTTAAATATTGTGGTCCTTCCTATAGTGGAATTTGTTGCGAATCTTGGCATGGATTGGGTTTCTTTATATGGAGCTCATATCAATTGCCAAAGAAGGGAAGTCAAATTTCATATTCCAGATCAATCTATGATCATCTATCAATGCAAGGATGAACACAACCTTCCAGTGGAAATATCTTCCATCTTATGGGTCTTGATTCCACTAAATGAAGGTTATTTATCTCAATTGGTTGGTGATAAAATCACTATTAAGAATATGACCATTGTACGGAATTTTGATGATGTCTTTCTGGAGGAATTGTCAGGTCTTCCCCCAAATCGTGAAGTCGAGTTTTCAATAGAACTCGTACCGGGTGCTTTGCCTATTTCATAGACACCTTATAGAATGGCCACAATTGAGTTTCATGAATTGAATAATCAACTCCAAGAGAATCTTTATAAGGGATTCATACGCCCTAGTGTGTCACCTTGGGGAGCACCTGTTCTATTTTTTAGTAAGAAAGTTGGATCAATGGGACTCTGCATTGATTATCACAAACATAACTAGATCACGATCAAGAAAAAATATCATCTCCCACACATTCATGACTTATTTGACCAACTACGCAGAGCTCAATACTTTTCCAAGATTGATCTTCATTCAGGGTATCATCAATTAAGTGTCAAAAGGGAGGATATACCAAAGATGACTTTCTGTACAAGGTATGGACACTATGAATTTATAGTGATGCCATTTGGTCTTACTAATGCCCCTTCTTCTTCATGGATCTGATGAATAGAGTCTTTAGAGACTATCTTGATCCTTTTGTGGTAGTCTTTATAGACGATATTATGTCTATTCAAAGAGCAATTAAGAACATGAAGATCATTTCAGAATTATATTGAAGACCCTGAGAAACGAAAAACTTTATGCCAAATTTACCGAGTGTGAATTTTGGCTTTAAAAAGATTCATTTTTCGATCACATAATCTCAAAAGAGGGGATATCTGTGGATCCAGCAAAAAAAGAGGTTATCGATAGATGGTTGAGACCAACAACAGTAACTGAGATCCGAAGTTTTCTTGATTTGGCTGGATATTGTTGACATTTTGTGAATGATTTTTCACGATTATCTAATCCACTCCCCAGGTTGACTCAGAAAGGAGTTAAGTTTGCTTGGACAGTGCAATGTGAAGAGAATTTCAAGGAGTTTAAAAGAAGGTTATCCAGTGCACATGTACTCACACTTCCTTGTAGTGTAGAAAGGTTTGTGATCTACAGTGATGCATCCAAGAAGGGGAGGGGTGTGTTCTTATGCAAAATGATATGGTGATAGCTTATGCCTCAGGACAGTTGAAAATCCATGAGCAAAATTACCCAACTCATGATTTGGAGTTAGCTATAGTAATCATTGCAATAAAGATTTGGAGGCATTATATTTATGGAGAAAGGTGCGATATTTATACTAATCATAAAATTTTAAAGTATATTTTCACACAAAAGGAGCTGAATATGCGCCAAAGAAGATGGTTGGAGCTGATTAAGGATTACGACTGCTCAATTCATTACCACCCTAGGAAAGCAGACAAGGTGGAAGATGCATTAAGTCGACAAGACCATGCTAACTTATCTATGATGAGGATCACAGAGGATCCAATATTTATGGATTTACAAGGATGGATCTTGGAATTATAATTAAAGGGGAAAATCGTATATTTCTCAATTGAATGTTCAACCATCTATACATGTGAAGATTAAAGAGGTGCAGAAAGAAGATGTAGAGTTAGAAAAGAAGGTTAGAAATATTCTCGAATTCAACCTTGATTATGATGGGATAATAACGTTCAGGAATCGGGTTTGTGTTCCTCCCATCCTAGAATTAAAGAAGGAGTTTCTAGATGAGGCTCATTGTTCTTCATTATCTATTCATCCTGGAAGCATGAAGATGTATAGGGACCTGAAAGAGTACTTCTAGTGGGATGGCATGAAAAGAGATGTTGCTGAATATGTCTCTCGATACTTGGTTTCTCATAAAGTTAAAGTTGAGAGACAGAAGTCTAAGGGGATGTTACAACCATTACCCATACCTAAATGGAAATGGGAAAACATCACTATGGACTTCGTCACCGTAATTCCTAAAACATTCAAAGGCAATAATGCTATATAGGTCATAGATGATCGTCTTACAAAGTCTGCACACTTCATTGCTATTAGAGAGGATTTCTCTCTAGATTAGCTTTCCTGGATATATGTGAAGGAAGTGGTAAGATTTCATGGAGTACCCCATTCCATTATATCTGATCGGGATCCGAGATTTACCTCAGAGTTCTGGAAAAGTCTTCAGCATACTCTGGATATAGTGTTGAGTTGCAGCACTGCTTATCATCCTCAGACAGATGGGCAGTCTGAGAGAACAATTCAAACTCTAGAAGATATGTTGAGAGCTTGCTCTATGGATTTCAAAGGTGGTTGGGATCAACACCTACCTTTGCTGGAATTTTCTTATAATAATAGCTTTCACTCCAGTATTCAGATGGCTCCTTACGAATCTCTCTATGGAATGAAATGCATGACTCCAACTTACTGGGATGAAGTTGGGGAAAGAATGCTATTAGGACCTGATCTTGTTGATGAGATTGCAGAAAGGTTCAGATCTATTCAACAACACATAAGAGTAGCTCAGAGTCGAAAAAAAGTTATGCCGACAACTGAAAAAAGACCCCGAGTTTGAAGTGGGTGATAAAGTGTACTTAAGAATATCTCCCTGGAAGAGGGTCATGAGATTTGGAACGAAGGGAAAGTTGAGCCCTAGATATATCGGTCCTTTCAAAATACTGGATCGTGTTGGGAAGGTATCTTAACGATTGGCGCTTCCACCGAATCTCTCCCAAGTTCATGTTGTGTTCCATGTATCTTTCCTGATAATGTACATACCTAATCGTTCACATTTACTCAGCTCAGAAGTTGTACCGCTGGAGCAAGATCATTCTTATGAAGAACAACCAATAATGATTCTGGATCGTAACGAAAAGTACTATGGAACAAGACCACTCTCTTGGTGAACGTTTTATGGAGGAACCACCAATTAGAAGAACCTACATGGGAGCTTGATGATATGATGAGGGAGAGGTATCCTCATCTGTTTGTTAAAAATGACAAATTTCGAGGGCGAAATTTATTTTAAGGGGGGTAGAATGTAACACCCGAGAATTTTATGAGAAATATTTTGTTTTTATGTTATATAAATAATCAAAGAAATCTTTCACTACACACAACACTATGTTTAATTGCTTTACATGCAACTATGGCCTTCCTCGATAGCTTGCGTCGTACGCAATACCGAGTTTCACTAAACCACGATATGCTATTAAAATATTATTATAACTAGCCATTATGAATAGTAATAACCACTTTTTTAAATTTTGTAAATTTTAATTTTCAAAATGGACTTCATTTTTGGATTCGGAATATCAAAATTATCCTAGGGTGAAATTTTGGTATCTTTCTGAAAACTTTCAATTTTTGATGAATAGTGAAAACACTGGGTTACTATATAAAAACCGACTTTTTATTTAAATAATTATTTATTTTATTTAAATTTATTTTTGGTAAAAATTGATACATAATACCTATATAAGTTCAATGAAATTCATTGGAGTCATTTTATAATAATTTTAGATATATAAAAATTTTATTGAACTTTTCACCGTCTTTTACCCACCTCCTAGGAAAATTTCAAAATTCATGTAAAACTTAATTTTACTGCTTCTGTGAGTGGAATTTCAAAAATCTGAGAGACATGGATAATATCATGGACTATAATGTTGTTCAATTATATGAAAATAATTTTTGGTGAATAGTAACTTTTTACTTTTTTTTACCACGGTTAAAAGTAAATAGGGTAATTAAGGGTAAAAATGATATTATTAATACCCTAACAAATTTCATAATTCTATTTGATAAGTTTAATTAGACCAAAAACAACCTTATGAATAATATATGTCCATTTATGCCCACTTGGATTTGATTAGGACATTTATTGTTAATTTATTTAAATAAGGGTTAAAATAGTTAAAATGAATGTTTAATAACTAAATAATTTTTAATATAGGGTTATACATAAGATAAATTCGACTATAAATATTCATTAGAAATTTAAAAACATTTCCTTTATAATGGTAGTTTATTTGTAATTTTTAGACTTTAAATAATTTAATTTATGTATGACACAATGATGATGCAGTAATTATATTTTTAATGAAATATTGACAGAATTGATGTTATAAATACACAAATAAATGTAATTGGATACTTTTTTTGAATTAAAATAATTTTTTATGTTAATATGACATGTCAGTATTGATTTAATTAACATTGTTAGAACTAATCTTTTTGTTATGATTTTCACAAAAATCAATTACCAAATAGTGTCAAAATGGACATAAAATAAGTGATTAAAACAAATATTATATTATTAATATTTATTTTATTCCTAAAAATCTAAGGTTTGTCCAAATGACTTAGATATTGATATATATATTAATAATAAAAAACTTGGGGTTCGTTTGTCTTGTTATAGTATGTTTATTAACCTTATAGTGTATGAAAACAAGAAGACACGGTAAAAGTAAAATTATTTAACTTAAAGTTAAATCTAAATGGTAAGTTTAAAATAGAAACCTAAACTTGTCTAAATTCTATTGGATGAGAGTGTTTCGACCCATACCCTCCTTAGATTCGAAATAATTTAATTTCGAGCTATTAAAAACTGAATATGACGTTATAATAAAATAATATTTTTAGTTTTTCTAAAGGTGCCCCTCTCCTCCCTTATAAAAGGGCACCTCCTCCCTCTCTTCCTCACACAACTTTGAGCCTTCATGATCTTCCAAACCCAGAAAACTTCTTTTATACACTTCCCTAGAAACATCTTAGAGGTCGTGGTCTTCTTAAAAGTCCAATTTTAGTGCCCTAAGAGGAGGTCTCAAAGAGGCGCTTCAAAGAAGAGGTAATGTCCGTTACCGATTCTTTAAACTTTATTTCTTCTTCCACTTCTTCTTAATTAGTTGTTTCATTATAAAGTAATAACATAATTATCACTCATATACTGATATGTTATTATAAGTATTAAACAACCCTATTTCACTATCTATCGATCCTACGGAAAACGAAATCACCGCGCGTGTGTACGTACGGAATACCTTCTCCACGTCGTAGTGTAATCTTTTTTCCACCACCACCTTACTTGGATGGGTATAATGGTGTAAATAATAACTATATATGATTATTTTAATGTGATATTGATTCTGAAATACTATATATAAACTCCAATAAAATTCCACGATCATGGGAATGATATCATCTCTCGTGCATACGTACGGAATACCGTCTCCACGATGTGATGCGACTCATTCTACATTTTTTTCATTGCATAATGATTACATAAATAAATTGAGAGAATAAATATGATATTTATTACACTAATAACATTCTGTAAATGTGGTATCAATAACCTAAAAATAAGAATAAAATTTTATTCGACAAAACACGCATAAGAACAAAAAGTAATAAACACCCGAATAACAAGTAGTAATGAAATATTACTAATAAGAAGCTATGAATATAACCATATATGATATCATAAAAATATGTATGATTCTTGAATAATTCAATAACATTATTTAAATCATTATATAGGAGGTTTAGACACTTCCGAAGCAAATAAGACTTAAGGTAACGGAAAATATCACAATCTCATTTTTATCCGAGATTGTTTATAATTTGGTATTTACTAGGGTGTATTTTATCATCCACATCCAAGTTTCTTCAATATGTAATATTATTTATATCCTCTTACAATTGTTTAAATCTAATTTTACAATTTAGTGAGTTTTTAGTAAAATATATGAAAGGAATCTTTTGTCGTTTTTCGTATGATGTACTTTTTGACTTTTCTGACATAAGTACGAGAAGAATGTTTTTTTAACTTATACGGCATGAATGGATTTTTAAATCATTATTTCCAAGAAGCTTACTTTACATGTTTTCATGTTTATTTTTAATCAAATTCTTTTAGTTAAAAATTGTTTGACATGTTAAGAAAGGAAAATGTTTCTGAAGTAGAAAAGATATTTTCCCCAAGAATGGAGTTCAGGTGTTTTGTAAAAATTATTTTCCATCTAAGATAACATAGGTTTCTGTTTCTATCCCTATTTTTTTACATTGATTTGATTATGTTATGATGGAATTATTTTTATGATGTCCTTTTATCTTATATGGATTATTATATGATGGCATGATATTTAAGATTCCCATTTTTATTACATTGGTTATGCTATGATGTATGGTTTATGATTTTGTGGCACACATAAGAATTGTATCATTATGAGATGGGTGGGACCTATATCACCCTCCAATTCATTGGATAAAGATTTATATCTCATCAGATAGACATGTCTCGAATGGCAGGTAAATTTGGTTAAGTGAAACAGGACTGAAACGAGGAGTCAACTCGGTTCAAAAATGAACTTTGTCCGCTAAGATAGTCTTGGCTTTGAGTCGTGACTACAAATAAATGATTCTCTATGATTATGTGTGTATGAGACAAAGTTTCATGTTTTAAGTTATGATTATTTTGATTACATTTCACTACTATGATTTATCCCATGTTTTGAAATTATGATCTCTTTTGCAGGTTAAGATTTCCAAAATGTTATATTCTTACGAATATGATGTGATTGATATTTCTTTTGTATATCCTTACTAAGAATCTGAGCTCAGAATATTGTATGTTTTCTTTCCCCAGGTTAGGAAGAAGGTTATTAAATAATATATTCCAGAAGGGACTCTAGATATGATGAAATAAATGGGAGACAATATAGATGCTTTATGAACCAGTTGTTTATGTTTCCCAGTTTCTAAGGACACTATACCTTTACGGTCCTTTCCTGGTTTTGTTATATGTTGTAATAAGTGTGCTTCAATTTAGAAGTATTATTAATTTATGTAATGTATGGGTGGATATATTTGTTATAGAACCCCAAAGTAGTATCTTATTGATCCTGTAAACTCAAACCATATGCACCCCTTTGGATATTCATAGAACATTGAATGTATTTTGATGTAAGGAAAGGAAAAGATCCAAATTGAGGTTGAAGGGTTTCATGTTATCTAAATTCATTAACTATTGGTGAGATGGTGGGAGGGTTCCCACACCATCACTTGGGGTAGTTATCTCTATCCATTTTTTTAATTTGAGTTGTCTTTTTTAGTTTATAGACATTTTTGGGTAGTTTTTATCTATTGTATTCATACAATTATGGTTCATATATACATCAGTCTTATGTTGTTCTTTTCATCTTTGAGTATGTATATCATTCCACGTTCTTCATATCGGTTGGGAAGAAATTGTTCTCTTCGTGTATTGTTTTATACCAATGTTCTTATCGACATCCCATGGGGATCATGAACTCCCTTCAGGTATGTAATAGATCAAGTCATGTTCTAGGATTCAGGGTAACCTATATTGGTCCACTAAAAATTATATCACTTTTTTTTCAAAATCATTTATTTTATTTTTTATTAATATAATAAATATTTTTCCATATTTTATTACAATTCAAGGTAATTATATAATACCTAAAAATATTAAAAAAATTAGCATCATAAAAATCGTTTTATTATTCCTAAAATATATTTGAAAAATTGTTAATAACTATATTTTCTGATATGTTAACACATATTTTTTATTTGAAATCAATAGAATGATATTTTGTATAATCATTTTATTTAAATAATATGTAAGTTCTTTTCATGTAAAAGTGTCACTTAAAGAACTAAATTTAGAGAAAAAGGTTATATGGGTAGTATAATCTTTATCCAATAATATTTACAATGATAGGAATTGGATTTATCATTTACATATGAATCTTGGCTAGTTATATTTACCAAATACCAACGTGATAAATCATACTATAGTTAATATTTATAATGAACAAAACTAAAAAGGGGAAATTTGACAAAAAACTGATTATAAATATGATTTGTAATTAATCTCATTAAATAACAAAAAACTGAATAATATAAATTTATTATATATGTTAAAAATGATACAAAAAAATATTTTAAATAATTTATTTAAAAGAAAAAAAATCTAGATTTATTCTAATTAATTGGCCATATAAATATTTTTATAATATTTAAATAATTTTATAAATTGTTTAATATATACATAAAAATAATATCATCAAAAAATTATTTAATTATATTATTAACTTATAAATACATTGAATTTCTAAAAATAACATTTCAGAAATAAATATCACATTTTTTCTCAAATTAATGTTTTTAAATTAAATAATTTGACAAGTGAATTAATTCCTTTGGTAACTATATAGGACTTATATTTTTAATAAATTAATTTTTTCTATTCATACATCCTATTCCAATAAATAGGTTATTATGGATACATTATATTTTAAAAATATTATGTGATTCATCTAAACTCTCTTTTTCATTTAGTGCATTCTATAAATGAGATCATATTATTTAAATAGATATATTCCAAATAAAATTAATTGACATACATTCAACCGTCATTAATAATAATTACATATAAATTCATCATTATGATATAAAACAATTGAGGATAATTTTGGATCCTCATATAATCAAGATCCATATAAATTCATGAGATTAGATGTGTCTTCAAAAACATTAACTAGAATAGTATTCTTTCTTCATATCAATTTCTCTCGATGATCAAAAATATCTTCTATTTTTTACTCTATGTTAAATCTTGATCTAGTGGAAAAAATTATGAGTTATGTTCATGTGATGGATCATGTATGTACTTTCTCATTATAGAGACAATGAACACATAATTATTTTGAGAGAGATTCGGAGGAAGCTACAGTCGATAAGCTACCATATTGGTATGATCAAACTTTCCAAAAGATCAATATACCTAGGATTTAGTTTACCCATTTATTCAAATATCATCGCCCTCTTATAGAGATATATTCAGAGAAATACCTTTTCACCAACATCAAACTCTATGTCATTCAACAGATTTTTAGGATAAGTTTATATCAATTCTGAGCTGCTCGTATATATTGTTGAATGAGGTAAACCTTATCTTCCATTTAAACATTTATATTAGGTGCTAGTATCTTTATCTCTTAAACAATAGTCCATAATTCATTATTTATGAACTATAACACCAAATTATTTTGTGAAATATATTTGTAAAATGAGTATAATTTTTTTTATATTTTCCCTTACACTTATGAGAGAGTCCATATTGAATTATTCATAGCATTGAGTTTATATGAAACATGGCATATTATTAAATAAAATTTATATGAATTTATCACCTAGATATTGAAATGGAGGGTATGAAAAATAGTAAATAAAATATTAAAATTAATGGTTTACAGATGTATATGAAATAAATTATTTGGTTACCAATTATTTATAAATTAAAATAATATAAATATTTGAAATTAAAGGAAACATATCTCTAAAAAAATATGCAAACAAAAACATATTACATTAATTAGTTGATCAATCCAAATTTGGAGAATTATAAAAATGATATGTATATATTAGATATTCAATAATTTTTTTACATTAAAATAATGTTTTTATGGGAATTGGATATAAATAAATCAAATTTTAGAATTACAATATGTATTTTTGTAAAAAATAGTTTTCTATCATTTATATGAATAATTTTTTAAATTAATAAATGTTAACTTAAGAAAATTCATTTATAAAAATAAAACTAATTTTTGAATGAATATTATAAAAATTACCATGGGGTGAATTTCTTAAAATTATCATAAAAATGATATTTTTTAAGAATAGTGACAAATAAAATATATCAAATGAAAAAACTATTTTTATATAAAATATATATAATGGAGAATAATATTTTAAATTGGCTTTAAATTATAAATAGTTAAACTATTTATATTAATAAAATTTAGGTCATTGTAATCATTTTAATGTTAAATTTTTATGTGAAAACATTTTAATCTTTTGAACATGTTCCCTTTCAAAAACATGCATACCCATCACGTTAGTAGGATTACACTTAAATTAAAATTTTCCTGTTATATAAATTTAAATTCGTATAATAGATTACAATTTTTAATATGAATAATTTATTTTATCTATTATAGGAAACCTAATTTTTGACCATAATGAATATTGAAAACTATAAAAACTATTTAGTGTAGTTAATGTAAAACTGGTTTCACTATAGGGTTAAATTCAAGAGGTACGGATTAAAATAATTTAATAACATTAAAAAAATCAAAATTTTTTGAAATATATCAACCATGAATTTTCTTAGGATATTTATTAATCCATTTTGTATCCTATTGGAATAAAAAATATGTATGTAAATTTTTATGATTTCACAAATTACCAATGAGGAATTCAGCGATCTAATTAAATACCCCCACTCTACTCTCTTATTAATAAACTAAAAATTATTGTTCATCCAATCCCATATTAAATACATTCCTAAAATAAATCATCACATCAATAAGCCTTATTATTTTAATTAATCATTACTATAATGGATTTCGGTGAAAATATAATGAAGATACCCAAGTCACATTTATCATTCATCAATGAGTATTTTTATTTTAATTCTTATTCCACCTCCTTTAATGATTATTAAAAAATTTAGGTTTAGAATCCATACCCCATCAAGAATTAAGCATATATCTAATAATGAAACTAAAATATAATGAAGATACATATAGAAGTCTTGTATTACAGATGAATACACAAATAACAAAAACAATTTTTTTTCAAGGATGAGTTTTCTGCATTTAGATTATCCTTGAATATATCTCTTAGTACACTCCTTGGAATCCTCAGGAAAATAAACACAGTAAGGCTGATTTCAAATGAACATTAAGGGTAATTACAGTATAATTAATAATGAATCTATGAAAAATATCATTAGATAAAGGTAAAAAACATAAAACACAATCTATGTAATCAATAAACGTATATGGAAGTGTGTAATCAATATGTCATGGTAAATAACTAAAACTATATTCAATTTAAACAACTAGAGAAAGAGTAATAAATATGTAATTGAATATAACTAAAATTAATTCCATTTAATAAATGAACTCAAAAGGAAATTCATTCATTGGCTTGTTAGTGAAAAATATCATAGATAAATAATAATTGAAACTAAATGTTGTAAATTATTTATTAGTGGACATAATTTCGAAGTCATATGAAAACATTTATATTAATAATAATCACAAGATGGTTTATAACTCTAATAATAAACCAGTTTAATTTGTGCGATTATTTTTTCTAATGATAACTTGTTGATACATCAATGGGATATATAAATTTCCAACCCCACCAATCATTTCTTTCATAAATAATTCCATGTAACAAATAATAAAAATAACTAACATGCTGAATAAAATATCTATATAGAATATATAATACATATTTGTCAATGTTTTCTCATATAGTGAAAAAATTATCAATGTAATACATCATATGCAAGAATGATATTCGTTTTATGAAATTATCATTACCATGATAAATGACATTAGTATATATGGAAAATTCAATATATAATGATCATTAAAAATTATAATATTTAAAAGAATAATAATAAAGGAATTAAGGTTGTGAATATCAATAAAATATTAGGGTACATAAATAATAAATCATCCATAGGATGAATAATGGCAGTATTATGAAAAAATATCCCAAGTGGAGTAAAATATATTTTCATCATATTTAGTGAAATAAAAGAACTTGGAAAACATTTTTGAGGAATATATCATTTTGATTTGAAATTATATATGAAAAAATTAATTTTTTAAATGAATCATCAAAAAAAATTCTTTAAAAATTAACAGTTTCACTTATAAATTGATACTTTGAAAAAATGAATGTCGTTAAATCTGCACACGATGTACAAGGCTAAAAGAAGAATACATATCATTGGAAATGGTTAAAAATTAATGTTCTGAAAGCAGTAGGATTTTTTCATTTAATATAATTTTATAAAATATAATTATAAAATTTATATTTAAACAACCATTCTGAAATAGTGAAAAAAATTTAGGACGTCATTTTTGGAAAACTGGGTTTTCAGAGGAAAAAAAATTCTCTAACTAAAGAGGTAAGTGATGTCAGGTTTTTTTAAAAATCATTTTCTAAAATAATTAATATAAAAATGAATGTAAAATGGTATAGTTACATGAAAATTTTCATGAATAAAAATACGAGAATAAAATAATATTGTTTCTTAAACATTAATAAAATAATTTCCTCTAATATAAATTCATGTTTAAACAATTCCGATCAAATTGAGATTGGGTTGTAAACCCATAAAAGACCATAAATTGATGCAAGAATAAATAAATGAATCGATCTTGTATTAAAAATTCAAATATAAATAAAATAAGTATAAATAAATAAATATATCATAATAATTTCTTATACACATAATCATAGAATATTAACTACAATAATTAAGTAATATAACCCAATAAAAGGGAATCAGGTTATGAAATTATTTATCACATGGAAATATTTATTTAAAATCCACTTATAGAAATTATTTAATTGAAACTCATAAAACTATTTTGATAAAATAATTCATGATATATTATATCAAAATGGATACTATATAGACCACATAAAATATGTTATTTGTGAATATATCATTTATCTCACAGATTTAAAATATGAGATAAAAATTACTTAACATGAATTTACTTTTGGGTAAATTTCCCTTAACATATAGTATAATGGTGTTAAATATGTCAAACATTTATAAAAGAAAAATACTTATATTTATAATGTCATATATGATCTACTTATAAAATATTATTACATGTTTGTTTTTAATCTTTAATTATGTTAACTATTTCAAGTGTTAATTTCCTAGTATTTCAGGTATGATTTTATTTGTTACTTATTTTTATTATTAATTAGATCATTCTTTCAAAATCTACAAAATTTAAAACAAAATTAAAATATCATATATATTTACTAAATTTTTATTTTTAGTAATTCATAATATTTGGAGATAAGAAATGATATGAACCATTCATTGAGATGGTATGCCATACGTAAACATGAAAGCTACATTGATTTATTTTTTATATTAAAATTAAATAATAGAAATACTTATTATAATTAAAGAATCATACATATTTCATATATGTTTAGTTTTTTATTTATACAACCATATATACATTCCATGTATTAAAATAATGATTCACATTTAATTGTGATGGTAGAAATCCACACATCAACAAAAAATTTTATCGTATTCCAAAAAAAGGGAATGAATAAATGAATTTGTAATATAGATATTATAGAAACATAAAATAACTATAAATATCATATATACCATATAAAAATTTATTTTACAAAATAATTCCCAACCAGAACTGGTGGTAAAGGGAAAATGAGTAATCATCATTTCACAAGGCCGTAGATCTCCATACACGAACGGTATGTTCATTCCCCATTACATGAAGTTTCATTTAACTATAGATATAATCCATATAATAAAAATATCTAATCATTTTGAGGATATTTTTATTATATAATAACCACATAATAATATTTTAGGGGTTGGATAATGAAAATTAATCAAAATATATTTAGGAAGGATGATATTTCTTATTTAGGTACCTTTTATTGGTTTGCACCAAAGGGCTTTGATGGAAGGATTTATTCCAATGGTGGGGCTTCTATGTTGGTGTTAAGAACGTTTATGATGTATTTTGTTGAATATTTTCTGATACAATGTGTCTTTATTTTTTTGACAAATAGTGATGGGTGATTTACCTTTTAGAGGTGTAGAGGAGTGGCCATCTAGTATATTTTAGAAAAGGGAATTCTACCCTTATTTTATCTATTAAACGTGGATCCAACAAGGGAGAACATTTAACAAAAGAGACCGTGGGATATAAATCGTAATATCCAATGTCCTTGGAATATCTTTCTAGTTCGGTTTGGATCTTAATATTATGATTTAGTCCCTTATTATGATAATTATTACTTAGTCATTGTAATTACATTTATAAAATACTTAATCTTTTTTTACAGAAAAATATTTACATTATTATAAAATTTAAATTTTTATTATTACAAATACTATATCCATTTTTCTATATTACAATCATATAATTCGAAGAAAATAAGTTAAATTAATTCCTCCTGATGGAACGAAAAAGAATGTTTTCAAAGTAAAAATATTCAAAAGATTGGTATGTTTTTATATAAACTGTCAAAGTGTAATTGATTTCAATGAAATAAAGTAGTTTAATTTATGTAAAATTCAATAACTATATTTAAAAACTAATAAAAATTATAAGTTATCCTTATTGTTAAATTTGATGATAAAGATGGATTGAATTAAAATTCACTATTTTTTACTAATCATCTTGAAATGAAATATTCTTGAAAATAGAAAAAACTCACCATATCCATATTTGATGTTTTAAATTAAAAAATGTTGTTTTTTTAATATAAAAATTTCTAAAATTTCTAAAATTTGGGTTTAGTATAGTTTACCTATTAAAATTTTGTAAAACTACATTTATTAAAATATAGGTTTTAGAAATCAAATTGGGATTGTTCTTATATAATGCCAATATAATCTACTATATGAGTATAAATTTTTTATTTGATATATAATATAGGATGATATATAATATAATTTACAAATATTTTTTTTAATTTATTAAAATAGAACATCTAGGTGATCATAAAAATGAATGTATTTCCTTCCAAATCAATTAGTTTATATTTTCAAATCTAATAAATTTAAATCCAATGAAATCATCTTATAATTGTGTATGCAATAAATATTAATAAATTATATATAATTATATATAAAAATTAATTTATTTTTAGGATATATCTTAATATATATTAAATAATCTTATCATTACTAACATATTATTATTTTGTAAAACATTATGTTGTGTGTAACACATGAGATATAAATACTCGTTGTTCCATGTAATGTATGTTAACTCAGTATCACATTCATTTAATTACATGTTATATATTGGAATTATTTATAATATTAATTTTTTTGGAATGTATTATGAAATTAAATTCTTATATGTTCTTGGTGATGTGTGTCATTCACACTATAAAATTTAATTTTCTTACATCAATATTTTGGGGCTTTACATTCACCCCACATCAAATAAATTACATCCTCAAAATTTAAAAATGATCTCAAAAATCTAGGGAATTTTATTTGAAAATTAATTTTTTGAAATCCCACATTTTAGGAAGATTTAACAGAACATCCTCTTTATAGGGGAGCATAATAAGTCTAAACGCTCACATGGAATTACATATTATTATATTTTCATATTGGAGAAAATAGTGGCATGTGAATATACGTACATGAAGGAAGAGTATAAATATTTATAATGATTATTTTAAGTTCTCAATCACATAAAAGTGAACGATAAATGGAAGAATTTTGGCCTCAAATAAATAAATATATAATGATATAGAAGATGATCAGTGAAACAAAAATTAATATATTTGGATTTTTTTTTGATAATTTGTGTAATATTAATAAATTAATTTACTTATTATGTATATAAGGATATTTACATACTTAATATATTTAAATAAATAAAATTTCTTCTTTTTTTATTCTTATATTAATTTCAAATTCATCCATTTATTCAGGAAATGGATATCTTAAAATAAAGTATTCTACCAAAACCACTAATATAATCATTAAATATATCTTATGGGCCATAAAAGAGTGAATAGTGAAACTATTGTTCTATAAATATTATCCAATGTCAATATGGTTAATAAATATATCCCTAAACATATAAAATTAACACCAATATTTCATCATTTCATTTATTCATCAAATTTCATAATTAAAAACAATAACATATTTTCCAATAAATTTTGTAGGAAAATATTAGAGGAAAACCCCTTTTCATCCTTTGGTTTTTGGTTTAAGACCCATTTCCTTTCTAGAAATTATGGGTTGTCAGTCGACATAAATATTGACATTTGCTAAAACAATATTAATATAATTTCTAAAATAAATATGTTAGCTATCCTTGAAATATTTTTGATCACCAAATTTCATTTAAATTACAGTTATCAATACATCCATAATATAAATATATTTCAATTTTTTCTGCCAACATATGTCCTTTTGTGGTCATATTTTAACTATATTCATTAATGTTCATTGGCTATTCAAATACATCATAATGGGTTTTAATGAAAATGTGAATTTTATTAAGAATATCCCTGATGAGTGTTAAACCAAGTGAGTGGTAATGATCGTTGTAATGTACCATGTTATATTGAATTAGGACCCATGCACCTTGTCATAGTTGTTTCCCCACGGTACATATGTTCCTCAACCACACCCATATATTGAATGCATAAATGATTTTATTTATAATAAATCCAACCTAATCTCTAATTTATAAAAATTCTATGATTTTATTCTATACATATCCTCAAAGTGTATCTTAGGACTAATTCCCTAACATATGTTTTACAAAATCTAGTTTCATAAGGTTTTTACTAAATTATATTTTCATAACAACTATAGTGAACTGATCGCAACAATCTTTTATCCAGCTACTACCATTAAATTTTCCTAAAATTCAAGAAAATTTCATCCCAATGGACCAAAAAATTTAGTCGGCTTGGTAAATTAAAAACATGCACGAGTCTTGTAATAAAAATTAATACACATGTTATAAAATAATTATTTTTTAGGATAACTTCATTCACTCTAGAATATCCTTGCAGATATTTCTTATTAAACTACATAGAATCATTTTGAAAAGGAAAATAATAATGATTAGGTAAAATTATCAATAGTGGTAAGTACATTAGAAGTAATAATGAAGAAAATGTGAATAATCATTATGTAAAGGTAAATTGCTTAACACACATTCTATCTGATCAATAAACAAAGAAGGATGTTTGTGAACAATATGGCAGGGTAAATAACTAAAATCACATTCTGTTTAAATAACTAGAGATATCATAATCAATATGAAAATACCAATAATTAAACACATTCCATTTACACAATGCTCTGAGAGTGAAACTCATCCATAGGTATGTGTATGAAGAATCTTATTCGAAAATAATAAAGAAATAAAAATATCATAAATTATTAATTATTTGATGTCTTTTCTAAACCACATGATAACCTATATAGTCAAGGACTTTCACATGATGGTTTGAAACTATTTTTAGATACCTAATTATTTTATGTATATAATTTTCCTATTATGACATGTTGATTCATTTAATGGATATATAATTTCTATCCAAAACCATTCATTGAAAATATAAAGCATTCCTCATATTGAATAAATGAAATAAAAAAAATTACAAAGAAAATTTTATTTAATAATGAATAAACATTTATCAATATTTTTCTAGATAATAAATTAAATATTAAAAATTGATAAATGTAAAAATAAATTTTTTTACGTAATAAACAATTCCATGATAAATTATATGGATAATTAATGGAAATTTAAGCTTTACAATTCTTATGAAATTTGAATATTTCAAGGGGAACAAACAATGGAATAAAATAAGTGAATTTCATTATTATTATTGTCCAAATAAATTAGAAAACATCTATATGAAAAATAAAAATGGTATCCACACAAAATATCCCATGTAGAATAAAATAATGATTTTTTTGTTGATGAAATATTTGAAGAACATTTGAATATTATTGAGTAAAATATATTTATTTGAATAACAATCTGTTAAAACGTTTCATTGAAAATTAATTTTTTAAAAAATTTTATAATAGTAATCTTATAAATATTAATATTTTTATTCGATGAAATGATGATGGGTAAATTTGTAAACTATATACATGATAAAAGAACATTTATTTTTCATGGTAAATTTTTATAAAAAATCATTTTTCAAAAAGAGATACATAGAGTCCTCTGAAAAAATAATTTAATATAAAAAAGGATAAATATGACTCTAATAATTCATTTTTATAGTCTAAAAAATTTCACACTCATTTTAGAATATATGGTTTTTAGATGAAAATAGCTTCTCTGACTAAAGAGTGAATTAACGTCATGTATTCTTAAAAATATTTTATAAAACATTTTAATTACCAAAGTGTGAAAAATTGTAAATATTTCATGAAAGTGGTTGTGAATGACCAAATAAAAAAATTAATGGGTTTGACATAAATTTATCAAATAATTTTCAGAAATTGAAATTCAAGTGTAAATTATCCAAAAAAATTTAGATTAAGATGTAAAACAATGAAATGACCATAGTTTTGATTTTATAATCATAAAATGAAAAGATTGTGTGTGAACAATTTCAATCCACATAAGCGAAGTGGAAATAAAATAGTATATTTTGAAATTTTTTTACATAATAAATCATAGAATAATAATGATAATTTGGAAGTAATGCATCCAAATGAAAGGGTATGAGGTCCCAACATTCTTTATCACTTGTTATCATTTAGTTATTATCCACATAAAAGAAATAATTTATATTTATATTCAAAATAAAATTAAAATAAAATTATTTTTCATATAATAAATCATAATTTTTAGTAGATACACCAAAAAAATGATGTAATTTGTAAATATGTCATTTATCTCAAAGATGTAAAATGTGAGATGAAAATCCCTTACCTTGAATTTCCGTTATGGTTAACACCATTTTAATTGTAGTATTATTATTTTAAAAATTCTTCCAACATATAATAGAACAATAATAATATTTATAATATCATATTTGATCTTTTTATAATATTTTATGACATGTTTGTAATCAATTTTTCCATTTTTCACAATTTTGAATTTTAATGGAATAGTTTTTAGAGTATGTTAGGACATGTTAACAAATTAACCTATTAATTTGATCATGATTTTATTTGTAAAATAATGTAAAACATGATATAAATAGCATGTATATAAATAATATATGTATTTATAATAATCAATAATATTTTGAGATATGAAATAAAATGCACCATTCATATAGATGGTAGGTCGTACGTATGCATGAACACTAAATTCATTTATTTTTCATAAGAAAATTAACTGATATATATATATATATATATGTATATTATAATTCAATTATCTTAAATATTTCATATATTTCACATTGGGTTATTAAAACCATCCATTATACATTTCATGTAATGCTTAAATGAGTCAGATCATATTTAGGAGTCAGCAGTCCACATTTCCATAAATGATGTTATCATATTCTCACAAAATTGATACCATAATGGTACGTCATATATACAAATTAAAAAATAATAAATAAATTTTTAATATCATATATATAATTTATAAAAATATTTTCCATCATAACTCTCAACCATTAATTGTAGTACTGGATAAACAATCAATCATCATTTCCTGAGGCAGTAGTTCATCGTTCAGGAATGATATGTTTGCACCGATTATTTGAATGGCTTTGTAACATTAAACAAAACCATTAAGATAATAATATATCTATATATATATATATATATTAGATATTGGTGTTAATATATTATCATGTTAAAATAATATTTTATATTGTGTATAATGAAAATAAAACAAAAGAGCTTGAGTAATGACGTGGCGCCTTCTTTAGGTAACTCATGTCGGTTTGCACCGAATGGATTCCATGTATGTATTTGTACCTAATTTTATTCATGTAGGATGAGTGGAGTGATGATTAAGATATATTGTTTTCAGTTATTTTTTGATCTAATTTTTTATGATAGGTGAGAGGAAGAGGGATGGGTGACCGCCTTTTTATAGTAGATGATGAGTGGTATTATTGTAATTTTTTTAAAAGGGAATTCCACCCATGTTTTTTCATTGATAGGTGGATACAATATTTAAAAAAAGTCAATAAAATATATTATATGGTCTAATTATGAATAGAATAATTCATATTTACATATTTCTAGGTTATTTTTGCTATTATGATTATGGATTAGTGCCTTATTAATCTGATTTTCTTCTTAATAATTGTATTTAATTTTAATTTCATAAGAAAATATTTTATGTAAAAAACCAATATTAAATCATTTGAATATATAAAATATTATTATTCCAAATATTTAATCTTTTTCTGTAAATTCCAATCATGGATGTTTCATAAATTAATTTAAATTTAATCCCCCGGATGGGATGAGAATGAATTTTTTTATAGTAAAAATTATCAAATGGTTGGTATGTTTGTATTTGGAAATTCAAAATGAAATTCATTCCAATGAGCCAAAATAGATTAATTTATAAATAAAATTTAAATAAACATTAAAAATTATCAAATATATAATTTTTCATTATTACTAAATTAGATTAATATACAATTTTGAATAAAACTCAGTATTTTTCATTATTCATTATAAAATGAAATATTATAGAAAGTTACAAAAAAATCACCCAAACCTAATTATTATTTTTCAATTTCAAAAAATAAGATTATTTTTACATATAATTATTATATATATTCCAAAATGATACTTCAAATAGGATCCCCATTTGAAGGATATAAAACTACCTTGATAAAAAAAATTAGTATTTATTCATAAAATTAGGTTTGTTCTTATAGTATGCCTATAAAATATATTTGATGAGTATAAAAAATATTTTATTTTATATAAAATATATATAAATAATCAATATTCTTCAATAATAGTAATGAATTTAATTTTCTAGGATAAAACAGCTTTGTGAGGAAAAAAATATTTACTCCATATTCAATTGGTTTATATTTACATATATAATTAATTAGAAGCCATAGAACTCATCTTGTAACTTCATAAACCATATATTTTTACAGTTAAATTAATAAAATTCATAACCACTAATTTAAGTGATAGGTTACATTTTATTATATTACATTATAATATTTTTAATAATATATCGATGGTAAATAAAATATGGTCGTGCGTGTAATGAAAGCAATTAAAGAAACTTGTTTTTGTTTACGACATATGCTAAATATATATAATGTGAATTTAAATCCATATCATGTATTTATGTTATTAAAATATTAAATATATTTTAATGTCTCAAGATATTACATTCCTTTACGCGCTTGGTGTTGCGTGTCGTACAAACTATTGAATAGAAGGTTCTTAATTTCGTAGTTCAGGGAATTACAAGATGGTTTTATATACATAGTGTCTTATACATAATGATATTATTATATGATAGTGTAATGACCTACAAAAATTTCCATAATCATAATTTTTTTTAAAGAAATAATCATTCATGTTTACAACAGACTTCCACCTCCCGAACCGATATCATTTTTCCATTGTCACATCCCATGAATGTTTATAATGATAGATATAATGCATATACATATATACGATATTTATAAAATAATTATACTCTTTTAATAATTTTTTCTAATTAAAATTATTTATTTACATTTTATAAGGGATAAGATATTGTCACTCATGTGTATGACACACTACTGCCTCACAATGTGATGTGATTCTTCATTCACAAGCAGATAAAATAAAATAAGGATATATTAAACTACTATACATGATGTACTAGAAATAATTATGAATATAATGAAATTTATATACATGAGTATACCATTACAAATATATTTTATCTTTATTCTAATTAAAATTACAGTGAATGAAATATCTAGTTGAGAATCACCCTTTTACTGGTTTTATAACTCATATTATACCCATGTGGTAAGGATGGTTGACAAAATTTTCTATTTTTGAGGCATATATTATGTAATACATATATCATATTTATTATTTATATATACATCCCATTTGAAATATAATATATGGAATTTATTTAATTGCATGATATTATATGTTTCATAAAGTGTTAATCTTTCAAGGCTCATACAATTTAATGTTAAACAAGTGGTAAGGTTTTGATGGTACAATATTATAATTTATCAAGATTTCTCATGATTGGGAATTCATCAATGAAATATTATTATCTAAAAATTAATAAACTAATTTACTTTCTTATCCTATATTTATTTCATCAGAATAAATGTTTTCCCATCATGTAAAATTATATACTCAAGTGTTCAAAATAATAGTTTTAATAAAGATTTCCATTATTTCTCTCTTCGATCGAACTAGTTTTTCATCAAAAAACCTGAAATATAATAATGTTTTCAATTTTATATAACAATCATGAAATGTTTCACTAAATAATGTTTTCCCATGTTTTACATTCATATGATTGTTTTCCAAATGATTCTACAGTTTTTTCCAAATAATGCATGTTTTGGAACATCCCAATATATTAATTCATAATAAAATCATTCTCTACGAAAATACAACCAGAGGACTAGGTATAAGTAGATAGTGTAGGATGGGGTTTTATTCCAGTCAACCAATATTATTTGAAATTTTTTTATTCATTTTAAACATTATAATTTTTATTAATCGTTTGTTAACAAATTTAAATCTTAAATGTGATGACAAATTTTTTAATATTAATGGGTTGTAATATATATATATAAGGTGGAAATTGGAATATAAATGGAAAAATAATGACATTTAATATCATATTAAAACATATTTTTCTTATTTCAACAATTTTATTATTTTTTAATGAAATTATTTAAATAATAATATAGTAAAATGTCATTATTTTATATTTTGAAACATTTTATTTAATTTAACATTAATGAAATAATTAAAATAATTTAATTGAAATATTTTAATTTTAAACAATACTTATAATTAATATTAACCAATTAATTTATAGTAAACCTATAAATTACTTTTATTATATATATTTTAATATCTTCCAAATCATTTACTTTATTTTTCAAATAATCTAATAAATATTTTTTGGAATTGAATATATAGTTAAAGAAATTATATAATAACTAAAAATTTAAAACAAATTACCACCGTGAATATATTTTTCATATACATTATATTTCTTTTATGATTCAATAAAATCTATTTTTCGATATGTGAACACATAATAGAAATTTTGACGTGGGGTAATGGAATTTTTTAACATTATTTTATTTATATAATATATTTCCTTTCCCTGGAAATGTATCCAATAAAAACTCAATTTCAAGAATATGGAGAGAAGAATAAAATTAACTTCATCAAATAATTGTTATGTTGAAAATTTTTTCCCTCATCATTTATATTAAAATTATATTCAACTAATTAACCCTTTAATAAGGTGATAAATTTTAACTCAATTACTATTCGTATTGATAAAAATAAATGGAGGTAATAAACAAATTACAACATGATTCTAATTCTAAATTTATTGTTATTCAATTTAATAACTATAATATTTAACAATTACTTTTAATAAATGTGTAGAAAATGATATAATACTATTTTCCAAAAAATATATTTTTTTAAGCATGAAATTTTTATATTTATATTTTATACCTAAATTTTTTTTTCCCATTTCAAACATTTTACAACAAAATTAATAAATAACGTTAATTAAAAAAATTATCCCATAGTTATTAATAATATTTTTTAAAATAAAAATACTTTATATTCCTAAAAAATTCATAAAAACATCACTTTTAAAATCAATTTTTTTATATATTCTGATCACATTATATATAAAGAACTCTTGTTTTAAATATTAAGGATGTATATTTATAAATATATATTAATTAATATTAATTACAGAAAATACAATAGATCGATATCAAATTACTCCTTATAGTTTAAATATGTTATATTGTTTTTTTAAACTTAATGTTTCATATAAAAGATTATATCGAAGAAACATAATTATATAAAGTGGAATATTTAAAAATATACTTATGGTGTTAAAAAAATTATATCAATATCAATTTAATAAATACATCAATATATTATTGATCACTAATTTGATAAGGATACTATAATTACTATTTCTAGGGATAATTACTATTATTGATCACTAATTTGATAAGGATACTATTAATATTATTTCTATGGAAAATTCTATATTTATTTTTATTCAATTCAATAACTATAATAGTTCAAAATTAATTTTAATAAATTTTCAAAAAATGATATAATACTATTTTCCCAAAAATATATATTTTTAAGCATGTAATTTTATTATTTATATTTTATGCGAGAAAAAATTGTTTCCCATTTCAAACATTTTACCACATAATTAATATACAACTTTAATTAAAATAATTATCCCATAGTGATTAATATTATTTTTTAAAATAAAAATACATTACATGCCAAAGGATACTATAATTTTATAAGGATACTATAATTATTATTTCTATGGCTAATTACTATTATTGATCACTAATTTGATAAGGATACTATAATTACTATTTCTATGGTTAATTACAATTATTGATCACTAATTTGATAAGGATACTATAATTACTATTTCTATGGCTAATTACTATTATTGATCACTAATTTGATAAGGATACTATAATTAGTATTTTTATGGATAATTATAATTTTTTTATTCAATTCAATAACTATAATATTTATCAATTACTTTTAATAAATGTTTAAAAAATGATATAATACTATTTTCTAAAATATATATTTTTAAGCATGAAATTTTATTATTTGTATTTTATTCCTGAAAAAATTGTTTACCATTTCAATCATTTTACCACATAATTAATATAAAACTTTAATGAAAATAATTATCCCATAGTGATTAATATTATTTTTTAAAATAAAAATACATTACATTTCTAAAAACAATCATATAAACATCCCTTTTAAAATAAAATTTTTTTAGATATTCTGATAACATTATATATAAATAATTCTTGTTATAAATTTTAAGGATGTATATTTATAAATATATATGAAATAATATCAATTACAGAAAATCCAATAGATCGATAAAAATTACTATAAACTCCAATATAGAGGATATGGATACCACTATATCAAATAGTAGATCAGGACCCACCAGTTTCCCATTGTGATTCAAAACCAAAAACATAATTTCCATTGTTATATAATATGATTCTAAGCCATATAAAATTGGTTTTAGGGGGATATGGGCCATAAAAATATAATAATTAAAACCATATAATTGTGTTCCACAAGAACAACAATCATTCATCATATCAGAGCCGATGAAAAGAAATGGGTTTCATAAATACAATTACATCCTAATAACAATTTATCCATAGAAATAGTAATTATTGAATCCTAAAATAATAACCATTATAAATAATACTTACCATCAAATAGATTTATAATTTTTTATAAAATTATTTTTAAGTATCATACTAAATAATTCTTGAAGAAAACATCCTTTTCATTTTAAGAAAAAAAATCATGAAATTACTAAGTAAAAAAATTACCCATAATAGAAACATGTATTAATGTAATGGAATATTTAATTCATTAAGGTGTCATGAAATAAGGTAAATCTACTCAATACTCATAAGTTATAAAAAAGACTTTTCATATATTTTTTTCTCAGAAAATTCACAAATCGCTTTCTTTTGAAAATGAAAAGTATATTATTTTCAGAACTATTTTATTAAAAATTATAAAGGTAGTAATGAATTTAATTATTCATTTTATATTGGTAAAATACTATTATAATTTTTTTTAAACATACCCATTGATGATAAATATAGAATAGTGGATACTTCAACATAAACAATATTGAAGAAAAATTATATTGTGAAATAAACCATAACAAATATCATATAATTTATATATGAATTAAAAAAAAATTATTGATTAATTGTATTCACTATAAATATATATAAAATTTATGGGAATAAAATATAAGATAATTAAATGTCTTTTTCATACATAATCAATGAATGATATGACCCATGAAATAGTAGTTTAATTCAATGATGAAAAATTGAGTTAAGAATTCACATACTTAATGACTTGAATTTCATTGTTCATAATGAAATCTCATATATAATAGATATTAATTAATTATATATGTATTAATTACATTCATCATAACCTTAATGGGTTTTCCTAACAACTTGTCACATGTTTGTTAATATTAGGTTTTCAAAATCCCAAATATTGGTGTTTAAAGCCTCATTTCCCATGCAGGATCCATTTTGGTAGTACAATTCCATATAATTTGATCATGGTAAAATTATTTCCAGAATTATAATCATGGTTTAGAAATCATATTTATTCATTATAGAAATATATATATTTATTCACAAAAACTAGATATTGAAAAATGATTTAAAATATATATGTAGACATTATGCTGTATGTATGCATGAACTTTGTTTTCATTTTTCATATAATGGAATTAAATAATTGTAATTGATAATAAACCATTAAATAGTCATTTTAATGTCTTATATATCATATATTTTCATAAAAATTATCCATATTTCCATCTATGTGGATGTTATGTGAAAACAAATCATATCACATAATGGAGATGGTTTTCCATATGTACGCATGAAAGTTATTATCTGTTATAAAAATATTGGATGATGATAAGGTGGATACTATATTTTCATTAAATATGTATAATTATGATATAAATATTATATATAATCAATAATACCATCCTGATAACCAACCATATAACATGGCAATGAAAACGTATCGTATTGCAATGTAGAAACTAAAAGTTTTGCATACACATGATTGAAACAGTCACATGTTGTTTGATAGTAATTAAGGTGTATAATAGTGTTCTTTATATTCATATTAAAATTTCAAAATATTTATGATACTGACGATATTTTTTTATGATAAATAAAATGATATAGAGTATTTATGGAAGATTTCAAAAAGATAGTGATCAGTTAGAGTGATTAACTCTTTTTCGAAATGCGTCCTTTATAACTTATATAAATTGCTATTGGGTTGGTATTTATGGAATAATATAACATATATAATTTTTAGAGATAATTTTATAAAATTATTTTCAAGTAATGGTCTATATAGAACTCTTAATGTGTAGCAAATAAGTGAGGGAGTAGATGTTGTTTTGTAATTCAGGTGAGGGGAAATTTTGAAATTATCAAATGATTAAATTATAATACAGTAATTTTATATTATAATATCATAAAATTGTTATTTATTTGAATATAATATACTATTATATGATGATATCATCAATAAAAAATTTTATATTGGTTTTTCCTTGATTTTAAACCATATCATTTTGATTAACTGTTAGTTAACCTATATTAATTTTTACTACTATAACAATATTTTCAATAGTAAAAGGGTGTAATTTTTATTTATGTTAGATAAATTAGATAATAAAATAGAAATATATAAATTTTTTGACCTTATAATAATCAATTTTTATTTTTAAATATATTTGAGGATTTTTAAAAAATTTAATAAAATATTATATTCATAAAAAATCATTAATATCTGGTTTGATTATATTCATTACATTGACTTGAATAAAATGAATTAAACAATACAAGATTATAAAAAATTAATATACCCCAAATATGTATGAATTATCTATAAAATTTATTTAAAACCATAATTAGTTTAATTAATATTTATTTTAATAATTTTAAAATCATTAATTAGAGTGTTTCCTTAATTTTTTAATTATTGTATCACCACTATTTAATTATTTAATATAATTATTATATCCCTAAAAATAAAAAAACATCATTATTTTTAATAATATTATAATTTTATGAATAATATTTGTAGTTTAACTTTTCAACAAGATAACCATGTATTAAAATTATTATATTATTTAAAACCTCAATGTGACGTCATAAACATCTTATTAAATTAAATATTATAAACATCATAATCTCATCCAAACAATACCACAGTTCATAAATAATTTCATATCATGAAAATAATATTATTACGTAAAATATAAGGATATATATTCATTAATATCATATTTGTTCCCATTTGGACACATAAAATATGTATAAGATAATGATAGTGACATTATGTGTCTTTCTTTGATTAATGTAATATATAATTCATTTTCCAAGACACGTGGGCATTGAAGAAAGAAATTAAGATAATTTGTTTTTAATGTTAATATTAACTTCATCCAATAAATTTGTTTCAAGTTGTAGGGACATATTATACTCCTTATCATTTTGTTAACATAAGTAACCCAATTTACCCTTTACAGTTGAAACAAAATTTAAAAAGGTTACTATTTATATTGACCGATAATAAAAGGGAACTATTCGCAAAATTATACACATATGAATCCAAACATGGAATAACTTTTTCAATATTTAAAACATATAATTTTGAGTCTTTAATTAAAAACAATACAATTAAATCGCCGTTAAAAACTATTTTTCGAAACAAATGCCCTTTTAAATATAATACTTCCTTATAATAAATTCATTTTCAAAAATATTAAAAAAACAATATTTTAAATAAAAAATAACAAATTTAAATTATAATCTTATTTTATGCATAATTTTACTTCTAAATACATTAAAGGAAAATACCATTTTCCATTCAAATCAATTTTTTTGTAGTCCTTAAAAAATAACTATTGTTAGAAAATTACAAAAATATCATTTATTGATAATTTATACATTATAAATTAAAAAATTAAATTCATTTTTTAAAATAGTTATTCTATGTCTTCATGAAATTAATATTTACACATAAAATTATGTTAAAATCATTCTTAAAGAAAATATATTTTTGAAGAATAAAGATACATTACTAAAAACTGTGTGATCATTTTCTAAAAATATGAATATATTCATAAAGATTTTGATATTCATAAATATCCTTTTAATATTTATCCCTAAAATATCAATGGATTATTTATAATAGACATATAATATTTCATGTTTCTTCAAAACATGTTATTTTGTGCAATAAAAGCTATCAAATAACTCAATGGTAAATATTTCATAAAAATCATATTGTGTAATATTCTACCCCCTATAAAATAAAATATTATTTACAAAATTGGTAACATGTATAAAACAAATATGAGGATAACTATAACTAATAAAATCATCATTTTCTGACATAAAGTTATTATGTCAATTGATTTTACACAAAACATTTACCCGAATAGTTGTCTTGTTTTGTCGAAACTTCCCTATAATATTTGGAAGCTCTATTTATTTGTATTCATAAAATTTATCATGATATAGTGGAATGATCTCTATGATTAGTACAAATGAAGAGTCAACTATTTACATCCTCAAGGGGGATTTATGGAACACATCATGAATAAGATAGATATTCAGTGTTACTGCTAGAAGATAATATACTATCTGAATATGATTGTGTATTTCAAAGGGACTGTAATACCTCGGTTTTTGTATTCCTTTTGATACTTTAATAGATAAATTATTAAAAATACCATCAACAACATCAAATTATATATCATGTTGATGATTATCAATATAATATTCCAATAATATGAATGTTTTTCTTATGTGTTTTTGAATAACAGTATCATTTTATTCCATCACATCATCCAACTCATGTCTATGAAATAATCATTCTATATATTATCTCTGTTTAATTTTACATCGACAGATATTTTTATTAGGATCTATGTAATTTCTTTTATATAATATATTATTTATTAAAAACTCAACTAGAGATACATGTTGATCCCAAACACCATTTAAATCAATATAAAATGATTTTATTACAATCTATGAAGTATCAAATATTCTCTTGGACCAACCATATTCCTGAGGATGGTACATAGGTATACCTTCTATGTCAAGATATTGATTAAGTACATCACCAAAACATTGTGGAAAAAAATTGTATACAAATTAGCTACAACTAAATATGATAAATAAGGAAACATTAAATCATCCATAATAATAATTTTAAAAATTATATCAAGAGAGTAACTATTATCTGAATGAAGTGATCTCCCTTAATATGGTTATTATGATAAACCCATGATTTCCAAAATATAATAAAAATATATAAACCCAAAATGTTACCAATATTCCCACAATGTGTAACGAAAATCCACCATGTATATATTTAACACATATAAATAACTAAAGGGTTTTATTTTATTATCTCATAAAATATCCTTAATCATGATCACATAAGAACCTCAAAATGGTTATCAACACATAAATATTTCATGGTATCTATAACTATTATTTTAATATTACATTGATACACATATAAATGAAAATTTTCTTTTTATTTATTATATAACATCTTATCATATATAAAAAATTAATTGGAAACATAGGTTCATCCTTTGACCAAGAAAATATCATTTGTTATTTAATTATTCGGAATCTAGGTAAAAGGAGTTAATCACATGAAATTTTAATTATGTATGAATAATAATATTTTTATATAGGAAATTCATATAAAATTAAACATGAGTATCCCAAATAAAGAGGGTATAATTATAGTTTCCAATTAGCATGATTCTCCTCATTAATTTTGATTGTATAATCTATCTATTTTGACTTCTTCCTCAATGGTTCATGTATATTATCAAACATGATTACCATTTTATTAGGGCACTGATTCTCATAAATCCTAACCTTCTTACAAATGAAACACTAGAGTGTGGGTGCTGAATTATTTTTTTAACTCCTCTATTTGCAATAACCATACCATTAATAACATTTCAACATTCATGGGATTCAATTCAAATATTGCCACATTTAATGCACCACTTGGATCAATTAAAAAATTTCATTTTGGTTTCAGTCCTTATTTATGAAATATGGATGACTATAATTTAATATCAATATAATAATTATAGTGTTTTCACGATATTGTATATTTCTTTTCTTAACAAAATCATGAGGATATTCAGAATCTATATTTTCTATTTTTTAAATTGAGTTTAAATATAAAAAATATTTATAGATTATAAAGTCTCTTAAAGCTAATTCCATTAATATAATTAGTATATGGAATACAAATATTCGGTTAGTATTACTTTTTTGGATGATAATTAATTCATAATCATACCATCCATGCCTTTAAAAAAATTTCTCATATGTAACAAGTCATTAGTCATCAATTTTCATTATCTCATGAAATTAATTTCCCAAATTTGTACAAGGAATATATGGAAAATAACTACTGAAGTTTATTCAATTATACACATCTAATTCCACAGATTCAATATCTTACACATTCCATGTATTTTTAATCAAATTGATACATTGATAACCTTCACCTCCAGATAATAATCAACTAAGGAAACGTTTTCAATTACCAACAATTGAATAATATGTAATATTATTTCATTAGTGTTGATACATCACAAAGAATCTAATTGAATAGAAGATCCATTAAAATATGGTGGATGTTGGATAATTAAGGATTCAATAGAATGTTGTTAACACCTTTGATCATTTGGAAACTTGACAGGATTCCCAACATGATATTTTTTTGTGTGAATAGTTTCCTGATTTTACATTCCAACTCCAATAATATTTGGATTATTATGAGCACAACAATAGAATTTTCCATCAAAAAAACATTAAAACCATTCATTCTGGTTCCATCCACTGACTAAGACTATAAATCATATTTTGAAAAATAATAATCATAATATATAACCACATGATTTTAAAAAATCATTTATATAATTTCTTAATTGTGTCAGTTTCCTATATGAAATTTATTGGTTAAACTAGTTCATTCATGATAATTATCAAATTATTAGTATTTTTTAATATACACAGTCCAATCCCAAGGTATTCATAAATTTTTTCATTCCCAAATATCATGTTATTGTCTAACCCCACCTCAGATATGAACTATAACAACACATTTTTTATTAATAAAAAATAAATTTTTTAGATGAAAAACCATATAATCCCCACAATAACAACAATTTTTTATAGTCTTCAGAGATTACATATACAATATTATTATATTCATAAATATATTCAACATCTCTGGTAAATATATTCCAAAATAGTATTCCCATTAAGCATACCTTACCTACAAATATTCTTCATTACCTTGAGAAGGAACCATATGAAACGGTGAGATCATATTCATAGTATGGGTATTAATATGGTATATCACTTCATGATCATATGAATGAATATTGTAAGAACATGGTCATGTGATATTGATCATAAATTATGATTTTTATATACAACCAATCATAAATCATAATTGTGATTATCGACATAAAAAATATCATTTCAGAAAACACAAACCATAAGAATTAGAAATAAAAAAAATAAAAAATGAACCATAATATCATTTCATAATAACATAGAACCATACTAAATATGGAATGATATTTCATATTTTATGGTTAACTACCATGAACTTAAGAAAATTTTGATCTAGACACACATCTTTTAGATAGTATATCGAGAAAAACCAGTTTCCCAATGTGGATCAAGAACATTGAAATATTTTTCATTTTTATGTCTTGAGATTTTAATCCATAGAAAATAAAACTAATGGTGACATAGTTACCACCCATAACAAAATTAAATCTATACATATGTAAACTATATCAATATCAATGATTTATTAGGTACTAACCCATGAATATAAAATGGATTCATTAATTCCATTCCATCATAAACATATTTAAAACATAGAAAAATGGTATCCATGAATCATATACCCAATAAATAATATATAAAATTTAATAAAGGTATCCCAGAAGGAAAATTATTTTGAAGGATCACATTAAATAATTATTTATGAAAATATACTTTCAATTTTAAAAACATTTTTTAAATCCATGAAATTAAAAGGGAAATCACATTCTCTATAAATAAATTTATAATATTTTAAAGGAAGATTCAGTATATCCTAGATTGAGGAAATATGGAATATAATGTTATTCAGTAAAAGTTAAAAAAATTTCATGTTTATATTTTTTCTTTAAATTCCACAATGTGACTTGTTTTGAAAATTAAGAAAATATCTTTTTCAAAATTGTTCCATAAAAATTATAACGGGGGAAAACGACCATCAAAATTCATATAAAAATATTAAATAAATTTTTTATTTTTTTTATAAAACATGGACATGGAATATAAATATTTCCCAATATAGACATAAACAACCAAATTATTGAATAAAAAATGATATTCAGACATAAAGTCTTACAAATATCATATTATTGAGTGCGAATAAATCAAATGAATTAATTAAAATTATTAACTATAATTTCGCATAATTTTTTTACCACACTAACTAATTAAAAGTACTTTAACTCATAATTTTATAACAATAGAATCAAGGAAATTGTAGTTTAACCGAATGAATAGAAAAAGAGATAAGCATTCCCTTACCTCAAAACTTCAATTTCATTGTTT
The DNA here is from genome assembly GCA_963277665.1 of Viscum album. Taxonomy (NCBI): domain Eukaryota; kingdom Viridiplantae; phylum Streptophyta; class Magnoliopsida; order Santalales; family Viscaceae; genus Viscum; species Viscum album. The sequence continues at coordinate 1,727,252,972 of OY728157.1, forward strand.
ATGTTGAAACATACTATATAATTAAAATGAATATATTATAAATGTATTAAATATATCCATAATATCATTTAGTAATTATTTATTACATCTTTTCACCTGCTACTTAATAAAATGTTATTAAAATAATGGTTATGAGTGATTAGTTATCATTTCAAAATAATTTTTCTATTTGGTAGTCACGACACTTATACTTTGATAACAGTACAATAACATATAGAATTTTAATTATAATATAAAAATAATATATATTAATATTTACATGTTTATAATTATTCCTAAAAATTAGATATGGAGAAATGAATTACACTATTTATAAAGATGGTAGGTTATACGTACAATGAACCTTATTTCAAAAATTATTCTAAATGAATTAAATAAAGGTAAACAAAAAAAACCAATTTTGAATTATTAATATGTGTTATATATCATATATTTTAATACAAAATATCATTAATACCATTCATTTGGAATATAAATTATGAAAATTAAATCGCATCATATAGAAGGTAGTCCATACATACGCACATGCGGCATTGTATTTTCTCAAAAGATTATGGGATGATATGATATAAATAATAGTTTCATTTCATGATTATAATTATATTAAAAATATATTATAAAATTACCAATCCCATAATAAAACTCATTCCTATAATATTTTTATGAGAATGAATTGTATCAGATTGTGGAGGTGAGAAGTTGTATGTATGGAATAGTAATACTTTCAATTATTTTTTTATTGTAAAAAAGGTTTATATTCGATTTTTATAATTATAATTTAATTTCATAATAATAATTATAATTTATTTATTATTTTTTTATAAAATATATATAATAGAAGTTAAATAATTGAATAAAAATTAGGTTATTTGTTAGGGTGAGTTCTTCTTCTTTAAAACGTCTCTTTTAGATCTTATCTCAAGGGATAAAGGGTAGGTCTTCTAAAAATTAAAAACATCTATAATGTGTCCTCTGTAGTTTATAAGAGATATTGGTTGGGTATGTTCATGCTTTAATTATCAATATAATGTGATGATGTGAGGGAGGTTTAATCCTTTTATAATTGATATGAGGGACACATTTGGAATTTGTAAAAAGACTAAATAATAAAAAATTCATTTTTAATTATAATTCCGAAAAATAGATAGGAATTAGAATAAAATATTTGAAAATATTTTAATCCCACTAACCAATATATTTTAAACATGTTTTGGTGTTACTTTAAACTTTATAATTATGATTATCCCTTAGTTAACTTATTTCAATTTTAACTACATTAATAAAATCAATATTAAATTGTTTTAGTTTTTACTAATTTGATATAAATTGGATAATAAATGTACTATCTATTATATTTCAAAACATATAATAATTATTTTTTTAAAATATGAGTAATTATTCATAATAATTTAATAATGTACTATCTTGATAAAATATCATTAGTGTAATTTTTGACACAATTTGATATACACACATTAAGAAAATCAATAAAACAAGTTAAATTCAAAATAAATAATTTAATAAACCCTCAATATGTCATATGAATCTGTAAAATTCATTTTGTACCTTAATTAATTCAAATTATATTTATTTTAATAATTTTATATAATTTATTTTATTTTTTCATTATTTGAGTTATTACATCATCGTCATTGGATAATTATTTAATATAAACATATTTCACATAAAACTAAAAATAAAATATCATGATGATTATAAATATTATATATTTCATAAGAATATATTTATTATATGTTACCTTTTGTATAATTCTATATTATAAATTTTATAGTATTTTAAAAATGAATGTTACATCTTTGAAATGTTTTTTGAATAAAATATTGTAAAGATCATAATATCTTCCAAGGAGCCCCAAACATCATAAATATATTTATATCATAAAAATAAGTGTATTAAATTAAATATAGACCCATATATTAATTAATAACATATTTTTTCACACGTGGGCCCGCAATATACATTTAAGACAAATAAAATGACATTTAGTGAAATTATTTGATTTAAATAATATATAATTCTTTCTCATGGACATGTTTCCATTAAACAAACCCAAATAAATAATATTTCTACAAGGGTAGAATTAAATTCTTCAAATAATATTTTTTAATGTGTTAGGGTCATTTTATTATCCTTTTAAATTTATTTGTATCCAAAATTTCACAATTTACCCTTTAGCGTGATAACAAAAGTTACCGTGATTGCTATTATTACTCGCAAAAAATAAAATGGAACTATTTACTAAAATCATACCATATTAATAAAAATATTCAACTAATTTATAAAAATTAAAAAAATATATTTTTTATAAAATTTAATTAAAAATAAATCCGATAAAACACCATGAAAATTTCTTTTTCAGAAAAATAAACTTCTATAAATATAAAATATTATCATAATTAATTCATTTATAAAATAATTCTAAAAACTGTATTTGGATTATTAAATATAAAACTGAAATAATTAAATTTTAAATATTACGAAAAATAATAATTTTACCTTATAATGCTTTTTAATGAAAACAATGTTTTAAATAAAAATATGTATTTTCACTATTGTAATAAAAATTAACAATTTCAGAAAATTATAAAAAAATGTTATGATAATTTTTATATTAGGAGTCCAAAAATAAAAGCAATTTTTGCAAATAAATTTCATATAAATTCTAAAAATAAATATTCTCTCATAAAAAAATTGATAAAAACATACTTGATGGAAAGGTATTTTTGAAGAAAAATATTATTTTCTAAAATTTGTTTGATCATATTATAATAACCTACCAATAAATTCTTATAAACATAATAACCAATAAATACTTTATTCATATTTTTTCCTACCAATTTAATAGCAAGGTTATAACACAAATATAATATTTTGTGGTTATTCTAAACATTCTAATAATTGCAATGATATCTTTCAAATTATATAAAGTGAAATATTTCATAAAAATATAAGTGTTTTATTGTGAAAATTATTTAGATTCATAGTATACTAGAACAATTTATTTCTAAATAAAACTATAAAAGCATGTAGGTAATTATTACATGTGGTTAACAGCCCTAGGAGACAACATATAAAAGGTGATCTTTGGGTTGGGTTGATGTTACATCTCAACAGATTTATATGAGAGATATAGGAGGAGATCTCAAACAAGAGAAAAAATGACACCATCATAGAAGGAATGAAATATTTTTAAAATAATCAAATATTGGATTCATCAAAATCATTATGATGATTCATTCACTGCTCTTATTGAGCAAAAAATAATATGGAATAGAAGATGATGGAGATCGAAATGGTTTATAGGGAGATGTCATGGGTATTATGGATTTGTGTGGCGGGAAAAAACATGACCTACCTTTAGAAATGTATAGACGATAATATAGTTACCTAAAGGATCAAACTGAAGTTACATGATTGGTCATATATAACACAAATTTATGTTTTACAGATAAAGAATCTAGACTTCATTGAGGAGATGGAGGTGAGAATGGGGAGATTCAGTTGCTGATGTTCTACAGAATCAAATGACTAGAGTTTCATGTCCCTCTTACTGATTCATTAGTGATTATTATTCTAACTCTTGTTAATAAAGAGTATAATTCAAACATTACATCTATCCCATTGGACATTGAAATCATGGTTGCGACCTTTATTCTATTATCTGATAGCTCCCCTAGTCTAGATGGTATTGGGAATTTTTTCTTTCAGACATATTGGGACATCATTCATGAAGATATTGGCAGGTTGGTTACTCAGTTTTTTAAAGGTGACACTCTTACTCAGGGTTTTAATGATCAATTCCTTTCCCTCATTCCAAATATAGAGAATGCTAACAAGATTCATTTTTTCAGACCAGTTTCCATGATCAATACAGTTTTAATATTATTTTCAAAATCTAGGCCACAAGGTTGTATTTTATTGCCAGAAAGATTGTTTCTCTTAATAATTTGGGCCTTATTAAGGATTGGTATATTAAATATTTTCTTATTTCTGTCTCAAAATGAGATAACCTTCTTAAAAATTCAACGATGGATTGTAATACTTCTCTCAAGTTGGATTTCAGAAAATGTTTTTGTACTATAAATTTGAATTTCATTTATACGGTTCTGCATTTTTTTGTTTTGATAATGTTTTAATTTATAGGGTTAAAATAATTTTCAAGTCATCTCGTATCTCAGTCCTTGTTAACGGTTCCCCTGGGGTATATTTTTCCACTTTTAGTTATGTCAAACAAGGTGACCCACTCTCGGCCATTATTTTTTCCTTTAAGGAGGATTATCTTATTAGAATACATTTTATTATGGATAAAAATGGGAATCTAATGTCTATTTGTGGTGGTAGAGGTTTTGTTTCTCCCACTCACTTGTTTTGTGATAATGATATTATTATATTCACTAATGGTTATAAGGGAAATATTGAAAATAATAATTGTTGCCTTTTGCATCATGAAAAAGACTCTAGGTAATAGATTAGTTGGAATAATTCCTTTGTTTATTTTGGTAGGAATTTTAATATTTCTATGAAGTCGAGCATTATCAGGGATTTTTTTATTCATGAAGGAGTCATTCCCTTTACATATTTATGTTTTCCTATATTTTTGGGGAGACCTAAAGATTTTTATTTTTTTGATATTCTTTATAAAATGAAAACACATCATTCTAATTGGATGGGTATGTCCCCCTCCTTGGAGAGTCATATTTTTTTGTTTACAATTGTGATTTTTTTTACGTATGATTATTTTTTTCATTGTATATAAGTGGCCTATCACTCTCATCAACAGAATTATGGTTTCTATAAAAAAAAATTCATTTGGAGTCGTAATATTTTGGAGAGGAAATTACATACAGTCTCTTGAAATAATTAATGTAAACCCTATGATGTAGGGGGCCTTGGTATTAAAAATCCTGAGGTGTTTAATGATTAATTAGAGGATTCATTCATTTGGAGGCTTGTCAATAGTAATTATGAGTCTATGTACATTCCCAATAATAAATTCAATTATAGGATTGGGAATTGTGTTTTCAATCACCTAGATTCTTCTTTTTGGCCTCCTTTTAAATTAATTTTTTCTTCCATTAACCCACAGGATAGATTTCATGTTTCAAGGAACTCACAATTATCATTTTCGAAGGCTAACTGGGCTAGTTTTCCCCTAGTTTATTCCTTAATGAATGATGATTATAATGTTGATCTGGATGCTATGATTAAATATCATATTGAAAATATTGGGTGTGTCCCTAATCATATTGTTAATATTATCAAAATTTACTGCTTCTCTAATATAGATGCTTTTTTTATTGGAAACCTACTATAAATTTCTTGCTAACCTCTAGGAAATTTTATAGACACTATATATCTTGCAATCTAGGTTATAAGTGGATGGGTTTCTTCATATGAACATTATTAGGCTTTCTCAGACAACTTTTTCTTGGAGACTGGATCATGGAATGATTCCTACTGATTATTTCCTTAAAAATGGTTCTTTTTTATATGTTATTCATGTGTGTTTTTCCATAAACATATAAAAGATATTGATTATTTTCTTCCTTGTTGTGTTAATGCCTCATCAATGAGGAAGGTTGTTTATGATATTTTTGAAATCCCTATGCCTGGAACGTCTTAAATTCCTCATTTATTTCAGGAATGGAATTCAATTTCTATTTCTCTAAAATTGATGGATCTTTTTTGGGTCACAAATGCTGACCTCCATAATTTTATTTGGTTTTCTTAGAATAAATTGATTCATGATAGATTTTCTTTCTCGGTTTTTGGGGTTTTATCTGCTACTCTTACTACTTTGCGTAATGCTGATATTCCATGGAAGCATTTTTTGCATCAAATTGGTTCATGATTTTTCCATTATGAACCAGATAAGTGTTAAGGTATTGTTCAACCATCTTCATGGTATTTTTTATTTTATTTGTAAGGAACCACTTTTTGGTTGGTTAAATGTTAATTCTGACAGTTTTTCTAGAGGTAATCTGGGGATTTTTTGTTATTGTTTTGTTTTCAAAAAGCACAGTGGGTATGTCCTTGGTTGTTTTCATGGTCCTTGTGGATTCCCCTCCTCACATTAGGATGAAATTATTTGCACTATATTTGTTGTGGATCAAGCTGTGAATCATGGTTGGGAAATTTTATGGATCGATAATGATTCTAATGTTTTCATTTCGACCTTAAGGATGGATCCTTCTCACTTGTCCTAGAAGCTAACTGGTCATTGGATTATTTTTTGGATACTCTATTTTCCCTGAATCATATTATCACCCACATTTATAGGGAATTCAATACTATTTTGTTGGAATGGAAAATAATGGTGTTAATGGGGTAGATTTTGTTTCGTATGATCATGTTCCTGATGATATTATTCCTTTTATTAAAAGGGATTGTGATAAATATCCAATTTTTAGACCTGTGTAAGCAGTCTCTTGTCTCTATTTGAGGTTTTTTTGTATATTTATTTTACATCGTCGAGTTTTGTTTTATTTCGTCGGGGTCTGTTTGTTTGGTTTAATTCTTTATTATTCTTTGGAGAGGTTTTTTTCTTTATTATTCTACATGAATGCAGTTGTAGGTCTACAATTAAATATTAATTTCTACTCTGGTTTTCAAGGTGTATCTATATTTTTGCATTATGAGGCCTATTTTTTATTGCATGGGATTTCCATGAATATATTTTTTGGGCATATTTGAGCACATGTGGTGGCTGATTCCCTTCACTGGGGGTTGCTGATGAGGCCATATTTCTGTAGCTGGATCATTTCTGGTTTTTAAATGAGTAGGCCTCCTCATTCTTTGATGATCTTGAAGATCCGACAAAAATTGGACAAAATTTTTGTTGCTTTAGGATTGGAGTTCTTATTGATTTACTTCTGATTTTTATTCATATGATTATTTTATCTTTTTCATCGAGAGGTCACATTATTTGAATGGGTGATTCTTGTTTAATTAGTTTTTGATCTCATTCATTATAACCATACATTATAGTTGTTTAGAGTTTCTTGTTTTTATTTTTACCTTTATTTTTTTCTTTTTTTAAAAAAAATTCTATTCCATAACCCTTGATGAACAAAAAATTTTGACATATATGAATAACAACCCGATAGATGATCCAGATAAATGAATTTTTTCATAATCATCATCTATGATTTCAAACAAGTGGGTCTTTATAAAGGTGATACATATATAAATAATAAATGATGAGTGGGTATCAATTTTTTGATGTAATTTAATACCAAATAAATTAACTTCTTGGAGTGGAATATTTGGAACCATTTCATTCATAAGAACCTAAATGCGAAGAATATGGGGGCCTATCAAGATTCCCAATTTTAGTTTTTTTCTTAACCGATCTTTGAAATAATAGGGATTAGCTTATTCATATGGAAATAGGTAGTTGGTATTTAGAGTATTTTATTTAAATTTATAGCTATATCTAAATGATGAGAATCTATATCAGATTTCAATGAGTAATGCTTCCATGGATCTGACCAAATTGGAATTGAGTTAAAGTCACATAACATGATATTTTCTATAGTGTCTTGGTTTATTTTCAGGAAATAAACATGGAAAGAGAATTTAGATTCTACTCTCATCCTTTTATTATGGTGTAAGTAATTTTAATTATGGTGGGGTTGAGAACTATTATTTCTAGATGGATATCATCAAACACTTTACATAGATTTATTCCATGTAATGTTTTGAATATTTAGGGGAGATAAATTAATGGCATTGAGGTGTGAGTAAGCTGGAGTCCTCCAATGATGGTATTTAATCTCAATGTTGAGTTTCTAATTAGTATATGGATTTGAGAGGATGTGGTATTACGTGTGATGATGGAGGCTGAGTCTAATTTGGTTTTATCACATTCCATGGAATTTAAAACTCCATGTGAGCAGAAGAATGATCTACGGTTATTGGAATCATGTTGTGTAGACTTCTCAACAATAATAGTATTATGGGGGAATTAAATTCCATGTTTTTAGTTGAGTTTATTCATGGAACATGTAGTCCACCAAAGGACAAGGTGTAATTCATCGGTAGATGTAGGAAGATCATGGACGTGTTTTTAATGTAATCCACACATGGTTGGAAGACAATTTTATAGATAATGATATGTCTACTAAGGGGGTCCATAGTGAAGGTTCCATTTTATATTTTTCTATTTTATTGAATCCAAATGATTTTATGAAAATTTTTGCTATGATTTTCTTAGCCTCCACCATTTCCGGGCCCAATGATTATAATTTATTATGAAGGGATATTCCCTTAAATATTATAGAATAAAAATCTAAATTTCAGTCAGTCAATCTCTTAGGTTTTTACTTGTTGAGTGGATTAGATTTCAATGATAAATTCACCACAAAGTGTCTATTATATTCATCAATTTTAAAAAGCTAAGAATCCTAGTGATAGTATTTGGTATAGCCTAATGATTAATGACTTTAATTTTTTATGGACCCAATAATATATCATTTTATGATATTATATAACCCAATAATAAAGTAATTTATATCGAAACTTCAATCTTTTTTATTTATTCATACTACTCTTCCTTTAATAATTTCATAATTAAAATTTCAAGGTGATCATCATCTTATTCCATTCTCATGAAATATATATTATTATTATTATCTAAAAAGGCTACAATAAATTGATCAATGTAGTGTCATATGAATATACTATTTTAATCCATTAATATAGTATTGGAATTAGTAAGAATAAATGTAATCATCATAAGTTCAGAGTGTCCATACCTCTTATAGAAGGATTTATTGGGTATAAATTAAATTTTTACACAAAATTTATATCATATAGAGTGTTGTTAAATATTTTATAAGTGTTATGATCCTCATAATTTATAAAAAAATTGTCCAAATGGGTTTAGGGTTACCCATTAGTGTTTATTATATTGTCCAATTCCTAATAATAAAGGTAGAGTTTCATTGATAATTATTCAATCATAATAAAAAATTTTGGGGAACCCTATGGAGAATAAAATTGTCAAACGAATACCTTATCAAGATAATCCTGGATATTTTGTTCAATTTTAGAAAAGAAATCATGGTAATTCCATATAGTGTGTCTCAAATATGATCACAGTTATGTAAGATTTATATTGAAAATTATTCTTCATTATTCAATGATATATAAGGTTACTATTCTAGAAAAATATCTGAAAACGTCCATATAATTAGAATATCATTGATGCTGGGTTTCTAAAAAAGACATATGATATGTATGATACCAGTATTTTTTGAATGAATATCAATACAATGGATGTAATTTCTATTATATGTTCTTATTTATCCTTTCACAGGGACACATTCATAGGTTTCATCATCTTATCTTGTAATTATTTTTGTCATCAACAATTGATATTTGATCAATATACATTAAGTAAATTTATGACCAAAATAAAATCAAATTCAAATAAAGAGGGAATAATGAAATAATCTAATACTACCCTCACAAAAACATTAATTGTCGAATAATTTGTTACTATAGATTTGATAACAATACATTTAGAATTTAGCAATGATACTTAATTTTAAAATTGATGAGGTGGTTGTATTGTACCCATTAAAAATTATCAGATACAATAGATTTAGAAGAGATATATTCATATTTGATTATAATAGTTCTATAATATATGAACGGTATACCTTTGACAAGATCACTCACATAAAGAATACTATAAATAGTAATCTACCGATGTTTCCTAAATTCCCCTGGGCCTAAGGGGCATGCAATGTCAATCATCATCAGTTACAATTTTATTAGAGTGTTGGTTAGAACAATTAAAATTCACATTCCATTTGAAGCATTCTACTATGAGTGGGGAATTTCATGGAACATTCTCACCATAATCATTATTAGTTATCTTCTTTCCTTCACATATATTTTCAATTTTTAAATATCCATATTTTGTACTGTTAAATTATATTTTATTCCATTTATTAATACATAATTATTTATTATTTCAACACATATTGAATAAAGGAAGAAACAGTTTTCATCTTCTATAATATTATTATTAAAATTTCATTTCAATTCAATCATTCATTTCATAAAAAAATATGAGATTTATTGGTGATTATAATCTCTATTTCTACTATGAGATCGCATAAGAATATTTGTTCAAATATATTGAATACTCATAATTCTAATTACATTCATAATAATTGATTTAAAGAAATTTTGATCTTGTTAATTTTTTATTTATTTTGGAAAATAATACTTGATGAGTACTACACATGTCATATAAAATTTCCCACGTAATTGGAAATTAAGTTTATATTCAACTACATTTGATGACTGAATTACATATCAATTTTTATATGTAAAAAAATGTAAGATATTAATTTCACAATTACCATTCAAAAAAAAAACCCACTCTATAATTTACATTTCATCACATTTCCAAATTATATTAAAAGGATTCTACTATTGATCTTCTTCACCTTGAAAATGACTAACAACTAAATATATAGTTCATTATTCAAGAACTATAGAATGAGAAAATATTTTTACCATTACTAATATAGTGATAAGAAATTATTGGATTAGTGGACCACTAAAAAATATTGATGATTCCTCTTAAATAACATTATATAATGTTTTACCATAATTTAATTATTTGTAATATTATCCTGATTCATGTCTAGAGAATTTTCTAAATCTTAAGAATGACATTTTTCATTTAAAATCTTATAACCTTCATTCTATAGAGAAAAATCATTACAATTTCCATAAAATTAATCATCATCATTGTTTATCAAGGTTCCATCCATTAAATTCAATCAAAATCAATATTTTTATAAATAATCATAATTGTGAGAACTATATAATAATGAATATAAATTATATTATATATATTCCATGAAACCATCCATTAAATTTATGACACCTTGGTTTTATGTTTGGTCATCCATGATAATTATCTTTTAAAAACAAAAAAATCATTCATAAATAGAATTTGAATTAAACCTAGTATATCAATAATGTGTTTTCATACTTGTATTTGGTTTTTTTGTAACTAATCATGTATTTATGACAACTAATTTATTACCCAATCGACACCATTTATTGTTGATTCCCTTATGTGTAATTGTTCCACTACTGCATTAACAAGACATTATCCAAAAATTTATTTATTTTCTACGAAAACCATACATCATTGTTTAATATAACATGTTTTATTATTGTATACCTATTCATATCTTATGGATTCTCAACAATTATTTCTCATCATTGTACCCAAATATATACAATCATGGATTTAATATATGACTACAGAAACCCAAAGAATACATAAATAGATATTAAATATTAGTATATGAATATTAATTATATATTTTTTATGATTCTAAGGTGAACAAAAATGATTTATTATATTCTGAAAATTGGAAAATAAAAAAACTTCTGAAAAATATATAGAAAGTATCACCCTCTAAGATCCACAAAATTGGCACCTTTTTTAGACACATCATTCATAAAGCATATTTTTATATCCTATGGAATATGAAACCTAAAAAATCTTATTAATAGATTAATATAAATTGTAAAAAATGGTGATATGAATAAATATTAATTTTAAGCATTAAATGATCATATCCTACATATCATATATCAAAATCATGAGTCATGTCATTTATATATTTAGTACAAAAGACATTGATAATAATGGAATCAAAGAACATGATACATTAATGAATAAAATTGGTCCAAGTTCGTGTTATTATATAGTTTCATAATTTGGTTCATTTTAGTAATCACATAAATCTTATGTCAAATATACCCATTGAGACATTAGTCACTTGTTAGGCTTGGATAACAACATATGTACCCTTTACTGTCATGGGGTAACCTCTTGTATACACTTTCATCTAATAAAAAAATTATCATTACACAATGAATTGAATAGGTATAATGAAACCTCTGATGAAATAATAATAATAACAAAATATTATGTATGAAATAATATCATGAAATAATTTTTAATTCCATTATAACATAACAAAAAGAAAAAATGGTTCATGAATATTTCGTCAAGACAATCACTAACCAATCATGGAATGATGATGGGAGGTATCACGGGTTCATATCCCTTATAAATATAAACCAAAACATCCTATCATTTATAAATAATTATTTCAAAATATTCTTGTAATAGTTTTTGAGCAAAATAAATTTTTCATTTGGAAATTACATATTTAAAATCAAAATATATCAACAATATTAACAATAAAATTTTATTTGAAATTAAACATGGAATAATGTAAGAAATAAATCAATGAAATGTGTGGTTAAATTGAACTTATTTAATAATAACATATTAATTTAGAAAATAAAGAATACATTTTAATAAATATATAGTCATGGGAGGAAAATAATGATATCAAATAGAAAAATATTGTATGTTTTCTGGAAAAGAATCCTTCGTGATTTTCAGTAATTTGAGTATGAAAATGAAAGAAACTAATTTATATTTATAAAATACAAAAAATAAGTGAAATATATTTTTTTATATATATAACATATAATATCATTACTATAAATAAAATCATAAAAACCCTTTATAAACTGATATTGAAACAAAATACCTTGAGATAATGTTTGAATATGTTCAAAATCACTCCAAACTACTTTTTTATAAAATTAAATTTATTATAATTATATTAACGAATCCTGTTAATAGTTTAATAAGATTCATTGTTGAATTATAATATGTTATCACCCATTTATAAATAGTTTTTTTAAACCATTGTTCCATTTGATTACTATTTAAATTTTCATGTTATCATGGATTCTTTTGGTATGAACCTTGAATATTGAACATTGTTCCAAATATTATTTAATTTTTAAAATTATATAAATATCATTTATATTAATTATATTAATTTTTAAAACAATTTATGAAATTAAGACATATAAAAATGAATTAGAACATTCATGGATATAATATTTTGTAAGTACGCATGAACGCTATTTTATTTTTCCATTGAAACATGTAATATAAGTTAAAAAATAATATGTCATTATAAAATAATAATTAAAAAAATGAAATATATTTTTATAAAATCCATAATAATATACATTAATGTGATTCATTTATTTAAAATTTTGCATACCTTTCTGTGTAAATAGTACTCAATATGTATGCACGAGTAATATATTCATTTCCCATTTGATGGAAATGATGAGAAAAATAGTGGTAAAATAATTAAAATATCCTAAAATTATATTGATGATATTTTATTCATTATTTTCGGATGGATATAACATATTTAAATGGATTATAAAATGAAATAAAATTGAAACTGGTTGGTTAATATTTATATAACATCCTTCAGAAAACATCATTGAATTTTAACATCATCATTGAACTATTATTATTGAGAGATAAATATGGTATATTGGATGAATGGAAGGAATATATGATTGTTATTTGGATGTTATTTTTTGAGATATATGATTAATTTTTTTTGAATATACCAATAGAGGAGAACCCTTTTTTATGTGAGAGAGAGGACGTACATAGAATTAAAAAATGAGCCACATCGGTGGTGGTGTGGTGGTGATGGTGAGTGGCACATCCACACTGTTCTTTGGGAGGTTCAAGGTTCGAATCCTGGGAGTTCGCTTTTGGGGTGAGCCTCTCCCCTGGGATCTACCCACCATGTCGGGTCGCCCAGTCTCATATGGGTCGAAAAAAATGAGGTGTGGCACAATCGCTGACGGATCTCTTGACGCACCATCGCTGTCGGGCCATCACCCTCCGGGACGCTCTATCATCTCGGCTGGAAACATATCCTTCCCAGCTGGGGATCTCTCCCGAGTGACCCCTTCGTGGGGATGGTGGTTCCCTTTTATGGAGGGTTTGAAAAAGCCCACACAGGGGAATACCCTATAAAAAAAAATAAAAAATAAAAAGAAATAGATTTACAAAAATTATTTAAATAACAAAATGTTATATTTTGGTGAAATTTTATCAAAACCAACTAGGATTAATATTAATATAATATAGGGTCAAAATATCATAAAAAATATTATAAAACCTTATCTAAAGATAATACACAAATCAAATGGTTAACCCTATGTTAAAAACATTTTAACCTTAACATTGTTAACTAATAATAACTAATTTTACTATTTATCTTTGGAATAAATAATGTTCCATCATCATTTAATTTTTACATGATGAATCAGAATATGAATTCCATTTAATCTTATAAAAATTCTATAAATGAAAAAATTATTTTGGTAATATTGACACAAAACAAAGTGAATACTTGTTTGTTGAAAAATACATTTGTAATCATAAAATGTGATTTACTATCATTAAATACCTATTAAAAAAAATTAAAAGAATATTATAATATTTAAATAAATGTAAAATCTTCATTTTATTGATAAAAACAATAATTAGTAATTATTTATCATTTTCATAATGATATAAAGAACGTTTCAGACATCAAATAAGTTTTATAAAAATTACAGTTTTTTCTTTCAAAACTATAACCTTCAATACGATAAATTAAATAACTAATTTATGTATTATAAATAATAACTAACCATCACAATTGAATAAAAAACATTTATTTTTTATAGTAATTTTTTCATATAAGAGGTCATTATTCCTCGAAAAATATGTTTTCAAAGAAATTTTTTTTATTATAATAATATTTCCACAATTTATGAAAGGATTTTGGAAATAATTCAATAATTATTTCATTTTCATTAACAAATATTTTTTAATTTATGAAAATTATATATAAATGTATAACTATATTGATGAATTTGTTTACTTTGATTCATAATTTCCAAAACAAAAACTATGTTATAAAGGTATATAATATAATGTGATCATTTGACGTGGGGTTATGTGTAAAAAATGATATCAAATATCTCAATATTTTTATTAATGGAAATAAATATAAAATCATAGTGGTTTACAATAATTTTCATGTACTTGGAAATACCAACTCTATACGATGAAATTACATAGTTTTTTGAAAAAACAATTATAAGGTATTTTCTCCAAAATCAATAGAGAATACCTAACTATGACAAGATGTGATACATGTCATATCGGGAGTATGATAACCATATAAAATAAATAAATTAGATTTATCATTATGTATATTTATAAACCATCTATGTGGCTCAAAATTCTATGCTTGAAAATAATTAAAAGTTCCTCTATTTGTATTCTCCTTGATAATATATATCCCTATTCTAGATAGTAAGTGATTAATAACTATGGAGTGTCTTAGATGGATGTGTGAATATAGATATATACACTTAACCCAAATCATAACGGGGCCCATGATCTAATTATGTTGTTTCAATTAAATAAATAATATAAATAATATATTATTTCACATTAAATTATAATCTAAAAAGAACCACAATACATTTCATTGGAAAAAATATTACAATATCTCATACACATTATTAGTTTATGAGAATAAAATATGTGATGTCATTAAGATAAAGAAATGTTGAATAAAATGGAAAGTCCAAAAAATACCTAGTATAAAAAATCATTATCATCAAGGTTTTACATGATGATCATAACCTCAATTAAAAATATTGGTTGATGGATGAAGATCAAACATATATTAGTCATGTTGAGGTATAAATAAATTAATAGGATTCCTAATTGTTGTAATATAAGTAAGGTAATATATTGGAAGTAAATATGGTTGTTATATATATGGATATTGTAAATATTTCTATTACATATATAGTCATTGGATATAATTTTTATGGATATATAATTTTTGGGTGTGGAATTATATAATAAGAATATTTAATTTGTATAACTATTTTTAAAAATGTTAAAATAAAAACAAATAAAACATAATAAATAATCACTACCAAAGAATATATTTATGAAAACATTTATGTATGGATTTTTATTCATCATTGATTTTTAATATTATTTGAAAATTATTTTATATATTAATATAAATCAAAAAAATTTAAATTTTTATCATTCATAAATAAAATTTAATATGGTAAATAATTTCAATTAATTGTATTTGGATAAAATAATTTAATTTTTAAAAAGAGATAAATTTCGAAGAACTGTTGTTTCAGTGTTGTGTAACTTAATATTAATAAATTAAATTTATCAAAATGATAAATTAAATTTTATTATTCAATGAATAATTATATACATTAAAATTTATTTCATTAATAATTAATATTAAAAAATATTAAGAACTTATAATTCATAAAAAGTCCATTTTCTAAAGATGGAACTATATATATATATATATTATTTAAAAATTAATTATCTAATACTTAAAAACAATATTAAATTAAATAGTGTTCAATAATTAAATTTTAAAAATAAAATTCAATTTTATTTTCAATTTTATTTTCTAAATGAAAAATAATTTATGGAGGTAAACTATTGGGTTACCATGAAAAGGAGAAATGATATAAAACTGTTAAACTATGTGGTTAAAACATAAATTATATATATAATTTTATATACAATTTTTAGGACATAAATAAATTATTTTATCCGTTATTTTTTAGATTTTATGCACATTTTGTTAAAATTAAAAACATATAATATAGGGAATGAGTATTTTTGGGAATGGAACTCAAAACTCACATATAAATGGACCATTCTTATTCCCCTTCCAAATAATAATTTCCATTTAATATTCACTTAAATTCCAAAAAAATCTACCATAAACAATTAAAATTAATTTAATTTTGGTTTTACAAATAAGGAAGCTCATGTATATTACATTAATGGAACATATATCATGAATGTTAAAATTCCTCGAATCAGCCTATTCGTCACCATTTTAATTTTATTACCTTATCATCTGCACTCTTAGTAAATATCATTATAGACTATAAATATGCAATATTATCATCATTATGATTCATTTGAATTGATATGACTATTATTACCCTTGTACTCTTACTCATGCTTTAATATTTATAATTATTTTTTTCGGCAGGAAAACCACCTGTACTAATTACATAACACTATATTCAATATTTTAAACATGAATAAATACCATGAAATTAATTCTATTAAAAAATAATATTATATGAATTTTTCATTATTTATTGTTGTTCTATAATTTTGAAATAAAATTTTATGGTTAATATATATTAATTATTTAAGTGAATATATTAAAATAGATATACTTCTTAGGGATTTCATTATCATTAAAAACAACCATAAATTCTATCAAGAGAAAATATTACTATATAAAAAATTGAAAAAAATTCTCTACCTTGAATAAAATGGCAATGAATATGTTTTTATAAAACATTGAGGACTGATATTTTAATTATGAAACATGTATGAAAAGTCTAAATTATAAGAAATTTTTTTTGAAAATAACAAACAACTGGCTAACATATTTATAACGAATGAATATAATTAAAAAGTATTTATTATAATAGTTTTGAAGAAGTTGAAAAAAATTTATATTTATATGTTTATTCTATATATATTTGGGTTAATGAGATTTCATTTATGACTCGAGTAAAGGTATGAATTTTCTCACACCAATTTTCTCTGAGTGTGATATCTTTTATATTCACCACATTCATTAATAATATGTCACATATACTTCCTCATAAATTTATTTTACCAAATATTCCATTATTTTCATGGTCTTTATACACGAATTTGTTTTTATTCTAATTGATTTTTTTCAATCATTACTAATGTTATTAGTAATTTAATATCTAATCACATTATAAGAAGATATTTTTTATGATGGAAATCCAATATTGATAAATATAATGTTATTTTATTATAACACCAAATATATATTATTATCTTTTACGTATTATTTGGTTTTATACGTTTTCTTATCATTTCACTTTCATATGATTCACAACAAATCCAATATGTGACATTAATATGAAACTAACCATATATCTCATGTTCAAGATGGAAACAATTTCATCTATGTAAAAATTATCTGAATTTATTTTTATGTCATTATGTATATTTATATAAATATTAATTATTTATTCATATTAATATTAACATTCTATACTTGTGTTAAAAAATAATATTTTTAAATATATTTCATATGAGTCAATTTCATTTCATTTTATATTTATTTTAAATGTGTGAAAAGAATATTACATTTTATATCATTCCAAATAAATCAATATTCTTAAAAATTATATATTTTCACATATTAATGTCTCATTAAACATACCTAATTGAATTTTTAGAAAAAATATAATAATAGTATAAAAATAAATTTCAATTAAAATAAATTTTATCACAATAAAATAAGATTTCATGGATATTTTTAATGTACTATTCTAATTCTAATAAAAACATATCTTAATCAGGTTCAAAATCAGTTAATTTTCATTATGATTCACTTTGGATATTAAATAATTATTACATTAATATTAATCCTCAATCGATCTTATGATAATGTAAAATAATGGTTTTTGGGGAACCTATTTTAGTCCCATAGTTTAATTATGATATTATTAAAATATAAATTAGTTCACATTATTGTTGAGATAATATGAATATTATATTACTATGTTATAGGTGTGTCAATAATATAAATCCATATTATTTTTTAAATATGAAATCTTATATTCTGAATTGGAATGGTATGTAAAGAAAAACCCCAGAAGGTCACGTTCCACTACATGATAGGTAGGTCTATTATAATATTGCAATGCATTTGGTAAAGGCTTCCATCACATGAGCTGAAAAATAATGTATTATTGATTAAACCTAATAAACTAAGATAATAATTCCATTATGTAATGATAGTCAACAATATGAGATACTATATTAGGGATGATTTTTATTTTTATGTTTATTCAAAAAATTCAAGCCTATGTTATGTTTTCATGGATCATGATCTTTGAAAAATGTTTCTAGAAACTTTTCTCTCATTTTTGAATTTATCAGAAAAACAAAATGTAATAATTAATTAATTACACTATATGTTTTATTTGGTATGTTTCTTATATGTAATGAATATATAAATATTTTTGATATGATACATACATGATCATCTTTAGGTAACACGTGTTCTTCTATTTTCATATCTTTTATTTACACCATATAGGCTTCCATAATCTATAGTTATAATTTATTCATTCACTATAATAAAATAAGGAGTATTTTGTATAATGTATCTAAAAGGGTATCATATAAGAAAAATTTAAATGGAATTTTGTTAAAATAAATTAAATTAATTTGGTTCTATAAATAAAATAATCATATAGTTTCTACGATTTTAATTAAGTGATGTACAAATAATGGGGTAAGTTTTTTTAATATGTATTTTTGTTATGATTGGGTATATTAGTTGATAATAGAGTAGAGATTATTTATTTATGAGGATTATTTTATGAATAATATTAATATATAACTAAAAAAACTTTTTTCAAAAAAAATCACATATGATGATCATATAATGTTATAGGTTTAAATGAATCATTAATAATTTTATACATCCTTAGAATGAATTTAAACCAAATATTTATTGTTTCTAAGGCTATTAATTCTTTGAAAACTATTTTTTATAATATTAAATTATCTGTGTGGGATGTAGATATGAATAAATTTTTTGGATATTGAAATGTATATGAAATTGATCATCCTAAAGTGATGACAACTGGTGTGTAAAATTTAGTTGTAACACTCACCCAAAATTATTAAAATATTAAAAATAAAGCATATCAATTAAAAATCCATTATTTATTAATTTGGAAAAAACACTTCATTAATATCATTATGATTAAATTCCTAGCATCCATTAGTTTGTATTATAATCATCACCATTCCAAATAATAGAATAATACGATATGAAATATATTTTTTTCTCTATTTCTCAAGGGATAATGGTTTCATTTTTTGTTTATAATTTTAATTTTTATGCATAAAATCATTGAGAATAATTCTGAAAAATAGGTGTGATGGTGTAATCCCTAGTATGCAATTCACATAGCTTAAATATATTATTTTCAATAAGAAATTACAATAAACAATTCAAAAATTAAATGAACGAATTATTTATAGATGAAAAAATGAATATGCTTCCAATGTTATATGTTAATCAAAATTCAATATATATTCATTTCATGTTTCGGCGCTTATCATTGATAATGAATGAAATATTTATCACTTCTTTAGTTGTTAAAAACTATGTTTAAGAAAATCATTTTCTATATGGTACTTTAGAATCTATGAAGGTATTTTTTGTACATAGTGTTAGTGGGATTTAGTTGTATTTACACCTATAATTGTAATTGTCTTAGGAAATTAATATAAACAAAATTCTCACAATATAATAAATGAAAAAATAAATGGAGGATTGAAAAATAATATCCTATGTGCAAAAAATGGGTAATGGATCATGGTGGGAATTCCCATAATGAGATATTTGAATTATATATGTTTGGAATATTAGGAAAATATATAAATGTATGAAAAAAAACCTATGATATATAAAAAATGGAAAAAATGAAGATACATCATAAGTTACCACCTACAATTAAATAGTTAAATTATAATTTGTAAGAATATTACTCAAAAATTGAAACAAATATAGGGTTAATTGTGATAATAGATGTAATAAATATCCTTATATAAGGAAAAATGAGATCATATACAATCACAATTTCAATAGTGGATCATGAAAATTATTCAGTTAATGGTAATCTCGTCATCCACATACTAACTACAAGAATCGTAATTTATTTCTATTCTTCGCATCCATCTGTTACATATATGGTTTCTAACAATATGGATTAAATACCACGAAAATTGATAATGAATTATTTATGAAAACAAGTCATTGTATGATGATTGTATTTATGGAATATCACTTTTATAAAATCGATTATTCGGGTAATAATCTTTAAGAAAATAAGGATCTTATTCACATTATAATATTCAATGTTGTATTCGGAATGTATTTACTCTCCCTACAAAGAAAACATGTCAATTTTTGATAAAGATAAACCTCATTCGATAAACCAAATCATCTTGTAATCATATATTGATGTGTCTATGATGATGGAATCACTTTTAATAAATAATACCCTAATATGCGTTGTGATACACAATGATGGGGCACACATAAATCATATTACTATGGTGGAACTTAATATTGAGGATTTTCCTATTATGTGGGAATATGCAGAAATATTAATTAATTAATTACATACCCATATACTATATCATGTAGAAAGTTTATCAATTGAAGTCATACTATGTATTATTCCCTTATCAATGTGTTTTTAATGTGTATTTCCCATTTAATAGGATTAATAAAAGAAGAATCATTAGGATAATCTGGATAGGTTCTTTTTTTTAAATGTGCTTCACAATAGGGTGATCTAGTTCTATCTATGATGAAGTATAATGGATCAATAGAACAATTTATTACATATAAAAAATTTAAAAATATTTTGATCCTAGGAATGTATCATCTCCTTGATATTAATGAATTTTTTATTATCATATAGGAAATAAAATACTTATAAATAATTGATATTTGGTAAAGATATCATCATATAATGGTGAAAATGGATGATATAACCAACACATAATTTTTTTTTTGATATAAATATGATGCAAAACAGAGATTTAAATTACTCTTAAAAAATCTTATATGTGTTAAACAATGTATATATAGATTATATCATCTATTTTGAGTTAGTATTTATTGATAATATTCTTCTATAATCTAAGATAAAGGCCAAAATGATGATTGTTTGAGGATTATTCAAATGAATGTGATAAGGAGAAAATGGATATTAAATATAGATTGTTTTAATTATTGATTCAAAAAGTATCATTCTTATAACATGTAATTATAATAAACGGTATATACGTAGATCCAACAAAGTCATTAGAAATATAAGAATATCATTGGTAAAAATTATAACATAGACCCATTTTTCTCATAGATTGAATTTTTATTTCCAATTATCTATCATAAATTTTTCATTAATATAAATTACACTAACCATGTTAAATTAGTAGGAAGTATATTTCCTTTTGATATAATAATGTGAATAAAATTTCACAATGACTGAAATATGGTTATCCAATCAATTTTACATGAATTATTATATATGTGAGAATAATTTTTCTAAAAAATTTATGTATCAATGATAGGGTAGAGATGATCTCTCATAAAACCATTCAAGGCAGTAGCTTATCCCTCACATCAACATAAATTTCATGAGAAAAATAAATAAAAATTATTTAGGAATTTTTTCATTAAATTTTCATTAAATATTTGTATGAATTATGTCACTGATTTTTTACTTTTTTTCACCCAATTCATCAAAAAATTAGAATATAATACAATGGTAAAAGAGACTATGATGCTTATATCATCATCTATTTGTGTTAATAAAATATATTAACATTTATAGGTGCTTTATATCTTTATTTAAATGACATTATAATATATTTAGTTTTTTTATGATTTGGATTAAAATACCATGGAGTGATTTAAATTAAAATTATATTATCCCTATAAATAAGGAATCATAGTTCCATAAATTTATTTTTCATCATTATTAAAATGAAAATGTTTATAAAAATAATTATTATGAAAACACGTAAATTTTATAAAATTTTATTCATGTATTATAACATAAAAATAATTGATACAATCCTAAAAGGTAGAAATTCATTGCTAATATCATTAATTATAAAGATTACATCCTAAATTGAAATATTGCAATATTAACATTTTTTATAATACATATAATATGATATCAAATTCATTTGATCTTCTAGAATAATACATGATAACATGAGGATGTTAAAAATAAATGGGTGGTCTATAAATACTCTGAAGGGAATAAAAAATTCATAACATAATGAAATTAATTGATTTTGTTCAAGGAGAATATTATGGTGATATATAAGAGGTTATAATCGTAAATATTGACACAGAATAAAGGTATAATATAATAACTTAAATGAAAAAAAAGTATGTGGGTAGAATATAAAACATGACATCATAAAAATAAATCAATGGTAACCACTCAGACATCATAATATAGTGTTATTATGAAAACCTCCCACCAACCATACATGGTATATCAGGATATAAAAAAATCCCAATTCATTGGATATAAATATAATTCTAGGACCTCCTTTCACATTTATGTCATGTAGATGAATTTTTCTTCCATATAGATCATAAAAACATGTATTTCTTTAATAAATTTTATTCCCTTGATTATAAATAGTTGTTTACAAAAAACAAAATAACTAATGAATTACTTATAGATATATCATTTTTAAACCCCTTCAGTGGAAATGGGGATAGGTATTCAATATGAAATATTTGGAATTAGATATCATAGGATTTTTTTGGCATCATAATTTGTGATCCTAATGATTCATTATAGGTTTTAATGAGAGTGAAACATGGTCTATCATTAAAATTTCATCATAATGAATGTAATAAGGATTAGTAACAATGAAATTAAATATGATCATCCAGAAATATAAATCTATAATACAAATAATGTGATTGAATAAGAATTGAATGAGATACTCCCTTACATTGATAGGATTCTCATAAAATTATTGGAGGATATTTTTATGATTTTGGTAAAACCATTGGAGTTATATAGATAGTTATTAGGAGATTAATGTATTACACAATGGTTTTTTATTCATGTGGAATGGGATGTTAGGAAGAAATTTATTTGAAAAAAGTGATAATTTATTTAAAAATTTCTAAACATAGGTTATAGAAAATACATAATAATTTTAAAAAATGACCTCAATGATTCCAAAGGGGATTCCGTTAGTTTATATCAAATAAGATTCAATATAAAAATTTATAATTCTAAGAAGAAAACAAATTTTTATTATAACTTTTGTTATGTGGAAGTGAGTCATGAATATATATTAATTATTTTAAAACCATATAATATAATACAGTTTTTAGATTATTCATTAAAGGATTATAAAATTTACCAATTAAATGAAACCCCCCATTATTTTAAATGAAAAATTTATATTTAATTTTTTATACCTTATATGAAACTACTACATCATATTTAGGATATTATGTTCTAATAATATAGGCCACATATTTATATTGTATTTAAAATTTACAAAAAAAAATTCTTATATCTCAGAAAATTAAGAAATGTTGTCCATTAGAAAATTCTATAATGCTGATTTCAAAAATAATATTTTTTTATCAATTATTTTTAAATAAGATAATTTTAAATTTTAAATACAAATTCCATATTTACTAGAAAATACTTGTTCTTACCATAGTAGCAATATTCTGACCATTATTATTATTTCGTTGGGAATAGTTAAATTAAATTTACATTTTTGTTTAAATTAATATATTGAATAGTAATTTTTCTTAAAAATAATTTTTTTAAATATAAATGAATTAACTAATACATTCTCTTAATTGAAAATATAAAGAACATAAATATAAATTATTGACTTATTCATATTGGAATATGTTGTATATCAAAATCATTATATAATGAGGGATAATGTTTT
Organism: Viscum album; assembly: GCA_963277665.1. NCBI lineage: Eukaryota > Viridiplantae > Streptophyta > Magnoliopsida > Santalales > Viscaceae > Viscum > Viscum album. The sequence continues at coordinate 1,727,277,534 of OY728157.1, forward strand.
AATAATGTGATAATAATAAAAATTATTTTATTAAATTAAAATATAAAATTTCATATTACTAGGAACTAGATATATAAAATGTCATTACACATATGTTTTCCCTATAGTTATGGTGAGTAATGGTTGTGAATTCATTGGGTTTTGGGGGAACATAGTTTTGATCATGATCTCAATAATCCTGAACATGTGATATGAAAATTTTATATCAAGATATATTTGTTTAGTTTTCGTTTAGGGTTAGTCATGGGTAAACCCCAGTAATGAAATCGTCCGTAGAAACAACTATTAAATTGTTTTATATGGTAAAATAATAATTTTAAACCGCATTACATAATCTATCAATGTTAAACATTCAGTATCATAACCTTTAATATAAATCAGTATAAGTTGTCCTATAAAAAATACTATATTAGTAATAGTAATGAATCATAATGAATTTTTAAATTTTACCATCAATATTTTACAGTATACTGAAATATTCAAATATGTTCATGTGTTTTATATATCTAAATTAAAAAATAATGAATTTATTCATTCAAAAATGGAACTTAATTTATAGAATTCTCGTTCATTAAAAAGAGAATAGAATGATTTAATTTTGTAATTGAATGTTTTGAAAAGAATAATTTTTTTAGTGGATGGGAAAAGGATTCCAAATAATCACCATTTAAACAGATGAAATACTTGGACAACCGATGGAAATCATATATGATCTCATTGGTTGAGAAATTCATCGATAGTTGTAAGGGTACAATAGGGTCTCTATAGGTTGTAGGTGCCATTAAAGAAGTACCAATAAATGTTAAGTGCTTGTTGGTAACTTTCCACCACATTATTAGTTGAAATAATGGTTCCTTTGAGGGAACAAAATTAATATGTAAATAATTGGCTGAATAATGAGATTTAATTATTTATAATATATCAGGATCCCTAGTAAAGAATTTTTGTGGAAAGCTAGAATGCATGACACTATTTTTCCATTCATAATACTATAACACCTTTGTATTTTAAAATAATGTTTCATTTAAATAATTATTAAATTGCTATATAATTTTAGAAACAACTCTATTCTAAAATTAGTAATAAAATATAAGATAAATAATATGAAGACTATTTAATAAAAATTAAAATTTAATTAATTAGAAATATTTTAATCAATTATAAATAGTCATGTAATGGGATTAGGATCACATAATGCTTTAAATTGTATTTTCAATAAAATATGTTATCCTTTATATGAGTAATTTATATTTATAAAAAACATTATCAATTTTATCATACAAATTGTTAAAAATTATATTAAATGTTTTAATATAACATCGAATAAAAGAATAACTTGAATTTTTTATTTTTTTTAAAAATAATTGTATTTAATTTAATAGTACAAACTATATTTTTCAGGAAAATTTTATTTTTTATTTTTTTGTCATTATATTAGTGTCACCTATAGGTTTATTTAAAGATTTAAATCTTAAAGAATTTACATAATTAGTAAAAATATATTTTTAAATAAAATTTTTAACTTATAGAACATATTTGTATTTTTAGACACATCTAACATGTTATTAAAATTTTAAAAAAAATAGGTTCTACATATAGTTGAATTTTGTGGTAATATATCGTTTTTTCATTATTTTTAGTCAAAAATGGAATTATTACAGATATTTTTTTTATGGATTTTTATTACATTAATAATTTTATCTTAAATATAAATTTAAATTTAATAAAATTTCATTTTATAAAATCTATTTTAATGTGTTATGTCCATTTATTTAAAAATAAACTAAACCAATCTAGAGGATTTTTATTTTAAAGGATTATATTGAAATTTGAAAATATATTTTACAACTATGCCTTAAGATGATTTTTTAATTTTCTAATCAACATTAATTACCATATTTTTATCAAATTTAACAAGGAAAATTATTTTATGAAAAAAAATATGCAAGTAAATTGAATATAACTAAATCACTATATGTTATCACCAAATTGATTTTTGGATAATATTGTATGTCTAATAATAATTTTTTCATCATATTTTACACATACGTAATTCGTGACCCTTGAATATATTGAATATTTTTCTAAAATGGGTAAACCAAATCCCATTTCTTAACTTATAAAAGAGTAACACATCATCCCACTCATTTTACACTGATTTATTTGATTTTATTCTAAAAAATATTTCATTTTTTACATAAATTAATTTACACTAATTCACATAATAATTTGTTTCCAATTATAGAGCCTAATTACTCTATTAGATGGAATTTCTAAGACTGGTTTTATGTTCTCAACATGATAATTTTTTATTACTTATCACTTTATTAATAATCAATATATTACATTCAACATAGAGAAGTCCTAATATAAAGATAAAAAATACGAATACACTAGAATGTTATCATATTATTTTATACGCAAATATTCAATCCTTTCTATATATTAATAAAAACAAAACATTATAAATTGATTTTATCTGTGGACTACTGCCATTATTAAACAATGTTGTTCACTTTTCATGTAAACATTTCATGGTTTAAAAAGGATAGATTTGATGAAATAATATTATAACTATTTTATATTTATAATTCTTAAATTATAATTTATTATATACCTTCACTGTTTCCTATTAGTTTATAAAAGGGTAATTTTATCTTATGAGGATATAAACCACCACCTCCTTGAACGATGAATTTTATATTTCATTACTGCATTTCGTGGTTGCTTTTAAGAACATATTCATATATTTTAAATTATATTTATGACATATTTATGAATTTGTAAAAAAAATTATCATTTTTAGTGACCCTATATTTTCATGCATGTCTTTGAACTTTTTCTAGAAATATTTTTTTTAGCCTGGTGCTAAAACGTCACATGATTTTGAGGCCCAGTGTGGCCAAAATTGATTTTATAAAAAATTTATATAATTTTTTATTATGCACGATCAATTTTTCTTAAAAATATGGAGTACTCATAAACAATGTCTCAAATAAATAATTTGATACATTGTTTAAATTAGGAACATCATGTTTACCCTAATCATGACCAAAAGTTGGCTCGTGTGGGGAGTTGGGATAAACCAAATATTCAAGGATGTGTTCAAAAAAAGTAAATATTTATATAATTTTTTTATTAATGTAATAAACCATAATTAATTCAATAAATATTTATTTATAGAAAATCTCTAAGGAGGGATTCATAACCTAGAGACCTTTTTTTGGAGGATCTAATTTTCTTCATATGTGAAAGAGATTGGAGGATGATGAACAACCAGATCTAGGTGAGTCGATGTGTATTGAATACAAATAATATTCTTATACCATTAGATGTAGTGTTATTTACCAATGAACAATAAAAAACATTGTATAAAGTTTCAATGTTAATTTTCTCCCTTATGATAAAATAATTGAGCATGGTTATTATTATTTTATTTATTTGTGTCAAATATGATTTTTGGAAGGCAACCATATATCAATTTTTTTTTCAATTAATCCACATTTTTTCATGTTTTTCAAAAGGGATATCTCCAATATGAATTTTTCCCAAATATTTATTTCCCAATAATTGGTGAAGCTTTTTTTATATGATTTTTCCTGACCGTTCATTGTGTACATCAACATTGGAACACATGGTCATGGATTTTCTATTTCATGTTTTGACCGAGCATGACTATACCCTAAAATTTTTTGAATTATTTTATATGGAAAATCGAACTATGATTTCTATAGATTTTAGGCAAAAATTTAGTATATGGGTAATATTTTTCATGGATATCACATTTGAGAATGTTAGTTAGCAGATTAGAGAAGTGATGTCACAGTGCGGGCTTCATACGAGAGATCTATAATCCATTTTTATGATAATGGACTGAAGGAAATAATGACTGGAGATGGATTCCAATGATTTTGGGTGGCCAATGGGAGAAAGTCATGGTGGATGGTATATATTTGGATTGTGGGGAGTTGATCTAGAATTATGGTAATACCCGAAAGAACACAATATATTCTGAAAAAACGAATGCATATATCCCCCAGTGTTGTGGTGATTGTGGTTTCAGGTCAGATAAATATCACAAGAAATGGGGGGCCACTATAAGAATTTTGACATTGTGATGGTCACCCCACAATTACTAGGGGATTATATTGGTAGATGAACATCTAGTAACAAGATGTGTACTGACCCATAGCATGGCTCCACAGACATGGCTATTGTACACATACACTACCCTAAAGGACATGGTTATTTCCATGAGGACATTTATCAACCTCTATTTTCTGAGACATGCCACGTAGTCCCCTTGCAGGTTTTATGGTGATATAACGATAGTGAGTCATGTACTAAAAAATGACAAAACAAGACTGTTGTAGATGCCGAAAAAGTCTGTAACTCCCAGAGGATATTTCTAAATGACAAAGCGAAGTCATATTCGGAATCAGAGGCCCGGTCCTGAGGCCCTGGATGTGGTGCACGAAATATAGGAGGGCTAGCGTGAAATAATGTTGAGCGCACGAAGCATCCCCGAGATTCGCAAAATCGAGCTGGTGGTGCGCACAATTTTCTGTGCCCGGTTTCGCGCGGTGAACTCTTGTGCGCAGACTGGTCCCAGCATGGAATTTTTCGTGTGCCGTCTGGATTCCGCTCTCGTAGGCGCCTATAAATAGAAGGTGACCCCAAATGGTTTGGGGTTGCGGAATTAAGAATGGCTCCCGTGTGCACAATTCGAACTCCCCCAAGTGTAAGATGACTTCCAGGTAATTCCTCTATTCGCACAACCTTGCCCCAGGGTTCGGCTTTGCGTAGAACTCCACTGGCTTATGTGAATTTTCACCCTCTTTCGGGTTCTTCCCTTGCGCGCAATCCTTGCCCCGTGTGCGCAATCCCCTTCCGTGCGCGCAATCCTTGTGCTTTGCGTGCAATCAACATATGTGCATGAAATACCAATACTTTGTGCACAATCCCTATCCGCACAATCCTCTGGCCCTATTGCGCACCATCCTGGTGTTTTGCGCGCTATCATTCTCTTTGCGCGCAACACCCATGACCCTTTACCTTGAAGCCCCTTGGATACCTCTCAGCGCAGGCACCGGATGTCTTCCCTTCCTGGCATGCATGCCATGCATTGTTTTCCCGTACTGCCTTCCAGGCTCATACGAAGTAACCTCAAGGTCCTTTGGGTGGTGTTTCCCATTGCGTTTCTTTGGCTTATGATTCTCTGCATAGGCATTCTAACAACCATTGTTTCTTCGCATAGCCATGCTAACATGGACCCCTCGATGGTTCGCCATACAGCCCCCCTTCACTACGGTCTTGCCGATGCCTTCCCTCCCATAGGGGTTAGAGGGTGTTGGGCATGTAATCCCTAGGGGTGTGGAGCGAACCCACCTCGTCCAAGCTGCAGGATGTTAAACTGCTAAGAACATCGTCCTCAACACATGATGTTAAACTGTGGTCTGACCACATGCTTCGCACGCAGGGTCCCCCCACCTCGGACATTATTTACGCCCACTCATCTCCACGGGAATGGATTCTTACTCAATGGAATGAGATCCTCATTTTCAGACTGGCGTTCGTCCGTGGGGGAAGGGCTTCCTTAGAGCGTAGCCCCTAGCCTCTCTTGCAGAAGGTTGCACCCATGCACCTTTATACATCCCCACCGCCAAGGCTAGTGGAGTCCCTTTCCCACTGCGCTTTATTGCACCATGGGCCTCCATCCTGGAGTAATCCTCGGAACCAAGGGATTCTAACCACTCGTATGCCCATGTTTCTTATTTGGGCCGTTCAACGTGTAAGCCCCTTTCCGCTTCTCACAGATGCACCCTTTGCGACATGATCGTCTGGTCCCTACTGCCTCTTGTTTCTCACACCGAGCATGACTCACGTCGGCTTAGAGCACGCATTGACCATGACATCCTTCTATGGGCCACCTCAGAACGTATGCCTCGTACCAGCAAACTATGTGGACTTTTATCTGTGCTAACACATGATACATAGGAAGCCTCCACGAGGTTAAAGCCCACCACCCGGTTGTTCCTAATTTTTCACGTCGGTTCACCGACCACCATGGGTCACCTCATAGCGTAAGCCCCATATCCACTTTGGTCTGCTTCAGAACATAAGCCCCAAATTCCCTCCTCCTACATGACGTTAAACTATATCATGTCCCGCATGACGTTAAACTTTATCTCGTCCCACATGACGTTAAACTGCATTGCCTCGTCCCGCATGATGTTAAACTGTATGCCCCGAAGTACGTTGACATTGATCTGTGCTAACACATGGTACGTAGGAAGCCTGCACGAGGTTCAAGCCCACCACCCGTTCATTCCGACTTCTTCACGTCGGTTCACCGACCCCCATGGGTCACCTCAGAGCGTAAGCACCATATCTACTTTGGGTCGCTTCAGAGCGTAAGCCATGAATGACCTCAACCTGCATGACGTTAAACTGTATCCTGTCTCATATGACATTAAACTGTATTTCATCAGCCCAGATGACGTTAAACTGTATCCCACCCCGTATGACGTTAAACTGTATTCCCTCATCCCGCATGACGTTAAATTGTATGCCCTGAACTACGTGGACTTTGATTCATGCTAATGCATGGTATGTAGGAAGCCTCCACGAGGTTCAATCCCATCACCCATTTGTTCTAACCCTTCGCATCGGTTCACCAGAACCATCATGGGCCGCCCTAGAGCATAAGCCTCGTATTCCCCCTCTAGGGCCACCTCAGAGCGTAATACCCATGCCTCAGACCCACGTCTCATCCTGACCTCCCCCTCGAGCCCACGTGTCTTGGGGATCTCATGCCCTAGCCCGGAGATTTTACATCCTCTAGGCTCCAATCCATGCATTCATTCTCATGGGTCACCACTTCAGGTGTCCCATCGTATCACCGAACTACACGGACCTTGATTCCCTGCCATGGGGATACGTAGGAAGCCTCCACGAGGTTCAATCCCATCACTCCATCACCCATCATGATCCTTACCTAGGCCGCCACATCTCGGTGAGATCATGCCATCTCATTCCTCTCCACAGTATCCGGGAAGCCGCCCACGTGCTGGCCCCAACATCGGTGCTCCCCCTATGGGGTCCATCAATATGATCCACTCGTAGTGTTTCGATCAGTCCGATCCATCTCCGCAAGACGTTAAACTTGCGGCATACCCCGTTTCAAACATGGGAAGCTATATTTATGAATTTTTTTACTTTGATTCATACTTTCCAAAACAAAAACTATGTTATAAAGGTATATAATATAATGGGATCATTTGACGTGGGGTTATGTGTAAAAAATGATATCAAATATCTCAATATTTTTATTAATGGAAATAAATATAAAATCATAGTGGTTTACAATAATTTTCATGTACTTGGAAATACCAACTGTATACGATGAAATTACATAGTATTTTGAAAAAACAATTATAAGGTATTTTCTCCAAAATCAATAGAGAATACCTAACTATGACAAGATGTGATACATGTCATATCGGGAGTATGATAACCATATAAAATAAATAAATTAGATTTATCATTATGTATATTTATAAACCATCTATGTGGCTCAAAATTCTATGCTTGAAAATAATTAAAAGTTCCTCTATTTGTATTCTCATTGATAATATATATCCCTATTCTAGATAGTAAGTGATTAATAACTATGGAGTGTCTTAGATGGATGTGTGAATATAGATATATACACTTCACCCAAATCATAACTGGTCTCCCCGGAAGTACCTTCCACCTCAGTCAGGGAGGGTGGGGAACTTTTCTAGGGGCCGAAGGAAGAGTCGCAACATGACACTCCCTTGCTGAGAACCAATAATGTGACAGGAGGACTGTTTTCCAGCCCATCCTATCGTGATGTGGCATCTAGTACACTCCATCCCTTGGAGGACGACATAGGGATCGGCGGCTGATCGGGCTGTTTTTCGTATTCCCCAACGGCCAGGTGGCCTGCCTCGGTGTCATTGCTAGCTCCGCGGATGGTCCCAGTCGACGAGCAGGGGTAGCAAGGGCCGGATCCCGAACCAGAGTCATAGAGCTTCTGGACTGTCCTCGCAGCGGGCCACTTCCTTGAGATGTTTTGGCTGGTCGCAGGATCGGATTTTGATATACCAGAGTCACTCACCCCAGGAGAGTTTGAATGTTTCTTCCAGACTCTCCGTCTGACTCACCCCCATCTTCACCATCAGCTAGCGCCCTATCTCGGGAGTCAAGCACATCTCGAGGATATCGGTGAGCAGTGCCGTCGGGTCGACCTGGCAGCACTCCCCGCGGTTCGGCACCTCAAGTCACTCGGCCACCATGGGGACCTCCAGCATCAATGAGTCCTAAGTTTTCAAGTACTCCGTAAGGTTATCGAGGAAGCTATCCCCCATGCGCACGTATTCAGATGAGGGCAGTACGCTGCCCTTATTTTTTGTGTGATTCACCGCTAGCCCGACTCACTGGGCGGCCCTGAGGAAATGTCACCAAGTGCAGTGGCGGTCAACATGGCTGGCCTCTCAGATGAGGAAAATAGTGTGGAGATCCTCCATGGGGACTCTCCCCCTGAGGAAAAGCTGCTACTAGACCCATCTGAGCGGATTACTCACCAATAGTGGAGCCTCCTAGGTCGCCCCACACCCACCGAGCCTCTAACACCGAGCCGAAACATCAGCAAGGTTAAAGAGCATGTTGGATATGTCAAGCTTATCAACCCATCTGCTTTAGTACAGAAGGCAGAGGAATATCCTGAGAAGGCCACACTACACCAACAGCTTGATGAGTAGAAGAGGTTGGTTGATGAGCTCTTGGCCGAATGCATTGCAGTGCGGCGGCCTGACTACAGTAACCCTAGGCTAGGACAGCAGGGGCAGGAGCACTTACCCCTTGATGAGATTCCCCCGGGCGACCACGAACATGTTGCATTCACCGATAAGGGAGAGGCCGGAGCCCATGACAAGAGGGCACGATACATTTCGTCGAACCCTCCTGAGCGGCGGGATCACCTGGGGGACCCTGCCCTATTTCCTCCCACTTCCTCAAGAGTCACTCCGCCAGCCGCCTTGGGAGCTGCTGATCATGAATATTGGATTGAAGAGCCCGACAAATAGCTTGTAGTTAGAGATCCCCATCAGGACAGGAATCCGCATCCGAACGATCTAATGGAAGCACTCATCACCCTTTTAGAGGCCCTGGAAACTCGGCAGGTGGCAATCCCACTAGATGGAAAGCCATACCCAGCATGGGTGGATGATATGCCGGCCCCACCGGGATTTGGGAACCTCACTTTCTCCCCCTTTAATGGGACCATAGACCCACCACAGCACCTGGACCACTTCAACTCTAGGTGTGGTCCTATGTTAGGGACTCTGGCATAGCAGGAGGCCGCCATGCTCCGTTGCTTCTTTCAGACACTAGAAGGACTAGAATTAGTCTGGTACAACCATCTCCCATTCGGATTTGTGACTAGATGGGAGGATCTTCGCTGAAAATTCTTCTACCAGTTCAGTTCCACAACCCGGAAGACGAACATCGTAGACCTCTTCAATTGCAAACAAAGGCCCGATGAGCGAGTCACGGACTTCATCGCCGGGTGGAAGGGGTTCACGTACTCTCTTGACATGCCACTAACACAGGATAAATTACTGAAAATTTGTGTATGGAATGTCAAGGAGGAGGTGGTTCCTTTTTTGATCACACAGAATTACCCTGGGGGGTTCCGGGACTTCTTGGACAAGGCTTAGCGCCTCGAGGAAGCCCTGCAACAGGCCAGTCAGGCACGCCTGCTGCCACTTGTAATCCCTGCAAGGAGAGCTTACAGAGCCAAGCCTGATAATGTGGCCCAGATAGAGGCCCCCAGGCAACTAGAGTTGCTCCTAGTAAGGCCAGCTCTGCAGCCCCATAGGGGTCCACCCCCTTAGGCATAGCCTCCGGCCCAGCAGTGACCGCCTCAAAATCGGCAGGTGCCTCCGCGTAACGCACCACCACGACCTAGGCATGATAATCAAGATCCACCTCCTCGGCGTGCTCCTCCAGCCCCTGGTTGTAGCCAGCCTCCAAGATCCCTTTTTCCAGATAGATGGAATCGGACTTACTCGTTTGACGAGGCCCAGGCCCCCGGTTATTTCCATAGTTCCTTGGAGAAGAGGATAGTGCGACTGCCCGAGTTCCGAAAGCCAGAAGAGGCACGTCTCACGGATCACCCTAACTACCGCCCTTATCACTGGACCCTGGGGCACACCATCCAATGATTCTATGTGTTTAAGGACCGGCTTGAAGACCATATTGACAACAACATAGTCAGGTTGGTCCCAACACCGGTGCAAGTGGGAAGTGACTTCGTGAGATCAGATGTCAGTAGTGACAACGAGGATGAGTGGCAACAGGTTTCTGACCCTTGGTCCCAGAAGTATAATGACTGGATGGCCCGCAGGATGGTCGCCCATGCCCATGGCATCATTCGTGCCCGCCTGAGTCGGCCAGATCCCTTAGAATCTGCGAGCGCTGCTTTGGCATCGTCGTCCCATCCTACCTCTTCCTAGAAGAGTAATAGGCAGCTCAATAAGAAAGAATGCGCCCTGCGGATGCCGTCATCATCCCGCACTCTTGGCGTCTTTATGCCCCCAGAAATAGGGATCCCTCCGAGACTCCATCTGGTAGTGGATGACTCCTCGAGTGAAAGCCCATGGTATGCTTCGGTTAACACCGTAGAGTTGGTAAATCCCTTTTTGACTCCCGATGATGAGGAACACCTGGTGGACCTTCCCAATGTCCCCATCTGTTTCCAACATCGGCGGAGCCGTGGCTACATGAATCGCTGGGGCACGGCAACCGTCACCTATAGTCAGGTCGTGCATGCTACTGAGACTAGGCAGTAAGCCCGATATAGAGCTCAGAACATGCGGCCCCTTTACCCAGTGTCGACAGGTTCGCCTCCACCACCGTTTGTGTTTCTGGATCAGGCGGGACCACCTCAGCCATTCCACGACCAGCCCTGCCCTGCCACTGGCCGACTACAGCCTTCCGGTCCTAACCTGGCAACCACCTCTCGGGCATCGAATAGTGAATAGTGAGACGTGCCTAGTACCAGTCAGTCACCGGTCCAGCCGGCGGAGCATGTCATGCCTCCAATCTCAGAGTGGCCTCATGTAAGAAGATGATCATGTTTGGATCAAAAGTATGATGTTATGAAGCACATGGTCGGCATTTCGGAAAGTCTTTCTATCCTTGAAGCCCTTATAATGTTTTCTGAAATGCGTGAGACACTCGCCGAGGCTCAAAGAAGCCCCCTCCAGTTTGAGACTGAGGTAGCGGTCGTAGAAGCTTCCACACCGAGGCGATTGAGAATTCCAAATGTCAGGAGGTTATCTCATTCTCTGGTGAAGATGAAGACCTTCCCATTTAGGGGAACAATCGCTCTCTGTACATCACCGTCCAGTTCAATGGCGTGGACGTCCACCGCTATCTTGTTGACACGGGTTCTGGGATTAACCTAATCCCAAATCGGACACTATGGAAACTGGGCCTGTCTGAGGATGATCTAACTCCCTCTGACCTCAGGATCCATGGGTATGACAGGACAGAGCAAACTCCACTCGGCAAGATTAGTTTGAAGACCCAGTTCGGTGGCCTAATTACCAATACCGAATTCATGGTTGTCTCTCAGGACACCGCCTACAACGCATTGATGGGCAGTCCGTGGCTCCACCTTCACGCAGCGGTTCCCTCATCTTATCACGATGGCTTCATGTAATCCCTTAAGGTTCGAGTGGGTGTTCTCTAAGGAGATGAGTCTCTATTTTCCTCTTGTGAATCCCGTTATCTAGACGCTGACTGTTACAAGAACAAGGACAAGCAGATCCTTATAGGTGAGGTTGAGCCCGCCACTGTCATGAGTGATCCCTGGGCAGGTTTGGATGACACATATGTCTTTCCAATCCATCGGTCGGAGGCCACAACACCCGAGATGGGGTACTGCATTGTTGTTTCGGGTACCAGAGGAAGGCATATTTCTAGGTCCAAGCGACGACAAGAAATCACCTCGTACTCCTACTCCAACCAGGCTCAGGTGGTCCCCGAGTCTCCTACCCCTTACGATATCGGGACGTTAGGATCATGGAAACGTCGGTAAGTCATACATGTCTGTTTCGCTGGGCCAGAATCGACCGTCTCAAGCCAATGATCCACTAATGCTTTGATTTCATAAAGTGTGGCCCCTTGGTTTGATGGCAAGATGGGATCAGATCAACCGCCTTTGTCGCCATGGTTTCCGTAGTGCATGAGTCTCCTGACGTGACGAACTCTGTCGCCCAAGCCAGAACCAGCTTCCCATCAGGGTCTAGCAGCCCCGCAACTGCTCCCCCCGTGGATGATCCCTCCACAAGTGGAGAGGAGGACATGGAAGATGCTCCTCCTACCTTTGAGGAGGGAGTCTCCACCATGGTCGACGAGTTAGTGCAGGTGAACCGAGGTAGCGAGGCGGACCCAAGACCCACATTGGTCAACGCCGCTATGCCCCCCGAGGAGCGACAATAGTACGTAGAGTTCCTCAAAAAGCACCGTGATGTGTTTTCTTGGAGTTATGACAAGATTCCAGGACTAGATCCCCAAGTAGCCATCCACCGCCTTGGCCTTCCAGCAAACCACCACGGATTCAAGTAGCCTCCCAAAAAGATGCACCCCTCTCACGGTGCCATGGTTGAGGCCGAAGTTGATAAGCTCATCAAAGCCAACTTCGTCAACGAAGTCTAGTACCCTAAGTGTCTAGCCAACATTGTGCCAGTCAGGAAGAAGAATGGGCAGATCAGGGTCTGTATCGACTTTCACGATCTCAAACGCCACTGTCCGAAGGATGATTTTCCCCTTCCAGTGACAGGGTGGTTGATCGATGCCACAACTGGGTTCCAAGTCATTTCCTTCATGCATAGGTACTTCGGGTACAACCAGATCCATATGGCCCATGAGGATGAAGAGTTCCCTGCCATCAGGGCCCCCCAGGGTACTTTCTGCTACCAGGTTATGCCCTTCGGCCTGAAAAAAGCTGGTGCCACCTATCAACGGGCCATGCACCGAATATTCAAGCCGATTCTCGGGATGTTGGTGGAATGCTATGTGGGCGACCTGGTGGTTAAATCTCTCCACCGCAAGGGCCATCTCAAAGACATTGAGAAAGTGTTCATCTTCCTCCGTTATTGCCAGTTGAAGATGAACCCGTTGAAGTGTGCCTTTGGGGTCACCTCTGGAAAGTTTCTTGGCTTCGTTGTTAGATATCAAGGCATCAAGACTGACCCGGAGAAGATTAAGGCCATCAGTCAGATTCCTCCCCCGAAAAATATTTGGGAGCTAATAGGCCTTCAAGGCCACATAGCATATATAGGCCGATTCATTGCGAATCTGGCCTGCAAGTGTAAGCACTTTTCTCAGCTCAAGAAGAAAGGCACCTCCTATGAATGGGATAGAGAGTTTCAGATCGCTTTTGAGGAAATCAAGCATTATATTCTACAACCTCTGGTCTTGATGCCACCCATTTCTAGAAAGCTGCTGGTCTTTTATGTGACCGTCCCGGAGCGATCCCTTGGCGCACTTCTCGCCCTGAAGAATGGAGAGAGAATAGAGAACATCCTTTACTACCTCAGTTGCATTCTTCTCAATATGGGAATTAGATATTCTCCCATTAGGAAGAGCTGTCTGAAGCTTGTATTTGCTGTGTAGAAATTGCGGCACTACTTGCAGCACCACGAGGTACAACTTGTCTCTTCGGTAGACCCGTTGAAATATATTCAGAACCAACCTATGTTGACCGGACAGTTGGCGCGCCGGGCGGTGATCCTCCAGTAGTTAGACATCAGGTTCATTCCTCTGAAGGCCGTCAAAGGACAGGCGTTGGTAGACTTCTTATCTTCTCACCCAACCTCCACAGACCAGCCGCTGGATCTAGGCTTTCTTGAAGAGGTAATCCTCTTATTCGATCACGCCATCCCATGCTGGAAGATGAACTTCAACAGTGCCTCCCGGAGCCCCACATGTAGAAGGATCAATGGTCCTTGGCTCAACAGAGTGGGCATGGGTATCATCTTCATCACCCTAGAGCAAGTCGTTCTACCGTATTCATTCCTGTTGTTAGAAGGATCCACCAACAATGAGGAAGAGTATCATGCCCTCATCACTGGCCTCATGTTGGCTCTCGAGATTGACGTACCCCGTCTATATGTAAAAGGGGACTTAGAGCTAGTCATTCCCCGGTCATAGAACAATCAAGAAGATGCTTTGGCCAGCCTGGCCGCATCACTTACGGAGCCCGAATAGGAAGAACTAATTATCCACATGGAACACCAGAGTGTCATTGCTCCTATTATTTCGGAGGGTGATTGGGGCCAGCGAGTAAACCATCTCACCGCTGGTGCCCCTACGTCAGGATACCTAGAGGCTTCATGTGCGGTAATCGAGATAGTTCCTTACTGGAGGACACCCTTGGTTTAATATCTCTAGCATGACAATCTTCCGTCGGATAGAGCTAAGCGCGAGTGAATCCAACGCTGCGTGCCGCAGTTTTCCCTTCAGGGCGGTCCCAGCCTTGAGCAGCTCATTTACAGGTGCTGATATGATGGTTTTCTACTTCGTTGCCTTCAAGGAGTCTAGATCCTAGAGGTCATGCAAGAAGTGCACGCTGGTTCCTGTGGCGCCCACCAAGCCGGGTCGAAGTTTTCCCACCAGATTTGGAGGCTGGGATACTTCTGGCCCTCCATGATCCACGACTGCATCGAGTATTCCAAGGGGTGTCATGTGTGACAAGTTCATGCTAACTTTGTGCATCGGTCACCGGAGCCTCTCCATACAACCATGTATTCTTAAACCTTTGCAATCTAGGGGTTAGATGTTGTAGGACGTTACATGCCAGCGATGGCCCGCCAGTGCTGGTACATCTTGACCGCTAAGGATTTCTTCTCTAAGTTGGAAGAGGCAATCCTGCTCAAGGAAGTCAAATCATGTTCTATTGCTGACTTCATGAGATCCAATATCATCTATCGATTTAGAGTACCTCATTCTATACTGGCGGATAACAGAACCAAATTTCGGGTAGCCGAGCTGAAGAAATTGTATGCGAAGCACATCATTCGCTCTATCCACACCTCCCGTTATCATGCGCAGGCGAATGGACAGATCGAGGCATTTAACAAAACCCTATATAACATTATGAAAAAAATGGTTGGTCAGAACAAGAAAAGTTGGTCGGACAAGCTCCCCAACGCCCTCTGGGCTTATAGGACGACGACTCGTAACTCCACCTAGGTGACTCCGTACTCCTAGGTATATGGAGCTGAGGTCGTCTTGCCCATCACGATCCAGTTTCCCTCATTGTGCACGGCAGTCTATGATCAGCAAGAACCATATAGAGTTTCCAAAATCCATCTAGCCAAATTTGAAGCGATGGACGAAAGTAGGCTTCGCGCTTTACATAATTTGGAAAGGCATCAGACCAGTATGGCTCGAGCTTTCAATAAGAAGGTTCGCCTTCACTCCTTCCTGCAAGGTGACCTGGTGCTGGCTCTCAGAGTGCCAATGATTCCCAACAATAAAACAACCCAAGATAGAGCCCAAATGGGAGGGGCCTTTAATGGTCCATAAGGTCTATCTCAATGGCACGTATTCCCTGGTGACTACGGATGGTGATCATGTCACTCCACCCACCAATGCCAGGTTTCTCAAATGCTATCTTTCCTGAGCTCTGTGGGTCCAAGTTCTATGACCTAAAACTAAGATCCTCATGCGGTCCCGCATGACCTTAAACTGCACCTGGTCCCGCATGACCTTAAACTACATTTTTCCCTACATCTGGGCCCCATTGGTCTGAGTTCTAGGACCTAAAACTAAGATCATTTCCTCATCCCGCATGATGTTAAACTGTATTTCATCCTACATGATGTTGAACTGCGTCTCTAGAACTATGTGTGGCTTGACTCCCATCTTTATGGGATACGTAAGACCGCCTGAACACATAGATTTCCGGTCCAGCCCCATCTCTTAGGAGATCCCATGATCTACCGGTTTCCTTGGTCTTTTGGCCTACCCTTCCCCCAGGAACCCGCCATCTTTTGGCCACTCTCAGACTGTGCCCTTCGAGCCTTTCCAGTGGTCTGCTAATGTGTTCAGAGTACTCTGGTCTAGGAACTAGAGTGTCAGAATCGACATAGGAAAGTTTTCTTCCTCTTAGAATGCTTCGTGTTCCCCTTCATTCGGGCTCCACCATCTTTCACACCCGGAGGGACCCACAAGAACAGCTTGGATACAACGCCTAAGGGCTCTCCTACCGTCACGGGCCAACGCTGCTGAGGGTTTCAGGCAAACAATTGATACAAATCCCATGTTGAGAATGTGTTCAGTAATTGATACTCATTTTTTTGCCCCTATCTCTCGTCTAACGTGATAGGAAGCTGTGTTGCGAGCATGGTCGGCAGTAATCCTCAGTCGTCACGCTGGCTTCTTCGGGCCCTGAATGTTGGTTGCATGATTCACATTATGTTCTGCCCTGCCATTTCAAGGTGGAATCTCGACACATCTTGAAATAACCCTCGGTACACCTCCACAAGTTAGGCGGACCAAGCTGTGTAGCAGTGTCTCTCGGGGCTCTCGCGATCTGAGTGCTACAATATGTTCTTGGGTTTCATCTTAACAGGTTGTGTGCAACATTACCATCATCCCCAAGGGGAATGAGGAGTCTTCCATACATCACGTTTCAGGCCTAGCATAGATGGGAGCTAGCATCTCCCGCCCCCCTGATTGTTGAACCCTTATAGGCCCCTTTAGCTCGAGGCTCCTCTCTCAAAATCGTGCACAGTGATGGTATGGGATTAGTCCATCACCCGCATAAGTTATGATATATCGCATCCTGTGTGTTCCCCCAGTTCCAAGCCATACGAACTTAAACTATGCTTCCAGGTCCATGCTATACGACCTTAAACTAAGCTTCCAGGTCCAAGACATACGACCTTAAACTATGCTACCAGGTCCAACCACATGACCATAAACTGTGATGATATCGTCCCGGCTGCACGTCATTAAGACGCTACCTCTCAAGAACTACGTATGGCTTTATTCTCATCCTTGTGAGATACGTCGGAGCACCTGAAAACTTCCCGACAGGCCCAACCTAATTTTTCATGTTCGGTCTGTCGGCCAAAACACGTCCCTAGGAGCACATAGTAAGCAGAGCTTTTCCCCATTCACGTTGGGTTTTGCAACCAATTTACCATGTCTCCCATTCCCCTTATCCATTTGTCTGAGTTCTAAAACCATAAACTAAGACCCTTGTAGTCCATCATGACCTTAAACTGCATGCTCGTCCTCACTGCAAAACGTTAAACTACAAGCTGGTCAGGCCTCCCTGGCCGAGGCCCGGCCTCAGGACCTTTGGCTTTCCATAACTCGGTCTCTCTTGTGGGATTGTACGATGTGGTGAAGAATTATGTCCTCATTCACGTCAGTTTACTCACCATACCATGCCTATCCCCAGATGAGATGTGCCCCCCGTCCCGCACGACTTTAAACTATATTTCGTCCTACACGACGTTAAACTGTTCTTCTATAACTACGCGTGGCTTGATTTTCATCCTTATGGGATACGTAGGAATGCCCAGACATTCCGTCTTGGGTCTAGCCCTAGGGATTAACCAATTCTGTCCCTCCCTACTGTCGGTCCCTCGGCCTGACTTCTTGGGAAGTGGTGTGATCGTGAAATCTACCACAAATAAGTTTGGGCTTCCCCATAGAAATAATGGGAAGAGATATTTCTCTCTCCATAGAGGTCCTATATGAAAATTGGAATGATCCGTGATTATGTTGGTACGTCCGCCTAATGCGCCTCTGCCACGGTGGCACAATTTCGGGAGTGTTGGACTTTGTTTGAACGAACCACCACTCCACATTCCACACTTAGCGTGCCCCTTTATTTGGATCATCATTCTCTTTCATGTTCGATCAGACCCCCTAATAGTATGGATGATAGACCTACGGTCCGCCTACTATCCTGGGCCAACATTCCAGAGGATTGTTCATGTGTGAAGGGACCCCCTAATAGTATGGATGATAGACTTTGATCCACATGCTGCCACAATATGGATGATAGACATTTGTTCCACCTATTGTAGCAATATGGATGATAGACCTATAGTCTGCCTGCTGTCCGGGGCCATCATTCCAAAAGACTGACTGGCGATATTTGAGTTAGGCCATGTGTTGCGAACATGATCAATGGTCAGCCCTCTTTTATTGTCCCCATTCTAGGCCAACACGATATGGATGCTATGTTTAGACCACGATTAATAGTTATCCTCCATCGTCGCGCTCCATAGTGTTCCGAATTCGGGTAGCATGATTCACATTTCCATTCCATCTCCCTATGTTCGGATGGATTTCAATGCCCCGGGAATTGCCCTGCTCGTGTGTCAGAGTATATTGAGAAAGTGATATATCAATCGGTCTGAGGTCTTCTCCTCAAAAATCCAGGCCCAATTTCGGATGCCTGAAGCTTGGTTAATGCCCCACAGTTGGATGAAATGATAACACGAGTATCCTTTGCTTCTCGCGTTTGGTGTAACCCACAAGATCTTAGGGGTGAGTTGTTATTCATTTTGGAATTATGGGAGACCATATTAAACCAATGGTACAAATAAATGGATTTATCTAGGTATTGGATTGAGATGATGAGAGGTACAAGCAAGAAGTTAATGATATGGCTAAAACAAAGCCCCTAAGGGTCGGCGTGCTGGATCGATCTTTCAAACACGGTTACCCTTTGGCTGGTAGCCTTAAGGACCGCTTCTCGCTCTTTGAAGACTCTCTCCTCATCAGCTGCCGCAGAGCGCAGCTCGCCAACCGTAGCTTGTTCCTACGTCCACTCGGTTTGAAGTACGATCATCTAGTGACTCGCCTCCATCAGCTGTTCCTATGCATCAGCCATCTGGGCCATCAGTTTCTCCACAAGCTCAGAGCATGTTGCAATGAAGGCCTCCTTATCTGCCACCTGCCCTTTAAGGTCCCGGACCTCCCGCTCTGCCCTCAGCAACGCTCAGGCATTCGCTGATCTTTCACGACACTGGGAAACTTCGGTGCACCGGATGCTCTCGCGTATCTTCTCGGCCATGTAATCATGGAACGTTAGATGAAGGTGCTGAGCGTGAGCCCCTCCGGCGCACAAGAAGCACATCCAGGTCTAGAGGGATCCCATCCGCCTCAGCCAATCCGATGGGGGATTCTTGAGAAAGAGCTGGATACACTTCCACCCTTTGCCACATGTCATGCGGCTCTCCTCGACTTCCTCTAAGTCTGGGTCATCTATCTCTTCTAGGTCAGTGGGTCGGTATGTAGGAAAGGAAGCCAGTACGTCGGCAGCAGGATCTGCCATAGAGATGTCTTCGTGAGGAATAGGATCCTCAACGTCTGGGCAACCTTCCTCTCTCACCCCAACAGCGACGGTGCCTCCTTCAGCCTCCGACATCGCCTAAAGAATAGCACCGCTGATGCCCGCTGCCCCCTGCTCACCGATTGTCGAGGCCTCCTTAGTGAAGGAAGTATGTTCTGGACGAAGTGGTATGTCCGCCACTAGTCCGCTCAAGGACGACCCGGGCTCAGCAGCCTGACGAGCCTCCAATTATGAGATCACTGCACAATGCATACCCTGATTAGTTCGGATCCTTTGATAGAAAGCGCTAGTAGGGATGCTTGAGACTTACAGGAACCCAGAGCATTAGACTCCAGTGTTTCGGCCGCTACGAGAGCCTCCATGATGGGGACCCCTATGTGCTTTTCAATTCAATGATGGGTGTCAGATCCCCATCTCGTCCCGCTGGTTCCTCTACTCCCTCCTCTAGTGGGGATTCCTGACCAACAATTAGGATCTCCTGAGTGAGGTAGAAAAATGGGTTGGAAATTGTGAAAGGGGGGTGGACAAAAAAGGAAAATGTATGAAGGCAGAGACTGACCTCGAGTATCTCGGTTATGTCAAGATCAGAGCCGACAATCTCGCCGCTCTCCCGGAGACTCTTTTGGTGGGTCACCCCATGTGACCCCTCACCTTAGAGTTCTTCTTCTTTATATTCTCCCTCGCCATCATCTTCTCCGGTCTCCTCCTCCCACTCCGACTCCTCATCACTGTCGCCTTCTCCCGGCAGCATCACTTCCGGGTCATGATCATGGCTGAGCATCACATTCACTAGGAAATGTGGCTCCACATGCCAACCCCTTTATCGCCCGTATGTGTCCATGGCCGTCAGATAAGCATGCCACCGATTGAAGTTTAACTGGTCGGTAACTCGAACGAGCCCGACCTCTGGCGGCTGGATCCCATTTTGCATTATCTTCTGCCACACGGCTTCAACGCTCTGTGATTGCCACAGGGTCATCTAGGCCGACCACAGTGCCGGTAAAATTTATTCTTGGGATGGTTTGAGCTGGTATCTTATCTGCTTCCTGGGCAGCTCCCTGGCCACCTCATGTGCCCCCGCTATGGGCAACGAGGTCGCGGCGACACCATGTGATGTCCCCGCTGCTGAAGTCCCACCCTGCGCATGCCTTGCTACCTGACCCACCCCTGGTTTCCCCCTCCCAACAGCACCTTGCCTTCTCCCCCATCGCCCGGTTTCCGCATGGCTAGCCTCATGTTTTTGGACTAGCTTGTGTAAAAGCCACTCAGGGTATGCGATGGTCCAGTGCTCGGCATACTTGGTTGTTAGGCCATCGTCAACCACAGTGGGAGGAAGAGAAATGATGTCACCAGAACCGAAAGTGGTAAACATTAACCACATCTGGCGCAGAACGCATGGATTCTTCTCCTGCCAGACAGTCGTTAATACCATCTTCGGCATTCGTTGGAGGCACCCTAATTTCCTGGCAAATTGGGATGGCACTTAAGGCTCACAGATCACCTTCCCATAGATCCGAGCCACGAGCACCCCACCCCGAATGCTCTAGAAATAATCATGTTGTTCCAGAGAGCCTCACCCATTGTCCACCATCTGGCCGACCGGGGTGGGGAACGGGCTGCAGTGGAAGTTTGTGTGGTTACCAATGCGGGCTCTCACGCCCTCCTCATTGAGAATCATCTGCGCCACCTCGTCGATGTTAAGCAGGGACGGTCGCAGGCCATTGCCCGGAGGATGGATGGTGTTTGGGAAGGTGTACCCACCGAGATGAGCCACCACCCAGCCGTGGAAGATCTATAAGGGGACACATACTCTCCAAGGCGACCCCTCTCGTGAGATGCATCCCAGGATGGCATACATCTTGACCAGAATGGGGACCCCCATGTTGAACCATTTGATGGCGGCCATGGTGCCCGCCATCACCAGTGTTGCCGGAAGGACACCCATCCTCGCGTCTCACACTGGCAGGAGCCACCCGCTCTGGAAGGTGGCGAGGAACCCGACGTACCGGAAATTCGGTTCCTAGGTCTCAATGACGCGGGATCCCCATGATTGGTATTGCCCCTACTCCAGGGTCCTCCACTATGATTCATCCCTGCTCCTCTGAGCTGCGGTTGGACACTATTTACCTCGTCCCGACATCTTGATTACCAGATCCTTCTCAAGGAACTGGCTGAACCAGCCCTTGTAGGAAATTCCCTTAAGGAATTCCTTGACCTCCGGCCTCTCTTTGGCCAGCTCCAATAGGTGCCACATCAGCATGGGGGTCCGTGACCTATCTTCCCAGGTGTTCATTGGAGGAATGCACTCATCATATTGGTATCCCTTCAGTGGGATACCTCCGATACAGTGAAAATCCCATCGGCTGATGCCAACTTCCCCATGGTGAAGGTGGAATGTGTTGGTATCAGAAGCCCACTGGGTGAAGAGCTTCGGCCCAAGCTCCGGTTGACGGTGGAAGTGGAACTGCGGCGTCCATACTTCCCCGAACAGGCCAATATGCCGCAGTTCATCCCCAAACTAGTCGCAAGTTTGTCGAACCCAGAATGCCCAGGCCCACTTGCTGGTGATGTTGCCCCCGGACCGCAGGTCCCAATCCTTCATCCAGCCCTTCCTGTCATCTGTGATGCTCTGAATGAACGTTCTCTCTTAGAGGGCCAGAGAATTCTCTGCGACAAGCTCATCCGCGGTTATGGTCCTCGTCCACGGGTTTAGAAAATATACGTCCATATGTCTGGTTTCCCTTGCAGGATGGTCGTTGTTGGTGATGTTATAGCAAGGAATCTCATCCTCTTGGGTCACCCATGACTACGGTGTGTCCACCTGGAAGCCCGGCAGGGGAACCACCCCCAGGATGCCAAAGTTCCAGAGCGGGAGGTTTTCAGATAGGGGATACATCTTCTGGGCTGGAGTCAGTAGACTGAACAAGGTCTGGTTGTCGGAATCGATCACCTTGGCGCCATAAACCTCCTTGTTCGCTTCCATTTCGGCCCTACAAGTGGCGTCTTCCACCTCATCAACTCAGTTTGCGGCCATCTCGAATATTTCGGGAGTTATGTGAAATCTGGATATAGTGCATGGAATCGGAGAGTGCTGCGCGAAATCTGACGCGGCGGTGCGAAATCCAGGAGTTGGGCAAGCAATAGGCATGCAAGGTGTGGAATATCCCGATTCGGCGCGCAAGTGTGGCCTAAATTTGGGAAGGAATTACATGATGCCAGAGCTTTTTTACGCGTAGCTGCATGAGCAATTTCGCGTGCGAGAGCAGTAAGCCTATCGCGGGGAAAAGCCTGAGTACAGATCTTGGGACCCAGCGCCCCTTTTTATGGGTGAGGATTGGGTTCCACATCATGCGGAATGAAAATTCCACACTAGTCTGTCGTTTTTCACGCCCCGTCATTTTTTTTTGCGCGCGAAGTGCCAAGAAGATGCCCTACTTCGGTGATTCAGCGTTTCCCTCAGAATCTAAATGTTGTGACCTCTCGCTGATCCAATTCTGAGGGGGGACCTTTGTAGATGCCGAAAATGTCCATAACTCCCAGAGGAAGTTTTGAAATGACATATTGAAGTCATATTTGGAATCAGAGGCCCAGTCCGGAGGCCCTAGAAGTGGTGCATGAAATAAAGGAGGGATGGCGTTATATAATGTTGAGCGTGTGAAACATCCCATGGATTTGAGAAGTCGAGTCGGTGGTGTACGCAATTTTGTGAGCCCGGTTTCGTGCAGTTAAGTCTTGCACACCGACTGGTCCCAGTGCGAAATTTTTTATGTGCTGACTAGATTACGCATCGACAGGCGCCTATAAATAGAAGGTGACCCCAAACAGTTTGGGTTGAGGAATTCGGAACGGCTCTCCTGCGCGCAATTCAGACTCCCCTGTGAGCAAGATGTCTTCCAGTTAATTCCTCTTTTTGTGAAACCTTGCCCCAGGGTTCACCTTTGCGCGCAACTCCACTGACTTAAGTGAATTTTCCCCCTGCTCCGGGTTCATCCCTTGCGTGCAATACTTTCCCTGTGTATGAAATCCCCTTCCGTGCATGCAATCCTTGTCCTTTGTGCGAAATCCCCATCTGTGTGCGCAATCCCAATACTTTGCGCACAATCCCATATCTGCGCAATCCACTGGCCCTATTGCGTGCCATCCCGGGGTTTTGCGTGCAAACCTTCTCTTTGCGCGCAACACCTAGGACCCTTTACCTTGACGCCCCTTGGCTGCCTCTCCGCGCCGGCACCTGATTTCTTCGCTGATGGGCATGCATGCCATGCAATGTTTTCCCATATGGTCATCTAGGATAGTACGAAGTAACCTCAAGGTCCCCTTGGGTTGTGTTTCTTGTTGCGTTGTTTTTCCTTATGATTCTTTGCATAGGCATGCTAACGACTATTTCTTATTCGCATAGCCACGCTAACGTGGACCCCTCGATGATTCGCCCTACGGCCCCCCTTAACTATGGCCTTGCCGATGCCTTCCCTCGCACAGGGGGTAGAGGGTGTTGGGCATGTAAGCCCCAGGGGTGTGGAGCGGACCCACTTCGTCCAAGCTGCAGGACGTTAAACTGCTAAACACCTTTTCCTCAACACATGATGTTAAACTGTGGTCTGAACCCATGCTTCGTACGTTGGGTCCCCCCAGCTCAGACATTCTTTACGCCCACTCGTCTCCACTGGAATGGATTCTTCCTCACATGGAATGAGATCCTCATTGTCGGAGTGGTGTTCATCCGCGGGGGAAGGGCTACCTCAGAGCGTAAGCCCCTAGCCTCTATTGCGGAAGGTTGCACCCATGCACCTCCATACTTCCCCACCGCCCAGGCCAGTGGACTCCCTTTTCCACTATGCTTTGTCGCACCACGGGCCTCCATCTTGGAGTAAGCCCCGGCACCAAGGGCTGATAACCACACGTATGACCCTGTTTCCTCTTAGGGCAACTCAACGTGTAAGCCCCTTTCCGATTCTCACAGACGCACCCTTTGCTACGTGATCGTCTAGTCCCTACTGTCTCTTGTTTCTCACACCGAGAATGACTCAAGTGGGCTTAGAGCGTCCATTATCCATGACATCCTCTTATGGGCCGCCTCAGAGCATAAGCCCCATACCAGAGGACAATATGGACTTTTATCCGTGATAACGCATGGTCCGTATGAATCCTCCTCGAGGTTCAAGCCCACCACACGGTCGTTTCGACTTCTTCATGACGGTTCACCGACCACCATGGCTCGCCTCAGAGCATAAGCCCCATATAAACTTTGGGGCACATCAGAGAGTAAGCCCCGAATTCCCACATCTCGTATGACGTTAAACTGTATCGCATCCCGCATGACATTAAACTCTATCTCATCCCGCATGATGTTAAACTGTATGACGTCGTCCCGCATGACGTTAAACTGTATGCCCCGAACTATGTGGACTTTGATCCGTGCTAATGCATGGTACGTAGGAAGACTCCACGAGGTTCAAGCCCACCACCCGGTCATTCCAACTTCTTCACGTTGGTTCACCGACCCACATGGGTCTCCTTAGAGCGTAAGCCCTATATCCACATTGGGGCGCTTCAGAGCGTAAGCCCTGAATGCCCTCGTCCCACATGACGTTAAACTCTATCCCGTCCCACATGATGTTAAATTGTATGCCCTCGTCCTACATGACGTTAAACTGTATCTCATACCGCATGACGTTAAATTGTATGCCCTCGTACCACATGACGTTAAACTGTATGCACCGAACTACTTGGAATTTGATACGTGCTAACGCATCGTACGTAGGAATCCTCCATGAGGTTCAAGCCCATCACCCAGTTGTTCTCACCCCTTCACGTTTGTTCACCAGCACCATTATGGGACGCCCCAGATCGTAAGCCCCATATTCCCCCTCTTGGGCTGCCGCAGAGCGTAAGCCCCATGCCTCACACCCACGTCTCATCCTGACCTCCCCCTCGAGCCCATATGTATTGGGGAGCTCATTCCCTACCCTGGAGATTTTACTTCCTCAATGCTCCAATCCATGCGTTCATTCTCACTGGTCGCCTCTTCAGGTGTCCCACCGTATCACCGAACTACACAGACTTTGATTCCCTGCCATGGGGATACATAGGAAGCCTCCACACGGATCAAGACCGTCACTCCATAACCCATCCTGATCCTTACCTAGGCTTCCACATTATGGTGAGATCTTTCCATCTCATTCCTATTC
The DNA here is from genome assembly GCA_963277665.1 of Viscum album. Lineage (NCBI taxonomy): Eukaryota > Viridiplantae > Streptophyta > Magnoliopsida > Santalales > Viscaceae > Viscum > Viscum album. Next base: position 1,727,303,139 of record OY728157.1, read on the forward strand.
ACAGTATCTGGGAAGCCGCCCACGTGTTGTCCCCAACATCGGTGCTCCCCCTAGGGGGTCCTTCAATCTGATCCACTCTCAGTGTTCTGATTAGTCCGATCTATCTCTACAAGACATTAAACTCACAGCATACCCCGTGTCAAACATAGGAAGCTAAGGAAAACCTCTGATGGTACACAATTCCCCGCATTCAATGTGGGATGCCTCGGGCTTCCGCACTATCGCGAAGCCCTCTAATATGGGACATAAGATAGACATGCCAATCCACAGCATCAAGACATGCCAACGACACCCCAGCATGACCATTCTCTTCAATTGAAGGTTGCTGCCCCGATGAGACCCCTTGGAGCATCTCGACATAAGCAACGTAATTAACTGGCTTCCATGCAGATATGGCGCCGAGAACGAGATTCATAAACATGTATTAAATCTTTGGGGGAGACCCGAACTAGGTGACGAGCTCTAAGGAGGAATCCATAGAATGAAGAACTGACATCCCATCATCCTGGTTTCGATCAAGGAGCAGACGACCTGAACAAGGAACGAATGATGCCCACCTTTGGAAGGCAGGAATGCGGGGCAACAAGCTGGGCGTCCTCCCATGCGTGACGGACACGTGCACGCGCCCCGACATAAAAGCATCAGAAAAAACTATGAATAAGGACCACATACCATATGGGTCCCAAACACATCGCGTACCATACCATTTAGGATACTTCTATATCAAATATTTCCATTGATTAGAATTTTAATTTCCCATGTTAGTAGCTTATATGTAGTGTTTTTTACATAGAACATGATGAGTTCTTTCTTAGTGGTATTTGAGATATAATTTTTGATGTTGTTAGTGTGATAGATCGTTATGTCGCACTCGATGATGACACTTATAGGGGATGATCTTAAGATAAATAATATTTACAATATCTTTATAGAAGATAGAATGGGTCCTCGATCATATGTGTGGTACAATACTATGGTGGATTGGCATGGTTCCTCAACCATTAGAGTGGTAACCTCTGGTAGGTGTTTGAAACTGGTCCTTTACCATTTGAGTGGCACCATCCAGCTGTTTATGGGAATGGTTCCTCTATATATTAGAGTGGGACCTTATATCATGGTCATGTGATCGATCATATAACTATCAGAGTGGAATCCTCTAGCTGGGATAGTGCATGTATCATTTATCTAACACTATAGTGGTATCTTGTTGATGGAAAAAGCCATGGGGTCTTATATCAACTATTAAAGTATGACCCTTATATAGTTTTATGGTATAGGCCCACATACACTAGTGTAGAACCATCATGCATAGCGAGGGAACATTTCTTCTATCTATTGACTAGAACCATGCTTTTGTACATTGGCATGGGTCTTCAATGATTAGATTATGTCCACTCTACTTTGTAAAAAATTTAAGAGATGTGTATTGAAATAGATTCATCATTGGATAGCCACATTATACATTTATAATCATTGAGGGACCTATTGGAACTGATGGAAGGAATATTTACAAGGATAAATTTTTAGATGAAGATCCACATTCACTCTATTCTAGATTTATTTTACTAAAATATATATATATCCTTGTTGGTAGGTTTTTATTTCTATATTAATATGGGTTGAGGTTTCTACATATATCTTGTCTCATATTTCCCCCATTGTCATTTGGGGTGTCTTACTGGGTACGTATTTACTCACCATTACAAGGTCTTTTCTCACATGTGTTGTGTCTTTGTAAATAATAGATATGTTAGTGTAGATTATAATAGATTACAACGATACCCTAGAGAATTATACCACATATAGTGGTCTGGGAAAAGAGATAATGAGATTGCATCTTTCAGAAAATTACATTTCTATTTTTAAATTTTTGGGACATCATTTTGGGTTTTCATAAATTTTTTTCCCATATTCATTTTCATATTACACGCTCTTACTTCTGTACACCTAGAGTGTTTACATGCATGGTTTATTCACTAGATGATTCAACATTTCTTATTTTATTCTTTGAATAGAGACGATTTTGTGTGGTAGTATATATACATAAGAAAAGGCATATAATAGTAGTTATTCCACAAGGATATTGTCATCATCCCTTGAACTATGGAGATGGAGTTGGGGTAGTTGTTGATTGAGACCCATTGTTTCTGGTCATGGAAGATTTCTACCACAGATGTTCATTCCACCTGATGGTTTTTGGTTTTTTCCAATTACAAGGAATTTGTTGGTATTTAGGGAATCTATTTCAATGTTTTTTTGGTGCGTCCTTCATGAAAATGAAATCAATGTTTGTTTCAAAGTCAATGTATTCATTTACTAGTACCTTGAATACTTTCTTGTTGAATCGGAATATTAAGACATTGGTTGCCAGAATCAATTGTTCATGATTCATATATGATTCTGCCTCTTGCCTTTTATCCAGGAAAAATCTCAATGTATATATTGTGTGTGTTTGTGGTATCATATGGCCATGGTATGTCTTGATTAAATTTTCTGGATCCCTCCTTGAATACAACCTACCATGTTACAAATTTTTAGTCACGTCAATGATCCGATGAGTGATGAGGCATTAGATTAGTGTCTATTGAGTGGAATTATTCCTTTATGATTATAGATAACAATACCCCCTATCGAGTAGTATATAGTTCAAAAAAAAATTAGATGAAGATGTTTACATGCTTACCACACTCCATGAGTCCCAGTTCTAGATGTCGCTGAGGTTCTTGTTGGGATCTAGATCACTGGGCGGTGGAGGATTGGTTATAGTTTCTAATGAATGTTTTTAGGATTATCCGAACACCTATTGGTATGTTGGTTGCATTGGAGTCCGGTCATTGTAAGAGATCATCTATGAACTTGTGGAGTTTAGTCACACATATGCCTAGTGATTCAACACTTTAATGGACTAACATTTACCGACAATTTTGTAAGTATAACAACACACCATGATTGTGAATAGTTTAAATTCAGGAGCTTATGTTGTATCAACAGGGATAGATTGTAGTTTTCATGTATTCAACGAGGTCCATTGACCATATATAATACTCCCAAGAAAAGATTTTATATTGGTAATTCCGGGTGTGTATGTTTCAGAAAGGTCTCCATGGAGACACAATTTCCAGTGTGATATCCAAATTCATTCCCACATATAAATTAGTGTTGTAGTGGGTTTTAGTGATGGATATCTTCCAATAATTGGAAGGTATGGTTAAAGGGGCTTGAAATGGTCATTATAGGCCCTATTTCTATACAAAATCTTTTATGTTCCAGTGAACCATTTATTAGCACCAAATATCATCTTTGGATAAAACTATCAATAATGTTCTTGAGGAAAATTGACTGAAAATAAGTTCTTGAGAGATAACAGTGGTTATGAGTTATTCATATGAAGGAATAAGTCACACAATGCATGGTTTCTTGACCAGATCTGCTGATTTGGGATAGGAAAATGCAGATAGACTACCATGAAAGAGTCATCACCATGATGGATTTTTTAGGTGGATCTATGGTGTCCCACTGAGATGTGGTGATGGAAAAGGAGTATGTGCCAATCAAGGATTATGAGATACAGTTATTGGATGATATAATTAGATCCTTCCATCCCTACAACTAGGTAGCCCACAATAGGATCATAGAGCTAGTGCTCAGGGACATGGGCAATTAGATGCTATATATACTTATGAACAGGTATCTCACAATATGATTGGAGATATAATATGTGCTTATTCTAGTATTGATTTAGAACTATTGGGTATCAGCTTGAGTCATTCCTTCACTCTTTCACTCCAAGTGTAAGAGATGAATCTACTAATTGATATTTCATCCTAGAAACATTGGCTTTAAGTTCCTATGGGGTATGATTCTTAAATTTCATTTATCATCTGGTAGAATGAGTTATTTCCATCTCTAGTGGTTTTCTCATGGGAACTTATTTTACCCTTATGAGGTCATATGATTTCATCTTAGGTATTTTTTCATTGTTCATAGTCCTATCACAGTTTCACTATTATTGAAGACATGTCAGATGACTTTCCACTAATATGATGAAAATGTCATTTATGGGTATGATATATCTCATGAAAAGATGAATGAGTTCTATGAGAAGGAGGCAAAAACCATCACCCATTATTTGGTGAGTATATCCCTTATTACAATAGGATCATCATCAATATATATCAATTCAGTCAGGAAAAATAATATGAATTCCTTCTCTATGGACATTCTAGGACTACCATTGAGATTGGATGTAGTGATTTTCATCAAATTAAATCCTAAGACTACTATGATAAGGTTTTCATTATATCAAACGACCTATATCAAGCTCTTAGATATGTATTTGTATCTCTAGGAAATTTTACGGATGAGTTATATCTTAACCCGGTTTCTCTATAGTTGGATCCATAATTGATAATGATAAATTATGTATAAGGGAATATGGATTTTTGTTGACTATAAATCCTTGAACCTGGTCAAGATAAATAAAAAGTACCCATTACTGAGGATTCGTGACCTCTATGATAATTTGTGAGTCAACATATGGTTCCCGACTATCGATCTCAGGTCCAACCAACAGTAGTTGAGTGTTCCCAATGATGATATCCTAATGGTGTAATTCTTATGTTACAATGGACACAATGAGTATCTATTTATTCCATTCCATTTGACGAATCCCCCTTCTTTGTTTATGGATATGATGAGCCAGAACATCTATCCATATAAGAACCGATATTTTTTTACTCATTGATGACATAATCATTTAATCATTATTCGATAATTATAATACAAAGCACTTGAGGATGGTCCTAAAAATACATCAGGAGAACAAGATTTAGGGAATTTTCTCACAAGTTCTAGTTATAGATCCTTGTAAACACTTCCTAGGGAATGTAATTTCAAATCCTGAATTTGTTATGTAATAGAAAAATTTCGATGTTGTTCATGAATGAGAATCAACAAGAATGTGTCATAGGAGTAGAGTTTTACTATCTTGGTGGGTTACAATAGATGATTTGGGGAATAATTATCTACTATTGTTGCCACTTTGACTACCCGGATGCAGAAAGGGGATACTTTTACCTTGAGTGGGCAGTGATATAGATACATTGAGGGGTTTATGTTAAGGCTGAAGGGACTCATATTTTAAGAATACCAAATGGTGGTGTGGAGTACATAGTTTAATGTTTAACATAATGAGTTGGGAATGGTTGTGTGTTTATATAAATGAAGTGAGTTTTAGATATCAGTTGAGGAAGGTGATACCCCATGATAATAAAGTCAAGACTCATGAACTAGATATGGAAGTAATTGTCTTCATTTAGAGGATGTTGGTGTACTATCCCTTGGAAATGAACATTTTTATTTACTTATACAATCATAATGTCAAGTATGTTCTAACATAAATAGAAATTAACTCGATATAGAGGATCTGGTTGCAGTTTCTATAGGAATTTGAATTTGATATTGTCTATAATTTTTGGATGGGAACCATGTATGGGAATAAACATATCATGAATTCAAAGTATTATTTGGTGCATGATGTGATAGGAAATTCTGATTCCATTCAGATTATCATGGTATAGGAAGAGGGTGGAACATTTCATTAATCATTGGAGTTGACTCATCCACTCCATTGGCATATTAGAGATGCCCAGTCATGAGTCATAGATATTGAGTTTTTACTGGAACTTATTCCCAAAATAGATAAACTAGATAGATTTGATTATATAGGTGATCACATTATCCTTTTATAGGGAAAAATATTTTTCCTAGACGTGATGTTGTATAATATTAGTAGAGTGTTTCAAACATTTCTTTTGGTTGTACGTACCATTTTTGGGATGATGTAAAGAGATCATTAGGAATAGTTCTTTTGGTCTGGCATGGGGATGAGAATGGATGAGTTAGTCTCTCATCACGTCATGTGTCGGTAGGTAATGGATGGGAAACAGGTATTGGTAGTTTTATTGCATGATCATGAGATCCTAGAGTTGATATAGTATAAAATATCCATGTAAATTTTTATTGTAATTCCACGGACAATGAGAAACCATGAAACCATTTTGGTGATTGTTGATTGACTTTTAAATTCTGTTCACATCTTTTCTATCCAAGATCCATGTTTGGTGGAGGGTTAATGGAAGTTTTATATGCATTAAATTTTTCTCAATAACAAAGTTCCATCAATTATTCTCTGTAATTGTTATTTATGGTTCATGTCACGGTCTTAGAGAGACATGTAGAAATAATTTATGAGTAAGAAGATGAGGAATACATCCTTTCACCCCTAAAAGGAGAGGCTACTAAGATCACTAACTGGGATATGGATGATATTTTAATATAATTTGTGATATAATTTATCCATAGATCATGTAACACTTTCACATGGTATATATTTCTATCATTAATAGTAATCACTCAACTATCATTACGACACATTGTGTGGCCCTATATATGAGACATTGCGTGTCACCCTTATGTTGGAATAATATCATTGTGGCATATCTTTTTGTGATAAAGATGGTGAAGGAAATGATGGATATGGTATAGTAAATCCATGTTATGATGACAAAAACTTATTAATTTTATTAATCATATTAACTTCAACATTTTAGGCCCTTGTAGTTCGAGTAGGGAGACCTCATTTTTTTAACGTTTAAAAATGATGATAGTTGTATATCTTTAGTAGGGATGTAAATCTATCCCCAAGGTTCATAATACATTTCAAGAACTTGTAGAGGGTTGGAGAGGCCTACTATTTTCTTTCCATGCCCCCATTGTAAGATAACATTCATGGTGTCTTCCATATATCCCATATCATTAGTTATGTGAATGTTCTCTAACTTGTTTTTTGATTGGGGAGAGCCTTCCATCGAGGATGGATCCACCTTAATGGTGTCTCTGATAGAGATTAAGGATTGTTAGGAGAGAACCCTCCATGTATTGGTTATCCCATTTTTTGTGGTAGCATGTGAGAATGCATGAGAGCTCCAGGGATAGGAATAAGTAGATTATGTCTCAATATCCCAAAAATATTTCAAATTTATTGAATTTTAGAGGACTAAAATAATGAATGATCGAATAATATAGAGACACTGATTTTACCTATAATACATTGAAATATGTCAAAAATTATTATTACTGTTATTCTCTATGATGGTGAATGATTACATGGCCTAGTTTTCATTTAAATTATTTCATAAAAATATTAAATATATCTTTTGTATCATGTTAATTTTTTTCAACAAAAATAGTAAAAATTATAAATGAAGTCTCATATCAAACATATGGGACAATGGTTGAAACCAATACATTGGGTTTACCCTAGGCAAGACCTAAATGTGCTGGTTTAAGGGGATTCAGATAATCATTCCACTAGCATGAATTTAAATAAAAATTATACTTTGTTTTCATTGTTTTTTTAAATTAAATAACCATAATTATTAATATAAATATGTAGTTATAAAGAATCATTAAGGTTACAAACATTAACCTATGAACAATGATATGTGGGGTGACCATTATTCTTTAGAGCAACTAGATCGCGTGAGGTCAAACTACCAGATCTAGGAAAATCAAGGTTTAGTGAACTCTATCAAACTTCCTCATTTATTATATGTGGTTCCATTTGGAAAAAATTATTTTAATAAAGTTGGGACTCTTTATAATTGTATTTACAAACATATTATTAAATGATTTAGAATAATCTTTCTTATTTCATTGATCTAAATAAAATATTAAACATTTTCATGTTCCCATGCATTAAATTGTATATATTTATTTGACTGATCTATATTGTACCATGTTTTACACCCCCATTTATCCCCAATTTGAAATATTCATCCAAGAGTTTTGGGTTAATGACTTCTACAAACATGTTTACGTGATTTTCCACTATCATTCATCAAGTTATTCATTGTTAGACCACAGGTTCATGATTTAACCACTACCATGCATGCCCGAGCAACATGGAACTCCCACATTGGAGGAATAATCATGTGTGGTGAATGGATATATGATTTTGGGTATATTGGGATTATTTTTGGGACACTAGTGATGATTATAATGGATCTTGGACTTGTGAAAAATCATAATAAGACCATAGAAATTAATGTGTCATGTGTCCTTATTATGGTGGATTCATATTCTATTTTCTGGCCAACCGATTTCCATAAATGATGTGTAGAGATGGATTCCACCCATTTCAGTTCATCAAAACCTATTAGCTATGGCAGAAGGCATGTAATTTTATCATATAGAGTTGATATAGAAATTGAAAAAACCATACTATATACGATGTTTTCAAAATAATACAATATGTATATCGCCTAACAATGGTTGCTAGGGTTTCTGGTGAGATAAATATAACACGCCACATGTTACCGCCACATGCCATTTGACTCGTAGTTCGAGACTCAATGTCTAATTTTGGAGTACCCAAACATAGGCATGAAATGACAGAAATCGTATACTAGAAAACAACTACGGTACACAGACACAGCTTATGTATATATATTCCCCCCCCCAAAACAATAAAAACACAACCATGATAACATTGCTCAGTCTCGGGTGTCCAAGACGCATCATGTAGTCCACATATATACAATGTAGTTATACATGGGATATGATACATGTACAATCAGATGACACATCCATATAGTGGAGTGGGACCAGGAACCATGTCGGTCCCCTATATACTATGTTCCACCAATTTTAGGAAAAGTGTACCTCTCATATATCGTTTCTTGGACCTGATTTTTGTCCTGTCATTATACATTACCAATTTCATTGATCAATCAAATGTGATAGTAGATTTCATAGTGTATTTTAATATATGATTCATCATGCTAAGAGTGTGATTCTTTTTAGGAATCAAATGATGACATCAGTGATAAGGAATGATCTGTAGAGAGATTAGATTGTAATCATCCTACTATGATTAAGCATAGGACTTCTATCATCTGAGTGCCACCCTCATGCAGTGTCTCGACATGTGTACTAAACCATTAGATTATCACCCTCCTTCTAGGATATGTCATGTGTAATATTGCATTAGTGTTTCACCATCTTACAATGTCAAGAAATTTGTGCTCTATTTATTCGAGTGGAAACCTCCTATTTAGATAGTACATGTGTCCTATGTTGACCAATAGAATGGAACCATTGTACTAAGATAGGGATTGGGTCCTCTATCATTTACCAAAGTGGGACCCTAATATGGTGTCTAGTAATAGGTCTTTGATAAAGAGAGTGGAATCATATTTTGCAGCTAGATAATGGGTTCTCTATCAATAGAGTGTCACCCTCCTATTGCACCATGGGAATAGGTACGCTAATCGGACATTAAATCCCCACAGTTGTGCAACATAGTGGTGAGGTGTTGCATGGAATGAATTCTTGTTATAACATACCGATGAGATATTCGTAATTGATGATAGACCTCTAGGAACTAATGGATAGCCCTTTTCATGTGGTGGGTTCTATGTTGGAGACCACCTTTCCCTAACACATGGGTTTATTTAATGGTCATTTGTATATCCCTGTTAACTGGGATTTTTTATATTACTACGGGTTTATTTTCATACATCTATCATTCCTCCCAATGATCACCATTTATCATTCAGGACATCCTACATGGAATGTACATATTCACCCTGCATGGGATTTTCCCACTTGTGTTGTGTACTATGAAGACAATTAATAGGCCCATAGAGATAATATAGGGTCATATATGTACCCTAATGGATTATAATATGTTTGGTGGTCAGGTATTTGAGATTTATATCATCTCCCTCTACACTAGACTTTTTAGTTGTTTAGGATTGCTTCATTTTTCTGGTTAGATATGTCTCTTTTTAAATTTCTTTTTAAACTTATTTTGTCATATTATTGTACTACATAGAGATATTACATGTATGATTTATTATCTTTATGTTTCATGTCTTATTATTAATATTATTCGATGCCCTCTCTTATTAGTTTGGTATATTGGTGTTTGTCGACAACCATTGGTCGATGGAGGAAATCTTTGGGTAATTGCAGAATGAGCAGCATTTTGTTAGGTAATGACATCATTATATAAAAATATGTTTTAACAATCTATAATAAAAAAAATGTCTCTCTTTTTTGTTGATTTTACAACCAATATGAACCAGGTTAATATATTTATATCATGAATTAAAAAAATAATTTTACAAAATAGTAATATCTTGTTACAATAATGCCTATAATTTGTTTTAATAATTCTATTATGGGGTCATTAGTTTTTAAATTTTTTTAATAATGAATAACCTTTGGTTCTTTTTACTTTCAAAACACGTTCATTAAGATTTCAATTTTGAAAAACTGGTCCTTTATCAATAAGAATATGAAATTTAGGTATTACATTTAAATTTTAAAAAATGATTCCTAAAACTTGAGAAATATTGGAATGATTGAAATTGTATTAATAAATAAGAAACATCATCATCATCATGAATCTTGTAAAAAATGAAGAAATCAAAATTTCTATCTCTCGAGGATGATATATAAACTAAAATTAGTGACTGTTTTAATAATACATGATTAAAAATTGTATATATAAAAGAAAATATATATTTATAGCATTTTGAATTTATTTTTTCATGAAATAATTTCTTATTATAATGGATATTAAAAAATTATAATCTTACCATAAATTAAAGTGTTTAGTTATTTTATTAAAATACATTTACTGACACATATTTCTTATTTTACACTAAATTTTCATTAATGTAACGACCCAAAAATATACATATTAAATGAACTCGTGTTTCAAAATGACTATTTTATTATGTTTCACTACATAAGAAACTAAGAGTACAATTATATATCATTAAATATCAATAATTAGTATTTACATTTTTTGTTTTTAATAATAAAATGAAATAAATAAAAAAATCATGTGCATTTTAATGTAAACTCAAAGAGTTTTAATCTGTAGTTAATATCTCGATAGATATAAAAAATATAAAAATACATATTTTTTTGTAAATGTGATAAATATTTTCACGATCTTTGAATAACCATTTTATTTGATATATAAAATGATGGATAATGGAGTTAGTTTAATATATTTACTGTAAAATGGGAATTGGGACTATTAGTATCATACTGTTAAATTAATGTTGCTCAATATGATTTTTTTTCAATGTGATTTATTATCATTATAACCATTTGAATTATAGTATCTAATGTCTAATGCCGAAATAAAAACGATGCATAAGGGAGAAATGAAGGATGAAACTAGAATGATCATTCCCATTAAAATCAATTTATAAAAATTTTGTATAGAGGTAGTATCAGTGGGGTTCTCTATAAAAAATTCCTTACAATAGCTTCGACAAGTCAGAGATTAGTGGAATCGATTATCATAAAAGTTCATGGCACTTTATATCACCACTATACGAATGTTTGGTGATCAAAACCATTAATGTGACTCAATCATAACCTTAATGAATATGATAGTGTAATAAATAGTTTTATATCTAGTTTATAGTACATTAATTATTAATAAAATAAAATAATATATCGGTCCATATAGTACCATTATAATTATCATTTAATTTATTCAAATACACATGAATATAAGAAGAATGCAATTAATTAATTTTTTATGCAATTAATGTTTTTAAAATATATATTTAAAATAAATGTTGAGGAAAATTTTATTTATTTTTTATAATAGTTATTTTAATTATTTATCCATATAACAAATATTTTTACTAATAAAAAATAAAATATAATATAATATTATAATAGGTACTTTTTATAAAAGTTATAAAGTTGAGTATATCAGAAGAAAAATTATTTTTTAAATTAATAATGATTTTTATATTAATATTAATATTAAAATATTTATATAATTATTTTTAAATAATAAAAATAGTATTTGAAATTAAAACTACAAAATCAAGTTATAGAGATATTTTATGAATTTTCAAAATTAGTTTCATTTTTATATAATGTAAAAAATATAGTTTCATTTTTTCGTATGTGTTATTACTTCAAATGTATGTAATATTGTTTTAATTATTAAAATAAGTTAATCCATATCCATATATATGTTATTTTGTTAATATAATTTATTTTAAATATTTGAAGATATTTTCTACACCTATAATTAACATTAGAAAATATGTATTGTATATTATGATTTTTTAACACAATAATTTGTTAAAATATTAATTTTTTTCTCAATGTAATATTAAAATTTTTATTATGAATATATAATATTTAAATAAAAACCCATTCATTTAATCTCTAAAACTATGATCTCAAACAATAATTAAGATAAATGTTATCAATTTTCCACAACCAAAATTGAAAACATCTATAAATTGTGACCAATTCTTGTCTTACATGGATCTTACTTCTTTTGATATGAAAATTTATTATATAACATAAACACATTCCAACAGATCATAATGGTATAGTTCATTTGGAAACATAATAAACTAGTACATAATAGTGGTACACTATCTCCCACGTAGTTACTCAAAACTTGAACCCTTCCAAGACATTTCACATATAAAAAATATCATCATAACATAGAGAAAATTAACATTATAAAGTATGAGCATCGATGCTCATTGTGGGTAATCAATAGAGATATCAATGATCTCTTATGAATAACATTATAATAGAGGTATGTGGATATGATATTATCACTTGAAAACCATTCCTTGCATATCATAGATCATAAACAAGATTCATGTGATAAATCATGAATATTTTTATCATATGGATCATAATGGAATAAATAAATAAACTTTAGATGCTAATAATGTAAAATTACATGGAATTATAGCATAAAAATAATTATGAAAAATAATATATACATTATTAAAGACTCATTTCAAATAATTTCATATTAGATTGGGCTTACTCCCCAATAAATTGTCATAATCATGGATCACTCCCATTATTAACATATTGGACAATGTGTCATACTAAACTAGGAATAGTCCCTATTAAAATCAGTTGTTCACATACAACCTCAATATTAACCCATTTCATTGAAGAGAAATATACTTCCCACACATCTCATAGAGATAATTATACACATGTTTGTCTAAATATCATAATACATCCCACATATCATAACCAATTAATAATTATATTCTTCATAAAACATTCATCATATAAAACTCATGAAAACTAATGGGTCTCATGAAAAAATTTTAAAATGTGTTTTACTATAGAAAATAATCAGGTTTCATAAAAAAAATTTCACCATAAACATAACCACATAGAGAATTAATAAGGATTAATTTATTGTATCATATACCAATATTTATTATGTAAATCGTTGGATATCATCATAGATGGAAAATAATTTATAAAGTCAACTCTAAACATTTCATGCGGAAAATATGGTTTCCAATCTAATTTTTCTTGTTAAAATATTAAACATTATCAAAATAATTTTCATTGAAAATTACCATGGAAACATAAATATAAATATTTAAAGATCATTTAAAACATTTAATTACATAAATATCCAATAAAATGTAATTTTTTATCCAATGTAAAACATTTTAAATATCATTTTTATATTAAAATATAAGTGGAAAAATAAAAATGTTTCCATAATGATAATTTAATACATTTTTAAGGAAAAATCATTTTCGATTTTAAGAAAACACAGAAATAAATAATATAAAAAATAATTTTATTTTCAAATATCGTTTTAAATTATAATGGAATATTTAATACATTTTGTGTTCAGGATGATTGAGAATTCATTTCATGTCGTACGAGTAAAAACATAGATTCCATTAACATTTTTGATAAAATTAAAACTATAATTGTTAGGATAATGACATGATGATTCCTTTCAAAATCATGTTAAAAATTCAATCATGCGTAATAATATACTTTATAAATCATTTTTATAATTCTCTGACCATTTAATGAAATTTATTATAAAACATTGATATTGAATAAAATGGGTTTTTTCATCAAATGTGGTAAACAAGAATGATGTTTATTAGAATGAATCGTTTGGAGTAGTTAATACATTAAGATATGAAAATTAAATGAAGTCATGCATTAAATAGAAATTTAATTTTGATAATAAAAAATAGATGTTTATTGGGAGGTTTATCATAATATAAAATCATTGGAATACTAAACCTAAACAGTCTTGATAAATAATGAGATTTTATCATAAAAATGATCATTGTTGTAATATATTAGGGTAATCCCCATAAAATAAAATACAATATATCCGGAGAAGGCATAAATTTTTTATATTAATTGTTAGAGGTGTTTTATTTATCAATAAAAAAAATATTATATATTCATAACACAATATTTTTTTTTTAAAAAATGGAAAATTATGTTAAAAATATCATTTCACATTTGAATCATTCGAATCATAATCCAAATTAAAGGATAAAAACATATGAAACAATAAATAACAGTCAAATAATTACATTCATGATATAATATTTTATATGATTATTATATAATCCATGTAAATGAATCTATACATGTATATGGAATTGTTCTCACATAAATTAAAAAGAGATAATAATTCCATTATATTTTAGGTATATTTTGAACTATAATCCTAAAGATAGAAAGATATAAAAATTGATATTTAAATATCTAAAAATTTTAGTATAATAATATTAAAATACTTTCATTTGTTATATATACAACACATAAAATATTTTCTTGATCAATCTGGAATGTTTCCCACAAAAATGAAAAGGTAGACAAACATCGATTACCATTTGTATCTATTTCATTTTTACATGTTATAAACTCAAATAAAATAAATATAATTTCATTATGAATTAATGAAATTACCTTTATATATATATCATACCATATACTAGTTAATTATGAAATTTTATTACCATCATTATTAATAATTCTATATGAAAATCATATTTCAGGTAATAAATGAAATTTTTTCAGTTTGTATTATATTGGTATTTCATTCCTATGAAATTGATCATTGATAAATAATCAAAAAAATGATTAAAATGACATATATAATATATATTCCTGAAATTTTTACTAATTAATTTCCATGACATGAATTAGTGAACAAATAATCACGTCACTTCAGGAGGTGGTAGTCCACTCTACCCAAAAATGATGTTATCTTATTCCCCACATAATAAATTTTAAGAAATATATGTGGTATAAAAACTAAATAAGTTTAACTATTTAATTAATAAAATAACTATTCATCAATTATTTGTTTTTTACTATCTTGAAAGTACAAATCATTTCGGTTCATGAGGCAGTAGTATGTTGTACTCACATGTGACACTGTTATATTGAATCAAGTTCAGTGATATAATGTTAAATGTAGAATTATAATACCAATGGTATAATAATATCATTAATATCATGTATAGACATTAAATTGATCTTTTTATCTAGGTTTTATAGGTGGTGATCATTGATGAATAAAATCGGCCTGGGAGATAGTATTCAGTTGTACACATGATTGACAGTTTCATTTCCTATTGGCTGAAATGAAAAGATGTAAATATATTATTATATTATAATAATAAAATATTCTTATATGGTAGATATTTATTTTATTTTATCAGGATAATTTAATACTATTTTAATGACTTGTATGAATAAGTAAATAGAAAAAACACAGTTTTTGACATTATATATTCATTGAAAACATTTTTAAATTTAAAAAAAATCCTTGTTATATTTTCTATTTAATATAGACGTGGAACCAAATATTTGGATATATATGTATGAAATTTATTTGGGATGTATTGGATTATTTTTTCTTATTTGTGATGTAGAGTGGTGGTCTGGTGTTCTATTATATGTGAGGTGACTGGAATAATTTTAATTTTTGAAATAGAAAATGAATCCTCGTGTTTTTCATACAAAAATCATCAAAAAATGATCATTGTCAAGATATAAACTTTTTATAATTAAACATTGTCATTTTAATATATTTTATTAAAAAATTATTCAATTTTAACTTATATATTTTTAGTTTTACAACCATATAAATCTATTTTTTACCCTAATCAAATAATTGTCTTACTACATTTAGTAATAATTATTAAAAAAATTAAAACAGAAACATTATGAATAATACATTATTATTCTAAACATGTAATACATTTTATCAAATTAAATTCATATAATTTGTAGTATATAATTTAAAATTAAACTTGTAGATGTGATGAAAAACATGCTTTTCATTTACAATATTTCTCAGGAAAATTAGGATTTTATATTAACTCTATTTGTGGTAATAATAATTATATAAATTAAAATTAATATTTATTTATAAATTAAATATGTATTTCAATTAAATTATTTCTGATTAGTGGTTTCTTTAATTAATTACAAATGATAAACATTATGAACATTAAAATAGTATTCTCAAAAATCCTTTTGTAAAACACAAAAATAATATTACACTAATGTATAATTTAATGTTTATTAAAAAGAAATGAAATAGTATAAATATAATAAAATAATATTTAAGTTACATTTAATCATATTGATAACATAATGGGACTTTCAATTAACATAATTTATCAGAATTAAATGACTATTTTGGCAAAAAAAATTTTTTTCACTTTTCAGATAAAAATCAATTGTTTATGAAAATTTATCAAAATTTAACCCTTTGTAAATTTTGATTTGAGGATTTATAAACAAATAATTTTCTATATTTAAAAAATAAAAAAATTCCCTTTTAAAAATATTATGAAATTAATTTTATGTTCAAATAGTATTATCAATACTTTTTGACATTACCAAATATTTAGTTTTATTTTTATTAGAATTTTTTATTTATATACACCAGTAAATAATATTTGGAGTGTTTTTATTCTATTTCATTTTCCCATAATTAATAAATTTTTTATAATGGTTGATTTCAAATATTAATATTAATATTCGTTAGTGGTTTTTTAAAAATTGGGGTCACGTTTAATGAATGGTACCAAATAAAATGAATTTATAGAAAAACATATTTCATAAAATAACATGGTGTTTAATTATAGACCACAATGTAAAAATAAATTTAACCCCTATTCAATATGATAAATAATGTGGATACTTCTACCTTAGTACATCCTCAAGTTGCCATATATATTCCTTATGCTGGTGGTTTTTCTATAAAATGCAGAACATGTTAGTAGACTTCTTTTTTAGCCAGCTATCTATATGATGAAAATTCTCAAACTATTATTTATTATTTGAATGTTCATGATTGACTAGTATGTCTTCTAATTGTATTACCAATGATGAATTAGGAATGTAATTCCTCAGAAAATACATAGGGTGCATCATGGGTTTGAGAGAGGATTAGTGGATGTTTTAATTGATAGGCTACAATCCCAATACGATCAATATTGTCAAAATTAATGATATCAACAAATCTTATTAATTTTTTAGTGAATAAGAATACATTCAACCTTTGGTTGTAATTGCATCAATTTTAACATCATCTTCTACTCTATGAAATGAACATGAATTTTTTTTGTTCTGAAGGAAATAATGGATCACCATATCCATAATACAATGATAATTTATTTGTTCAATCTCTAGTAATCACTCAAAAAAATGTTTACCATTATTTTTCCAATACGAATAAATCAACAAAAAATGATGTGATAAATTAATATATAA
This sequence comes from Viscum album, assembly GCA_963277665.1. Lineage (NCBI taxonomy): Eukaryota > Viridiplantae > Streptophyta > Magnoliopsida > Santalales > Viscaceae > Viscum > Viscum album. The sequence continues at coordinate 1,727,320,794 of OY728157.1, forward strand.
AACATCATCTAATTTTAAAAATAACCCATTCCATATATTTTTATCCCTATAACCCTTCCAAAATTTAAAACATGTCCTTATGAACACGAGGAACATAATAATAGTTACCTACCTTTAATTGTAATTTAACATAAAATATAAACTTCCAATTAAATAAATTTTCTAGTTCATCAGTTATATTTATCATATTTATCAATGTCCATATTCATATATATCTATAGGATAATATTGAGGTGTATTTGTAGATTCAAATAATTATTTAATTTCAATATATAAAAACGTCAATAATTTCCCATTATTCATAAACAATTATCTATTATTCATTACATTATTCCATAATATCATCTTCATTTAATATATCTTTTATTTTCACTTAATCATCCTAAAATACATTACTCATACATATTTTCTAATTTTTATCTTAATATTCCCCCTAAGACACATATTTTAATAATATTCATATATTAATCATTTCAAACATTCATCTATGTAAAAAACATTTGGGATCCCAATATTCTCATCCATATCAATTATTAGTATTTCAATTTTTATTTTGAAATTACTTGTTATGTTTTCTTATTACTCACAGAAAAAACATCTTTGAGTTCAATTGGGGAATTCCCTTTATTATGTCATTCTATATTCATGATGTTTTGTTAATTGGAACGGCATTCATCCATTGTATCCACTACCTGAGATATTAGTGAAATAATTACACCACATATTTGGTGAGTATGAAATTTGTTTATAGTTCTAGTTGAAAATAATATATCAGGGAAACTTATTGGGAATAATTTGAATATCCTTTACTCCTATAATTATACCATTTGTTTCACCATAAAAAAAGTAATACATGTTCCATGTTATCATATTTCCTTCTAGTCCACTCCATTGTCTAAATCGAACAAGTGTTGTTTGATTAACAATATTAGTTATAGTAGGCCTCGTAATCATGATAACCACTTATTAGATGTGCCAATCATGAAAGCATATTTTCAATTTTTGAAACATTAGGATTTTCATTTTATCTTCATGGTCATTATTCCAATCCATCATGATTTTTCACAAGTATATTATGAATTTCCAAATCATATCCCCCTTGAGGCTAAAACCAGATTCATAGAAAGACCCATTTTCATGTATCATTTAACACACTAACCAAGACCAATACACCATTTTCAATGTTACTACCCAAAGGTACATATGTCCTACAACCATGTTAACTTTTAGTATCTAGATTAGGATTTCTTTTAAAGAATACATCACTCATTTATGTAACAAAAATAGTGAAACTATCAAATACATAGGGTTATACTATGATTTCTCTCTTAGGATATCTCATGGTAGCTTCCAAATGGTAACTACAACTATCAATTTGATACCAAAACTTGATAAAAATATTTAAATACTAGTAATATTACATATTTCTAGTCAAATATTAATTAAATTAAGTAGAAATATGTATGAAGAGCATAAATTTATATTTATATAGAAACATGGAAACATAATAAATAGGCTCAAAAGTGTTCAACATATATTTTCGCTTATTTACTCATAAAAAACACTCTTATGAGACATATAACATGTAATACCAATAATTATATAATGGGGAAAATAAAATTAAGAATAATTGAGCTCAAATGCTCAATAAGTGTAAAAAAGGGATGTAATAGTGATCATATAAACTGAAAATGAGTATAATGGTATAATAAAATGAGATTAAAATTTTAAAACCATACCCTTCATATCATAGATTATAAATTTGTTTCATTGAATAAATCAAGGTAGTTCATACTAAATGAATCCTAAAGGAATAAAATAATATTTTTTATCAGATCAAAAAATTGGCAGAAGAAATGGAATTGTGCAATAAACACAATTATAATAAATCATATCCTTTATAGTCAATACACATTTCCAAAACTATCAATGTAGATTGCGGTCAGTCCCCAAAAACTATTATAGTATGCATGGGTCAATATGATGACTATAATAATTGATAAACCCCCTTATTGATGTGGTTTAACACCTTATTAAAGTCTAGTTTATCTGATGAGATATCATTCTTTAGTTAATGAATTATAGGGATATTTAGGTCCCACCTATCATATAATGAAATTAATATATATGTGTTCCAAAATATACAAACAAAATTCAATATATCAGAACCCATAATAAGATATGGGCTTCATAAAACATTCATTATACTTGATCCCATGAAAATAAATGAGATTCAAGAAACATTTCATCATAGAAGAACTCTTGGAAAAAAATGAATTTCATAAATATTTATTAATTATAAATATAATTCAACCTAATAATAAGTATTCTTGGTATTATTTACTAATATCCTTAGTAAATCATAACTTAAATAATTATAGATAAATAATTACTTTAAAAAATTAATTGGATATTTTTCTGTGGAAAATATACTTTACACATTGAAAAATATTTCAAAAAACATAAAAAATAGAGATATATTTCTTGGAAAATAACCATGGAGACATATAAAAAATCTATTGATAATTTATAACATATAAATCTAAAAATACCCTTTCAACATTATAATTTATATACAAAAACAAAACATTTTATTTTTTTTAAATTATCCTTGGAAACTTATAAATGAATCCTTCATATCATTAAAAGCATTTTATACTACAAATATCATTCCACATTGAAAAAAAAATCAAACATTATATATTTTTAAAAATATTTTAATCGGAAACAATATTATATATATATATAAATTACTAATTAAAATATCAGGTCTTCATGAATAGAAGAATTTATTTTCATGAGGTTCATGTTAAAACATATATTCATTTCCTCTTTTTTTAAAAGACAACGAAGGATTGTTTTGAAAATGACATAATGATTGTTTTAATACACTTTAGTAAAATTAAAAAATAGACAAATTGACATTAAATAAACAATTTAGTATAGAAAAACATTTTTAAAATAATTTTATATTACCTTGATATGGAAGAAAAAAGATTTTTTATTAACGTTAGAAATGAAGATGAGTTTTCATAAAAAAATATTTTAGTCACTTTAATTTATAAATATATTAAAATAGAACAAAACAATGCTTTTTTAATGAATAACTATATGAAAATAAAATAAATGTGTTTCTTGGGAGATATTCTATAATATTTCATCATTGTAATCATTAATATAAACAGTCTTAACAAATGATGCTAATGTGTTATAAAACCATTTCCATTTTGGTATCATTGAATCATATGGCCCAATAATTTATAAAATTAAATGAATGTAAAAATATATTGATAAAAAATAAAATAATGATATTATATTTCCTTGAGGATTTTTGTAATCCTCATAAATTAATATTGGTAACTAACATAACATATATCTCAGAGAAAGAAAATGCAGACAAAAATTACTCCCCACATTGAAAAACATTTAATCGTAACACACATTAAAGGGAAAAATATGATGAAACATTAAATATAATTAAAATATATATATTAGTAATATACCATTTCAACTAAGAAGTATATATACTATAAAAACGAGATAATTGTTGAATATGTCATATGTCTCCCTGAAATGAAAGAGATACTATGAATCTCTTTCCTCTTCGGTAGCATTAGAACCGTAAACACCATGAATGTTATATCCTCAAAATGATTTGAATATAAACATATTATGATGTATAATACATGTATAATAAATTATTGTTTATAATATACACCACATGAAATAAAGATTTTGTGAATATACCATTTGTCAAAAAGAAAATAAAAGATCTATTGAAATACATTATATTAAAGATCGATATCCATCATAAAAATTAGAACCCAATATATATTAAATATAAGATTATAAAACATATATAATATATCCATAAATATATATCATAACATATATTTATTACTTATGTAATTTTATTAAATTTTTATTAATAATTCTATTTTAAAATAATGTTATGGTAATAACAATGTTTTTCCAGTTTGTGTTGATTTTATTTTTTCAATCCTATGACATTATCCGTCATTATTTGATCTATAAAATGATAAAAATGATATAAATAATATAAATAGAATATATTTATATTCTATGTATATGTATTTATAGTCATCTATAAAATTTTGAGGAGGAAAATGAAATACACAGTTGATGGATACGATAGGACGTATGTACGCTTGAACATTCTTTCCAATTTCTAGATGGTTGAAATGATTGGAAGGAAATTAATAAATTAAATTTAAAACAAATCATTTATATTACATATATATCACATATATTCACGAAATATTCCCTAATAACCCTCAATGAAATTTTGTAATGAAAATTTATTCACAACACTTCTCCATGTGGTAGTTTGTCTTTCACATGAATAATGTTAATCTATTCCCCATTGATTAAAAATTATGTACATAGAAGTTCAATAATAATTACAAAAGAATAATCATTTTAAATATATCATATATATTCCATTAATATATCTTTAATATAATCCAGTTTATATTGAAATAAAAGACACATCACATCGATTTGTGAGGTGATAGTCCTCCATAAACACAAGCAGTGTTCTTCAATATCAATAGGCTAGGTTATAAGAATGAAGATGTGTTATTATAATTATATAATAATAATAATATCATAAATATCATATATATCTATGATAGGGGGTTATGTAAAATAAATAACGTCATCTCAAAATGTTGTAGTCCTTTGTATACACAACCATCAATTTTGATTCTAGTTTGATGAAGAAGATGATGGATATAAATTATTACATTAATATAATTAAATATTAATATATATGATAGGATTAATTTATTATACCATCATAACTTAATAATATATGAAGGATTTATAAGAAAAATTTAAACCAACTCGTATAGTTCAAAAAATTACATTTCTTATAAAAATCCTCATTAGGTTAAACCTAAATCATTCTTCAAATTTATAATAGATACCAAAAGATACATTAATATGATGGGAATAAATTTTTAAAGTTAATTTTATAATAATTTTCTTATCTAAATTGTTTTTTAACTATGGAGAGGAGATGAGATGGGTGGCCTTTTATATTTGAGGTAACTTGATCATTTTTAATTTTGAAATGAATGAAGTCTAACCAAATTTTTAAATTGAAAAGGTTTTAAATGGACTATTATCAGTAAATAAACATTAAAATGTCAAAATAAGTATATAAAATACATTTCAGACAATTTATTAGGCCATTAAAACCCATATATTATTAAGATTACCCCCTTGTAAATCTTTTTTTACGTTAAAAGTGAAGAAATATTTTACTTATTTTCACTATTCATTATGAAAAAAATTATTTAAACATATTACAATATATAAAATATTCTAACTAAAAATATTTAATCCATTTAAGGATATAAATACAAATATTCTTAAAAATATTAATTAAAATTAAACAATAAAATGCAATATAAAAAATGATTTTCATGAAGAATATTTGTCATTTCAATAAAAAATTTCTATTAAATATATGTCTATTAATAATTATTTTATTTTATTCAATTACTATATATATATATATATATATATATTATTTCATTTAAATAACTCATCATTAGTGTTTTTTAATTAATTATTATGGATAAACAACATGAATTTAACAATAGTTTTAAGAAAAATTTTATTTTAAAAAATTAGACTTATTCTAAAAAAGAATATAATATTGAATCATAAGTAATTAAGTTGATTAAATATAACTAATAATAAAAATGATAATTTTATTCATATAAAAAACATAATGTTTATTTTTATTTAAATAATATAAAATAATAAATGAAATTTTTTAGGAAAATCATTATTTTTTTCAATTAAAAAATCATTAGTTTTATGAAAAAAATATCAAATTTATTTCAAATTTTTTTATATGATGATTTAGGAATGGAATTTTTTCATATATATATTTTTCTTTTTTTTAAATAACCAACATTATTTGTTGAAAAAATAAATAATTCAGTTTTTTAAAATAATATTTAGAAAACCTATAAATACATTAATAAATAAGATGTAATTTTAAATCTGTATGTTTTCCTTATATAAATCCTTTAATAATTTCAATTAAAATGAGGAAATTCATATTGATAACCCAAATATTTAAATCTATGTAATAATGGTCATGTTAAAAAAATTAATAGATTCTATTGTTTGTTAAATCTATGAGTTTTTTATAACACAAAGTATGAAAAATTAAATTTAATAAAGATAATATCACGTAAATATATTGTTTTAGAATATATATTAGAAAAATTAAATAATTGTCCAAATTTTACTAGAAATAACAACATATTCACTACAATATCCATATATTTTAAATGAGTATATATAATTTATTACATAAAATTCATACAACATTGAGATTATCAAACCATTAAATTTTATTATTTAAATATTGGAGTTGTAACAAACTATTGATTTATTGGGTGTGAATAGGATTAAATTCATTATGATATACAAAAATCACCTAATCAATACAATTGTATTGCAAAATTATTATGAAATAAGAACATTTTTTAATGTCATATTATTCGTCATAGATAAATTTTCTTCAAGGATGGTTTTTATTTCTCATCGTGAGATAATATTATTTTTAATTTATTGAACTATTACATATTTTATTGGATAAAAATTATATAATTTTAAAATATTTTCTCTATATTATATTTGAGTGAATTTATTGAATATTTTTCAGAAAAAATTTGTTTCCATTCAATAGTGATATATAAAAATTTTTATTTACAATTTAATTTTTATTTGAAAATTTACAATAATCCATTTTTTTAGAATTGTTAAAAAAAAGTTTTATTGTATTTTTAATATAATAATTAATATAATTTTAGTCAATGTTACGATTTATTATATTAAGATAACACTTTTATACATGGAAAGTTAATTTTTCATATAACACCCATTCTTTTAGTTTTGAATATTAATATTAAATCATATTACACAACTTCTAAATATTTATTTGAGAAAAAAAGACTCATAATTGCAAATATTAACCTCAAAAAATGCTAAATATGACCCTATTATTTTTGTTCATTATGAATATTAACCATAGTAAATATTTTCCTCCATGAAAATAGTAAATCAAATAGTTATATTTAAAAATAATTTGATAAGAACTAAAAATTAACCCAAACACATTAATTTATAATATTTTAGTTTTTGTGTATATACTATGTCCTTCCATGTTTCTATCAAATGGAAATTAGGTGGTATGTTTCATTTATTTTTTATTTAATTATATTTATGTAAAATATAATCTTAAAAGTATTACTTTTTTGCTATTAAAAACTATAATATTTTCCAACAGGCATAAAAACAACATCTATTCACTTCTATATAGTTAATCTAAATATAAATTTTTTTATCAAGGTAATTTATTTATAAATTTTAATAATGATATAATTATCATCAATGTTTACACAACAATGAATAAATATTTATTAAATTAATAGAAAAATTATGTGAATTTTTATAAAAAATATTAAAAGATTGATAATTTTAATAAATTTATTTGTTTTGTTAATAATTCAGATAAATATATCATTCTATGTTTTTTAAAAGATTATAATTAATATAATTTATGGTCTTGTATTTATAAAATTTATATAAGTAAATAGTTCCAATATAAACATTAATGATAATTTATAGTATATAATATTTAATTAATGATTTAAAACTAAAAAAGGATATATTCATCCTATTAATTGGAATATAATTCAAAATATCAAAATATTTTCAGTTATTTAAAAGTTTACAATTTATTTTAAATATCATTACCCTATGTTAGTAAAAATATTTGTTATCATAGTAATCATCAAGAAGGTTAATAAAGGTTTAAAAACTAAATTGATGAAAACATCACAAAAAATGTCCTAATTTTTATAATATTGATTTGAATAATTCCCATAATTTAAAATTAATCAAATTTATTTGGATCCATTTGAAATAGTAAATTAATTTATCATAATTTAATACATTAGGAAATATTCAATAAAACCCCTCCCTTCATTATAAAAGGGAACTTCCTCTCATATTCACTACACAGATCAAGAAACATTTTCTCTACACAATGCCTGAAAAAATACCCTCAAAAACATCCTACACATTTTTGGTAGGATTATTTATTGTTATAATTCTGGCGATTGAGGGCATAACATGTCAATAAAAAGAGGATTTATGAAGAAGTGGTATAACGTTTTCCAAATGTTATTGTTTTATTTCTTCTTCCACAACCATTTAAATTTTAAAAAAATACTAACAATTAATATAAATAATATATTTATTATCACAATGTATTATTTGTTAATATAATAACATATATCAGTCTCCACTTCCAACAAATCTCAATAAAAACATTTGTTCGTGTGTATGTTGTACTACCACCTCACAACTCAATATTACTTTTCATGCATCACCATCAAGAACAGAAAGTATAATTAACGAATTCATGTATGAATATGATATTCATTAAATAATAATAGTTTTGTATATGTAATATATCATATATTTTCTTAATTGTTTGTACATTGAAAATTGATAATGTGGACCGAGCATACATATGGACTTCCAGCTATATAAATTGATGTGAATTTGTTTCATCACAATATCAAATAAATGACATCTATATAGACATATGTATATTTATCTATATTTAATGTTCTACGTTATATTGTATTAATTTTGTTATATTAAAATAATATTAACTTTATTTCCATTATTATGATTGAAAAATTGAAACATTACACAATAATACCTATGGACCACCTTCTCCATGATTTTAACATGGTTAATTTTTAAACAACATGATTCGTGTTTTTTAAAGAGTAATTTATGTATAAAAAGAATCATTATATAATGATATTTATTCTATAGATGATGGAATAATTACTTTTTGACCAGATTCAACCTACTAAATAAATTTTTTCATGGTTGAGATGAATATCATCAAGATACCCAACATGAACATAAATTATTATTTAATTGAAAATGACATTCTAATATTTATGAAAAATGGAATTTTAAACTTCAAAATTTTTATTATGTGTAAATACTACTCCCCTTGTAGACCATAGTTTAATTTAGCAAAATTATATTTGAAAAAGACACACGTAATCACATACCAATTACCAAATAGTGTATTATTATTGGTAATGTAGATATATATTTTAATATAATATTAAAATTGAAAATATAATATACAACACATAATTTTTTGAGTACACCATTTTTCCCTTCATCATATAACTATGATGCATTCTTAAAACATTTCCTAGGATACATTGGAAAGGAATCACTTGAACATGTTGAGCTATAATGATCAATAAGAGAATCAATATAGATAATGATATCATGAATAAATAGAAAATAAATAAAATGTAATGAAAAAAATAAACACATGTAATTCAATCAATTACATGATAATAATATTGATGAAATACATGATAATCTACTAATTGCATATAAATAATCATAGTAACTAGAAATGTAACAATTAATTTTCTAACCAATAGAATAGTAACATGGATAATCAATAAATAATCTCTTAATAAGAGAATGAATAAATAAATTACTCAAAACCCTAAATAAAAATCATCAATCTGATAAATATTATATAAATGAGAAATTCATTGGCCATACAACTAATCTAGTATTCTCTATGAGACCTACTGATTCATCGATGTTTTATAGCCATCCCTAACCATCACCAATTAATTCCAAATAATAACTCCTATAAAAGGGCTGATAAATAATCAACATAAATGTTTTTTTTTTGAAAAATGTGCATTAAAAAAGTTAATACATTCCCTAATTAATAAACATAAGAATAAAACATTTCGATTAATATAGAGAATGGTATTAAAATTGTACATCCTCAATGAAACTGATCATATACCATATGGATAAATAATTAGGGTGTAATCACTGCAACACATTCCCAATGGGGTAGAAGTTATATAAGGGTTTTTTCATTGATGAATATAAATACTTTAAAATTTCCATTGCAAAATTGTTTTCGAAATTACATTTTTTCACTTTGAAAATCAGTTTCAAAGAATAAAAATTTATTGAGTATAATGATTTAAATTTTATTTAAAAATATTTATGTTATCATTTAAAAATAATTTAATGAAATTTGTTTTTAAAATGTTTTGTAATTCCATAAATAATGTATAAGATAAAACTATTACATTCACACTACTATAATGTTTATGAAATATACCTATTTGGAAAATATCATGTTGATTCCATCCAAAAATCATATAAAAAATTAACCATTTATAAATGTTTGATTAATAAATCATTTTTATAAAACATCGATATAGTAGAAAAAGTGTTTTCAACCAAAGGTAGAAATAATGTATGTTTTGGTTAAAAATAATCCATTAGTCTCTATTGTTCTTAAACAGAGGATAATGATTGGAAAACATTTATTCCAATTAAATATTTATTTGAGAAGATACTTTATTAGTTGCCTAAAATATTGATCCTTGGTTTTCATGATTGTTGACCCCTGAAAACGCGTCGCAAAAATTTTCCAAACGTCCCCATAGATGCTCTCGGAGCGTAGCTCATTCCGCAAGCTTCGATTTGACTGGTCGTGGAGCCCAAACGGAGTTACGGATCAGATGTTATGGCTGTTTGAAGTTGGACTGCTGGGGATGGCCATCCAGGGTGGTTTTGGGACGAAGTATGAATTTGCGCATAAAAAAAGGAGTTCCGCATGGAAAACCATATGCGCGCGCGGAATATTATGCGCACGTCTTTGCAGGAGCGGAATTTTAGGCGCATCACTTTTCCCGTACAATATTTTGCCCGCACGGCCTTTGCCCGCGCGAAATTCTACACGCACTGCCTGGCAAGCGGAAAACACTTCGCGGGCGCAGAATTTTCCACGCACCATCACCCATGTTTCGCCTATTAATACGAGCGCACACCCATTTGAAAGAGGATCCTCGGAGGTCGGCCGCCGCTCTGATGCGCGTAAGTCTACAGTTTCCATGCCCACATGGATAGCTCCCCTCCGTCGCGCAAAACATTTTGTTTGCGCGGAAAAGGGCCAACCTGCCCAGTTTTCCGCGCAACTCATAATTTTTGCGCGCAGCAGTGCCGCTGAGCCCGATTTTTCGCGTGCCATTGCAGCACCAGTCCTATTTCGTGCAAGCCTTCTATATTGCGCGCACCACCGCTATTGCGCGCCCCGCCATATATTGTGCGCGCCACCGCATATTGCGCGCCCGCCACATATTGCGCGCGCAGCCGCATATTGTTCGCGTCGCCGCTTATTGCGGGCCCCCGCCACATATTGCGTGCGCCGCCGCATATTGCACACACTGCCGCATATTGCGCGCGCAGCCGGATATTGCGTGCGCAACCGCATATTGCGCGCGCCGCCGCATATTTTGCGAGCTGCCGCATATTGCGCGCGCTGCCGCATATTGCGCGCGCCGCCGCATATTGCATGCCCGCAGCCGCTATTGTGTGCCCGCATCCGGTATTGCGCGCCAGCCGCACCTATTGTGCGCCTGCCGCACCTATTGTGCGCCGACCCAGTGTTTCCCGCGCAACAGCCTCAATTGCGTGCATGCCTTCCCTACGCAATAGTGTTTAGGCCTGCACCCGCTGGTCCATACCGCGGGGGTTGCGCCCCCGTACCCCCCGCTCGGGGTCATTGTTGGGATGCGGTCCCGGCACTCTTGGCCGGTCCCTTTTCTACCATCACATACCCCCATGAAAAATGGAGAGGCGCACCACGAACTTCTCGGTCCGAGATGTCGAGGTTTTCATTTGTGCCCTTATGCGCAGCCTCTTTACACCTATGGGATAGTATGATTAGAGATACTCCTCTGCACACCATGAAATTCCTTGAGTCGACATATTCCTCTTGGTCCCTATCACATGTCGTGGGTCGAGATTCTCATCATCAATTCCCCGAGTACCTTGAGTCGAACCATTCCTCAGGCAGCTCATTCAAACCCTATCCCCTGGCTATTATGTCCAGTTGAACCAGGATGGGCCGCCCTTGCGTAAGACCCAACACCAGCCGTTCTAGGCGCCTTATGGCAGTAGTCCTATCTACATGACTATAAACTGTATTAATCCCTATGTGCCAAACATAGGATGCCTCTTTCCCTATACGAGAAATGCCTTACGCTCCTAGCATGAGATTCCAGTAGTCCTATCTATATGACTATAAATTGTAGTAATCCTTATGTTCCAAACATAGGATGCCTCTTGCCCAATACGAGAGATGCCTTATTCTCCTAGCATGAGATGCTAGTAGTCCTATCTACATGACTATAAACTGTAGTAATCCCCATGGTCCAAACATATGATGCCTCTTGCCCTATACGAGAGATGCCTTATGCTCCTCGCATGAGATTCTAGTAGTCCTATCTACATGACTATAAACTGTAGTAATCCCTATGTTCCAAAAATAGGATATCGCTTGCCCTATTCAAGAGATTACTTATGCTCCTAGCATGAGATGCCAGTGGTCCTATCTACATGACTTTAAACGGTAGTACTCCCTATGTTCAAAACATAGGAAGCCTCTTGCTCCAAATAAGAGATTCCTTATGCTCTTTGTATAATATGCATTATGCCATGATCATAGTGGCGTAATATCAAGAGCGTTGGAATACATTCAAACATTCCATCACTCCAACTCACGCTTTGCGTGTCCTTCATTCAGATCGTCACTCACTTCCAAGTCTAATGGGACCCCCTAACAGTATGGATGATAGACCTACGGTCCGCCTGCTGTAACAGTATGGATGATAGACCTTTGGTCCGCCTGTTGTCCTGGGCCAACGCCCCAGAAGACTTTGGTAGACACTTTGAGTCAGGTCCTGTGTTTCGAACACAGTCAGCAGTCGACCCTCATTTGTTTGTCCTCATTTCTGGCTAACGTGATATGGATGCTACGTTTCTGCCACGGTCAACAGTTATCCTTCATCATCACGCCACTCTCACAACGTTCTTAATATTGGTCAAGTGATTCACACTTTTTAGCTCCCTTTGTTCGGATAGATTCCAATGCCCTTGCCGTTATCCCGCTTGTGCACTAGCGCATAGGTGATTACCTCGACCTTCTAGTGAGTTGAGATGCCCTCATGGCCAGACATGAGGAAGACACTATGGGCCACCTCATATCGTAAGCCTCATCCACCAAGGGCCGCCTCAGAGCGTAAGCCCCATACACTGTTGGCCGCCTCAGAGCATAAGCCCCATTCACCATGTGCCTCCTCAGAGTGTAATCCCCATACACTGTGGGCCGCCTCAGAGCATAAGCCCCATCCACCTTTGCCGCTCCCTAACGGCACCTGGGCAGCACCCTTGCATAAGCCCCAATGCTTCCCGAACTACGTGGACTTTGATTCCCTGCCAAATGGATACGTAGGAATCCTCCACGAGGTTCATGCCCACCACCCAGTTGTTCCAACCTCTTCACGTCGATTCACTATCCACCATGGGCCGCCTCATAGCGTAAGCCCCATACACTATGGGCCACCTCAGAGCATAAGCCCCGGCCACCATGGGCCTCCTCAGAGCGTAAGCCCCATACACTATGGGCCGCCTCAGAGCGTAAGACCCATCCACCTTTGCTGCTCTCTAGCGGCACCCGGCCAGCACCCTTTCGTAAGCCCCAATCCTTCCCGAACTACGTGGACTTTGATTCCCTACCACAGGGATACATAGGAAGCCTCCATGAGGTTCAAGCCCACCACACAGTTGTTCCGACCACTTCACGTCGGTTCACTATCCACCTTGGGCCGCCTCAGAGCGTAAGCCCCAAACACTGTGGGCCGCCTCAGAGCTTAAGCCCCATCCACCATGGGCCGCCTCAGAGCGTAAGCCCCATACACTATGGGCCACCTCAGAGCATAAGCCCCATCCACCTTACCGCTCCCTAGCGGCATCCGGGCAGCACCATTGCGTAAGCCCCAATCCTTCCTCAACTACATGGACTTTGATTCCCTTCCATAGGGATATGTAGGAAGCATCCACGAGGTTCAAGCCCACCACCCAGTTGTTCTGACCTCTTCACATCGGTTCACTATCCACCATGGGCCGCCTCAGAGCGTATGCCCCATACAATGTGGGCCGCCTCCATGCGTAAGCCCCATCAACCTTTTCCGCTCTCTAGTGGCACTCGGGCATCACCCTTGCTTATGCCCCAATCCTTCCGGAACTATGTGGACATTGATTCCCTACCACAGGGGTACGTAGGAAGCCTCCACAAGGTTAACGCCCACCACCCAGTTGTTCTGACCTCTTCACGTCGGTTCACCATCCACCATGGGCCGCCTCAAAGCGTAAGCCCCACACACTATGGGCCGCCTAAGATCGTAAGCCCCATACACCTTTTCTGCTCTCTAGCGTCACCCGGGCAGCACCTTTGCGTAAGCCCCAATCCAGCCCAAACTACATGGACATTGATTCTATACCACAGGGATACGTAGGAAGCCTCTTCGAGGCTCAAGCCCAACTACATCGTCGCCCTTGCGATTGTCCCATCTCATTCCCCCTCCATTTCATTAATCTATCCACCACCCATCCTGATTCTTAAACGGGCCGCCACATCCCGGTGAGATCATTCCATTCGTCCACCAGCGCCGCTCCCTATGGCCCCAGGCAGCTATCCACGTGTAAGCCCCAGCATGTCTCTGGGTCGTTGTCCTTTGTGTACACCCCGGACCATCACCCCTTCAAACTACGTGGGTTCTGATCCCTTAACTCTACACATGGTACGTAGGAAACCTCCAATAGGAACAATCCCATCCAATGGTAAACCCTTGGGTCTCCCATTTTTGGGTGCACTCTCACTGATCCTCCCTCAGTGGTGTTCAGATCAGCCACGGTGTGACATCTCCCCTCTAGGGAGTGCACCACCTCGGATCCGCCCTCATTGGGCGTTCTGATTCATCCATCATCCAGGTGTTCTCCCTTTGGTATATACCAATCTGATCCATCTCTATGGGATGTTCTGATCACCCTCATTCTGTCCCCGTAAGTCGTTAAACACACGTCCTACCTTGTGATAAACATGAGATGCCTAAGGAAAACCTCGGATGACACGCCTTCGACGTAACCGTCTCCAGAAGATGTTAAACTCACGTCATTCCCCGTGATAAACATGGGAAGCTGAGGAAAACCTCAGATGTCATATGATTCCCCACATTCGATGTGGGATGCCTCAGGTTCTGCACCCTTGAGATGCCCTCTTGTGAGGAATAATAAAGGTTCCCCAATGTCCACGCACCCAGAGATGCACAGAGATGCCTGATGCTGTCATCTACACCAATTGAAGGTCACTACCATGTCAAGACCCCATTGAATGTCATGACAGAAGTAGTGTAATTAACCAGTGTCCATGAAGATATGGCACCAGGAATGAGATTCACGGACACGTCTTAAATCTATGAGGGAGACCCTGACTAGGTGATGAGTTCTGAGGAGGACTCCACGGAAGGAAGAACCGACATCCCATCATCCCAGTTTTGATCAAGGAGCAGACGTCCCTGAATAAGGAACGGATGCAGCCCGCCTTTGGAATGCAGGAATGCGGGGTAACAAGCAGAACGTCCTCCCCACGGACAGATGCACGCGCCCCGGCGAAAGCGTTGGAAACAATGATTGAAAATATAATCATGTGAAATCCTTGAAAAAAATTAGATTGTAACACAAACATTTAACAGTTTAGTAACATCAGAATTTTGAAGATCTAGGAATGAAAAAAATGAAATTTAAATAAAATGATGTAAAAGGATGCATGATGTAACATAGAAATTGTGATATATATAACCAAAACAAATTATCTATGTGGTTAATATTATATAATTCATATGGAAGTTAAAGTGCAATTAGAAACCTCTACTTCAGTTATTATTACCTCCAAAAATTTATGTACCTATTATGTAATAAATATTTATTTATTATAAATATATTATAAAAACACAATAAAATATTTCATTCAATATTTGATTTATTTTTATGACCTATTTATTAGGATTCAATTGTTAAAATAAATTTTTCATGTGATAACTATTCTGTTTTTTGGTTAATATGTTGTTCGATTATTTTGATACATTTACATTGATCATTATTACATAATCACCATAATTATATCTTTTTTTAAAAAACATATATACTAATTATATTAGTGTTTATAATTATCTATAAAACATAGATATGAGAAAATGAGTTACAGAGTTCATGGAGATGGTTGATCATACGTATAATTGAACAATGTTTCAATAATTCCAACATATTAAAATTTAATCATTTAAAGAATATTTCAAAGTCATAAAACCATATTAATATCAAATAATTCATGTAATTTCAGTAAATAATTCCTTTATTCAATCCCTTACAAAATAAAAAAATAAAATTCACATTGCCCTATGGAGGAATAGTCCTTACGTATGCATAATCAACATTTTTAAATTCCTAATGATTGGAATATAAGAATATATATGAAATTATATAAAAATATAAATATAATAATTTAATTATTATAATATTGATATATTAAAACCATAATAATATCCAATCATTAGACACGATGTTCATGTGGAGGCAGTTCATCGCACACACAATTGATAGCATTATTTCCCAATTGATAATACTTGGGATTGATTTTGTTTGTTAAATAAATAAAACAACTCTTCATTATAAATTAAATAATTTTATTAGTATTTTATTACTATTGGAGACTATTTTAATGAGTTCTATGATTAATTAAAACAAAAATACATGGTAAGAATGTTTTCCATGTCATTATATAACCCCATTAGTTTTATACCTAATAATATCCCAAATTTGTTTTTTGATAAATAGAATTCTAGTATAACATTGGGAGGTATTTAGTGAATATAAATTTATGTGTAATCACTAAAACAAAATGAATTGGATGTGTGAATAGTATTTGACTATTGGTGGCCTCTTATAGGTGTATAATAGTACATGAATGGAATTATAGAAAATAAAAAGTGAAAACATTTTTTTTATATATAAAAATTGTAAAAAATGTATAAAAATGATCCTTGGTTATGATAAGGTAGAAATATTTTAAAAAATTATAAATTTGGAAGGTTTTTATGTAATTTTAACCATTATATTTTTATTTTAACAACCAGGTAGACATACTTTTACATTAACGACAAAAATTAACGTTTATTATTTTATCTATTCATTGGGGAAAAAAATAATTTGTACATACTCAATAATATTAATCATACTAATTAAAAATATCGAATCCATATCTCTAAATTATATTCAAATTTTTTGAATAATATAGTTTAAAATTAATCACACATATGTGACGTAAAAGAAATTTTCCAAAGTCAATTTTACCATAAGCATAGAGTGTTCTAGTTCAAAATATCAACAAAAATAATTAAAATTACCTTAATCCTATTTCATATGATATATATTAAATAATATAACCTTTAAATAAATTAAATCAAATTTTCACTTTTAAATTCATTAAAAAATTGATTTTTTCAATTAAAACAGTTATTATTTACAATTAATAAAAAAATAGTTATGTTCATAAAATTATCAAAAATGAATTCAATGATCATTTAGAAAATATTATTTAAAAAATAATAATATAATTTTTAATATAAATTTTCCAAAATTGGTGAAAAATAATTTTAATTTATGTGTAAAAAGTTCAATGAAACCACCTTTTACAAATTAAATCACTATGGATGTCATTTCATTTTTTCATTAAAAATCATCATAATTTATCTATAATAAATTAACTACCAAGAATTTTATTTTATATATGAATAAACAATATAATTTTAATAATTATTTATTCTTATTTTTAAACACCAATTTAATTTTTTTGTTATAACAATATATTGTATTACATTTCTTCATGACTCGATGTTGCATGTATTTTTAGCAATCGAGGATATAAGTTTTAGTAAAATATATTTCATGGGTAATTTAAACTTTTTGTTTCATTTCATATAAAATATCAAACAAATTTTACTTATTTTGAAATATAATGATATTATATTATGAATATAGGTATTTAACATTATTTTATTATTCAGTTTGATAAATATCATTCTTGACGAGTATGACTAATGGTATGATAATTTCCTTTAAAAATTAAACATTTAAATATTCCCATCACTCTTATTTTTCCATATCAATATTCATTAAAATAATTCTTATATGTTTCTATATAGGAATATAACAATTATATCTTTTATTTGACATCAATTTTGGCTTCCTTTAAAAAGTATTTAAATGGAATATTTCATGGAATGTTTTTACACTCATTTCAAAAATAAAAAATGTAATATTCTTTATAAACATATTCAAATTCAATAGATATCCATTCCACTAAAATATTTATTTTAAAAATAACTTTACTAACATGTTATCTTAATTCATTTTAAATGATAAACATTATTTCTGTTTGTTCTATTTATAAGATTTAGATATTGAATTCTATAAATTCATCACACATTTTTCTATATGAATTTGTTTTGAAAATGGTTTGAAAACAATTTTTCAAGGGTTATATAGGGAAAAGTTTGATGAAAAAATAAGTTTTTTTAGATATAAACTTTACATAATATATGAAGAGTGGGTTATCCTGATATATATTTTTTGAGTGATGATCTCAATTTTACTAATTTTATTGGGTGAGCCATATATAGATTATATTAGTGGGTGATACCAATCACCCATATACAACTCATTATCCCTATTATATTTATATAATGAATTGGGTAATTTTTCTTCACTATAATGGCATAATGGCGGTTATTTAACCATGTAGGTGTCTCCTATGAATTAAATTGGGCTTTAGTTATTACAGATTGGAAATTTTTTTTGGGATATTAATATAATACTATACATCACTGAATAATGTTTTATATTTAAATTTTATAGATTTTAAAGGGTTTTCATGGTAAAAAAGTATGAATTTTTTGGTTTGATATGATTTAATATATATTATCAAAGAATAAATTTTATAAATTTATATTTTATGGGTTTTACTATTTTCACCGAACTAAAAAATTTCTCATACAATTATATGATTTTTATAAATAAATATTACTTCTTTTTAGATGAATATTCAATAAATATGGGAAGAACATTCCTGAGGAATGTAAATGTTAGTGTTGTTGTTGAATATATACACAATATTAACTATTAATTGATTATCTTCAAGATATCTCATATTAAAGTTCCAACATAATATTATTCTTATAAATACAATAATTAAATTAATTTCTCCATAACCTAAGAAAATGAAATATAAGAAAGGATGAGTTCAGGTGCACAATAAGGGTAAACATTGTAGATTATTGATCACATAATAAGGACATTAACATAATTAAATTAGAACATTATCAAAATATTTGAAAACCATATCATTCATATCATACAGGATAACCATGATTTATGGAATGAATCATGATTTTTAATAAGAATTCATTGATAAATAAATTAAATAACATAATATATGAGATCATAACATTTCCAAAATACATAGATTTATTTCATACATAGAAGCATAATATATAATTCACTTATTCTCGAAAGGATTATTGTAAGGAATGTTATAGTTGATCATCTTCAATCCCTATACCATTGTATAGATTTAGGTCCACTCCCATTTTTATCATTATGTATTTTATTCACTCTAAAAAATATTGTGCTTGTCATGGTTTACTCTAAAGAATATCATAGTGGATATATTTCCTTAATGAAATGGGTTAACTCATATTCTAGTTAAGATTATCTTATGAGATATCAATATTTACCCAAATAATTGTTGATAAATATTGGTGATGCATGTCACATATTGAAAATCAAGAATACATGTGTCATAAGATCATATAACATTTATTATATCATAGACTATTAAAATAAATGGGTTTAATAAGAATATATTCAAATAATAATTAAAATTAATTAAAAAATTTTATATTATTATTTAACTTTCAAATTATTCCATTGCCCATGGATAAAGTGGTTGGTTTCACAAGATTCATGTAATCTTAAACTTAAGATATCCGTATAAAGAATAATCATGCTATCATTGGATCGTATCCGCAGTATTGATTATATATAATCAGTGTACTTAATCATTGTTAGAATTTTTTTTGGAAATATCACATGGTACATTTCATGAGTGAAATATCATTTAATGTTATAAAATGACCATTTAAAATGGGAAAAAAATTAATAACTTTTTATTGAAATAAACCATGGAAACTTAAAAACAATACTATAATGATTACGTCATTGATTTGGGGAAGAAAATATTATTTTAATTTTGAAATCATGGATTCAATTTTTAAAACATTAAAAAAAATATTTTATACATTATTTTCATTGAAAAATGTATCGGGAATCACACAATTGAAGAATTAAATATTTGATTGGTCGTGATGATTGGAAATACAGATAATGATGTTCACGTTGATAACAAATATCTCGACCACATTTTTGATAAAAATCCAGAATATCCTTTTTTTAAACATATATGCAGATTAATTTTAAAAAAAATTAAAATTTCATAAATTGTTAAAATTTTATTTATATAATCATTTGATATTTCAATTTAGAAATGATGGTTGTGTAAGATAAATGGTTTTTGAATGAATAGTTAAATATGATCTATTTTTAAATAAAATATTTTTTGGGACACATGAGTATATAAATGGATGAAAATGATGGAAAATCATTTTCCATGAATTTAAAAACTGATAATAAAAATAACGTTATTATTGAGATATAGTTCAAAATTATTGCATCATAATAAGCAAAGAAAAATTAATCTTAATTATATATGGTATTATAGCATGAAACACTAAGAGATTTGGTACCATGGTAATCATAAACCACATGAATGAATAAAATAAAATAAAATATAAATCATCATAATAATTAGAATTCTCATTATATTACATGTAAAATTGTTTGTACATACACCTCAATAAATGAATATAACTGCATTACAATACATAAGTCCAACTGAAGAAAAATTCATATATAACTCTTTAATGGATTTATTATTCATTTGAATCGTAATCCCAAAAAAATAATAACATAAAATTATTGTTTATATATCATTGAATTTGTTATATTATAGACATAAAATTTAAATATTCAATTATATACATAACACAAAAAAAGTTGTAAACTTGGGAGAATGCACCCATAAATAAGTGTTACACTTGAAATACCCTACATTTAGTCATGACGTCCATCAGATATGTTTGAATGTCATATATTATAAGTAAAATATTAATCGAAATCCATTATTGAAACATAATTGTATATATCAAACCATATATGATATAGTAATGACATTTTATTTCTTGTTTATTACTAATTCATTATTAAATCAACATTTCATGTAATAACTTCTATATTTTTTGTGAAATTTTTTATTTGGTAATTCCATCCCTCATATATTGACCTTTGTTACATAATATCTACAATTATTATAATGATATAAATATATTATATATTATATATTTATTTATTTACAGAAATATTTAAATGTTATATATATTAAATAAAATACAAATATCATTTATTGTGTATGCCATACCAACACATGAACGTTCGTTAATTATTATTAATGGATGTACAGTAGGGAATTTTTATAATAAATCCATATTCCAGGTTTATTATGATGTCATATATATCACATATATTCATTAAATAAATCCTTATTGACATCGGTATAAAACAAAATTGAATAATTATTCACATCGCTTTGTGAGGCATTAGTCTTCCATACACACAAGTGACGTAATCCTATACCCATAAAATGGGAGGTAAGAAAGAATATTTTAAATAATGATTATATAAAAAATATATTTTCAAAATATCATATTATATATAAATATATTATCAAACTATATATGAAATGTGGTTATGGGAAACAAATGACATTGGTTTGCGATATGGTTGTTCGTCGTCCCATAATTGACAGTTTCATTTCCCATTTGAGGGATAAAGAGATGGTTATAAGAAATTAATTTCTCATAATAAAATTAATGTATATTATAGGTATGTTTTTTTGTATTATCATGTATTATAATGATTTTATGTATATGGAAGGATAAATATAAGGATAACACATTGTTAAGTGTAATATAAATGCTTCATAGAACCTCTATGTTTTATACAAGAAACCTTTGTACTAGGTTTTAATAATCAACATAATGAATCTTACAATTGGGGGTGAAAATAAAATAATTGGAATGAATTTGGTGAACTGAATTTTTTCGTAAGTTCGAATATGATAGAAGTAGAAGGGTCAATTTATTGGTGGGGAAAATAACCCACTTGAAAACTACCTGAAAATCACTAAATATAATCAAAATAAATTAAAATGAATAAATATTAATAGTAGAAATATATTTTATCATAGGAAGTATAAAATTATAATATTTATATTAATGGGTATTTATAAAATATTTTACTGAAATCATAGAATTATTGTTTTTAAGACACAGTAAATATAAATAAACCGTCATTATGTTATTTAATATTTAATATTTTTGTTTTTAATTTTGACAGAAAATATGATTTCCATTTTTATATTATCTTAATTATTCACATTCAAAATATTGATTCCATTTTTTCATATTTCAATCACATAACTGTATATATTTAATTTAAAATAAACTAATTGATTTGATGAAAATGATGTTTTCCGAAAAATCATTTTTTCAATGGATTACACAGTTTATAGAAGAAAATTCAACATAAAATAGATTAAATGAATTATATTTGATTAATAGATTTATAATTGGAATAAAATAAATTATAAATACCTATTAAAATAAATTTTTTCTTTTAATTACTTTAAATGAAATGAATGTTCTTTAATATAAACAAGAATATTTCACTATTCCCAGAATGTTTTATATTTTCAGAAAATCTTTAAAAAATAAATCAAAAATGTATTTTTATTAATATTTTTCTATTTAATTTAAATTTTTAATAGTAACGTTTTTAAATTTTAAAAAAATTAATTTTATATAATTTAATTAAAAAATTTAAAAATACATTTTTTTAAAAAATATGTACTTCTGTGTTTAAATATTAATAATTATTATACAATCAATAGAAAACACATTCGATT
Organism: Viscum album; assembly: GCA_963277665.1. Taxonomy (NCBI): domain Eukaryota; kingdom Viridiplantae; phylum Streptophyta; class Magnoliopsida; order Santalales; family Viscaceae; genus Viscum; species Viscum album. Next base: position 1,727,343,961 of record OY728157.1, read on the forward strand.
AATGTTATAAATTTTAATAAATTGATAGTTTATTATTTTCATTAAAATAAATCACAATCAGTTATTTTTTAATTCTATTGAGCTAAAACAAATTTTTCCCCCTAAAAGTGGAATTTTAAAAAATGAATTCCTATATCATAAAATGAATTTTTATTCTCATTTATGATTCATAGGTTATAGATAAACTAAGGTCATATTCATCTTTAAACCATAAATTTTATTAATTTTTAAATCATATATATACCCTCTATTCTAACGACTAGGTGATAACTATTATGTTAAATAATAATATTTTAATAGGATGTTGCATTTCATTAAAACATGAAGATAGATGTAACACAAACTATCATTGATATTAAATTTACTTAAAATTATTATGTCTTAAAATCATGGGGTGTGTTATTCAATATCCCTTAAATAAACTATCCTATGAAATTCATCATATTGATGAAAAATGATGATACTTCTCCCTCATTACATCCTCAAGTACCATTGTTGCTTCATAAAGTTGGTGGTTTCCCCATAAAACACTAACCATGTGTGTGAAATTATTTCATAGAATATTATATGTATGATATATAATATCCCCTTTAGATCCTAATAAAATTGATCACCACATATTGATACTATCTCTGCATTTATTACATCTGATAGATCTGGTATTTACATCCTTACGATAGATACATATAATAGCTCGTAAACCTGAGAGGGGATCATTATAATCACAACTTAAAAATATTATATCCCAAATAATATTTATAATTTAAATGATTAAATTATTCATAGGACTTATTTTTCCAATTCTTAATATCAATAGCTTATAATATGGAGAAATTCATCGAAACAACTTCTCACTAATAAGAAATTACAAATCAAATTGACTAATGTTAGAATAAATTTTCTATCGACATTGAAGAGACATTTTGTGTTGTTGAATGGTCATAAAAATTATTATATTTTCATTAACTATAACCGGTATCAATAATTTTCTTATTAAATAATTAATATAGTACATTTTATTTATAGACATTTTTCTATAGAAGTCACAAAAATTATACATATGAATTCCCATCTGAAATATATTATTGTAATAAAATTCAACTTGTGTAATTGTTTGACTCTAAAAACATTTTAAATACATATAATAAGATATAAACATATCATCTACGGTTTAAATTCTTCTCAATATTATTTTAAAAAATAAATATCCTTCTAAAGACCACTCTATATATGCATGGAAAATCGTAGAATGTGATAAATACAATGGAGTATCTAACACAAAGAATACATTGCAATTACTTAAAATATATTATATATAGTAGATCAACAATGAAATATTCTATAATATAGATGATTTTTCTTCAATTTTAATGAAATCATTTATTAACAATATATATTCATTCCCTATAGAGGATTTGGGGAGGCCAATGACAAAATCCATGGTGGTATTCTCAAATTTATATTAATGTGTAGATAATAGTAATTTCATACACTTAGACATTTGCCTCAATGATAACATTCTGACATTCTAGTCAACGTGATACATAGAAAGCAATATATCTCATCACTGTTTTCAACTAGATGTTTTCATTAACAGAAGATGATTGTAGGGTATATACCCATGGCATACTATGGTTATGGGTTACAACCTAGTGGCCTTGATGGCTACTAAATATTTTCCCCCAACATATGCTATATTCATTTTTTTAAAGTATATTAAAATAATTCTTAAATCCTTCAAAAATTAAAATATCCCATATATACCTCAAGATAAATAATATAATAAATCTAAATAATACCAATAACTTTAATAACATTTCAATGAATGGAAATCATCCCCTTATAAATTTTTTAATAAAATATATAAATAACTAAAGGGATAAATTTCTATAAATTTCCCTAAAAATATCCTCAATCAGGATGAACATATATGAAATAAAACATCAAAAGGGGATTCTACGACATTAAACATATGATCAATATCAAATTCTTTAACCAATTATGGTATGAATAACTCTTTTTTCATCACACATTGTGAAATATATAATAAAAACATCCAATGATGTTTATTTATTATTATAAAAAAATTACAATGTTAAAAATACCTATAAAATTTATTTCTTGAATCAAAATACATAAATAATTCAATCATACAACTTATATATTAAACCATTAACTATGATTCAACATCTCTTCCTTTAAAACATCTTTCCATTCATATTTATTTTGTATTATCTTCATCATTAAAAACAAAACCATTACTTATACCACCATTCTCATCCACTTCACTTGATTTTCCTCTATGGAATCTATTAAAATAATTACCATAAATTATACACTTATAACTTCAAATTATTAATGAATCTTTAGGGAAACCATTATTATCATCTATTTCAATAAATTGTCATATCATTTTTCCTCAATAATCACTTACTCATTGACCATTATCTCTAATCATAAAACATATTTCCATTCTTGTAATACATTACATGGTGTGCTTCTACCCTCATTATTTCCATATAAGAAAATAAAGTTTTCAAATACTAGTTTCCAAAGGATTCATAAATGAATAATTGGATACCAAAAATAGATTATGAGGATTTACATGAAAAATCATACAATTTTTAGATTACTATTTAATATAATCCATAAAAAATCACACGAGGAATGTAATGTTTTAGTTTAATTGTATAAAATATACCCAATATTCTTTTTACAAAAATGAACATTAAAATATAATACCAATAACATTATACACATTATTTTTCTTAGATATAACCTACTAACTACTTTCTTACATACAAAGATAATGTAAACATATGAATGTGTAACTATACATACTTAGAATTGGTAAATAAGGTAGTTATCAATGATCATATAAGAATAATATGGGTGAAGGGTTTGAGAAGATGATAATAACATTTGAAAAACATTCCATATAAATGTTAAATCATTAACAGAGTCATGAAATAATATTGGTATTTTATAATAATTCAATACTAAATGAATCAAATAAAATTATTCATGATGACATAACATGGTCATGAGACAAATATTTTTGGCATACAAAAAACAATGAAACTTCTTTCCTTATTATTCGATACTTAAATATCAATACTATCAATGATATTTAGTTTCAATCCACAATCTATAATAGTATATTTGAATCACACTTGTAACTATCATTTCTAATTTGGTTCACTCCCATAACTGTAGTAGTATTCATGGTTCACTATTATGGAATTCGTTATGTATAGATTCCATTACTAGATTAGGTTCACACGCCATTATATTTATATTTATCTCCTGATATATCAACAGTTACCCAAAGAGTATGAGTGAGATATATGTCACATTTACCACATAATTACAATAAAATATTTTTGTGCTAGAATATCATAAAAAAATCATCATATCAAATCCCATTAAAATAAATGGGTTTTATAAAAATTTCATCACGTCACATCCAATGAAAAAGAAAGAAATCACATTTATTTAATCACTTTATCATATAATATTCCATTAAAAATGAAGATGGTTTCTTAAGTTTCATTAATTCATTAACATAATCCATCTATAATAGAAATAAGGATGAAATTATTGTATCATATATAATGTAAAGATTATGTAACATCAAAGGATTACTCATTAGATGGAAAATTATTTTCAATTATCACTTCGAAAATTTTATGTAGAAAATAACCTTTTAATTTTTAAAATAACATTATAAAAATAAAACAATTTAAAAATAATTATTTGAAAATAACATTGGATACATATATTGGAATCTATAAATATTTTTTAAAGAATTTCAGGGAAAAAATATCCTTTTCAATTTTAAATAACTTATATAAAGTACAAATGCATTGAAAATATTAATGATTTCATTTTGTTCTTTTAAAATATATTTCTAAACATCTATAATAATATTTAAATCAGTGATATATCATTATAGTGGGAACTATAGGTCATTCAATTCATCTTACAAATAAAAATTCCTTTCAATGTTTCTATAAAAAGCTAAAAGGATCTTGTTTTTAAAGCAACAATTATTTTCAATTTGGATTTTTTTAAATGTATGGAATGAGTAATAATTATTTTATTCAATCATTCAAGTCTATTATAAACATTATTTGATACATATTTAGAAAATATGTACATGTAAAAAATCATTATTTTGACTGAAGAGAGATATATAGTCATTTTTAATTAAATACATTCTTTTCGAATCTAAAGAAAATAATGTGATTAAAATGAATGGAAAACAAGATTTTTCGTGATATAATAATAGAAAAATAAATTTCATTAGTTTATAGGGATATTTTTCAAATCATTTCATCTGTGAAAGAATTAACATAAACAATCCCAATGAATGATGAAATTGTATTATAAAACCCATACCATGTTGTTATCTTTTGAATATTATGATCGATAAAATAATAACCTAAAATTTCAAAATAAAATATTATGATAAATTTATTAAATATACTAAATCTAAAATGGTCGGTATATAATTATTATAAAAGAATATGTGTTCTTAACATATGAATGACCCAAATAATAAAAAGGTTGTTAAAAATTGTTTACCACTTTAGTAATATTGTTAATTTCAATCCTCATAATGACTAAAATTAAGATAAAATTTTAATATAATTTAGATATTTTCATTATTTATATAAAAATTGAAATGGACGTTATAGAAACTACACAATAGATAAAACTGTTGAATATTTCATAAGTCTCCAAAAAATATAATTGAGATTATAAATCTGTTATTTTATGTATCTACATCAACTGTATGCATTAGAGACTCTTATACAATAAATAAAGGTTTGTTATTAATCATTTATAGAATAATATATATATATATCCACATATATTAATTTCATATGACCAGTTATTAATTTATTATTGAAAATTCTTTACTAAAACTAGGTGTCATGTAATTATTGCTTTATTCTTTATATATATTTTGATTTTTACTTTTTGATCTCTTAAAATGATTCTGGTTAAATAATATCTATAATTTTAACAATGAATATTAAATCATATTTGTTTATTATATTTTTATTTAGTGTAGTCAATAATAGTTAATCGTATAAAGTGAAATATATTGTTCAAGGAGGTGGTATGTCATATGTACACATGAACAATGATTCCATTTTGTCCAATAATACAAAGAAATTATGGTAAATAATATATCACCATTAAAAATGATTATGATTTCATATACATGTATATATATTCAATATATTAATTTAAATTATCTTTATTACATTACATGTAAAGAATATGTGGAATAAGAATCACATAGCTTTAAGAGGAAGTAGTCCACTATAGACACGAGTGTCAATATCATATCTCCACGGAAGGGAATATAAAAAATAATATCTAATATAATGATTATAGAAGATTAATTATGTAAAAATATCATATAAATAATTCATTTACCTCATTACAAAAATTCAAGAGTTTTGGTGATTTAAATTTAATTATAATTGTTTGCGAGGTAGAAATTTTTCGTACAAAAAATCTATGGTTTCGATGGGCATTTGATGGATATGGAGAATGATATAGGATATGAAATTAAAAAAATAACATCTATGTATATGTGATATATTGTTGTTATAGTATTTGAAGATGTTAAGATAATTTTAAGGATGTGGACAAAGAAATTAAATGATAACACGTGGTTAAGAGTTATAACTCTTCTTCAGAGAGCCTGCTTATGTTAATAACTAAATCCCTCATAAGATAGTTTTATAATAAAACCATGGCCTCTATAATGAGGGAAGATATATGATGAATTTTTTTGGGAAGTTATTTTTTGAATCAAATTGCATATGATGAGTTATGTGGATATGGTATGACAAGTTCATTTATAAGCGTGGTAAGGAAACCATTTAGAAACTACCTGGAAATTTCACAAAATAATACAAAATGATACTGTAATTGACCAGTGAAAATATTATATATGACCTTATATAAGAACATGGGAAGAATAATGATGGAAATAAATTATCTCAAATTAAATATCATTTAGTAAATAAATTTGTATACACGTAATATTGATGAAAACATCCATTGTTATTACACAAATGAATTTTTATGTTCCAAAACAACAAACATATTTTAATTCCATGGGATACATATATATTTAACTAAATTTCATTCATTTGTAATTTCCATATAATTATCTAATGTTAACATCAATTAGGATATAAATGATTTAATTACCATGTCTTTGAAAACATTATTTAGAAAATTATTATATATGAAAATCGTTATTTAATCACAATGGGTTATTATTGAAATAATTTTTATGATTAATCATAAAAACATGAATTGTAAAATATGAAGGCTTAGAATAATTGAAATATAATTCATTTTTAATATAATGAATACATATAGATGAAATATTTTATGTTACAAGGGTGGATAAACATGAAAATATGTTTTATCAAAAAAAATTCAACCATTGTGAAATTTATTTGAATGTATCATTTTTATGCCTTTTACAAATTTATGGGATCTATATCATTATTCTCTCATGTTATTCCTCATGTAAAATCACATATAATATATCATGTTTCATTTCCTTTTTTACATGTTACTTGGATTTATTATCAACATTTTTTACTAATATATATCCCATTAAATAACTTTTTATGTGGTAACATTGGCTTCTGTAATAAAGGAGTTCTTCAAGATGATTAAATAATGTTTTTCATAATATTTCCCTGTTATATTTTTTTATTATATATAGTGTTAATGAGAAAGTAAACATAATCAATTACATTTACATTAATAATATAATATTTTTATAATTAATTACATTAAATATAATATTATAAAAAATAGAGTTTTAATAGTTGAAGTTAGATGAATATTATATTTATTTTTGGAAATCATGGAATAAATAATTTTGGTAAACAACTCGTGTATATGACGAAAAATAGTAAAATATCCCATACATTTGTAATTTATATTATGAGTGGTTTAAATGAAATTAAATAACTATAAATATAAAGAAGTGGTTGTGGATCATTCACATATGTACCTTGGGTTAATAATCCGAAAATAAATCATGGGATATTAACTCAAACTGTATGTGGATTTTATGTAATAGTACATGATTCACACATGGAGGATATACATTTTGTTAATAAAAAATGACATTCTATAATAATGGTTATATATATAAATTTATATATTTCTTTATTTTTTTTATCATCATAAAATTATGATATTAGAAAACATTAAGATAATGAATTCGTCTAGATTTATTATTATATGATTCCTAGTACTAAAACGTTCCTCAATTAGGTGTTCATCATCTAAAATAAATTAAATAAATATGAATCATGTAAATATAAATTTAGATGAATAATGAATAAATGGTCTTCTTAACATAACAAAAGATAAAATCAAAAAAAATTAATGATGATTAATTTGTTAACATAGGACATGATCCATAACCTAAACATTTTAGATCATTTAACATCACCATGAAAGGAAAAACATGTTTTTTATTATTCTTTTTTCAATGATCACCTATTTTAGGGGCACATTTGATCCTCTAATAACAAAACACTAAATGAATGGAATATTTAAATTTTTATCCTTTTTCCAAATCAAGGGAATGATAATTTGGTAATTTATATATCAATGGTAATGATGATCAGTATGGAAACAAATAATGAAATTTATTCCATTTTATGGGTTGAAGACATAGTGTGGGAATACTATAAAAAATTATTTTTTCAATAATTTTGTTTCATACCCATTATGATCCAATTAATTGAGATATTTTCATTAGAAAAAGAAAAAAAATTGTGGGATGTTATGAGATAAACCATACATGAAATGGGTGATACATTTAATAATTTTAATTGATTTTAATAAGAAAAATTATAAATATTTTTCTACTATAAAATCAATTATAGTTATTTATCTTGTTATTAAAGTCTTAGGGAGCTGTGAATGTAAAGAATGATGTGCTATAAAAGTGGAGAAGAAGGATGATGGTAAACATTGGTCTCACAAATTGAATGATTAGATGGGAAAGAGAGAGCATAATTTTAAAAATTATTTTGACCATGAAATTGAAGGAATGAAGTAATAAATACCTTCTTATAAAAATATTGGAATATTAATAAATGGAATAGTCTTCAATGAACAATAAATTGTCTTAAGTTTTCATGTGACAACCATATATCTGGATTAACCATGGGTATTAAATTCTTCAATATATTTATTCTACGAAATAAGGTACTATGGTGAATATATGACCTACATTACAATGCATCATGTGTGTGTATCATGTAAAATTTGGTAACATGGGTTGAAAGAAGAAGATTATAATGTTTAATTTCCATCAACCCCAATAGTGGAAAAGGGATAATAGTTGTTCTTTTGTAATCATGATATTATAAGTCAAGGCTCTAAATTTTTTTGGTACACTCATCGTACACTAAAATCTATTATATACATACTTTTACTCATTGTCTAGATATTATTTAATCATAATATACCTTGTATAAAACAACAATTTAAATGATGCACTCAAACTAGTAGATTTATCTATTAAAACTCATGGAGTAACTATTTATTAATTAATGGTATATTGGTGATCCTTTATGAATATTGGTGACTCCCATCTCTCTACAAACCAAGTGATTGTTCTGATGTCGTAATTTTATATAATATTAGTGATGACATTTATATCAATGTATAATTCATAGATCATCTATCGATGTAATGGAATTTTAGTTCAATTAATTGGGAAACCAATAATTATATTCTTGAGGTAGATATACCATCTATATTCTTATCATTTACCAAATTATATTTTCTAATTTGTCGAGATGATTATTGAATAAGGAAATTAAATTTGATGAAATGGATGTTAGAGATGTATTCATTATTTAGAAATAAATTTATGTATTTTTTTGAATGGCATTGGACATATCCTAGATGAAGAGGTAGAGTTATCAATTTATCTATTACAAATATCCATGAAAATATAAATAACCCAACATATAATAAATAATTTTGATTTAGTGCAACTGAAGAAAAAACATGATGACCTTTTGAAATGGAGTTTTATTTGATCTAGTGTGTTTCATTAGGGAACTCATTTCTTCATTGTAAAAAAGACGGATAAATTGATATTTTTATTATTTAATTATATATAGAATCATTAAATAATAGTTGAGAAAAAAGTATTTTCCTATGAGGATTGATTATTTTTTTCAGATGCTCCATGGATACACAAATACTCTATCATTGACATATGGTGGGGGTATCATCATCTACTAGTTTTGAAAGAAAATATCATATAGAATTCCTTCGAGAAAATATATTGATGTTATTTTAATATATATATATACAATTATTCTTAACAAATTCTCTTTAAAATATTATGGTTTTCATAAATAGAATCATGTTTGATTTCCTTTGTAAATATGTGGTGGTATTTTGGGGTGCCATTATGATATAGTAAAAAATAAAAAAGAAAAGTATGATCAAAAAATGTTCATATTAAAATCATTGGGGAATGAAATAATATTTTTAGAATTTGAAAATATATGATTTTTGGTTATAAAAATTCATAGTCGGTGACACATTATGGCTTTTTAAGGAATCCTGAAATATCGAACAATGTCTTTTTCCAAAGAGGAGTGGCCATAACCTATAATAGTGATTATGATTTATAGTTTCCATTTTATAAAATTTTGTTATAGATTCATTGTGAAAATATTTTCTAGGTTTTTTAATCCCCTAACTGATTTTTCCTGAAGATGGTTTATGTTAAACATGGAATCACTATGTGATGAATATTTTAAAAAACTGATGAATAGGTCGGCCAGTGAACATGTGTGAATCCTATCCTCGAATGGGGATAAAATTTTCTTATATATTAATTCATCCATTAATGGAAATTGATAAAAACTATTTTAAAATGAAAAGGAAATGTTATATGAATCTTGATAGTTTATTCCTCATGAACATAATTTTAAAACCCATCAATTGTGGTTAGCTGCAGTTATTGTTAAATTAAATATATGAGGACTGTATAGTTTTGGGGATAATTATTATATATATATGACCCCTTAGAGTATGAATTATACATTTAAAAAATACAAAAATAAATATGAGAGAACATATATGGATTGAATTTCATATGAACTATTCTTTTTCTATGCATTATCACACTATAAATGAATACAATTTCACAAATTAATTTATTAGGAATTACACTAGAAATATTTTAATGATTCTAATTGATGGATACCCACTTATTGAGTACCCTATACATATTGACCATGAATTCATAAGGGAAGGTACGTCATCAATCCAATGAAAAATGACTTCCCTAACATCATTACTAGAAAATTTCATGAATTTGATATTAAATGATACAAAGACAAAAAAAATAGAATCGATCATAAATGATAATATTTCAATGTTTTTTTGTTTATATTGAGGGGGTATTTTGGTTTGGTACAATTAAGGGTATCATAAAATTTATAGAGTCAAAGAACTACGTGAATGATTAACCTTATATCATCATATTCTATTTTCATTATATAACAATTATATTTATATAGAAATTTGAGACAATTATTGTTGGAAAAAAAATGAAATGGGTGCTTTTTTATTACACTATAAGATGCTTGATATATCAATAAGTGAATATGTTGTGAAAACTACCCATTAAAGTATTGATACAACTACCCATACATATATGTAAGTGGCACATCATCCCTGTGTTCATTTTTATAGATATTTCCAAGACATCAATATGAAATAATTCCATAGGGGTACTCACTATTAGATAAATATTTTCAATTTATTTTTACACTATATGATAGGATTTATCAATCATACACCTACCTTATATATATAGTCATTAAGTGGTTAGAAATTATGTGGTTTTGCTATAAATTATTTGAGACTGCAAAACAATCATTTCAACTTCATTCTTGATGGTCCATAAAAAGAATATGAATTTTGTTTTAAACCTTAGATTAAAATATAAACATTAAAATAATGGGTAGTACATATAGAATATTCAAACATTTGAATCAATATAATGGGATAAATAATATAATATTCAATGTACTGGGGATTAAATATTCCACCTATATAATTTATCGATAACAAATGTCTTTACCCATGTATTCAAATGCATACATATAATTAACCCTATGAGAATTTTTTTAGAACACCATCATTCTAAGGTTAAAGCTCAAATTGAATTTTTTTTGAAAACATAGTATAAAAGATATTATGAAGATGATATAGGCGATAAAAAACATATTAATGATAATCATGTTAGATAAATGTGTTCTTACAATAATAGAATATTTGTATTATATTTTCATTTTTTGGATAATCTATTTATTAAATTTTATCATGAATTAGGGTCATGAGACTTCAAAAGATATGGAAAATTAATTCAATTAAAATTGAAACATTAGATATTTTGGAGCTACTTAGGGTAGTTTCCAATATGATAGTGCTACTTCTAAATAATTTCAATTTCTTAGAATCCTCCCACAAATCCACATTATGAATGTATATGTCATACATAATAAAAATAATATAAAAAATTTGAATGGAATTATATCTATAAATATTGTATGTACAATAAATGATCTATATTTTTTTATAAAAGTTCTCTTGTTTGGAGGAAAATTAAAACATATATAATGAATGTTTTATGCGTAAAACAAATTTTGAAAGGGTATTACTTTTAGCATTAAGAAGTGTTAAATTATAAACACACATATTTATTTTATTAGAGGAACTAATTTTTTGGGGATAATTTCTATTGAGGGGATTTAAGAACCATAAAATTTCATCAATAATAGAACTCATGATTCAAAATGAATCCTTTTTTATATTTCTAAATAGTATCATAATGGTGGAATTTTAAATTTTAACATATATAATTAATAATTATTGATTAAAATTTCAGGAAATAATATATAGAAATAAATGATAAATTACATTGAAAACTCTAATGTAAACCTTATTGGATTGAATTATCCAATGATTAAATAACATGGTATAAAAACATTAATATTAAAAATATCATATTCTAATATTATTGACATCATTTGCATAAATATAGATTCTATCTATTGGATTTAGACAATGATGATGTATGAAAATGATGGTGTATATATATATTGTGTAATAGAAAACTAACAATTACGATCTGAGTGTTAACTCTCCAACAGTCAATATGATAATTGGCCATTATGAATATTGGGAATTATTAAAATGAATTTAGTTTTAATATTCAGTAACGATGATATATAATTAATTAAAGTATGATTAGTTATAGTCATAATAAGAATGGTCGTTCATTTTGAATCATGTCGATCAGAACATGGGGGATTTAGAATCCAAAGGGTTCACCCTACATTAATCATGACATGTGATTCTATAAAACAAAAATATTTTGAGGAATATTTTATTGTAAAAAATTATGATTTATTTGATATCATTCTTAACATTAATCACTGATTTTAAATGAACTATAATATACTCTATAGATTATATTTTTTTATTGTGATTGTTGTTATATATCTATAGGATTAGAGCATACTAATAAAAATAAATAATATTTTGGAAAATATTTTTTGAATATATATTAAATGGATTTATAGGATATCACTATGTTATTAATTAATATAACATTGTTTAAATGTAATAAGTGTTTTATTTTTTAAGAAATTTTTTTTTCACATAATTCTTTTTAATATTAAAAAATTTATTCAATATTGATCAAAGATATTAAATAATTGTGTAGGTAATATTAGAAAGAATACAATTAAAAACCCATCTCCTAATGACCATATAATTCTCATTATCTTGAGAGTAAAACATGTCATTACTTTTCCATAAGAGATATCCCCATGATTCCACGAGGGCCATAAGACTCCATGTTTCCCTACCTCGATTCCCTAATATCACCAAAAAGTCAACATATCACACAAAGGTGATAAAAATGAACGATACATTAGCCATTCCCCAGTCTTATAAGATATCATCTCTAAAAGAACCAAAGTTCCAAAGTAGTTGTGTGTGACAAACTGAATCCGGATTCCACTTACATGGTGCCCCATGCCTGGCGGGCCACATGTCCCCAAGTGCATATTCCCAAATGCCAAATGTTACTAACTAGCAGGAAGGGCCTGTGGTGTGTCTGTGGAAATACTATTCCGTCATTAGTAGAGTGTATCACAACATAATAGGTATAAATGAATATTAAACATCAAAATAAATATGATTAAATAGCGGATGAAAACTAATGTAATTGACAAAAAAGAATAATAGTAAATATAGCAACTAGAACAGTTATTATGTAATGTCATGTCACTAGAAAGTTGGAAAGCATGGATACAGGAAAATATGCATAACATGTTCCACAAGGTAAAAGAAATTAAAGACTACTCTAAGGTTCTGTAGATCCTACTCCATTATCTTCTATCAAATTCCATTATTTCAGCACACAGTCATGTATTGGAAGCCGCATTCGTCAAATTGTCAATACCTGCAACATGTAATATACTCCTGGTACCCAGTGGTGCCTGAAGAGGGTGTGAGGTAAATCTCAGTGGGCCAACACCAACAATGTCTATAACATCCATCTCATGTATTAAAATATAGTATTGTTCATGCATATATATAAATTAATGCAAGTATTACTAAATAATTAAATAACCAAGTACCTGCTTCATCCCTCAAATGATGCATGTTCATTTAACCAGTTCATTAATTAATCAATTACCATTTTATGTTAATAGCTCATGGGAGGAATATCCACCACTGACATTACCTCGTGAGAGTATTAGTAGTGATGGTCACAAGACGCAACACGAAATCCTAACAATGATATCTGGTGAGGGAGTTCAAGGGTAAAAACCAAGGTAACACAAACTCGTGGATAGCTAAACCAGTAGTTTCTCAGACTCTATATAAGATAAGAGTGTAATCCAAGAGCGTAATCCAAGGAATTCCATAATAAGGTGTCTACCTAGTCTAAGGTGATCGATAATGGTAAAATGGGGATAATTCGAGAGAGGGCCCTATGGGCTTCACGATGGAACCTACAAGTCAATGATGGATCCAATGGGTGTATATTAGGTATCCTGTAATAAATAATGGGACCCAATGGTAGTATATCATATATCTAAGGAATAGACTAGAATCTAGATCTAGGTGGGTATCAACCCATGAAAACTGTATCCTTGAATTACAATGGGGTTCCCTAGACCAATGGTATTCTTCTCTTTGAATCCCAGGAAATCTTGAGTCACTCCATTCTTGTTTGATATTGAAATCATATAATAATTCATTTTGCTCAGGTCCTTTCAACCATTAGTGTTGATAGGTCTTGTATATTTCAATCCATTAGTACAATCCTTGTCTTCCCTTGGTGTGGATAGGTAATTTAGATTTACAACCATTTAATCATGTATTAGTTAGTCTTTAAGTCTTAGACAATTATTGAGGTTCACTCCACAACCATTTATCAACATATAATGGGGATCAATGGAAATGTAGCCTTTATTCAATCTCTTTTTATAAGTCCAATTTTAATACTTAGTGTACATTCTATTTCACATTTTGTATTTCACATTTAATAAACATATGTAATCACTTATCTTAGGTGGGAAATTGGCGAGAATTCATGGTAAATTCCATTATTCAATTAGCAGTAATAACATGTCATTTATGACAAGAATACTCACCTTTTGAAAAGTCGCATAAGGAAACAACCGAACGGTGGATCAAATCATGTCAAAACACTAAAAACCCAATTATGGAATAACAATCGACATAAGGTTAATTGACATGAGGGTGTTACCACTAAAAATTAATCACATATATGGAAATAACATAACCATATGATTTTTAGAAGTATAATCATGGAATTTTAATTTAAGAAAAGGTTCCCAATGAAAATTATGGGCCCCACATGAAATGTCCAAAAACAAAAAACGTTATGGATGAGTTATAGACCACCCATGTTAGGGTTGTACGATCCTTCTCATTCGGTATCAGTCCATGATTTTTTCATATTGAAGTAGAACTATGATAAGGTGAAAACGCTCACATGGAATTATGTAGTTTGAGATTGAATGAGGATAAACATAGATATATATGACTCGTGTTCTTACCTTTGCGCATACAATGTGATGAACTAAAGATTGATAAAATATTGGACAAATGAGACCTCTTGATTCCATGTTCGGATCTTCAAAATGTCCCATAATTATATAGAACTAGTTTAATACCACATAAACTCTATTTAGGGAAGATGAGGAAGGATTAATATATTATTAAGGGCGTTTTGGACATATTACACAGGTTTTTAGCCTGCACATGATTTTTCTACACGGTATCTAAAACTGTGTACAAACCTACAAGACGGTTTTGCCCGAACCTGGGAAAAAGGGGTATTCACACAGTTCGGTTGCATGATCGTTCACCAACTGTGTGAGGTGAAACTGTCCAAAAAAACAATCTTCATGGTTAGTAAAACCATGTTCTAACAAAGCGAAAACTATGTGAGTTGTCATATTTTCCTAAAAAGAGGTTTTTTGAGATCCAAAGAATCCCTCAAGACCATTTCTAAATCATTAGGAATCTATAATACATGAAATGTATATATTTATTCCCAAAATTAAAGGATCCATACCCGAGTGAAAAAATCAGGTTCTTATAGTCTTCCCCCCATAAAAAACTCTCCCTTTAGTTCTCATTCCATGGTCAAGGAAACACTACCTTGGAATAACTCCGACCACTGATCATGAACATAAGCTCGCCACTCTAATGCCTCAACTTGTACACTTCCATGAAGCCTTTAAACCAATATTAGAGGGATTGAATTACCTCAAAGAGACTTTGTGCATCATTCAACGATGTGTACTAGGTATTCATCATTGATAGAATAGGCATCTAACTCAACATCCTCAGGATCAAAGGATTGAGACCGATCAAAAATATATTAGTGAAGCATTGAGATATGAATGAAATCATGCATGGAATTGTTCCACTAAGTTTGGATCAACTGATAATCTACTAGCCCCACTCTCTCTATAATATTGAACAACCTGACATTATTATGTGACAATTTTCCCTCTTTTAATAATAGTTTATGTCCCACCCTATGTGATACCTGAAGGAAAACATGATCCTCAACCTCGAACTCAAGTGGCTGTCTATGGTGATCAACATATGATTTCTTCCTAGACTGAGTAGTAGTCATACACATCATGATATATTGGGCCTATTTTGAATTATTTTAAACAAGATGAGGACCTACTAGGGTTGCCTCACCTGTCTATAGCTAGGACAAGGGTGAATGTCTAGGCCTACAATATAAGGACTCCAAACGATCCATTTGAATTGTTTCCTGAAAACTATTATTATAAGAGAAAATTATGAGAGGGATGTGGTTCTCTCAATAACCGTTGAAATCGAGGACCCTTGCTTGGAGCATATCCTCTAAAATTTTTATGGTTCGATCTGATTGTCTGTTGGTCTGAGGGTGAAAAGTTGTTATTAGAAGCACCCAAGTTCCAATAGATTTATACAAACAATGCCATAACAGCTAAGTGAAATGAGCATCCCTATCTTTAAGAATAGTACATGGAACCCCATGTAGTCATATGTTCCCACTGACATACAGTCTTCCCACCTCATCAACTAAGAAAGTCTCCTAGATAGGAATAATATGGGATGATTTCATTAGTTGGTCAATTAATACCTAGAAAGCATTGCTAATCCTCAATGACCTAGGTAAGCCGACTACAAAATCCATAAAAGCATCTTCCCATTTCTATTATGGGACTAGTAGTGGTTGTAACAAGCCTGTAGGTCTGGAGTGCTCTGTCTTCACATGATGACAGGTGGAACACCTAGTGATAAAGCCTAAAATATGACATTTCATTCCATGCCACCAATACTAGAATCATATATCTCGATTAATCATCAAGATTCCTATATTAACATCCCACTAAGAATCATGGGACTCATTCATCAACTCCTCTCTCACATCTTCAAGAACCTAGATACGTCCACATAGACTCAAGACATCATATTTATCCACAAACCAATGCGGGGGTTTGTTATCTATTAATATAAAATCACAAAGAACAAAACCTTTAAGATCTAATGATTTTTACTCTTCACCTTCCTAAGGATGGAATATTTAACTGTTATGGTTGGAAGATATGACTACTCACGACTGTCATGAAACACCATATTATGTTTTTAAAAGTGGTCTATTAACAGCAATTCATTACTAGCTACCTGTACGACCTACATTTGATTTTTCCAACTCAGTGCATCTACAACCACATTACATTTTCCAGGCATATATGAAATTGCAAAATCTAAGGATTATAGATAATTGACCCATCTTCACTGTCAGTGGTTCATGTCACACTGAGAGATGATATACTTGAGGATTTTGTAATATTTATAAAGAAAAAACCACTCACCCAACAAATAGGGTCTCTAGCAATGTAAGTCCTGGACTACTCTTTCTAGCTTGAGTTAGTGTGACATGTAATTTCTCTCATGAGTTCTCAACTTCTGAGATCCATAGGCAACAAATTTTTCTCCCTGAATCAACGTTGCTCCTAGGACAATTCCTGATGCATCATAGATGATGATATAACCTTTACCAGGATCTAGAAGAATTATAATTTGTGATGAGTAAGTCCTCTATTTCATCTCTTAAAAGACATTCTCGCATGATTCTGAGCATAGAAACTTAGAAAAATTCTTTATAAGTCTAGTAAGATGTCTGGCATTACATGGGAAGTCATGTATGCAATACATGTAATATCCAACCATCCACAAGAATCTCCTGATATAAAACACATTCTTTGTACTCTCCCAAGAAACTATATCACTAACCTCTTAAGGGTTATTAGATACTCTAAATTGTGAAATAATATGACACAAGAAGAAAAATTTGTTTATCTAGTTGTCACATTTAGAAATTTTGGCATAAATTTTATGCAATCAAAGTGTACTTATAACGATATCAATATGTGTGTCATGGTCGTTATGACTGTGTCAAGAAACCAAGATTTCATCCAGAAAGAACATGAAAAAAGAACTGAAATAGGGATGGAAAACCATATTCATCAAAGCCCTTAAAATAGTAGGTGATTTCATAAGACTGAATGACATAACAAGATACTCATATACACCCTACTTGCTACTGAAATCTATACACATTATGTCTAATGGTATGAATCACACATGATGATAACCTTATCTCATTTCAATCATAGAGAACACATTTTCTCTATGGAGCTATTCATAGGGATCATCTATTCAAAGAAGTGGATACTTGTTATTCACCATAAGCTGGTTCAATCATCTGTAATCCACACATAGACATAAGGATCCATCTACCTTCTTGGAGAGATTCATAGGTGAACACCAGGAATATGCACTAATCTATATAAATCCTTTGGAATCTATGTCCTCTATATGCCCCTTAAGCTCCTGAAGCTCTATAGGTTCCATCCCATATAAAGGAATGGAAACTGGAGCATCCCCTTGAACAAGATCAATATTAAACACTACCTCTCTTTTATAAGGTATGCCCAAAAAGTCATTCAGAAATAATTCCCTGAAACGATCAACTACTATAGTGAAATTAGTTTTAAGGAAACCATGATTCTCCATGAAAATATTTGAAATTTTGGTGTTCACTCCACCTATCCCATGATGCTTCAGTCCCACTCTCCCAGCTTGGACATCCCACTCACCGTTTAAAAGATAAAATATTCAATCTATTGATGTAAAAGTAACCCTATAATGATACTAGAATAAAAATACATCATAGTGGACTAACCAGTCTATCCAAAGAATGAAATAAAAGACCATCATCTCTAGAACAAAGAGATTCAATGTGAAAGAAAATCTAACTACCTCAAAGGGAAAGTCCATGCACTAGAATATGCCCTCCGTCTGAATCCCAAATGGTATATCGATGGTCATTACACTATAGTAATATTGTATTTCTAGTGCGAGACAATCCAAAATATATAAAAAAATTAAAGAGTTTGAAGCACCTTTATCAAACAAAGTAGAGCCAAAATTAGAGGCAACTATAATAGTACATCGTACTATAGATGTCCTCATTGACTGATCCTTGGGTATCCACTATAAGGCTTGAAACTGACCTGATCCATGGACCTAGGCAATTGATGGACTACCATGATCATGAATTCTCTTCTGGTGTTGTTGGTGATAAGGGATCAGACTACCATGGGAATGAACTTCTCCTTTTCCAGACAGTCTGGTGCTACTCCAACCACTTTCTAGACGTGGAACAAAATAACTTACTCCTGATGATGGATCTAAAGATATTCTTTATCCACTCAAAGCTAGAGGAATTGTCTTGGAAATTCTTTGAATATTACCTATAGGGCCGCATTCCCGACACTTCATAGGGTCTCTATCACAGTGATGCTTCTTATACCATAGTTTTCCAAACTAATGAAACAATAAAAAGCTATCAAACTGGATACTCTATCTTACACTACAATGAAAAGAAAACCTTAATGGTATGTTTCTTTCATCCAGAAGAAATAATTTCATTACATGACACTGATCCCTTAAACCCAGTACATGATTTTTCCCATAGGTAACACAATTTTATATGGTCTGGATCAACTAATGTAGAGAATGTAATAAAGAGAAATATGTTCACCTGAGTTCAGATGGAATACTAGATCCTGTCCATAAAACTTCTTCCACGTGAAAGATCATAACCTGGTAGAAGAAGTGCAAAGCATTATAAATCAATGAAACATGTTGAATATTTCATAACTAATGTATAACCCTACACGAGATGCATGAAGTCTCTTGGTTGAATCCTAGATAATGTATTTAACAAGCTTGACTCTACACTCTATAGGCATTTCCATATACTCAATGGTAGAAAACTATTGGAACCATGGTATTCTATTGATGGATTAGAGTATGGTTTGTGTTTTCTGAAAAGCCTTAGTGGTAGTTCATAATGTGTTCCAGGAAAGTCATCATACAGTTCAAGCAGACAACAATATTAAAGGTGGTGTCATTTCCCAGTGTTATCCAAATTATTTGGCCTGAAAATCGACAAATGGAGAAAAGCATTTTTGGAAAAGAGACTTCTGCGCCGTGTACTTGAAGGAGAAAGAACTTTTTCACCTAGTGTTTTTCATGATTAGAACATGGAAAATGGGAAAGGGATAAGGGTCGCGTAAGTGTTGGCTGAGTCACACAAGTGACCTACACACTGTGAAGGGACTTGCGTGCCGGTGCTATAATATTTGGAAACTTGCGCTCCTATTATTCTTCATGATCAGATATTTAAACTACAAAAAAGGAAAGAAGGTCGCACAGGTATTGGTTGGGTCGCTCCAGTGAGCTGCGCGACAGAGGCTAGGGAAGATGAGCTGTGCGCCGGAACCTTCGCGCCGAGAGGATACATGCCCACCATCGCGCAGGTGGTCCAGTTTTCCTATCAATAGAGGACTACCCCTCCTCATTTGCAACGATGTTCAAGACTTATGAATTTTTTATGCTCACATCATGCAAGTAGTTGAGTCATGCAAGTGGTAGTTGGGCTGTGCAGGTAGAGGTTGTGCGCCGGTTGTTGGATGTGCGCCCAAGGCAGTTTGGGTGATAACCGAATTGAGTCACACAGGTTTGGAGTTGAAGTAGGCGGTGTCACGAAGGTGGTTGGTTGATACGTACGTGCCAGTTTGAACCTATGTGCCGAATTTGTGCCACGCAGGAGACCTGTGCACCAGGTTGGAAAGAAGCATGCCCGTGTTTTTGAGTTGCGTGAAAGATGGGAGATTTCCCGGTACCCTTGAAGGGATGTGATATTTGACTAAAGGAAAGATTTGGACTTCAATAGAGAATCTACACAGAATAGAGGATGCATTGTTTAGCAATGATGAAGAGACCTTCACGTCTATAAACTGAGTATGACTTATCCAAGGGATGTGAGCTAGGGGAGTCAACGGGAGTGACCCATGGGACGTAGTGAGCTATCCATGAACAATGGTAAAGGTAGTGAGCCTGGGAAAGAGTGAATGTTCATGAAACATTGTAATCCACATATAGAGAAGTTTAGTGGAATTAGGTATGACCGAAAACCTATAAGAGTATTCTCCTTGGACATTGCCCTTTTTGGTGAACCAAGTAAAAAGTGATATCTCTTCTCTGTGCATGCGAATGTTTTCTTTGTGATCATATTTATCATACAGGTTCAACAAGTTCCTACCAACGTTGGAACAAGATCCATCACATTAAAATAAATATTTGTCACCCTGATTCAGCCCTCCCATCTAAGGGTGTCCCGGGGTCCTTCAACAACATGTCCTCTACCCAATACTTAGTAGCCATAGAACT
The DNA here is from genome assembly GCA_963277665.1 of Viscum album. Lineage (NCBI taxonomy): Eukaryota > Viridiplantae > Streptophyta > Magnoliopsida > Santalales > Viscaceae > Viscum > Viscum album. Next base: position 1,727,365,417 of record OY728157.1, read on the forward strand.
GTCATCCCCTAGAAATGTATGACGATACTTATGCTGGAACGTGTGGGTCAGATATTCCATCATAGGTGAAACCCATGGAGCACCAATCATGGACTGCATCATACGTAAGAAAATACCACTAACATGGGAATCAATTACCAGATTTGGTACAAAAGTTGAGGCCTCAAGGGGTACTCCTGGAAGTAATACATTCGGCTTAGGACCCACCATGTCTAGATCATGGTCATCACCAACTTTGTGGAGAACATCACGAGGAAGTTGTAGTGAAATTGGACTACAAATGAAAATAACACACGTTATAAGAAGCATATAATCAAGGAGATTAAATCACAAACAGAAGATATAAGTATGAAAAATCACTACCCAACGAATACTACACAAATTGCCTTATTATATGGAAATGTATCAAAATTTATCAAGTATATGTTTCTTGTTACATTGCAATTAATTACCATGTTCACTCCTTTACCTTTATTAAACATGATATGGAATGATTAGGATGTGAAATCAATATTTTTTTCAAGATTCACTTAATAATGGATAGTCATTTCCAATGAATCACTTTCCATACGACTATCACCAAAAACAAATACCATTTTCTTATAGAATAATGAATTGATTAGGTAAATTACTCATTCCATCCAATGAGGATCCATACACCAAATAAATTGAGATTGGAAATCACTCAATCAAATTCAAATTAATAAATGTACAATGAAATATCACTAAAAAATCAAAGGCATATCAAGAAATGAAAATTAGTTAAATGCACTTATATGGCAAGTAAATATGCATGACATGTGAATTTTTTGTGCCTATAATGATTCATGTAGCAATAATACATTACCTCATATCATCTGGACATTGATGAAATAAATTACCATTGATTAATAATCATCAAAATGAAACAACATGTGAGTCACCCAATGGTGAAATAATATCAATTATAATAGGAAAAATAGATCAATAATATCATTATGGGAAACATGGATTTTATCCCGAACATGGGTTTTCAATGCCAAATAATGGAGTATGAAAAAATTTCATGAGATCCATTTATCCAATATATTATCTTCAAATACTGATTAATTAAAAAAAACACCTCTGATACCAGTTTTTGACAACCCGGACTCGGATGCCACTTAATGGGTACCTCGATCCAGGTGGGCCACATAGACTCAAGTGTATCTTCCAAAACTCCAGAGGCTGCCGACTAGCAACGAGGGCCTTGGGTGTGTCTGTGGGAAGAGTATTCACTCCATAGAAGCATCAACATAGTGTTAGGGATATAAAGATTAGTGAATAGTGGAATCAATATGAATAATTGGGTGACCAAATTATGAAATATATGAACAACAATTAAAATAACTGTATCGACTTGAATAGTGACAATGTAATTCCATGTTAATAGAAAGCTAGAAATCATGGATACAAGAGAATAAGGATATCATGTTCCATAGTGAAAAATATAAAAAAGTCTATTCCATGCATCCTAAGATCCTACTTTGTCATCTGTTACCAAGATCCATCATATCATCACAAAATCAAGTATTTGAAGCTCCATGCTTCCCTTTGTCAATACCTGCAACCATGTAACATACTTTGGGTACCAAACGGTGCCTGAAGATGGTGTGATATAAATCTTAGTAGGACACCACAAATGTTGTCTATAATATCTAGCTCCTGTAATGGAATATAATATTGAGAAATAATATATATAATGTAAAGAAAGTAGTAAAAAATAACTAAATAAACAATTACCTTCTTCTACCCTCATATGGGGTCTGAACATGTAACCAGTTCATTAATTAATCAATTAACATTTTCTGTTAACAGTTTACAAGAGGAATAGAAAACACTAACATCACCTTGTCATTATATATGTATCAATGGTCCCAAGATGGAAAAAGGAGTACAAACAATGATATCCATTTAGGGTGTTCCACGGTAAAAACCAACGTAACGTGAACTCACAGAAATATACCCCAGTTGTATCTGAGTCTACATATGGGGTAAGAGTGTAATCCAAGGATAATAATCCATGTAAATACACAATATGGCGCCTACCAAGTTAAATGTGTTCGACCATGGTAAAACAAGTCTAATATGAGATCGGGTCCTATGGGCTTTCACCATGGAACCTACTAGTCAATGATTGGGCCAAGGATGGTATCTAAGGTATCTTGTAGTATAAGAAAGGGGACCAATGGTAGTATAATGGGAATCAATGGAATTGAAAAGAACCAAAATCCAGGTGGGTATCAACTTAAGAAAATTGTATCCTTTAATCGAAATGTGGTTGCCGACACCCATGGTGTTCTCCTCTCAAAATCCCTGGTGAGCTCGAGTCAGACTATTGCGATTTTATATTGAGATCATGAAATAATTTCTTTGTTTCATGTATTTTTAGAGACCCAAAGCTTGACGTACATGGAAATTACAATACTTTAGTAGAATACTTAATACATAACAAAAACAGAAAAACCAGGACCAAAATAGTTTTGTGTCTTTGGAAACATGGAACGTAATCTCCTAATCATGGTGAAAGATCTTCAACATATCCAATAAAGATCTTCCCCTTTTTTCTTACCTAAAACCTTTCTTTATATCCTGGGGAAAAGAAAACATAAAAAGGGTGAGCTCAAATGCTTAGTAATGGTATGAAAGAATAAAATAAAACATACTATATACATTTGAACTTAAAAACATGAACATAATGTTTAAACATCAAAAGCTTGAGAAATGACATAAAACATGGAAGTACGTAAGGCATAGATCATAAATAAACATTAAGAATGATAAAATAGAATGGGAATAAAACATGTAATTTTGGAAACCATTAACCACATGTAATGATTTCCATATTATCCAAGGAATTACTGCCAAGACCATCTTAGTGGACAAAGTCCCATTCTGAATCGAGTTCACTCCTCGATTCAGTCCTGTAACACTGAACCAGATTAACATACCGTTCCAGCCATGTCCATCTCATGAGATATAAAATTATTACCCAATGCATTGGAGGGAGATATAGGTCCCACCCATATCATAATGAAATCATTCTTACTTGTGCCACAAAATAAACTTAAAACATTCATCATAAACCAAAGAATAAAATGGGTTTCATAAACATCATTCCATCATAACATAATCCAAATAAAACAAATGGATATCATTTCGTCATATGAAAAGTGAAACCATGTAAATCATATAGGTATTATACTTGAAACATACACATATTAAATAATGTCATCTTATATGGAAAATGGTTTTGATAAAACACTTGAAATGAATTCTTAAGGAAAATATCCTTTCTTCTTCAAAATCATTCTCTTTTCACAATATGTCATGTAATTTTAAAAGGAAAGGTTTTTGTTGAAAATAGTCATGAAATACTTTGGAGGAGGATTTATGAAAATAAGTCTTTATAAAACCAAAAAAATCCTTTCATGCCGTATAAGTTAAAATTAACATTTCCTCGTATTTTTTTCAGAAAATTCAAAAAGTACCTTATATGATAACCAAAGGAATGATTCCATTCATACAATGTGGTAAAAAGTAAATAAAGGGTAAAAATGAATTTAAACAATCATGGAAGAATAGTAAACATTTTATGAAAAAAAATTTAGTAAACATTGTCATGAATGATAAAGGTAGCCCCAGTAAATACTTGCGTATAAAACATCTCGGATAAAAAAATTGAGATTGAAAATTTATCCATTACCTTAGGTCCGATATGATTCGTACATATCCAAACCTCCTGTATAATGATTTAAATAATGTCATTGACTTATTACAGAATCATATTCATTGTTATGATATCATATATGGTTCACTTATGACTTTATATTACCCGTTCTTTTGTAAATTCCATGTTAAAGAGCGTTTTGGGTAAAATCGTTTCATTTGTCGTCCGTGTTTTGACTTGTAATTATTCATATGATTAATTAGATCATGATTAATTAATTATAGAATATAAACATGATTTATATATAATATATATTCGGAATATACAAATATATAATAGATCTATAAATGGAACGAAATACACCATTCTTGGAGACGGTAGGCCGTACGTACGCATGAACGTTGTTTTCGTTTCCTCATTGAATTGAATGGAATTAATTGGATGACATAAATATATATATAAATAAATCCAGTATCATTATTATGTCATATATTTCAGGATTACTTATTATATATACTTTATAATCATTTATGAATGGTTAATCATTGAGAATGAATCTCATTCCATCATGGAGACAGTATTCCATTCGTACGCACGAGCGATGATATTGTTCCCATGATCGTGGAATTTTATTGGAATTTATGTATACTAGTACAAAATCGATATCACATTACAATAATCATATATATTTATTATTTACACCATTATACCCATCCATGTAAGGTGGTGGTGGAAAATAGATTACACCACGGCATGGAGACGGTATTCCGTACGTACGCACGTGCGGTGATTTCGTTTTCTGTAGGATGGATAGATGGTGAAATAGGGTTGTTTCATACTTATAATAACATATAAGTATATTAGTGATACTGATTTTATTACTTCATAATGAAACAACCTAAGAATAATAAGTGGAAGAAGAAATAAAGGTGAAATAATCGGTAACGGACATTACGTCTTCTTTGAAGCGCCTCTTTGAGACCTCCTCTTAGGGCACTAAAATTGGTCCTTGAAGAAGACCAGGACCACTAGGATGTTTCTATGGAAGTGGAGAAGAATATTTGGCAGGGTTAGGCCGAGCTTGAAGGCTCAAAGAGTTGTGAGGAAGAGAGGGAAGAGGTGCCCTTTTATAAGGGAGGGGAGGGGCACCTTTGGAAATCTTAAAAATATTAATTTATAATAAATCCAACCCCACTTAAAAACCTCCAAAAATGACTCATATTCTAAGATTAGATGATATATGGTTTTAATCTCATTAACCAATAAAATTTTGACATGTTAGGAAATTATTTTAAACATTATCAACTTGATTTATCCTTACTAAATCAATTTAATTTTATTTGTGGTAATAACATTATAAATATTAATTTATAAAAAAAAATTACTTATTTGTTGTGAATTGTCCATAATTGGATACGTTATTAAAATGTAGACCATATAAATGTAAATTTATAATTTTTAAATTTTTATTTTGATTTTTAAACAATTTTATAATATTTTATGTTTATAAAATAACAATAGTGTCAATTTTGACACTATTCATTTGATTGAATTTAAATAAAATATATACAGAAGAAATGTTCGAACTAAAATCTTTAATAGATTCATAAAAGGTCATATGTATGTATAAAATTAGTGGAGAACATTAAATAGTTCATATAATATTTATTTTATTATTTTTAAAACCACTTATTTGGTTTAACTCTTAATAAAATAATTACTACAACATTTTTAGATAAATATTTGATATACTTATTTATTGCCTAAAAATTAAAAATAAAATCCTATTATTAAGATAAATCTATTAACTTTCACAATAATACTTTTACTCGAATTTAGCATCTTAAAATCACAATATTTAAATTGTTATATTTATTAAATTATGAAGGTGACAACATTGGCATCATTTAAAATAAAATAATATAAGTGTCATAATCGTCTTAATAAGGATCCAAATGGTCCAAAATTATGCCACTGTATGATTAGGGTTTATATATACACTAATAATAATTTTTTTAAGAATGTTGGTCCTTTTGATATGTAATAATATTTCAATAAAAACTATATTACTGATTTTTCACTAAATAAATAATTTCTTCATCATTAATGTATCACCATTAATGGTAATTATTTAATCCCTTTAAAATCTAAATAAATTATCATGATGTAGATAATTTTATTATATATCTGGAGACTATTAATGTTTGATGTTTTTTTATTTTTATCACTAAATTAAAATTATTATACTTATAAGATTTAAGAGAGTAACATGTTGTCACTTTCATTGGTTTTAATAATAATTAAATTATTTTCACGGTCAAAATTCCATAAAATGAATCTAATCCGACCCTTAGGTGATATGGGTCGAATTTTATCCATACAATAGTTTTTTGGCATGTGTTAGGGTAATTTTATAATCTTATATTTACCCTTAATTACCCGATTTACCTTTAACTATGGTAAATAAAATTTACCGTAGTTACTATTCATAATTCCCAAAAATAAAAAGTATCTTATTAACATAATTTGGACCCATGGATTCCAAATATGAAATCCATTTTTCCAAATTCAATACACAAAGGATGAATAAATTAAATTAAAATTAATCTCATTGTCGAAAGAAAACGGTTTTTTTCTTTAAAACATTGCAAAATATTGAATCTATTTAACCTACGAATTCAAGGTAAAATCAATGCTAACAACATACATTATATTAAATGATAAAAATATATTCTATTTATACTTTAAAACCATTAAATATTATAATTTAACCAAATAAGTTATTACGATGAAAAAAGTTGTTTTTAATTAAAATATACCGTGTTTTTACTATTCATTAAAATATGAAAGTTATCAGAATAATATGAAAAATTTATCCAAGGTAAAATTTTATTTCTTGATTCCAAAAAATAATTTTATTATGAAAAATTGAACCTAAAACATTTCAAAAAAATATTTAAAGTGAGTGTGCCATCAAAAGGTGGTAAAACTGCATTTTAAAAAAATAATTATTTTACCCAAAAAATTTATTTTGTTCTTATACCATGTTCTAGAAAATGTGTAAGATGAATAATAATGTTATAAAATTAAAAATTTAGTTAATACTATTCATAACGGGTAGTTCATAATAATATTATAACAATATATCGTTGTTTAGTAAAACCCAGTATTGCGTACAACACACGCTATTGAGGAAGGTCACGATTGCGTGTAATACAAGCCAAGTTAGGGTTGCATGTAGTGCACGACTCCTTTTTTGCTGCGTATAAAAAAATACACTGAATATATATATATATATAAATAGTCAATGTTTCGTAGAATAACTACTATCAAACAAACATGAAATTGTGTATAACACGATCTAGGATTAGTGTTGCGTATACTGCAACCTAATACGGTGTTGCGTATAGCGCAAGATTATATTGGTGTATCGTACAACAGAAGATACGAAAGAAATTAAAAAGAATATATCTTATAAAATCTCGGGTTATTACATTCTACCCCCCTTAAAATGAATTTCTCCCTCGAAATTCATCGGGGTTATAATTGGGTTTCTACTTGAAAGTTTATTTAATAGAAACCCACATCGTAAAAAGGAATACCAAAACTTATCTTTAAAAACTAAAGTATGAAACGTAATGATTACCCAAATAAACTAATACTGGGTTTCCACATAGGAGAATATAGGTGAAAATATGGATATGGAGGAGAAATCTAACAATCAAGTTCTGATGGAGAGTGGTAGAGAACATGGGTTTGAAAAAGCCAAAAATCACAAAGCTATAGATTTGTGATGATCTAAGGTACCATCTGATTCATCAGATATAAAGGAACATGGAAAGTTTTTTTGGTTTTCAAGATCATTTCCCTGAATTTGAAAATTTTGAATTAGAAGAAATACCTACTTTATTTCGATATAATCTCACCATTGTTCGTTCCTTGAACAATTTCCACTTCATCTCTTAAAGAAATGAAGTTGAATTTTTCATTCGTGAAGTGTTAGGAGATCATGTGATAGAATGATGGGTCATTCCGTCTGACATAATCAAAAGGTTTGAAATAGTTATATACATAAGTCCATCTATCATATATCATTCCAAAATGGACATATACTTCAACTATCATACCACTTAATAAAATAAAACTAGTTTATACTAACCAGGGACTACCTGTAGGCCAGTGGTAGGCGATAAAGGCCAGTCGCACTTTAGTTGTGGGTTCGATTCCCATAGCCTTGTCCGACGTGATGGGATTTTGCCCATCCTGCAGGTTGTCCTTTTTATAAAACTACATTAATATAACACCCATCAATAATATCAAAAAAAGTTATATCCTTAAACAATACTAACTTTTGTGCAACATAATTCACTCCAATCTTTAGGATTAACTAAAATACATCGGTCCAAGCTCATAGTATAAAGAAAATGATTACGTGAAATGTCATCAACCAAGCATGTGAATACTATAATTTATCCCCCATATATCTTGTTGGTCAAATTCCAATCATGTGAATACCTTAATCATGTCTTCTCTTTAAGAATGAATACCCATTAAACCTTAGTGAAAACATGAATGTTGTCAAAAGATAACTCTTTCCACATACCAAAATCACAAAATTCTATATACTCAAACCATGATATAACCTTCTCCTTATATCAGTCATCAGCTCATGAATACTATCGAAAATTTAATTTTCTCCTTATCCCTTCATTATGCTCATATAATCTACTTTCCAAAAATACTGGTAACATTCATCACACACTTTCAAAACTTAAGGAAAGATAATAGTGTAACAATCCTTATATGTCTCTTTATTCCATAGTACCATGAGATTACTTTATAAAAAATTACACTTGATAAACATGTAATCATTCCACTACCTTCTTAAACCATTGACTGAGCTTCAACAATTCTTTCATCTCACATATCATTTGTAGTCTCTTCATCATCATCATCATAAATATTACCCATATGACCATATTGATTCTCTTCATGAGTATTTCCCTTAGGGAATTGGTTTGAATAATGCCTATTAATTTAACATTTAAAACATTTATACATTGTTGATGTCATAACAATACCATTATCCTCATCCATGGTGTTAATTGAACCTTTTCCTTTTCACTTACTGGCTTTATGTCCTTATTTTCCACACCCAAAGCATCTTCCAGTTCCTTTGAAATAATCTCCCTGATGCCTCTTCCCAGATGATTTACATGAGAGAAATTAAACTTTCTTTCCTCTATGATCATCATGAAACTCCATCTTTCTCTTATTATCTGTGTCAGGAAACTTACCAAAGTTGACATTATTGATCATATTATGCGATTTCTGATTAGGCATAATAATAATGTTTGGACTTCCAAATCCCATTTCATTTGGTTTCTCATGAAGAATATCAGTCCATTGTCCATTATATCCTCCATTATCATGAATCTTTCTATTTCTAGCCATTTTCTAAAACCGAAAAAGAATAGTGTGAGAGGAAACAATCATGATAGAGAAAACAACCTAGTAAAGGGGGAGTTCCATAAATATATAACATCTTAGGTTAAATTCTAAGATCGTTAACATAGTTCTAGGACTATATCCTATACGTATACTTATCTTTAGGGACATCCCTAGACATACCTTAGAAATATCTCTAGGGATCTCACTAACATTTTCGCATCCAAGTTTCCAAAGGTTGACTAAACCTCTCTCTGATACCAACTGTAGAGACCCAAAGCGTGACGTACATGGAAATTACATTACTTTAGCGGAATACTTAATACATAACAAAAACAGACACACAAGGTCCGTAATATTTTAGTGTCTTTGGAAACTTGGAACGTAATCTTCTAATCGTGGTGAAAGATCTTTAACATCTCCAATAAAGAGCTTCCCCTTTTTTTCTTACCTAAAACCTTTCTTTATATCCTGGGGAAAAGAAAACTTAAAAAGGGTGAGCTCAAATGCTCAGTAAGGGTATGCATGGATAAAATAAAACATACCATATACATTTTAACTTAAAAACATGAACATAATGTTTAAACATAAAAATCTTGATAAATGACATAAAACATGGAAGTAATGTCATCCTAGATGGAAAATGGTTTTGATAAAACACTTGAAATGAATTCTTGAGGAAAATTTCCTTTCTTCTTCAAAATCATTCTCTTTTCACAAAATGCCATCCCATTTTAAAAGGAAAGGATTTTGTTGAAAATAGTCATGAAATATTTTGGAGGAAACTTTATGTAAATAAGGCTTTATAAAACCGTAAAAATCCTTTCATGCCGTATAAGTTAAAAATATCATTTCCTCATACTTTTTTCAGAAAATTCAAAGAGTACCTTATATGATAACCAAAGGAAGGATTCCATTCATACAATGTGGTAAAAAGTAAATAAAGGGTAAAAATGACTTTAAAAATTCATGGAATAATAGTAAAAATTTTATGAAAACATTTTTAGTAAACATGGTCATGGATGATAAACGTAGCCCTAGTAAATACTTACGTATATGAAATCTCGGATAAAAAATTGAGATTGAAAATTTATCCCTTACCTTAGGTCCGATATGCTTCATACGTATCCGAACCTCCTGTATAATGATTTAAATAATGTCATTGATTTATTACAGAATCATATTCATTGTTATGATATCATATATGGTTCACTTATGACCTTATATTACCCGTTCTTTTGAAAATTCCATGTTAAAGAGCGTTTTGGGTAAAATCGTTTCATTTATCGTCCGTGTTTTGACTTGTAATTATTATTATGATTAATTAGATCATGATTAATTAATTATATAATATAAAAAATTATTTATATATAATATATATTCAGAATATACATATATATAAAAGATCTATAAATGGAATGAAATACATCGTTCATGGAGACGGTAGGTTGTACGTACACATGAACATTGTTCTTGTTTCTTCATTGAATTGAATGGAATTAATTGGATGACATACATATATATATACATAAATCCAGTATCATTATTATGTCATATATTTAATTATTACTTATTTATATACTTTATAATCATTTATGAATGGTTAATCATTGAGAATGAATCTCATCGCGTCGTGGAGACGGTATTCCGTACGTACGCACGAGAGATGATATCGTTCACATGATCGTGGAATTTTATTGGAGTGTATGTATACTAGTAAAGAATCAATATCACTTTATAATAATCATATATAGTTATTATTTACACCATTATACCGATCCAAGTAAGGTGGTGGTGGAAAATAGATTACACCACAGCGTGGAGACGGTATTCCGTATGTACGCACACGCGGTGATTTCGTTTTCCGTAGGATGGATAGATGGTGAAATAGGGTTGTTTCATACTTATAATAACATATACGTATATTAGTGATACTGATTTTATTACTTCATAATGAAAAAACCTAAGAAGAATAAGTGAAGAAGAAATAAAGGTGAAAGAATCGGTAACGGACATTACCTCTTCTTTGAAGCGCCTCTTTGAGACCTCCTCCTAGGGCACTAAAATTGGACTTTGAAGAACACCAGGACCTCTAGGATGTCTCTAAGGAATTGTAGAAGAGAATTTTTTAGGGGTTGGTTGAGCTTGAAGGCTCAAAGTGGTGTGGGGATGAGAGGGAGGAGGTGCCCTTTTATAAGGGAGGGGAGGGGCACCTTTGCCAATCATAAAAATATTAATTTATAAAAAATCTAACCCCACTTAAAACCCTCCAAAAATGACTCATATTCGAAGATTAGATGATATAGGGTTGTAATATCATCAACCAATAAAATTTTGACATGTTAGAAAGTTATTGTAAACATTATCAACTTGACTTATCCTTACTAAATCAATTTAATTTTATTTGTGGTAATAAAATTCTAAATTTTAATTTATAAAAAAAATTTCTTATTTGTTTTGAATTGTCCATAATTGGATACTTTATAACCTTTTAGACTATATAAATGTAAATTTATAATTTTTAAATATTTTTGTGATTTTTAAACAATTTTATAATATCTTATTTTTATAAAATAACAATAGTGTCAATTTTGACACTATTCATTTGTTTGAATTTAAATAAAATATATACAGAAGATATGTTCGAACTAAAATATTTAATTGATTTATAGAAGGTCATATGTATCTAGAAAATTAGTGGAGAAAATTAAATATTTCATATATTATTTATTTTATTATTTTTAAAACCATTTATTTGGTTTCTCTCTTAATAAAATAATTACTACAACATTTTTATGTAATTATTTGATATACTTATTTGTTGCCTAAAAATTAAAAATAAAATCCTATTATGAAGATAAATCTATTACCTTTCACAATAATACATTTACTCGAATTTATTATCTTAAAATCACAATAAGTAAATTGTTATATTTATTAAATTATGAAGGTGGAAACTTTGGCATCATTTAAAATAATATAAAATAAGAGTCATAATCATCTTAATAAGGATCCAAATGGTCCAAAATTAGGCCAGTGGATTATTAGGGTTTATATATACTCTAATAATAATTTTTGTTTCAGATTTTTGGTCCTTTTTATATTTATTAATATTTCAATAAAAAATATATTATTGATTTTTCACTAAATAAATATTTTCTGCATCATTAATGAATCACCATTAATGACAATTATATAATCCCTAAAAATTCTAAATAATGAATAATGATGTAGATAATTTTATTATCTTTCTAGAGACTATTCATGGTAGAAGTGTTATGATTTATATCACTAAATTAAAATTATTATACTTATAAGATTTAAGAGAGTGACATGTTGTCACTTTCTTTGGTTTTAATAAAAATTAAATTATTTTCATGGTAAAAAGTCCATACAATGAATCTAATCAGACCCTTAGGTGATATGGGTATCCTTTTATCCATCCAATAGTATTTTTCCATGTGTTAGGGTAATTTTATAATTTTATATTTACCCTTAATTACCCGATTTACCTTTAACTATGGTAAATAAAATTTACCGTAGTTACTATTCATAATTCCCAAAAATTAAAAGTATCCTATTGACATAATTTGGACCCACGGATTCCAAATATGGAATACCTTCTTCCAAATTCAATACACAAAAGATGCTGAAATTAAATTAAAATTAATCCCGTTGTCGAAAGAAAACATGTTTTTTTCCTTAAAACATTACAAAAGATTGAATTGATTTAACCTACGAATTCAAGGTAAAATAAATGCTAATGAAATAAATTATATTAAATGGAAAAAATATATTCTATTTATACTTTAAAACCAATCAATATTATAATTTAACCACATAAGTTATTAGGATGAAAAAAGTTGTTTTTAATTAAAATATAGCGTGTTTTTACTATTCATTTAAATATGAAAGTTATCAGAATAATATGAAAAATTTATCCAAGGTAAAATTTTATATCTTGATTCCAAATGAATAATTTTATTTTGAATAATTGAACTTATAAACATGTCAAAAACAATATTAAATGTGGGTGCGCCATCAGAAGGCGGTAAAACAGAATTTTTTAAAAAATACTTCTTTTACCCGAAAAATTTATTTTGTTCTTATACCATGTTCTAGAAAATGTGGGAGATGAATAATAATGTTATAAAATTAAAAATTTAGTTAATACTATTCATAACGGGTAGTTCATAATAATATTATAATAATATATCGTTGTTTTGTAAAACCCGGTATTGCGTACAACACACGCTATCGAGGAAGGTCGTGATTGCGTGTACTGAAAGCCAAGTCAGGGTTTCATGTAGTGCATGCCTCCTTTGTTGCTACGTATAAAAAAATACATTGAATATATATATATACTCAATGTTTCGTAGAATAACTACTATCAAACAAACATAAAATTGTGTGTAACACGATCTAGGATTACTGTTGCGTATACTGCAAGCTAATACGGTGTTGCGTATAGCGCAAGATAATCTTGGTGTATCGTACAACAGAAGATATGAAAGAAATTAAAAAGCAATATATCTTATAAAATCTCGGGTTATTACAGTATTTCATTCCATTAGTTTGGATAGTTCACGTAGAGTTGAAACCATTGGTCCAAGACTTGACTTCCATTCGTGTGGATAGACCAAGTAGCATTTCAACCATTTAATCAAGCCTTATTTAGTCGTTAAGGGTTATTAAATTATTGAGGTTCACTCATCTACCTTCCATCAACATGTATTGTGGTGCTACAGACATGTAACCATTATTCAATCTCTATTGATGATGCCATGTTATATAATTTGTATACATTCTATTTTAAATTTCATATTATACATTCAATAAAAAATTGTAAGAACTTAACATGGGAAGGAAAGTTATGAGCATACATGGTATATTAAATTATGCAATTATCAAAAAAATCAATCCATTTATGACAAGAATACTTTCCTTTAGAAATTTCTTGTAAAGGTATACCTGACCGGCGGCTCAAAACTTGTCAAACCACTAAAAACCCAATTATGGCATAACCTTTAACATAAAGTGGGTTGAGTTTTGTTTGTAACCACTAACAACTAATAAAATATTTAGAAGGATCATAACCAGATTATTCTAACAAGTATAATCATGGAATGTATATTTAATCAATGGTTCACAACGAAACCAGTGGGCTCCACATGAACATTCCAAAAACAATGATCTTTTGGGATGAGTTATAGAACACCCACCATAGGGTTGTATGATCGATCTCCTCTTGTATTTGTCCTTGATTTTTATTGGATCATAGTTGATATAAAAAAAGGTGAAGAACACTCACATTGAGATATCTATGTTGAGATTGATAGAATAGAATAATAGGAAAAGAGGACTCGAGTACTTACCATTTCCCTTTCAACGTGGCGAACATAAGCTTGATTGGTTGCTGGATGACGGGGATATCTGGATTCCTTGTTTGTATCAACAAAATTCACTAAAATTAGAGATAACATGAATATTATTTCATAAAAATTGTTTTGGGAGGAAGAGGAAGGATTAATAGTAAATTAATGTCATTTTGATAATTTTACAAAGGTTTTATCATGCGCAAGGTTTGCCTGCACAGTTTTTCAAAATATGCACAAACCGTGCGATATTGTTCTTCTCAAACATGCGAAAAAGGGTTTTTCTCACAGTTATGCTGCAAGGTCATGCGCCAACTGTGCGAGGTGCCACTGTCCAAAGAATCATATTCCACACGACTTGAAATAATGTACACTAACCATGCAAAGGTCGTGCAACTTTCCATGTTTATAAAAAATAAGGGTTTTGAGCTCCAAAAAAAGCCCTGAACACTATCAGAACATTTTCTTAATCATTATGAATCTATAACAGTTCCAAAGTAATGATTTTACCCAAAATTAGAGTATTCATACCTGAGTAAAATAAACTGGGTTCTTACTAGGTGAGTATGAAAATATATAGGATTCCCCAAATGACTTCTCTACTCATACCACCAGTATTGAAGAGATTCCACTGTTTATTTAAAATATTTTACAAAAAATAATTTCCCAAAATAGTATATGACTAATTATACAAATGTTACAAAATTGATGGTAAACCAAATGAAACAAGTGATATTAAAAATAATATTCATGTAGGATTTCATTGTATAAAAATATTAACAAATCTTTAAAACCATCTAAAAATATACTTCTGGTAGGCCTGAACCAATCCACACATTCATACAATCAACCATGCATGCTTTGTTATGACAGTTCCATACTCATTGGATGTTTCAGTTCGAGCTACCATGTTTCTAAAGGGTAATTATATCCCACATTCCATTAACCCATTTGGGACTGAGAATAAGGTCATATTTTACCCAGTCCACATAAATTCAATAAGAACTCACACACTAATATTCCCTTGGATCATTCCAAAACACCATTTCAATAGAACATAATTTCTTATTGAAAACTATTTTTATATCAAATCCATCAACAAGCCAAACCATTTCAGTAAAATGATTTTTTTTTGAAAATACCATTCCATGAAAACCATTTAAATTATACCGAAAATCCAAAAATTATAATCACTATTATAAATTCATGAAACTAATATAATTTTCACAATAATTCATGAGATTACACAATTCCAGAAAAATGATAAATCATCACTAAAGAAGATTTATTCCATGAATTGAACCAAAATTTCAAAATAAATATCATTATATTTATTCAATTTGAAACATAGTTAATAATTCATGAAATATTGTATGAGGTGTAAGCTAACTGCATAAAGTTTTTGATGAGAACTGAGCACGGACAAAGAATGCTCAAGAAAATGAGGTTGAAAATGCATGGAATACCCATAGATATATTCTCTGAGAATGATCAATACCAAATCTCAACATTTTTGGTATCCTAACTCATATATCTACCGATTAAATTTGTAAATTTGAGAAACCATGAATACAGGAAAATTAGATCTAAATATATCTATGATAATGTGATAAAAATGATGAAGAACATCACTTACCACAAGAATCAGACTTCAAACTACAAGGGAGGGCTCTAGATTAGTTCATATATTCTTGGGAGAAGTTCCCCAACCTTAAATGAAGAGAAATATAATGTTAAGAACATTTATAAAAATAATGAGAAAGTAGTTGAAAAAACGAGTAAGATTCTATTTTTAAGGATCATGATTTTACTCCAGGCACAGTTACACTGCACAGTTAGAAAAAACATGAACTAACGATTCATTAGACATGAAACTAATGAAACCCCTAAATGGCCTCCTCACATAGTCTCCCTATCTATTTGTACACTGTGCTAATGCTTCTATCCAAAAACTTCTACTGTGGATGTTTTCTCTTGGGATTTCCGAATGATTTGGACAAACCATGCTTAGTTTCTGCACCAAACTTTTATCATCAATTTTATTTCAATGTTCTCCCAAGTCTCCCAACCTTCACCCATAAACCTTATAAACATAAAAAAAGATAAAGGATACATTCTAGAAACTGGGGGTAATAATTCTCCCACCACTGGTCTTTCCATCCAATAAAGTAGAAAACCATCATTTCTTTGGATTATTTCCCACCACTGATCAATGATTTCCATTTCATGTTACCAAGTCACATCCAAAATTTTACGATGTTACACTAAAAACTACAGTAGATCAATTCTTTTTCAATGAAAGACATTAACTTTCCTACCCATAATCATCAATGTGATATGTAGAAACAAAGTATTTGTCTCTAGTTCAATGTGATCCCATATGATCACTTGGGCAGGATCCTGCTAATACATTTTCAACTAAGATAAATGGAACATATTATGCACTAAAATGAATCATGGTTGTAAATAAAACTGATATACAACATCTCCATGATGTTACATTATCTCAAAAGGGCCTAATTATTGAATATATAGCATTCCATGCATCCCAAAACGATGATGTCCAAGCCTTGGAGAAATACTAATGAACACATTATCAATCACTATGAATGAAAATGGTTTTCAAAAATGATATACATACTATTCATGTTGAATCTTATCCATCTCAATCCATTTCTTAATCAATTGATACTTATATGTTGTTTCATGGACAAGGCATGATCCAACAAATGAAGTTTAACCTATTTCCACCCAACAAAGTGTAAAACAAGAAGGACATCCACACAACACATAAACAGAGAAATACGTATAGAGGCCTGATAGCTATTATTATAAGAGAAATCCATTAAGGGTATATTCTCTTTCCATGAGCCACGAAAACCTATTAAGCAAGCATGTAACATGCCTTCCATCATTTTTATCATCCACTCAGATTGGCCATTTGTCTGAGGATGATATGTTTTTCTCAAAGTCAACTAAGTCCCAAGGTATTTCCTTAATTATTTTCTTAAACAATATGTGAACATTGAATCTATGTATGACATGATCGAAACAGGTATTCCATGTATCATAACAACTTCTTGGATATAGATTTTGGATAGATCCTACACCGTATAAGATTCATGAATAGGGGTGAAATTGGCAGAATTAGTAGGACTATCCACTATCACCCTTATAGAATATTTTTTTTGAGCTGTTCATTGGAGAAATGTAACAAAATACTTCATTATCGTATCTCATTTCCACACTGGAATCGATAAATATTGTAACATACACAATGGAATCTAGTTTTCTACTTTAACCTTCTGACAATTTAAGCACCATGAGATGAACTCATCCACCTTCCATTTCATGTAACTCTACGAGAACTATACCTTTAATGCCTTATACATATTCTCTGTTATTGGATGTACAACACATCTTTAATGGTACTATTAATGAAATAGTTGTTCCTAAAAATCCATAGGTACAATAATTTGATCATTGAAATAGAAATCCAAAAACCTGTCAAGATTCTAGCCCTCAATGGTCTCCCCACTGATATATTTTGAACTCATAATCAATTATTCTGCATCAGATATTTGTGCCTCTTTGTCCATCATTACCTTGTTAGGAAAAAGTGTAGCTAGAATGGAATCCACCACATAACATAGGTCTTCAAATTCCATATGCATGTTAGCTTGGACTCACATCTTCTAGTATTTATCTAAAGCTTCATCTTCCAACTGAGCATATAACTTTCTTCTCAATGTATCATCCATTGAATTCCCATTCACGATGAATACATGAAGTCAAATTCAAACATCTATAACTACTCTATCCATATCCTTTGAAATAGATTTATATATCACTAAGAGAAAATTTGATTCAATATTTTATATTCCATAATCAGAGGGAATTTCTTAGTACAAATATAATGTCACTAAGTCTTCAAATTATGGAATACCTCAGCTAACTCCAAATCCTGTGTTGGGTAATGCTAAAAATGAACCCTCAACTTCCTTGAACCATAATACACAACCAGATCTCCATTAATTAGAACATATCCCAACCCCACTCCTGACGCTTTATATTTCAAAACATACCCCTATCCTAGTTCTGGAAAAATAAAGATAGGTGTATATGTAAGACATACATTCATCTACAGTAAGGACCTGTAGAATTTTTTTGTCCATTTGAATTGAGAATTATTCATTGTGATAGCATTTATTGAAAATGGTAGTCTTCAAAAGTCAAGTACAAAGTGTCAGTAGAATATATCTAGATTAATAAAACATCTTATATCAAGGAAATTCTTCAATGGCTTCAATGAGAGAAATGATTCTGTCGTTTTGGGATCTACGAAAATACGTCTTTCTGAAATCACACAGCCAAGAAAGCGTACCTCTTATATCCAAAATTCACACATGGATAATTTTTCATAGAAATGGTAATCTATCAGGATTCCCAACACTATTTAAAATTGTTTCTTAGGTTAATCAATATTCTTTGAATAAAACCATATATCATCAATAAACACCACAAAAAAAATAATGCAGATATCGCTGCAATATCTGATTCATAATATCCATAAAGAAAATGGGACCAATTTTTAGACTGAAAGGTACGTCCAACTATCTCTAGTGGACATATATTCTTTTAAAGGCTATATTCAAAATATAATCCTACCAAACAGTCAATTGTTGATATCTTAACCGCTAGTTAATTTTAGAGAACCACTGGGCTCCCCTCAATTGGTCGATCATGTCATCAATGTGTGAATGTGGATACATTTTCATTATCATAACATGGTTAAGATTATGACAATCAATGCATAGTCTATGATTTCTATCTGATTTCATCACAGAAAAGTCTAGTGATGTCCACAGAAAGTTGCTCGACTAAATGAAACCCTTACTTTTTAGCTCCTCCAACCACAAATTCAATTCCCTTAAGGCAGTTAGTTATGGCCTATATGATTGAAGGGAAATAGGACTAGTCCCCAAATGGGATCATTAAAAATCTCTATTTCCCATAGAGGTGGTAAACATAAGAATTTCCCTGAAAAGACATATTGAAATTTATACAGAACTGCTGGAAAACTATCTTCATCGATCACTTCCATTGATGTAAAATTCAATGATCCCAACTGATAATAGATTTTCCCACTATTATTTCCAACAAGACCATTGAAACAATATTTACAACATTCTCTCAACTAAAGGGATTCTTAACAACATCCTTAGTTGTGAAACTAATTATTCTACAACAACAGTCGATGTGAGCGTTGAACATTGTCAGCCAATCCATTACTTGGATTACATCATAGAAATATTTCTCTAACATCGAGAAGTCTCATTTCAACTCTACTCCATCAACATTTATAACACATTTTATACACACAATTTCTTGAAGTTCCCTTTTACCGAGTGGATTTTACGGTTTTAACACATAAAGCATCACTTCCAGTTTTAAACATAGTAGGTCAACAACATGAGAAGCAATGAATGAGTGAGATACACTAGTATCAAACAACACATGAAAAAATGTATAATTATAATAATCATAACTCTTACTATATATGGTTTATCTTGATCATCTACACTCATCTACTCAGATCTATACAATTACTTTGTCGTTGTACTCTTTTCTTTATTACATATCTACGATTTCCCTTGCTGATGAGTCATTGTATTCTCGGAATCTGTATGGATAGCTCTACTATGTTGATGAGTCTGATTATTTTGTTCTCTCCCTATCAATGCATATGGTTCTTGCAACACCAGAGAAGTGTATCGATCACCTAACCTTAGAGAATTACATCAAAAACTCTTAATGTGTCCCATCTTGTAGATATTATTGCATTCTCTTGGTGGTGGTGTACACTCCTGCTTCATATGGTAAAAGAAATCATATTAGTAGAATATTTCTTGGATCATTAGTAACAATAGAAGATTTACGAATCTAGATAACTAATTTGGATTCCTTCTCCCACCCCAGAAATTGGTTTCTATCTTTCGCTTGCTCCAAGAATTTGTGTTTCGAGCATTTACAATAAAGATCATCATACTTATTCCTCTGATAGCTCCTAAGATGTTTTTTCCATCCACTACTACTCAATTAACTATCTCTGTATAATCAGTAATACAAATCACCACAATATTTAATCAAATTTCTTGACATAGCCATGATTCAAAGATATGTACCATCAAGGACGCACTTGCTACATCTTCTGGTTCGAAGAACACAGAATTTAATTAATGTTGCCTCATATTATTTTATAGAGTGATTCTACAACTTCATTGTAAATAATTCTACCATCCTGTGAATAATGATTGTATGAGGATAAAATTTTTCATTAATCAATCCATAAAAAAATTCCACGTAAGGAATTGATTTGAATAAGAAATCATAACTAGTTCCCACCATTAGCATGCATGATCCTCGAGAATGTACATGGCTATATTGGCAATAAGATCTGATGTTATGCCGATGAAATCGACGATTCAATTCATATTATTGAGTCACACATTTACCTTTTTAGGTACAGAATCACCCTATAAGATTGGATGATTATTCTTCATGAACTAAATGGAATGATCTTCTTGTCGTATATCATCCATTGAGTTACCCATTTATGTATCTTAGAACAAATGGATGATAATTTGAACTAGTTATTGGTTCACCTGTGATCTAGGTGGAAACATTTTCTTCACATAATCATTCATTTGGTCTCTATGATGCATACGAAGTTCCATTTTCTATACAAAAAACAAAATCTGCAAGTCTCACTCGCTAGAAACTGAAGGATTATCATTTCAAATTCTATCACATCAAATGTCACAAAATTGTTTTACAAAAACGAAAAATTTACACAATCCACAATTTTTGATAAAATATAAATTTTATTTTGAAAATAAATCCATTTTTAAAATACATCTATCATTACATTTTTTAAAAACATTTTTTTGAACAAAAAATCTATAATTTTTTTGTAAAAAATTACACATTTGGAAAAATTCATAAATCATTAATCAAAATGAAATATGAAATCCTAGTGAGAATACATTACAATAAAAGGAATTTCATGTTCATGTCTTTAAATTAACCCATTAAAATGAGTTTCCAAGATCCTATATGTTTTTCCAAATCAGTTATGTACCTGACTCCCTCGTCACATGATGTTCAACATAAATGGGTTAGATACATACTTTAATGCTTCACATTTCATGTTCAGAAAATCCAAATCCTTTCTCACAATCCATACAACAGAATTATAATGAATTAATTTCAACTATAAGACAATGAAAAATGATTATTACTTGTTTGGAATGGGCCTAACAAACTGATTCCATTTTTCATGATCCTATAATTTTTATTGGCCTGAGAGTACAATGATTCATTAATTGTCCTTAAGCGACATCTCCAAGAGGCCAAAGGAAAAAAGTAAATTATTATGGGATTTAAATACAAGTAGGGATGATATACCCTCAATGAAATAAAAAAATAACCAAACAAACCATAACCAAACAACTCATTATAAAATGCATGAATAAATGCAAGATAACTCACCAACATTATCAATATCAATCCACTCCAAATTATGAAATAGTGTAATACCATACAAGTATCAAAGTAAAACATTTAGGTAAAAATAAAGATTCTATGAGTACTATATGACTCTATGATCACATATCTTTATCCTCCATGATCATCAAATTTCCCATGTATCATGAAGTGGTGCTAGAAATGTGCAATACGCTACCTTTACCCCTCCCACATAAGATAGCATCTGGAAAATAACAATAGTTCCGAAGTAGGGGTGAGTAAAAAATAGAGTAGGATTTCTCCCAATGACTTCCCTAATAATTCCATTATTATAGAATATTTAGTAGAAATTAAATAAAATAGTTTACATAAAACAATTTCCCAAAAATGTTTATCACAAATTATAATCAAGTTCCAAAATTGTTTGTAAGAAAATCTACCCAAGTTATATTAAAACTATTTTTCTAGAAAGTTATAATTATATGAAAATAATAACATATCATTATAAAAAACTCAAAATTTTCTTTATGCTTTGGCCGAAAAATTCCACACATTCATACTATCAAATATTCGTGCTTCATAATGACAATTCCATACTCATGATCATTTTCTCATCAATGTACCAAGTCGTCACAATGAAATTATTTCACACACACCATTAACCCCATTGGAACTAAGCATGGAGACATATTTCAAATAATCCCAGTATATGCAATATGAAATCACACACCAATATTCCTAAGGATCATGCCAAAACAGCTTTTCCTTAGAACCACATTTTTATTGAAAAACATTTTTTCATCAAAACCATATATAAGGATTTTTTAATAAAAAAACATTTTATTGATAACCACATTCTTATAAAACCATTTAGATATCATAGAAAATCCCAAATTTAAAATTACCATTTTTTATTTATTAAACGAAAATAATTTTCACAACAATTCACCACGATTACATAATACCACAAAAATGACGAATCATCACTAATTGTGATTTATTAAATTCATTGAACCATTAATTAAAAATCAATTTAATTCAATTTTTTAAATATTAAACTAATATAATCATTTATAGAAATATGATATAAGATTGAATCCACCTACTACATAGGTTTTGATGAAAATCGATCACGGATGAAGAACACTCAAGAAAACCAGGTTGATTCTTCATAGAACAACCTTAAATATATTCTTATAAAAAGATCAAAAAAAAAATATAAACTTATTTGTCTTCCACATTCATATATCAACCCATAATAGTGTAAATATTATAAATAAAGAAGATCGGAGAAGTAGATCTGAGTAGATCTATGATAATGTGACATAAAGATGAAGATTGTCACTTACTACGTGAATTGAGATTTCAAACTCCAAGGGAAGGATAATGATTTGTTCCTAGATGATTAGGAGTGTATAACCAACCATTAATAAATATAAATAAATTATTGTCAACATTTATAAGAAAAAACCAACTAAAAAAGTGAATAATAGTCTATGATCCTATTTTTAAGGATCTAGACCTGACTGTGCTCACGGTTAGACAAACTGTGCAATAACTGTACTTTAGATACATAACAATGGAATATAATGCATGGCCACCTTACATGTGATCTTTAATCATTTGTACACTATTCTGAATATTCTATCCAAAAGCGATTAGAGAGAATGGTTCCTTATTTTAACACGGTTTTAACAAACCGTGCACATATTGTGCACCTCTCTATTATTCCCAAAAACCTATTCAATGTTCTCCCAAATTTCCCAATCCTCACCCTTACATATTAAAACCATAAAAATAACATGGTGTGGGTAACATTCTAGAATCCTTGGGTACTACAATTCTAATAGTTTATACCTGTAAAATATTGAAATTCAACTCAGTTTTTTCCATAAATATCAAAATTTCTAAAAATATTTTTTATTACATTCTATGAAATTGGTTTAAGAAGAATTTTATTCGATTTTATATATTATATATTATAAAATTGATTCCATATTTTTAATCTCGATTATTAATATAATTTCCTAGTGTCCACCTAATTATTTCTCATACTAAATAGTAAAAATAGTAATCAATTTATTTTACTACAATTATGGTTAAAACTTCATTACTAAGGGGTTAAATGAAGATATTAGGGTAAAAATTACATATATAATTTTATAATTTTTTTTTTGATTATTAGATATTATTGACCTCGATTTTGGTTGTCTTTTAGTTGATTGAGACCGTGAATATAAATTAATTCACTAATAGATTAAAATGTGTTTAACCTGACATGGATTGTGGGTGATTAATTGACATAGAATGACCACTGTTTTTTTATTTATTGAGATAACATCAATTCAAATTTTTATTAAAAATTTATATATTAAATGTGTAAATGAATGTTAATTGGAAATTTTAAGAATTAACCACTGATACATTCAATGTGATGATTTGATATCCCTTCTTCTTCGAAATATGTAGTGATTAAATGTTGTAATTCCTATATAGTGGGATATGCACAATAACACATGTTGAAGTGCTAATATAGAGGGATTATCGATGTTTATATGCTTAAATTTCCATATAGTATGCTTGGACCAGTTGAGATGATGAAATGTTTATATTGTGAGATTTTACTTATTGATATGTTGAAATGATTATATTGTGGGATTCACATATATTTTATGTTGAAATGATTATATAGACGTTTTGACCCAGATTACATTGATGTATACCTTGATTATAAATATTTTGTTGGAATCATTGTATTACATGTATAGAGACATTATGTCATGGAACCGAGATAGGTTATGTTTTACTAGAGTTATATTTTTATGTTTTCATTGTTATTAGACATTCTCTGAGGCATTCTAGTACAGTTACTAAGTAGTTTAATGTTGTATTTATTTAACTATTTAATGAATTAATAAAAATGATTATTTAATTATTTCATGCACTTATTTAAGACTCCCTTTCATAGACATGGTTTTGTCGACCTTATTTTTTATACTCACATCCTATTCGGTACATTGTTTTTTACCAAATACAATTATATGGAGATTAGATTGGACATTGGAAAAGAACCTTGTGGTTTATTTTATTCTTGTTGGATTATCTTGAGTTTCGATATGGGACTGGTATGAGGTTCTAGATCAGAGACATTTTGTGTTTTTTAGTGTTATAAAGTATTTTATTTTGTATATCATCTGTCCTGGAATTAAGTTACATTCATGCACATCATTACATTATACCTTTTATATTTATTTTTATTCCTCTATTGGATTTTGTTATTGTTATTTCTCTATATTATTATTTATTCTCCACTCTGATACTTATTCATTTATTTCTATTTCTTGTACAGTATATTATCTTGGAATTAATGGGGAATTTTTTTCCCAGTATACTTAAAAAACCCCACTACTAGTCAAAATCATCTAGAATACTGGGAGGCATTCTTGAGGCCATTTAACAAACACTTTATAGAAACTTAAGAAAGATCCATATCATGGGATGTTATAAAGTTTTATAATATCACACATGGTTCCATTTTAATTTTTTACTATTTGTTAAAGGTGGAAAATAGATAAGTATGTTTTTAGACGTGGTAATAAAACTGTGATTAGGAGTAGTTGTCCAATTAATGGGAGAAAATTCGAGTTCATAGTTATGGAATTTCTATTTATAATTTATGATTGATGTTGATGATGTTATTTCAACATGGTATATTTACATGTTTTGCTGTGTTATCATGTTATGATATTTTTTTATTTTAGATATATAATCATTAGATGGTTTGAAATGAGATGGGAATTAATTAATCAAAATAAAACCATAGTGATATATATTGACATGCTTTTTTCATGATAGGGACATATTTATTTTCCTGTGATATATACATTCCTAATGAAATTTTCTACTGGATGTTTGTTATAACAAATAAGTTGTATAAATTAATTCTTTTTTAATTCTAGAACACGTGTACTCCATGTGTATATAAACAAATAAATAGTTTTTCTCTATTTTTCTAACATTTTGAGATTTTATTTTTTATAAAATTTGTTCTAAGAAGTGTGAAATTATTTTAGATAAAATACCTCTTCATCATATTTGAGTTGTGTGTCAATAGAGAGAAAATTTTCACTCTCCTAATGTAGCTGAACCGGAGCATCCTATAGTTCATGAGGATATTATTGGTGTACATCTTTGAAACAACTTCCTCATAGTCTTGAGACCCATAGACAAAGGGACTATGGAAACCATGCCATTGATTTCAAACCTGATGAGGGAATATTAGTTGTATCATCTTCCTATGTATATTGGGGAGGTAGAATCCATGGTATCCAATTTTTTGATCGATTCATTCTAGACAATCATTATTCATCTTGATACACACACTGATAGGAGGGTGAAGCCTTCTATATATGTTCTCCATGGACTAGGTATACATTTGAGGGATATTCTAGACCCATCATGGTATCATTATGAAATATCATATATAGATCATGATATGATGTTCCTGATCTATTCCTATACAAATTCATTGTGGAATTAGAAAGTTTTTTATTTTTTTAACATGATGCTAGATTTAATTTTAGTGTTAGAAAATAATGATCATTCCACCAACCTGCCTTGCATTTCACCTTATTTAGAAACAAATGAGATATCGTGGGTGAGGTGAATTCAATAAGGTATTCTCTATATGATAATTTCACATGTGAACATGTTATTTTTGAATAGTTTTGAAGACATTATAAACTAGGTACTCATCTTATAATGAAATGTGATAGTGGTTGTGAGCAGTTTCCATGTTGTTTAAGCAGGGAATACTATTAACTCTTATCCTAGTTGAAAGATCCTTTTTATGATAATTTTATCTAGTGAATTAGTACACCGAGACATTTTGGATGTGGGAAGCTATCTCATGACCATATTTTTTTGGAGTGCTATCAGAGTTCCATGATGGGACACAAATGGAATCAGTGCCCATACCCCACATTGAAGTTTTCGTAATGTTGTAGATTAGGACACAAATAGAGTTCTTGTATGGGTATACGATAACAGACAAGTGATAATGTAAAAGTACATGTACTAGATTTTGCGATGGACTCAGCTATGCCTCATCAAACATGTAATTACTGTTCCACATGAAATTAGGCTAGAAGTAGGGGAAGTGGTACCCTAGTTCATGAATGGTAGTATAAGGAAGAGGGTAAATATTAGAGGAATCAAACTAGATCACATGGTAGACTGTATAATAATCATCATGTCATTAAAACTAATATGAATATGTTCAATGCCTGACCATATATTTTTATTGGATCAATTATTTTACTATCTACCATATCTTCTATTTTTTATATAGGATCATCAGATTCCTTTACTTCAGCACTTTTTGTTGTTGTTTGGTATTGTATTTGGATATTATTTATGGAATTATGAACATCAACACATTTTTGGAAGTGTGATTAGATATTATGAAATGTTTCAATGTGTGTTGTCTATATATTGGTGGATATAATTTCATTTAGGAACCATTCATTTTGTAAATTAAATTCTTTGATTTGATTTTTTTGTATTGATTAGTTCTATAACAGTCTCATATAAATAGTTATTGAATCATATATACATTTTTATATCCTAAAAGTGGTGGCTATTCTCACCAAATTGAGTGGGATATTCATGCAAGTCATGCAGAACTAATTCAGTATAGATTGAATTTTTCATAGGTCAAATATCCCCTCATTCAATAATTTATTTTGGGATTCAACATGAATCTATTAATCTTGTGGTATAAAATTTATATTATATCATTCTTGAAAAGATTAATGTGTTATCTCCCAATTTATAGATTGATTTCATGATCAATTTAGTTCCCCTAGAAGATCCAATTTCTATCTCACCATAAAAAATAGAACTAGTGGAGCATCTGAAGTTGTAATTCTAGTTGGATGATATATATGCTAAATGTTTCCTATAACCGTGATATCTACTTAGGGTTATCCTGTTTTCTTCTTGAAGAAGTATTATGTTACTTTTCATTTGTTTGTGGATTATCATAGGTTGAACCAGGTGATGGTCAAGAATTAGTATCATATTCTATATATTAAATTTCACTTCCATCAGATGTGAGTTTATAAGATATTACCCAATATTGATTTGATATCAAGAATGAATTATTTTATGTTGATACTATCAGACATTTTTTAGACTTATTTGAAGGTAATTTATGTATTTTATGAGTTTGTTGGGATATTTTTGGTTTGACCAAGCACTATTAGTAATCATGGCCTTGATGAATATGATCAATCATCATTTTCTAGTATTATTTGTGATGGATTTTAGACAACATATTTTTGAACTCATAAAAAATACATAATCATTCCAAAAATAATAACATCATTCAAAATACATTGATAGAGAATCATTCTTAATTCAATCTAAATAAATTCAATTTCTATATTGATAAACTGAAATTCATTGACCTTGTAATTTTGAGGAAGGAGTGTCAGTGGACCCAGATAATTATTCAATAATAGTTTCATAGGGTAAGCCCATGAATTTATTCAAGATTTATATATTTTAGGTTTATTATGTTTTATTTATTCTTTAATTTGGACATCTCCCATCTGGCCGCACCATGTTGAGTACTAAACATGAAAGGGGTGAGGATTGTCTGGTAAAATTCTCATGGGATAGCCCTTTAGGACCTGAAAGGTAGAATGGCCTCAGATGTTAGCCTCAATTTACCATTTTTAGGTAACTCATATACCATTTACTATGAAACATCTGGCATTGGACATGTAGTAGTTCTAATGAAAGACAATTGAGTTGTAGATTAAGGCTCCCAATACTTGAGACCATATTAGATAATTTACCATACATGCAGTTTGGACATAGTAGAAATGGAAAATGCCCCAATATGATAGAGATATTATCACAAGGGTGGTTGGTTTCTTGTAAACATGAACAACAATAGCCTCCCATTATTCATTTCCTAGCAGGTCATGAACCGTTGACTAAGGAGGTTAGTGGAGTATCAATTGTATTTCCACATCGAGTTGGCTCAAACCATGGGGAAGGGAAACATCATTCCCAATTCATTGATCTAAATGATTTAGGTAGAGGAAATTCTGGACTCATGTGATGAGTTCAAGGTGATGTATTTTTTTTATACATGCATGTAGATGTTCAGAATTTTCATGGAATATTAGCTATAACATCTACATTTGTTATCCCCGTGATTTTTCACCATTTCAATTATGAGTGAATATATTATCTCTACAACATAGATATAAGAGAAAACATATATGGCAGGGTAGCAACATCTGGTTAGTCTCTTGGAAATTTAAATTATCTTCTTTTAAATGGCCGAGTGTGGGTCCCAAATGGCTTTCACAAGGAGCTAATGAAATAATTTAATTCCTCTAGATTGGTATTACATTATTGTATGAGAATGATATATAATTTTATCTATAGAAAGTAGAAGAGGACAAGAATTATGAAATATATGGAAGTATTTTTAGAAAGTTGTATCAATTTATAGTATGTGAATGCTATGAATCAGAGGCCATCATGGATTTTTTATCATTTTCCCATTATGAGGTGGAAATGAGATTACATCACTATGGATTTTTTGATAGGACAACCAAAAAATCCCATAATAATGATGTCTTATGGATTTTTTGGGATCAATTTAAGAAGAGATATCACTTATTTTTATTTGGGATATCATCACAGTTGATTATCCTAGTTTTATTTAGGTACAAGAGGTAGTTCAGTTTCATGGTGTTCCTATGAGTATCATTTCATACAAATATGCACATCATACATCATGTTTCTATAAACGTATTTAGAAGTCTCGTGTGATGTAGGATATTTTGAGTAAGACCTTTCATCCTTATACGTTTGATCCAGATGAGGGGACTATTCAGGTTCTAGAGGATATTCTATAATCATGTGCTGTGGATTTTGTTGATTCATGGGATTTTCATATGGGGCTCATAGAGTTTTCATATAATAAAATCATCCTGACATCAATCTATATGTTTCCTTTTAAGTCTATGTATATTTCTCTTTGTTGTTTCCTTCTTTATTTGTTTGATGGTGGTTATTCAATACTTGTTGGGACTTATATCATGAAAGAGATGTCTAAGAAGGATTAATTAATAAAATCGTAGTTTGTTACAATGGAGTGCAGTAAGAGAACCTATAATAGACCTCATAGATAACCTCTAGATTATTAATTTTGTTATCATTATTTCAAATAGGTGTCACCTGGTTTGTGGGAATGTTGTACTAGGAAATAGTGAAATCCATCACTCACTTTTGTCAGGCCGTTTGAGATTTTGGTATGGATCAATTCAGGGGAGTACCATTTAGCACTTCTATATATCTAAAATTCCATTCATGATGAGTTCCACGTGTTAAATATTTAGAGATATTATTTAGACCCTTCTCACATGATACACATAGAAGTCATCGATCTTTTTGATGATTCATATTTTGAGGAGAATCTGATAAGGATTGTGGACCATATTTAGTAGTGTCTCTCAATTATGATTATACCATTTGTTCAGGTGAAATGGATGAATGGACAATTTTAAGAGGTGACCATAAATATGGAGTTTGATATGTGGGAACATTGTCTAGAGATTTTTGTCGAGACCCCAGAGAAATGTGTGGAGTAGCTGATGAAGAATCTATTATATGGGTGGAGGATGTAAGATCCCATCATTGACTTGGTATGTCCCTATTTGAGTTTTTCATTTTAGAATTTGTGTATGTGTATTGTTCATATTAAGGATCATTTTTTATTGAAAATGAATTAATGTCTTGTAAAATATGATCCTCTGAATTAATGGATTCTGAATATAAATTGTTAAATTATTACCAAGAATAATTGGAATGGTGATAATCCTTAAAGGGGGTTTGATTATTATATGAATATTGGGATGAAAACCAATATTATAAATTTTACAAACCATATAAATGTTTTACATTCCATGTCATGTTCATGAGAATTAAATATCGAAATGATCAGATGGGGTTTTTACTATAACCCTCTAAAAATTATTAACATGTTGTGTAACTATATTACATCATATGTAGTTCCCCGACCAGCAGTTTGATTTTTGATGTGCAATTGAGTTATGTTACTATCACAAACACTGCTTTATCCTCTCATCCAAGGGAATCCTTTCATGAGACATTGGAGAACCTCCCTCATTTTCATACATGCATTTTACAAAATTAATTCTAGTATATGTGCTTCTAAATTGGTTCCCCTTCTCCCCCTTTAATCTAAACATTTTCTATGGTATCCCTTGAACATGTTCATTTATGGCCTTGATCTTCATCAGTTTTTCTCAAGAATCCTTCTTATCATCATTTTCATTTTCTTCTTTATGGTTATTTTTAGTTGGATGTGTTGATTAATGGGAACTGAATGATATGGGTATAAACCAAAACCTTATGTTTTGATAATTTTTAGTTATGATAAATATTTAAATTGCACCAACATATCATAATCCAAATAAATTTAATGATTGAATTCAATAATTTCTTGAAGCCCCTCTACATACAGTTGGATATAATCATGGATTATGGATACTATTCATGTGAGTAATCCCTTTAATATAATGGAATAGTTCATTGTGTTAATGCGTGTTTATCATGACATGGTTTGTGGTGGATAGGTAATTATGTATTCAAATTTTTATTCCTTATTTATTGAGATAACTGGAATGTAATTTTTCATGACTAATTGATATATGAAAATTATAAGAGAATATTCAATTGAAATTTATTGAATTATCTAATGTTTCATATGATGTTATATGGTAATATCCTAATTTTTATGCATTTTGAAATGTTTGTATTTTTAATGCATATATTATGGTCTATGGTTAGTGACACATACAGAAATATTTATATTGTAGTCTTGTCCAATTTTAAATAATTAAATATTGATATAGTGGGATTGGCCCTATATATATGTTGAATTGACAATATAGTGGGGTTGGCCCAGTTGACATGATGAATTTATTATATAGTGGCTTCAACCCAGATTGAATTATAAAATGGTTATATAAAATTTTTGATCAATATTTCTATGATTTATACATAACTTATAAGGTTTTTGTTTTCAGGGTATTAAGACATTCTTAGAAACATTAATTAATTGAAATGATTCTTGATATTTTTTACTATGGTAATATATTTTTGATAGCATTTCTTTATGATGTGCTATGAGACATCCATGCAAAGTTCCATAGAATTTTTATGTGGTATTAAATTAATTGTGCAATTAATTAACAAACATGTTTATTGTATATTGAGTACACTTATTATTAGACTAGTTACGATTAGAAATAGTGGTGTCAACATACATAGTTATACTCACTCCCTTTTGAGGTTTTCATTTCACATTTGATAATATTATATGGATGAAAATTGGAAATTGGAAAAAAAATCTTTCCATTGATTGTTTTCCTATTGAATGGGATGAAATATTTCAGATGGGACCAACATGGGGTTGGGAGTTGGAAAATTTTGAGCCTATGTTGAGTCTTATAGTATTTTATTTATATTACATATAGTAATAAATTTAGTATCATTCCACAATTTCATTACATTATTCCATTGTTATTTATTTTTATTATTTAGTTGGGCTTCCTTATTGATATTCAATTGTATTATTTATGTATCTGAACATTAATATTTAAATACTTATTTATATTAATTTTCAAGTATGTTGTAACCTTTTTATACTAGAATTATAGTGTCCCAAATATACTTATCAAACCACCACTACTAGTCAGACGCCTCTAGAATATGGCGAGGGACACATGAGGTCTCGTAACTATCTCTTTCTAGCCATGTGTGGAAGTGTTGGATTAGGGGATGTTACAAATAATGAGTGAAGCTATTCCACTTTGATTACCATTTAATGATCATTGATAAATGAGTTGAATTTATCTTTATATATTTATTCTAAATACTTATGTACTATAATTATGAAATGTTATCATGTATCTTGATGGTCACTGATTATTCTGTATAATTAAAAATTAAAATTTTTCATGATAATACCATATTCCATTATTTATTATTAATTATCATTGACATATAGTTATTAATTAAATAAGTTATTATAATTTAATCATGAAAATGTGTATAATATCACATTTTAACATTAATATATATATAATATTTACCCTAACATCACAACTGAGATAACCCTTTATATGATTCAATATTACCCAGGTGATGAAGAATGTTATTATGCATGAAATGTCATTGAAAGTTATTATATATGATATAATTTGTGGGATATGGTGAATATTTTTTCAAATAATATGATCAGCTATCTAGTCTTCAAAGAGACTAAAACATTGCGGTCCTTGGTCTTGTTTTATTTTAAAAATTATCTAATACTCATTTAAAATGATGCAATATTTATTTTGGATTTTATTAGGATATTATAACATCCATGTATAATTCTTGAATTAAATCAATAATATAAGATGATCATGTTACTATATTTCCCCACTACATCAATGTTTGTTGAGAATCCTAATAAAATTAAAATAATCACACACACTACCCATAGGTCTTACAAGGGTGTAATAATGGTTAATCTCACTAGAAAATATATTTTATGGTGTAATTTTCTCTATATAATGAAATATTGGTGTTCCCTAATCCCATTATCATTATTATTTTCATAATTTAATTAAATATTAAATTAAAATATACTCTTATAATATATTTAAAATTTTAAATATATATTATTATCATTAAACAGTCTTATAAAATAATATTCTTTTAAATATTAAAGAAAATATAATTTTGACATTTCATAGTAATTATTTATAAATTCCAACATGTTGATTAAAGAAATAAACTATTATTTTCCCAAAATAATATTTTATTTATTCTAAATTTAATATAAACACATTGTTCATATTTTATTTATATATAAAATATTTTTTATAAAATCAGAATAACAAAATTATTTTTTAAAAAATTTTAGAAAATTTTATAAATTACCATATATATCATTTAACATTAAAAATATATTTTTGTGTTTTCTGTATGTTTTATGACATTAGAAGAAGGTTCTAATGATATCACATATAAAATAGTGAAATCTATTTATAAAATTAATTAATTTTATTAGTATTATTTATTATAATGGGTTGAAATTATATTTTAGAACTATATATATCATTCCAATATAAATAGAGTAAATTATGATTTAAAAAACAATATTTATTGGTAACATTTGTTTTAATTCATGAAAAAATATTATTAATTCGATTTTAAATAAATCGTGGGCAAAAATAAAAAAGCATTCATAATTATTAAAAAAATATTTACATAAAACCATATCTAAACCATTATTTTCCTATTTTCTATGTCGTATAATTTCTTGGACTATATTACAAAAATAATTATCATTTATCCACAATTTTCTATAAATACACACTTTTTTACCATTTAGTTTACTCGAAACACATTGAGAATTATGTTACCCTTATTTTACCTATATTTATCATTTCCAAGGAGTTTCCTTGTATTTGAGAAACTGACATCACTGTTTAAAAGGATATCACACATGGTATGTAATTTTCTTCGTCACTAATTTAAGCATAGTACATCCATTGTAGTTACTCTTTTAATTTTAAATTTTTTATTTTATCAGGTCATTTTGTTCATTTTATTTCAAAAAAGTGTTTTCATTTCAATGTGATATATCAATTATCTTTAATTGAATCTTGTTCTATGAAAGACATGGTATACACATAACGATACAGAAATCATCCATTGATTTTTGTTTCCTCCATTTTTGATGAATACCAAGCCATATTATTTGTAGTGGTAATTCATATATATGTAATTACATATAAATTAACTATGATTTCAATGTATAAAACAACATTACATTTTCATGGGTAATAAAGGATCAAAAGTTCATTATTTAAAAAAACTATGAACTCAATTACTATAAATGAAAACAATTATTTATACTAAATTCATTAATTACTAAATTATTAATTATAATAATTTTATTAATCATAAATGAAAAATCATGTATGGGTCACCACAATATCTATCTAATATATTTAGTAAGGAAATTTCTAGTTATGGATGATGTGTTTTATAATAAATTGGTGATTAAACTTTGTAATATGTATTTTGACACTATGGTGTTGAACATTATTGTTATACTTATAAATGTTTCATTTTCATATTTTACCCACATTTATATATTATAATTCATTATTTTATCATTTATATATCATTTTTTATCCATTCTAATCATTCATGTTACATTTCTATTATGTTTCCTCTATTTCAATTAATTTAAACCATATTCTACTAATGTATTTCCCCTTGAAGTCACATGGATTTAGGTGAGCTTTCATGGAATAAAAATACTAATTCTAGAAGGAATAAATATTTATTTTTTTATGTTTTACGTATTTTTTTAATTTATTATATACCTTGTTTCCAATAAACAGTCCTAAAAATGTTCACTGGTGTTAATAATATCCTATTTTTATATTAAATCATGTTAACTATAATGTAATAAAAAACATGGGTTACTATATTTGATGTAATTTTATTACTAACAAATGTATATAATTTTGAATATTCATTTAATTCAGTGGGTTTTAATATCCATTCTATATTCATTCATTAAATGTATTTTTATTCAAAAGATTCCAAATTTCTAAGGGTTTCATAAAGTCAACCCCATTCATTGAGTTATAATTTATTATATTAATACTTATTATAATAATTATTTATTCCATCATACAATTTTATTTTATGTCACTTACTATTTCTATCATGTGATCTTTATGCATTTGCGTGAAATATTTCTCTTTGATGAATTTATTCTTCAAAAAATTATGAAATCGTTGAGTTAATTTTGATCATTTCCATGAATGAAATTTGTCTTCATTGTAATTATTTAAATGGTTATCCTTATGATTTTAAATCATAATGAATATAAAAACAATTTATATATTCTTATATTTTTTAAAATAATATATTTATTTTATAAAATAATTATTTATATTTATTTGCATTCAATGTCTTGTGTATTAAGAAATGATTTTCATGTATTTATAAATATTCTCAAATAATGTTATTTACTATGCCTTTGTTCTTATAAAATATAAGTCATGAGAATCATGCCTTGGTTCAAGGTGATGAATAATAAATTATTTATCCTTATTAATTATGTATTTTTCAAAAAACAAATTATATGTTGTATTCAATACATTTATAAAAGGGGTATTTCAATCTTATTTATCAATTCATTTATCTATAGTTCATAAAAATATAATTTTTATCTATTAAATATTAATCAATTCATATTATGACACACTGAGAAAATTTTGAATTGAAAGAAAAACATATTTCTTATGATATATTATGATATGTTCTAGGAATGTTTTTCATTAATCGTGCATCTTTCCTATCTGTTACTTAAATGATGATTCATATGTGAATTGTTTCATGTTCTAATGGAATATATTTGAATGTATGATTATTTTGTGTCGGATTTTGATCATGTGTCATCCAAAAAGACATTTTTTAATGATTTATATTTCAATTGAAAATGAATTTATGAAATTGATAATTTTTTATTAAGAATAAAAATCGTGGTCGTTTTTAATTCAAAAAAAAAATTGATTTGGGTTTTTTTATTTTCAAAATCATGTGTGGTCAATTTTTTTAATATATATATAATATAATTCTTTTACGACAAGATGTGATCATATTTTTTTTCACAATATGAGGTGGGTAGATTTATTTCCTAGCATCATGGAGAGATTTCATTTGTTATCATAACATGAAACTTGAATTTTTTTTGTTCACAATATGATAATATACATATTAAAACACTTTTGATAATTTTATTTGTTATGGTATCTCTCAATGGAATGATACTTTTCCCTGTCATTTTCATATAACTATAAACCATAGTTTAGGATTATTTTTCAAAGCAGCAATACTATTATATGATAGTATGTGTTTTAATTTTTAGATAACATGCCTTCCTCTAATGAATTATGGATAACTC
The DNA here is from genome assembly GCA_963277665.1 of Viscum album. Taxonomy (NCBI): domain Eukaryota; kingdom Viridiplantae; phylum Streptophyta; class Magnoliopsida; order Santalales; family Viscaceae; genus Viscum; species Viscum album. The sequence continues at coordinate 1,727,402,543 of OY728157.1, forward strand.
TTATTTTACATATTTTTTATTAAGATACTACTCCACATATAATGTTTTATTTTATTAATATGATCTATAATTTAAATAAATTTTGATCCCTTATTTTCCTTTATCAAGGTTTATAGGTCACCACATTTGTTTATATTCTATAGTTGTGAAGACAAATTGAGTTAACAAAAAGTAGAAGATAGATTGTAACATTGATTGATAACATAGAAATATAAACAAGTATAATGAATGTTTTTAAATATATAGTTGTTCCAAAAAGAAACTAAACAATACATTATTAGGATTTTTTCACAATTATGAGTTGAAATGTTAAATATTAGTTAGTTTTATAAAATAATGATATGTTTATCATAATTTGTATCAAAAACAATATTTAAAGAATTATTTTCAGTACCAAATACTGGAGTATAGTTTTGCATCATAGAATATGGTATCAGAAAATGGGTTATCTATTGTATTGTATTTGATTAGTTAATTTTAGGATTTGGATAATGTAACATTAATGAAAAAATTATGGATGAGCCTATTTGTCGGATAATATCCAGATGTTTTAGTAACGTAGAGATTGTTTGTTTTCCTAATAATTACATCCATATCTGAATAATACTAAAGATAAATTTAACTAATAAGAAGTATAAGAGAGATTATATAATTGTATGATTATATATAAATATTCACTAGTATAATAAAATATATTCTTAATATAGAATATCCATAAAGAAACTAAAAAATCCATTATTTGTAGTTTGTGACTATTGTAGGATGTGTTGGTTAGTATATGTTAATGTTATAAAATAATGATATGTTTCTATTGATTTTTATCAATTACTACATTTCATGATTGATTATTATTACCAAATCAAGGATTGTAGTCTTGGGTCAAACAATATGGTATCAAAGAAGAGTTTAGTTATGTTTTGTTTTTGTTTAGATAATTTTAGGATTAGGATAACATAACATTAATGAAACTTCATGGGATGAATATATGTGTCAGCTAACATCCTGATTTTTTGGTACATTAGAGATTGTGAGTTTTCATAATAATTGCATCCCTATCTGGACATTTATAATGATTAATTTAACTAATGATAAGAACAAGTGATATTCTAAAATTTGTTTAATTATAAAGAAATATTCACAATACAAATGAAATATTTTTTTATGTAAATATTCCACAAATGAACTAAAAAATCATTTATTTTGATTATTTGACTATTATGGGATGTGATGTTTAATATTTGTTAATTTTATAAAATAATGATATGTTTATAATAATTTTTATCAAAAAATGTGTTTAATTAATTATTTTTAGCAACAAATCTGTGAGTGTAGTTATAGCGATCAAAAGATAGTATCAAAGAATGTTCTAGTTATTTTATGGGATTAACTTTGTTACATTGAGATTAGAAAAATAGAAAAAAAAATTAAAATAATTGGGATAATCTTATGTGTGGGATAACATCATAATGTTTTGGAATAATAGAGTTTGTTTGATAAACTAAAAATTACATCCCTATTTGGATTCTTGGGAGTGGATGTGGATGTGGAAATGATTCAACTAGGGGTATTCACTATAAGAAATTATTTTGAGTGTCAAATCCATATTCAGTCTATTTTAAGAGGATTGGTCCTGATATTTCATTGAGGGATATATACTCTAGAAGGATATGTTTTTGTTAATCATGTCCTATTTATAATCAAATATGAATTCTTTATTATGTTGTGAATTATGTTATGAATTATGATTAAACCCATTATTATTAAACATATACTGAAAAGAGAGTGATCTATGTTGAATACAAGGATACTTTTATTATTTTTTTAAGACTTTTTTGTTTTATTTTTAGATATTTTATTAACTAACAACCTACTGAGGTAAGTGTAGGAGTGAAAATTATTATTGTTATTCATATTTTACTATTGGGAAATATGATTAAAATTGAGTATTTTTTTAGTATCCAATCACAAAAAAATAAAAACACAGAGTTATTTGGTTGTTTTGGTTATGATGATGATAAAGGAAATAATATTAAATTTTTCTTTTCATAAAAATGGATTATGAGTCACTGTGTCAAATTTATCTGTAGAGAATGGAGTAGTTTTAGGTATAGAGGAGGGAATAGAGAAAATAATATATGAGAAAAATTTATGATATTAGTGTACATTGATAATAGAATGAATGTTAATACATATGATCAACTAATAGTTTAGTGTCTTATCTATGAGAATTATGAACATTATCCAAATCAATACTCTAATATAGGGGCCATCAAGAATGATAAAAACCCATAAATTTAAAAGACATAGAAAACCCTATAAATCCAAAACCACATAATATTGTTTTCAAAATGATATGTAATGAGTAACACTGATCAACAAATCATGATATATGATGGTATTATACATATAATTCTCTGTATGCCCCTCTATACCTATAATGTCCACTAAAATTAAAAACTCATCACCATAATGATTGGATGTAAATTTTTTAATATATACTCATCTTGTGTTATGGTTACTTTATCACAAGTATATAACAGCAATCTAATATAATTTTATAGTATTGTGAAACCTATACATTCCTATTATTGTTTTTTAGTATAATTTGACATCATATTAGCAAGGAATGATCTTTGTTAACATCGTGGTCATGATAATTTCCAAGATATTAAAATCACATTGTTATATCATCTAGTGACCACCTTTAAGATGGATTATAATGTACCTATAAAAAATTAGACCATCATATAGGGGTATTTAACAAAAATTATTAGAGAAAGACTCGACATTATTTATATTAAAACTCTATGGAAAACGATGAGTACACTATTCATTCTAAGGATAGAGTGGATGAAAATATATTTAAAATTAAATATGGATACATGTATATCATATGAAAACCAATAAATATTCCATTAGTTATATATCATTAATATTATGAGCATTTAATTTTTCTTTTATGGGGTGAATTTGACTCCCCTTGATATGAGGAGATATCCTCCACAAAAAACATTGTTTTTATATATTGATTCACACACAATAGAAAATGTGAATAGGCCATGTAAATATTTTATTAGTATTATTAATACTAATTGACTGTGATTAATATTCTAATAACTACACAAATTTTATAATTCAGAAATTTATTCAAAATAGTATTATTGAAAATGAATTTAATAAAAGAAACTTAAATAAAAATTTTACTTTATACAATATACTTTTAATGCAATGAATAATTAATGAAATCTAAAAATTTTAATTTTAAAAAATAATATACAATTATTAAATAAAAATGGAAATATTTTTATTGGATGATTTATTTTTCATTATTTAGAAATATAATTTTATTATGAGAATAAAAAAAATTGATTTTACTAATAGAAATAAGTGATTTACTATGGTATCAATAGATGTTATATAGATAATAGTATATAAAAATAAAAAATCAATCAAAAACTAATTATTGGAAAAAACCTTTAATATAAAAATATTATTTTCAACTAATAAAACGTATCTTTAATTGTTTATAATTATGGAATCATTATTTCAAATAATAAAATAGTTTATTTCATTTTGTTTAATTATTTAAATTTTTGATACAATTAATATTTTTAATGAAATAAAAAAATCATTTATTACTTTTAAAATAATCCAATTTATTGCATGGTTTCTATATTAATTCATACTTTTAGAATACACATGAATATTAATCTTAAAAGTAATCAATTTCATTAAATATAATTACAATTACTCTGTGTATATTATGAAATAATCATTCCTAAAGCATAGAAATATTATTTTATAATATTAGTTTGTAATTTTATATATCAATTTAATGAATATGTTATGTTTTTATTATTAATACATGTTATTAGTATAATTTACCAAGGATAAATATTTATTAAGGTTGTAAACGAATATTTAAGGGAAAAAAGAAATAAAGCACACCACATTATAACGAAATGAGAAGTGGAGCATATAATATGAATTGTATCTATATTTTATTTATATTATACAATTTTGGAACGATTTACCCTTTAATATTTACATTCCATTTTTATAATGAAATGTTTCCTCCCAAAAATAGCATTCATTTCCCTTATAAATGAATAACACATCCAACCCTTCATTAAAAATCTTTCCATTCAAATTTAATTTGAATAATTTGATATTTATATCCACATATAATCACCCTAAATTATTCATACTCCATGGGACTCAAATGGATTTAATAATTCCCTAATTTCTAATTATATTTCTATGATAATACTTATGTTCTCAACATGAGAAATTCATCCTCTATAGCCTTTACAAATCAATATTAATATTTCAAAAAACATATAGAGAAACAATGTAATGAAAAAATATTAATAATATAAATTATTTATATTATATTAATATATCGATAATTTTTTATTCCATTACATCCACTATGAAAAATAAAACAACATTTATCATTTGTGTGTGCATATTACTGCCACAATGTAATGATTAGTTTTTTTTGTCATAAAAAAAATTAATGGTATATAATAAGGATATAGATGATGAAATAATATTTTTTATATGTAATAATTATAATTCTGAAATTATAGTTTATCGTATACCTCTATTTAGTCCCATTCATTTACAAATTGAAAATTTTATTGTTCATACATGAAGACTAATGTGTTCACAAATGATAAATTTCATTAATGGTATCCTCCATACATGGTTGTTTCTATAAGTTAATTTAGAAAAGATATATTATATTAATGGAAAATTTAATCTTATGTAAATGTTATATTATGATTTTATATAGTTTTTTACACTATAAGTTATTATAGTACGACAGTTCTTGGGATGATTTTACCACCCATTTGATCAATGTTATGATGTTTAAATCATGAATTAATATGTAATGTTAAATAATTACAATTTAATTACATTTATTCTCTATTATAATGTTTTATCAATTAGGTAATGTTCATATGAATTTTTTTAATTAAAATTTCACATTTGTTTCATTAAACTGCCCAAATATGTTCTTTTTTATTTCCATTTCAAAAAACCATACCTTTATCATTCATGAAATGAAAATGAGATTACATGATACAATAAAACATAGTGATTCTAGTGTATTTTATAATATAGTAATAATTAACATTATTATAATAAATAAGTATCATAATTACCAATATGGAACTCGTATGAAAATTATAAATCGGAATTTCTAAATGGTAATAATGGATAATAGTATAAGTGACATAATATGATTATAAATTATGATTATGAATAAATAATATAAAATAATATATATATATATATATATTAATCAGGTTATAATATAATTCATTATTCATTTTTTTATTATACATGATGTTAAATAAAGTTTATCTACATGAGTATTAATTTAATGCGTTCATTGAGTCAAATTAAATTTCATGAGACATATTTTATATTGAGAAAAATATTATAATTGATATTGGTTAACTACTTCCAATGATATTTCATTAGATATATTAATAAAATTCATGTGTAGTTATTAACAATATAATTTTTTTTTCTTTTAATTGAAATGATAATTATTTTCTAAGGGTTACTATTAATTCAATTCCATTCATTGTGTAATAATTTAAATAACTCGATGTATTTATTTTGTGTTTTGTTTTAACTACTCTATGATTTTATTTCGCATAGTTTTATCCAAACCTCTTGAGAAGAATGCCACGTTTGATTCCAATTTCCCCCCTCGGTCCATTTCATCATCATAAAATCAAGAAATTGACATGTTTAATTCTCATACATCCCAAGAATGATCATTTCCCTCCATTCCAGGAATTAAAAAGTTTTTGAAATTATATTCAATTGTTATTGATGATGAATTGACTATGAATAACTCATATTCTTCTCAAAAGTAAATTTTTTTATAATGTGTAGAATCATTTTATGATATGTTAATGAAATGGGTTTTACGAAATGATCTTCATATATTTTTATATCATCATAAAGAATTTTTTTGAACGAATAGTACTCTTAAGTAATGTAATTTTAATATTTGATTACAAATTTAGATATTGATTTTTAAATTTATTATCAATATTACATATTTAATTTTATTGAATCTATTTTTTATAGTATTAATTACTGTCAAAAATTTGTAGTCCCCCATTATATTGAGGTGATTTATCAAACAGTGTTAAAATAAATTACCTTCCATCTATGAAATCATATTTAATATTTCAAACATTATAAATGGGGTATTTTTAAAAAATCGTGCAATATAATTCTCCCATTATATAATATAACATTCAAGGAATATTTTTCATGACCAATCATCTTTAACATGGTATAATTAAGTGATGTTTGATGAATTAATTCAAAAAAATCCTGATATGTTTTTTAAAATTAAATACTATACTTTATATCAAACAAGATAAAAACACTGAGATTTAAAGGACAATGAATTATTATTATGTGATAATTATAATCTATAATTTATATTTTTAATAATGAATAGTATTTAACACAATATAAAATACATTAATTTATTTTTGATATCTATTATATTAATAAATTCTTCAAAAATAAGGACTTGGTTGTCAGTAGAGTCATTTTGTTCTCCAATAATAACTTTTCTTTAAAAGTGTGATTTTATTTCATTATATGAGTAAATATTATATTTCTTTTATGGAAATTATAAAATAATTATTTGAGAATTTTAATTTTCCCTTTATCATTTCAATGTTATCATAGTATTAATTTATTAGAATTTTGTAAAAATATCTCATTTTCAATGAATATGGAAAATTATGGATATTTATTAAAAAATATATTTTTCAGTATTTATAATTTTAAATTCTATTTTTGAATATATTAAAAATATATTTATATAATTTATATTTATTTAAATTAAATTTATATTTTTTAAAATGGATTTTATACTTTAATTTATTAAAAAAATTAAATTTGAAATGAATATTTTATTAAAAAATATTTCATCACATTTTAGAGATTGATTATAAATTAAATTAAATAATTTATATTTTGTGAATTATTATTTTATTCAAAAAATTTAAATCATGGATTCAAATCTACCAAATGTTCCCCTTTTAATTTTTTCTAGTATAAAATACAACCTTACTAATTTTTGTACCACACTAAAGGTTAAATCATGCAATTAATGTTAAAATTTAACTAACAGATATTATCAAATTATATTAAAATTATCAAAAATAATATTTGATTAGTCCTTTTCATCTATAGAAATCCAATATTTAGTTATATGACTTTTTTCTAACTGAATTAGATTATAGAATTTATAATAATATATTTAATAAAAATTCACAAATATCACACCCCGGTTTTAAATATATATTACATATTAATCATGGGGATAACCCATTGATATTTAATTTTAAAAATGTTAATTTGAAATCCAAAAGATTTATTTGAATTATGTTAATTTATTGTTCATTTTTATTGAAGAATTTATTACATTAATTACATAAACATCTCTAATGTGGAAATTATTCAATAAATATGTAAATAAATAAATGATATTAAATATATTAAAATAATTATAATATGAAATAATTAATATGATTAAAAATTAAAGATTAAAATAACAATTTTGGGGTATAATTGTTTTATAATAATGTTACATGTTTTTGTGATGTCATTATAATCAATATAAGTAATAGTTATAAAAATAGACAGTAATAAATATTTAAAATAAAAACATAACAGTAAATGATATAATAGTAATAAAAAAATTTCATCATCCAAGTGATTTTTATATTGTTTATAACACCATTCTAGGTCCATTTATAGGCTGTTTCTCCATTTATTGTTACCATTATGATCCTCAATGAGTAAAAACCAAAATATTCAGGATATGTGTGAATATTAAAAACTCGAGGTTAATCCCAAAAGATAATGGTAAAAGAATATTCAAAAAAATATAATTTTTATTAGATGATTTAATATATACCCATACTCATTATATATTTGAAATAAATCTGTTAGGATTGATATTGAACTAAATATCAATTTATATTAATTTAATATTTTGTGAAGTTCAAAGAGTTCGTCTCCCATATCTCATAAAAGGGATCCTCTTATTCACTTTAAAAAACACATTATGACCCATTTATATTTGTAATTTCATACTCAAATATCTTTTAATTATCCATTCCCATGTTCTATAGGACTTATATAGTGTTAAACACTAGCCATAATTTTTATAAGGTTTTAATAAAATGAGGGTTTACGATAAAAATGTACCATTACCAACAGAGTAGTTTTGTTCTATATTTTATCCAACTCCAAAAAATAACCATTAAAAATGATTCTATAATATCGCAATCAAGTTAAATTTCAAACGATGTTTTTATATTTTGGAAACACATATCAGTCTAATATTTCATCAAACAGTAAAAAAAATAATTCATGTGAACGATAGACTACTATGTCACAGACTAATTTAATATGTTTTCCATCACCACATTCTACGGATGTATAATAAATATGGATTTAATATTTAAATATTATATTCATTATCTATTTATAATTTTAAAATTTTAATAAATAATTTACCTTCGTACAATTATATTCACTAAAAAATGATAACATTGTTTGACTGTATATGTGCACTACCACCTCGATAAAGTGATGTGATTAATTTTTTAACCCCACATCACCATTATTATATATATATATATATTAATTTAAATAAATTATACCATATTTATGGAATCAAAAATGTTTTTTATATTTATAATAATACATATATTATATCTATAAAGATCATTAAAATATAGAGATGTTACTCATGTGTACGTACGACCAATAATAAACATGATTGCAACAATGTTCATTTATTAAAATCACATTCCATGAAAATTTGTAAATCTTTGATTTTCTAATAAAAATTCTATTAATTTCATAATAATTATATTGGATATGATTTAAAAATTAACACTATGACCATATTCAAATTACTAAATTCATTAATGAAATTTTACCCAAATATCCTCGAAACACCTAATGCTAATTTAATTTACAACAAAATTATATTTTACATGGTATTAAATAATAATAATTTAATTAAATTTGAAATAATATTAATTTTATATAAAATTAATAATTTTTTATAGCTATTGTGAATAATTTATTAAATGAGTTGGAATCCTATTGAGTGAAATTATATTAAAACAACCATCTTCCAATGTTTCACATAACATTACATTCTCTAACATGTCAATATTTTAGAAGTTTATGGTTTTTTAAATATAAAGAAGATATTAAATAAATTTATTTTTATATATTTACTTTATCTCAATGATTTTAAATAATAATCATTTATGAAATGTTTTACAAAATGTTTTAACCTCCCTTACTATCAGGAAACAGCCCAGGTACCCTAGTAACCCGATAACTGATCCAGCCCTAACATAGCCCGAAGGGCGTTCTTGATCCCCACGGGTTAGCGACTAGAAGCTATCATCACACAACATGCAAGTGGGAACGATTTTTCCACTATCAATGTAGAAGAAAAAAACCAAAACAGTATGAATAAAAAAAATAAACTCCACCGAGAGTAGTTTACCAAAATACAAAGAGGAATAAAAACCCCAAGGTACTAAAACCCATGTACTAAAAATGGGAACACCACCCCAAGGTCCCTAAGGGAACAACTCATGAAGACCACAACTCAATATCTAGATCCACCTCCAAGAGATCCCTTCCCTTTCCTCAAACCTGGAAGAAGAAAGTATTTAAACACCTGATGGAAAAAGTTGGGTGTGACCTTAAGCCCAGTAGGATACCACCAACGATTTTTTAATAGATGCCTAATTTATATTATCCAAATAAAAGCATTCAATTTTCAAATAAACAGGTTTTGCAATTCAAAAGTGTATTTTGACAAAACATGTTATATATTTTCAAATGATGGAATTAAATATTATAATTAATGATTTTAAAAATAATGGAATATTTCTAAAACAATGGCTAAAGTAAAACATTTATATAAAACAGATTATATAAATTGAGCAGGCTTGTAAAGCAGTTCAAAAGTATTGGCATACATTTATGTCTCAAATATAAATTAACAAGCAAGCAACATGGTCATCAGCCAAAAGGTATGATAGTATTGACCAGTTATATGATTCCAGACTCTCTATGAGAACTTAAAAAAATGTGTATACACACGTCCCATTGACACTGGGCAAAGGAGAATTGTCACCAACCCATCGGGGATGTGACCCGCTACAAGTATGTTATAGAATGTTGTCGTAGCGTAGAGTGTATCCAAATAACTCACTAACTACCTAAGGCATGTATGCACTCTTACATGATGGGTGAACTATTTTAAGAATGCTTAAAAATATGATCAATTCCATTCTTCCATTTCAAATGTTCCAATTTCATTCCATTTATTACCAAAATAGGTTTTAGTCAAAAACATTCCTTTTTTTTTTCAAGACAAATCCAATGGGTTTCTATGAAATCATTTTAATCTATATTCAGTAGTTTTAAATCCAATAAAAATTAATTCCATCATCACAGAATTTATTTCTACAATTAAATTCAGAAATATAATTTAAATCATTTCCATCAAATCAACAATTTAAATTAAACAATGTAAATCAGAAAATTTCCATAAACACACCCAATTCAATGGTATTGGGGGGTTTCCCAATTTCCATGCCAAAACCATTTCAAATACCTCAATTCACTATAATTTACTTTTTATCAACTTAATATAAAGAAAATTTGAGAAATTGAATTTAAATCAACAATTGATATAAATCAAGGAAAACAAGGATAATCAATTTGTCTTATCAAAATTGAACCACCTACCTCGATTTATTGACTGGAGTTTGCACAACGAGAATCCCTAAAAACCAAGAGGCACAACATCGTCGATCATGTTCTGGAACTAAATACATAAAAACAAAAAAATAAGATTAATGGAATCAAGATCTTTTAAAACTAGATCTAGATCCACAATCCCAGATCTAGATCTCAACTCATATAGGAATGAATGGGAGATATAACTGGATGAACTCCACTTAGCAGGAGGAGAGCAGATCTTCAATCCGAGCATTCAATCACAAAAGAAGAAGTTAGGGTCAACTTGGAATCCCGATGAGAGTATTTAGAAACACATAGAATGTTTCAAGTGAAAGCCAAGGATGGAAATATGGAAGTCATGTGGGTTCATGTGGTTTTAAGAATTATTTTTTTAATTAAAGAACTTCATGCATGGTTACCTGGACAGAGGCACACGTTCAAGAAAACCGTGCAACAAATGTGTGAAAAACATTGTCCTGCATTGCAAGGTTGTCATAGTTTGGTCACACAGTCGGTCAAACTATGAGAAAACCATGTAGACCTCTCTGTCCAGTTCTGCATGGTTGGCATGGTTTGGTTGAACGGTTTTTCAAACCGTGCAAAAACCATGCACAACTCACTATCCTTTAGTTTTCCTTAAATTTTCACCAAACTCACCCCATGTCACTACTCCAAAACTGAGGTATATAGAAACATCATAAGTACCTAAAAACATAATGTGATTTCACAACCTCCCCACCATAAGATCTTTCGGTCCCCATAAAGCCTATGATGAAACCTCTACGTCAAAATGATGAGGCCATTGCTCTCTCATTAGTGCCCCCTTTCCCACATGTCATGAGAATTAGAACCATGCTGCCATAGTAAAAATACCATAGGTATTGTTCTTCCATGATGTACCTTAGTCTCATAATCAAGAACCTTGACTGGTCATTCAGTCACAGATAAATCTTGTTCAATCTCAAGATCACTCCAGCTCAAAACATGAGATTGATTAGAGAGATACTTTTATAGCTGCGATACATGGAACATGATATGTATCAACATCAGCTGTGGTGGTAGATATAGACATTAAGAAACATTAAGTACATTACCAACAACCTCTAAAGGTAAAAAAATACTAGGACCAAGTTTCCCTTTCCTCCTAAGTCATCGATGACCTAATCATGGCGAAACAATCAAGAAAAAAGGGTAAAAAATTGAGATCTATAAAGGTCTATGGCGATGATCAGCCGGAGACTTGTACCGACTCTATACTGTCAACATTCTCTGACGAATCAACTAGATCTTAGCTATTATATCTTTGACCAAACTCAGTCCTGCCAAGGAAAATTCAACCATCTCCGGCCAACATAAAGGAGATTTACAAGGACAGCCATACAATGACTCAAAAGGATCCATTTTGATCACAGACTGATAACTGTCATTATAAGAAAAATCATCTAGCCCTATATGATCATCCCCAAACCCACCAATGTCGAGAACACATGCGTGGAGCATATCCTCAAGGATATGAATATCTCTCTCAATTTGGCCATCTGACTGTGGATGGTAGGCCATGCTCAAATGAAAATGAGTTCCCAGTGCCTGCTGAAGGCCTCTCCAAAAGTGAGAAGTAAACCGAGGATCCCTATGAGAGACTATAGCCGATGGAACTCCATGAAAACGAACAATTTCATTCACATAGATATTATCCAACTCCTCAACATTGGTTGTATCTCAAATAGGTATATCGTGATCTGACTTGGTCAGCCTTTCAATCACAACCCATATCGCTTTCTTCTCCCTTTGGGTTTGAGGTAACCCAACCACAATGTCCAAAGAGATTTCATCCCACTTCCATGTAGGGACTTAAAGAGGTTGAATTAAACACGATGGTTTCTGGTGCCCGGCTTTCACATGCTAGAATATATAACAACGAGATACAAACACAGTAATGTCTCATCTCATACCTGGCCACCAGAACTTTCTCCACATGTCATATAACATCTTCATAGTTCCTGGGTGCACATCCCACTGAGAGGTATGGTAATCCCCCATCACATCCTTCCTTGCTGATATTGGCATAATGAAACGGTTTCGAAAACACAGAACACCCTCCTCAGAGAACGACCACTATGTGTCAGTCTCCCCACCATAAAGACTGTCTCTAATGATATGGAATTCATCATCTAGTTGTTTTTCATGAAAAATTATCTCGATAAGAGAAAATTTCAACTGGGCACTGGCTAATGAATCTTTATTCCCCTTCAACTGAAGTCCAATATGCAACTGAGAAAAAAGAGCCATCAAACTCCACTCCTCTGAGGAATCTTTCACAGCCTATGATGGATGTTTCCAGCATAACACATATATATCTTCATTCCATTTCCCTAGGGTATAGGCAATGTCAATGACGAAAGATTTCATGTACTCCACCCAACTCCTTTTGCGGAGATTGAAATCATTTTGATAGTATATATAACTCAGGATCTTGTGGTCTGAATACACATTAAACCTTTCTCTACAAAGGTAATGACTCCAACACATAAGTTCATCAATTACAGCTTCAAGATCAAGGAAATGGGTAGGATAGTTATTCTCATGAGGATTAAGCTGATGATATCCATAGGTAACAACATTATTTACTTTCATAAGGACACATCCAAAACCTAAACCCGATGTATCACAGAAGACCACATAACCTATCCCAGCCTCAGGAAGAGTTTACACCGGCGCAATAGTCAAAAGAGGACTTTTCTCAACAAAATAACTCTTACATTTATCATTCCCGGAAATCTTCACTCCCATTCAAGTCATAGTAGTGATTGGAGAAGCTAAATTTGAGAATTCTTTAACAAATAAGCGATAATATCGTGTTTATCCCAAGAAGCTCTGAATCTCAAAATCATTTCGTTGTTGTTCCCAAGTCATAATAGCCTTCAAAATCTCTAGATCAACTGATATTACTTGTTTTGACATGTAATTTCCCATGAAATTAACTTCCTGAATCCAGAAATCTCATTTTTAATGCTTGGCATAATGTTAGTGATTCCTTAGAAGACTCAGATCTATTCTCAGATGATGCACATGATCCTCCTCAGACATGGAGTACACAAGAATGTCATCGAAAAAGACTACCACAAAAGTATCTAGATACTCACAGAAAACCATGTTCATCAATGACATGAAAACTATAGGATCATTTGTTGGGTCGAAGGGAATAACAAGGTACTCATAATGGATATACCTACTCCAAAAGTGGTCGTATGAATGTTTGATTCTTTTATCCTCTAATGATGATAAGCAGATCAAATATCATTTATTGAAAACCACTTTTCCCCTATCAATGGATCAAAAAAATCATTAATTCATGGAAATGAATATTTTTTCTTTATTGTGACTATATTGATCTTTCGATAATCAACACATAAGGAAAAAGAACCATCCGCTTTCTTGGTGAATAGAACTGTTGCTTCCAAAGGTGACACAGTCGGGTGTATAAAACCATTCGCAAGAAAAAATTATAACTGAAACCTCAATTATTTTAGTTCTGTTGGAGCCATTTGGTAAGAGGGAATATAAACTGGTTGAGTACCAGGCATTAAGTAAATAGAGAAATCAACCTACCTTACTAGTGGGAAACCAGAGAAGTCAGAAGAAAACACGTTGGGAAACTCAGCAATGACTAGAGGAAGATCACCACACATCGAGCCTCTCTCTAGATAAAAAGTATAAACTAATATAACTATCCCTAACTCTGGATAAGAGGGTCCATCTCTTCTAGACATTGGGTCTCATTCTCCTTGAAAAACAAGAGGCACGCCACTGGGTTTACTAACGTATAACCATCAAAGATAACAATCGATCTGGGATTTATTGGCAATGAGCCAATCCATCCCAAATATTACATTAAAATATTTCATGTTGAGAACCAAAAAAATCCTAGAATGATCAACATCTGTTAGAGAGATGACACAAGCAAGACTATAGAGACCCTTCTCTCTCATTGTACCAAGGGGTGTAGTAATATCCATCGCACAAGATAAATGATCCATAGGTAGATTAAGTATATTAATAATATGGGTTGAAATAAATGAGTGAGATGAACCAATATCAAATGAGAGGTCACTAAAGATTAAGTTATAGTAATTGTACCTCTCATAGTTGCAGGACCTGTATCAGCTACCTCTGGCGAGTCTTCTACTACATGAAGAAGCTTTGTTCCAGATTCCTTTTACTGGAACCCATTTGTATGTGAATCATTCCATTTCCCTATAGTTTTTAGAGGTTCTGATGATCCTATTCTACTATCTGGAGTAGATAAGAGAAGGTAGAATCTCTATAAGTGCTGTAAACATCCGTAGGAGCAACAATTCTTTGGTTACATAGTGAAAACCCTCATAAAATTTCCTAGATTTCCACACTGATAGCAAGTCAATAAATCCCCTCCTGGTGCTACCAGAGGTCTGAAATGACTCTGTTGTCATGAAATTCCAAGAGAAATGTCATGAATCCATTTATATTTTAATGGAACCAACACTACCTCTACGAGGGAAAAGAACTTCCCTCAACCCTTACTTTCTTGACAGGTCCATCTCAAAAATCATCGCCCTATCTGAAACATCACCATAAGTAAGTATCGTCCCTAAAAAAATCTAATAATGGATATATGATCGATGTCCCAACTTGAATCATCAATCCTTCATATTATCATTAGATAAAATCTCAAGAGAAAACTATACCAACTCAGAAAAGTGATATGAGTACTCAGTCACAGTTTTGTTGGCCTGCTAAAGTTTGAAATACTCCACAGCCTTGCCCAACCCCCTTGATTCTTGATAGAACTGGTTAGTGAAAAGAACCCTAAATTCATTCCACTACAAACCCACATGTTTCCCAGTTATCACCACTATGTCCCACCATCTCATACGTGGTCCCTCCATCACGAAGGTGGCACACTTCACCTTGATCACATATGGTGTCTCCAAAAACCCAAAAAAACATTCAAACTGTCTCAACCATTCCTCAACATGTTGAGGGTCAATGGAGCCTTTGAAAACTAGGGGCTTCTGGTGTAGGAACTCTTGAGTACGATTTCAGATAATATCACTATGAGGATATAGAGATGGATCCTGAATAGTAACTATAGGTGGTGCCTGTCCTAGAGCTTGGACAATGTGAACAATCACCTCAACCGGGTGTGGATCCACAATAGGACTCACTTGCTGAGATTCAAGAGTAGCCTGTTTTTGTATCTGAATCCCACGTCTTCTCAGAGGCATGATTATTCACAACATAATAATAAATTAAATTAACAATCAAATAGAGTAACAAGGATAACTATTCTTAATAGAAGGGATACTGAGATTTGGATTCCACTATATCCAAATCAAAACAGGGAAAATACTAGAACTAATCCCCAAGTCTTTTTTCCCTAACCAACGTTGGTGACTGAAGGGTCATTATGTTGAGAGCTGTCCAGGCACTCAATCACAACTACCTTTTAAGTTCTGATAAGAGTACTCAAATGCATATTCTCATCAAGGAAATATTCTTAACCTACCCTCTGATACCATTTTATCACAAAACAGCCCGAGTACCCTGGTAACCCGATAACTGATCCAACCCTGACATACCCCGAAGGGCGTTCTCGATCCCCATGGGTCAACGACTAACACATGGAATCACACAACATGCATGTGGGAATGATTTTTTCACCAACAATGTGGAAGAAAAGAAATAAGACAATATGATTAACAAATGAAACTTCATCGAGAGTAGTGCACTAGAATACAAAGATGAATAAAAAGCCCAAGTACTACATCCCAAGTACTAAAAATGGTAAAACATCCCAATTTTTCCTAATGGAACAACTCACCAAGACCAAAACTCAACAGCTAGATCCACCTCCAAGAGATCCCTTCAATTTCCTCGAAACTGGAAGAAGAATGTCTATAAACACCTCAAGGAAAAAGTAGGGTGTGAGCCTAAGCCCAGTATGATACCACCAAATATTCCATAATAGATGCCAAATATAGATTATCTCAAGAAAAGTGATCAATTATCAAATAAACATGTTTAGAAATTCAAAAGTATATTTTAACAAAACATGCTATTTATTTTCAAATGATGGAAAAAAATATTTTATATAATGATTTTACAAATGATGGAATATTTCTAAAATAATGGCTTATGTAAAACATTTATATAAAACAATTTATATAAATTTGATATCCATTTAAAGAAGTTTAAAAGTATTGACATACATTTAAATCTCAAATATAAATAAAAAAGCGTGCAACATGATCATTTGCAAAAAGGTACGATAGTATTAACCAGTTATAGGATTCCACACTCTCTCTGTGAACTCTGGAAAATTTGTATACACACTTACCTATAACACTATCCAAAAGAGTCTCTTCACCAACCCATCAGGTATGTGACCCACCACAAGTATGTTTTAGAATGTTGTTGTAGCGTAGATTGTATCCAAATAACTCACTAACTACATAAGTCTTTCATGCGCTCTTACATGATGGGCGAACTATTTTAAGAATGCGTAAAAATATGATCAATCCCATTCTTCCATTTCAAATGTTCCCATTTCATTCAATTTAAAACCAAAACATGTTTTATTCAAAAACATTCTTTTTTGACAAGATAAAACAAATGGGTTTCTATCAAATCATTTTAAGCCATTTTCAGCAGTTCGAAATCCAATCAATACTAATTCCATCAATACACAATTTATTATTCAATTAAAATCATAAATTTAATTGAAATAATTTCTATCTAATCCACCATTTTAAATAAACAAATTAAATCAACAAATCTTCATAAACACACAAAATTCAATGGAATTGGGGTTTTTTTTAACTTTTCATGCAAAAACCTTTTCAGATACCTCAATTCACTAGATTTGACATTTTATCAATTTAATTGAATGAAAATTTGAGAAATTTAATTTAAATCAACAATTTAAATAATTCATGAAAAACAAGGATAATGAATTTGGATAATCATAATGGAACCACCTAGATCAATTTATTGATGGGATTTAGCATAACAAGAAACCCTAAAAACCAAGCGGCACAAAGTCGTCGATCGTGTTCTGGATCTAAATCCTTAAAACCAAAAAAATATCAATAAATTCAAGATCTTCTAATACTAGATCTAGATCCACAATCCTTGATATAGATCTAAACTCATAGGTTTAAATCCACAGGAAATGGTGGAAATATCCCTTCAAAAGATCAATGAAATATAGAGGAAAGAACATGAGAAGTAACTGGTGGAAATCCACTTACAAGGAGGAGTGTAGATCATCAATCCAAGCCTTCAATCTCAAAGGAAGAAGTTCGGATAACCTTGGAATCTCTCCAGGAGTATTTGGAAACACCTAGAATGTTTCAAGACCAAGACAAAGTTGGAAATATGGATGTATTGGGTGTTCAGGTGGTTTTAACAAGGATTTTCAAAATTAAAAAACCACTAACACGGTTACCTAGACAGAGTCACACGGCCAAGAAAACCGTGTGCCAACCGTGCAGAACCGACTATCATGGTTTGTGGGGTTGGCACAGTTTGGTCGCACGGTCTGTCAAACCGTTCGCAAACCTTGCAGACCTCTTTGTCCAGTTCTTCATGGTTGGCACGATTTGGCCACACGGTTTGTCAAACCATGCTCAAACAGTGCACAACTCACTATCCTTTAGTTTTACTTAAATGTTCACCCAAACTCACCCAGGTCACAACTCCAAAACAAAGGTACCTAGAAACATCAAAAGTACCAGAAAATGTAACCTGATTTTACACATACATACAAAAAAATTGAAATGCTTTGTTTTAATGTATAAGACTAAAAATACTATTTATGCGACTATAAATCTTATTTTATTTTTTATTCCATTATGATATTTCATAATGTCATGAAATAAAACTCATATTTCCCTTTTTTTATTTTTTTTAAAATTTAAAATTAAAAGAAAAGGGTATTTTTATATCAATATTTATTTTTCGTATTGGATTAATATATATTTTCAATTTTTTATGATGAAAATGAGGAATGATAAAAAAATTATGTTAATTGAGAATTATATGTTAAATAAAAGATCTTAATATTACATATATGAATGTTACATCCTAGTTATATCTCACATGTTTGATTGATATGACATATACATTGGGTGCACCCAGATAGTGCCAGTTGAGATGGTTATAGCCTATATGGAGGTTGTTCCCATATATTACTCTAATTAATTATCTAATGTACCTTATTGTTTTAAGTATAATGGATGAATTTACATGGTTTTTTATTCTGTGTATTTAACTTGGATCCATTTTTTTGTCATGGGATTAAAATGGTTAATGAATGTGATGCTCTATGATTCCAAAAGAGGATTTATTTTATTTCTATGGGTCTCAATGTTTTTACATTATAAAAATGACAGTTTTTTTCATTTGAAAAGAGTATTTTTCATTCACCAAATGGTAAATTATCTATTGAAAATGAATTTTCAATTTTTATAGTTTTTAGAAGACTATCATATTTATTCATTATATATCTCTTACTAATATATTTCAACTCATACAATGTATAATTATTTTCCTCATATGTATTTTTAAGGTCTGGGAAACAATCAGGCCAACTTCATATTTGAAAATATAATTTAAAAAATCAATAATTGTTTCTTCTTTAAAAAAAATTATTTTTTTGATAAAAGGATTCAATATGCATGTGGCCACATAATAATATGTAGTATTGTTATTTTACATTTATTAACTGGCACTATAAAACTGTAAACCTAAAAGTATATTGGAATGTATGAGATTAAATTATAGTTTAGATTCACCATATTATGTGAATTTTAAGAATTCTTCATCACATTTTTCATTAAAATGATATTTATCTGACATTATAAGTTAGTATTTGATTTAAAATTAAGTTTTCTATATAACCCCAATGTATAATATGTCAAGTAAGATTACTTTTATTATTTATAAATGAAAAGGAGTTATTTTTTCCTTAATAAAGTATATTATTGTTTATATGATCCTCAAAAGGTGGATTATTTTATATATTATTGATATTATAACACTATCAGTTTTTGGTTTGGTAAATGTATGGATCTATTAGGATCCTAATTAATAATTTATGTGATGGAAAATGATTTGGTTCACTGAATAAATTACACCATGAAATGCGAGATGTGTTTAAAACTATTGTGATAATACTTAACATTCAATAAAATGTTCTGATTAATAACATAAACTGTGGGGAGTCTCATAACACATCAAAAAATTGGTTAATGAAGACCCTTAGATGATCGGGTCCTAATGGTAATAAAGGTAAAAATATTCAATAACATATGTGTTATGATTGATGGAATAATAAAAAAATAAAATGTATTAAAATAATTGTAAGATGATATATATATTTTAAAGGAGGGTATAAAGAATAAATATATTGAGGAAAATGGAAATGTTCAATTATTACCAAAATGAGGAATATTTTTCTTCTTAAGGTATCCACTGAACGTTTAAATGAATATAGTAGAGTAATTATTCCATTTGACTTCAAAGGAGGATATCCCAAGAATATGATCAAAAAGATCACATAGATAAATGTTTACAAATGTTTAATTACATTATTGTTAGAGATGATGACATTATAAATGACTTATTAAATGTGTTGATTATATCCTAGCTAATTTTATTGATATTCTTGAATCTTATGAAATTATAATTATTTTGGTTTACAGGAAGGATGTATTCAAGAATAAGATTTAATTCCAAATTTAAATGATTATGAATAATGTTGAATTTTTTAGTTATTATATGTATAAGAATTCATGAATTTTTATTTATGGATAAGCATAATCCCTTATTTTATGGATTGTGTTATGTATATACTTTGGAAGACAATTATTTTCATGGTAATTTATCCATTATGTATAACATGTGATAGAATTTATTTGTGGAATAATTATTTTTCCATATTTTTTGATACAAGTTTTGAGGATTGGATAACCTTTAGGGTTTATATGTTATATGATATTGGGGTAAAAAATATGCAATTAAAATTTTTGGGATGAAAAATAAAATTTAAGAGACAAAATTTGAGGATAATCTTTTTCATGAATTTTTAATTTATTAGAATTATTTTATAATATAATTATAAAACTTTCGAAAATGTAATAAGGATTATATTAATATAGTATTATAAAAAATGACAAACCATAGGTTTTGTGATAGTCCATTACATCAATCAAGGCCACAATTCTTTAACACATAAATGAAGATAGATATAGGTGAATTGCCTATGAATGGCCTATATGATTTACTGGATTGTATTAGATTTTCATTGTTTATTTATGTAACATCTTAGAACGACTGAGTACTAAACTAGAAATTGGTCTAATTGCCAAATAAACTCATACGCACCTCCTCGAATGTTATAGGTTGTTGACTAAGAGTGAGTGTCTAATGATTTTATGGTGGGTAGAGTATAACCTCATGATCAAATTATAAAATCATTATAATAGTAAATAAATAATCGATAATAGTATAAGAATTAATATTAAAGGACAAAGAATGGGAAGAAAAACATAATTACTGAATAAAAGTGTCTACAACGAATAAGTTCCAATGATTCATGAATATATAGATAATGATACAAAATATAATCCGGAAGATATGGAACTATAAATAAATGAAAAAATAATGAAAAAAAAGAAGTATAACTCTATGATAATATTTAGTACTTTCTTAGTAATGTTCTCTTAATGTCCCATAAACAATGCATAACAAAATCAATAGATCAATGAAATGGAAATAAGAGGATCTGCAAGGGTTCCCTAGTGAAATGGAATCCCGAATAGGGTGTGAGAAATACTCAATAGGACACCACCGGAAATATCTAAAGCATAATCTAGTTTGTGAATATAAAATAATTATTTTTCATTTAAATCCAACATAAATCTATAATGAAAAATAACTAACCATGTTTGACTCTAGTTCCTCTTGGACCACTATCTCGACCATAAATTCATAAAACTAAGAAAAAAATTTCTAATCCATAGGCAACCTATACAAATGAGACAAGGGTGAAAATTTAAGGATATATACTGGTTTGTAACATGAGAAGTACAGAACAGATGCATATAAATTGTTTTCTAAGGCACATCCCTTAAATAACCATTATACACATCTAAGATTTAATTAAAAAGTAACCCCAACAAAATTTAAAAGTTATCATCATGGGACAAACTAAGGATAACCTTAATAAGAAAACCCATGTATCACACTTGGAGTTCCATGAATTCTAGTTTCTATTGGATTCTAATAAATTCAATCAATGAAAATCCCCACAAGTATCACTCCAATTATAATGTGAGTCTATAGACTCTAATTCCACACATAAAATATCACATAAGGGACAGAGTCTCACTCATGGCTTGGTATATCCATCTTACCGATGATCTAGTCCAAGGTGTCCCCCATGGGAAATCGGTATCAATCATAATGAGGTAATAGAGATTCGCATTGATCATATCTCGACATATCAATATTTTCCCTAGTGCATGCACAATATATCAACAAAACTACTCATTAGATCTATGATCATGTCCTCAACATTCCATGGAAGAAAACCCAATAATCACTTATAGAATCAGTTATTCATTCAATAAAATTAAAATCATTAATATAAAATTGATTTCTTGAAATCTTGAAATAAAATTAAAAAGGATTATATAATAAGACCATTCCAATTTGATATTTTATTTTAGGAATGAAAATCCATGAAAATAGGCCTAAAACTTCTCCGAAGAATCAATTATGAATGGAATCACATTCAACCATTATTATGAAGGGACAAAAATTTAATAAAAAATTTGCCCAGTGTAAAATATTCAATCCATATTAACATGAAAGAAATTATATATATATATATATATGTGTGTGTGTGTGTGTATTTATTAGAAGAATATGAACCTCAACTGAGAGGTTTTATAAGAAAAAATTCTGTTGATATTCAGGAAAATCAATTAGTTCAAACAAGGAAATACACTTCCAACAGCAAGTATAAACAACCCACGTCAAGGTGGTTTTTTATAAGATAATACCATAGTTTAATACATAAAAAAATTCACACCCCAAGAGGTGGCTCTATCATGGGGGAAGGTGAGATTTATAAATGGAAAATAAACACACCCACCAGATGGGGTGGTTCAGATTTATTTTATAGACACCCATTACACCATTAATGGTCTAAATTCATCACATGGAAGGTAATTAAATTTAAATAAATTCATTTAATTATTTTTCGGAAACACTAGGAATGTTTTGCATGTGGAAAAACAAATAAATTTTATAAAATGATGAAACGTGATTGAAAAATTAAGGACCACTTACCATTTATCATGGATGATCCACACATCCAATTTGATGTCTTTATTCACAAAGGTTCAAGAAAAATTAATAAAATTGAAAATATATCTAAAAAATGATAATTTAGGTTGCACTATGATAAAATTATTGAGAGGGAACTAAAAAGAAGAAGGATTTATAATAAGTGCATATTGAGAGGAATCCATAGGGACGGACAGTGCTCGATTCCATAAACAGAAGGAAATAGTGAAAAGCCTAGATTAGGCATGGGAGAAGGATCATGTAATATATTTCCACTTTGGATATTACATTACATGCTATTATGTATTATGGGAAACTATTATTATTCTATGTTATTATAATAAAATATTTCTTCCATTGTTATGTTTTCTATTATTATTATGATCCAAAACATAGGTACATGTTGATTACTTATTATCCCATACTGAGTGTTTGACATCATCCCTTAATTATGTTTCCCTTAAAAAAATTAAAAAGAATAGTATAAATTTTTAGACTTTTATAAGGGATTAAAGTGTTGATTTATTATGGATCAAAATTCACATCTTGTGTAAAATATGTTTTATATTTAGATGATCTTCAAATATTATATTCTTTTTGTTCAAGGGATTTTGTGATTATTTTGGGATGTAATTTTAATCATATGGGTCTATTTTAAAAAATAGACTTGTTCATCTGAAATTTTATCAATTGATGTGTAGAGAAAAATAATTTTTTTCTCATGATCTGAGATGGTGGTCCAAGGGAGCGTCAAATACTGTAAAACACACTACGTTAAATGATGACATAATGTGTCATATTCTGTGTCTTTCATATGAGTTTCTTCAAGGAGATAATCACTTTAATGATATTTAACTTATTCTAAATAAGTATAATGAAACACAAGATGATATAAGTGGTAGAGTTAAAAGATCCTAGGATATCATTCCATCATATAGATAAATAAAAATTTCAAATGTATTTTGATAGAGTGTTGATCCCCCATGGATGATTAGGTAATATCGTTACAAAATTAGAATGGTTATAATATGAATATCATAATTATGTGACCAAATATTAAAAGTTAAAAATGATATGAATTACATTGTGGCCCTATAAATCTGGTCACATAAACTAAATAACATTTGAAATAAGTGTTTGATATCAATAAAATAATTCTTTCTTCATTCATCTCTAATGAAAGGATGATCATAACATTATAAACATCACATTATTTGAACACATGACTACAAGCGGTGAAGTAATTTAGGTAATCATAGTAAATTGAAATAACTATATGTCTTTATCACATCAAATGACATGTTATCACTTATAATTTATTATTTATAAAGAAAAATGTATTGAAATTATGTTGTTTATACCTATAATTCCATAGTAAATATCATGAATCCATGGTTCGTTTTGGGATTCATGATGTAAATTATTATTTTAATGATAGTAGGATTATCTTGATGATTATAGGTATGTTGTTCATTAATAGGAACTATAATCACAATCAGTTATGACATGAGTGATGATGAATTAATGAATAACATTATAGTTGAATTTCAGTGGATATTTGTTCAAAAAATATAGTATCCATGATGAAAATATATACATGAATCTTTTTTAATTCATTAAAATATAAAAATAATGATCATAGAAAATAAATCCCAATATTTATATATTATAGGGAATTAATAGAATATTCCATTAGCATCTATAATAGTTACTACACATTTGATATATTTATTGTTTATGATGGGGTTTTATGAAGAGAAATGAAATCCAATACTTGATTATCGAGATGAATATATTTTTTAACAAATTCATGATGCTTTGAATTATTGATATTCATGGTACGTAAAAAATAATATATTCACATTATATAATAAATAGATTATGTAAGAGATATAAAAACATTATTGATTAAATATATACATATATTACAGGTTAGAAGAATATGTAATTAATAACTAGATTTTATATAGTGTTAATATTGTTGTCCCAAGAGTTCTAATGTCAAGGAGATAAGATATTAAATTGTCAAAACATTAATAAGTTTTTTTGTAGAAACATGAAATATGTCCAATGATATTTTTATTATATTTGAATAAGAAATATGTTGATGAAAAAATAAGAGTACCCTTATGTAATTTTTTATTATCGAAAATGAAAAATCATGAAAGTAGTATAATATAAGTAGAAGAATATTGATGTTAATGAAAATGAAGTTTAGTTGGTTATGGGGTTCAAAAAATTAGGTGATGTTTATTCCATTTTACATCAAATGAAGAAGAAATTGTAATCATATGTATTCTTCATGCTGTGAGAAGAAGAATTTTATTTATTAATGATTGAATGAATTAATATTTTACATTGTTAAGAGAATTGGTTGAATGAAATGTTGTTAATATAACTGAATAATAATAAAAACCTATCATCTGAATTTATGAAGAATTAATATTTTGGTTCTTATTTTGTATATAATTTTATACGTAAAATATCTAAGACAAAAATAAACAACATATGGATTTATAATGCGGTGATAAATAATTCATTTTTACATATTTTATTGTCCTTGTTTTTGTGTGTGATACAACATTGCGTTAAATGAAAAAAAATTAATTTTTTTGGTAATAACATCCATTAACTATTGATATAATATATTTTCAATATCATATGATAAACTATGGGGATCATGATATCATAGGGGAATCAATGTTACACCACTAAAAAACCTTATAACATTAATAGGTTACCCTTTAAAATCATTTAACCCACAGTTGTGTTTGTTTTGTATAATTTCCATGGATTTTGAACTGGTTATAAATTTAGTGGGAATTAAAATTTTGGGAATATGGATTGTAAAATATTAATTTAATGTGTCATAATTCAATATACATGTATAAAATGAATTAATGTGATTTGTTATAGAGGGGCATACATCCAATGTGGGTCTCGAGAGATAGGTTTGGATTTCAGATCATTGATCTTTGGGAACAAAAATTTGGGACATAGAATTGGGTGCACAGTTGGCACACAGTAAGTGCTAACCATGTTGACTAAACCATGTGGACCACTTGAACTAGATCATGATCGGTTTGAATTGGTAAAGGGTTTCACATGAATATATGGGGAACCATCCGAGGTGATCAACAGATGCTAGACAATGTCTTTCAAACTCAGTTACTAGCCCTCACATTTACTGTGAATTTGTGATTTAGTTCACACAGTTGGAACGCAGTTAGAAAAATTTCATGACCAAAAAATTCAATGCTATTAAATTTTTATAACTTTGTTACTTCAAATCTATAATTTTATATTTTCTCCCCTTCTTTTCCACCCCAATCACACACATATCAGTAAGAGATCCTCTATTTCTCGTTCATGAACGGATTTGGGGTTTATCTCTATCTGATATCTAATTCAATCATTTTTACATGGGTTGTATAGATAGAAATAATGTGTTTATTTTTATTTAATAAATTAATATTTTATTTCACAATTTATATTTTATTTCCATGTGATAACATTTACCCTATTTCTATTGTGTTTTTCAAATTCATCATTTTCTTCTGACATTCCTTGAATTATTTACTAGTCTTTGATGCATTAATTCATTTGATTATAAGGTAGTTTTTTCCAAGTATTATTCACGTTTACACAAATGATATGAAATTATTATTTAAATTTATATGAGGATGATGGTCCTTGGGGGACCATTAATTTAATACATATATTTTATATTATTATCGAATGATGTTGATTGGAAACTCTTTCTTTAATTAATTATGTTTATTTAAATATGTCATGGTATGAGTGAAATGGGGATAATGAGTTTGTCTCGTATAATTTCATAGTTGATTAATTTAAAAAATATTTGATTTAATGACATTGGTTTCATGGTAATGGGTTGGTTATTTCCCATGGGGTTGGAGGTTGATGGTGATCAACGAGATTGAGGATATGAGGTTTGTGTGGTTAAAGAGGATGGTGATGACCATTCATGGGGTTAGGGTTGATATTTATATGTGTCAATATAGTCTCCATAGATGAGGTTTCCATAGATTTATAGTGATTCAAGCTCAATGGAGATGGTGGACAACATAGATAGAGTCGTGTTCACAATAGATAAGGACTCTATGTGGTGGTGTTAACCACTTGATATTGGTGGAAGACTCCATAGTATTATCGAATAAACGGATAGTGGTGACTATCAAATATGAAGAATAGGAACACCATATATAGCCTCAATTGACTACATGTTTGACAAATAGTTTTGGAATGAGGCTCACTAGGTATGTTTTGGTTGATGTGATGATATTTTGGAATTAAAGATATCTCTATGCATTGTGCCATCGGTTTATTTAGAATATATTGGTTTTCTATGAGGATATCTAAGGGACTCATGATATGATTATTGTGAAATACATTGAAAAATAAATTATAAATGGAAATTGGTATATGTGGTATCAGTTGGAATGATGTTCTAGGTGAAATTTTTATTGATGGGAGACTGTGGGTTCTCTGTTTATTACTAATCACTTATACGTCATTACATACATGAATTGGATGAAGCGACTAAATTCTCTCACAAGGTTATTGAAAATAGTTCAAATAGGTTAAATATTTTAATTTTGTGTTAATTATTTTTAATTACATTTTTCACATGTTGATATATCTATGGATATAATATAGGCACATGTTGGTGTTAGCATACTGATTTTATACTAAAACCCTCCTTGAGGCCCTCAAGACATGTTCTAACAGTATGGATCTTCATTTAGGTAAGGAGTACTATTTTTAGGCAGAAAAATATGTGTCGTGAATTCCTTCTATAGATTGATGATGATGAAGGAGCATCTCTTGTATTGATATGGAGTTTCTTTTGGGATGTTTTTTTACATACATAAATGATTTTCTCAAGGAAGAACTAGATAAATTTTTAACAAATATTGTGACATATATAAACATTTTATTATCTATTTTGTTATTTTATTTGAAATATTATATTTTTATATTATTATTATTTAACTGATATTTTCAACGATCTTATGCATCATCCTTTTTATTTAATCATACTTATTATTATTATCCCCAAATGGGTAGATTCTCCCCAACATCACGAAATTATCAATCACTAATAGTCAAGATCATTTGGTGTATGATGAGGAACAACTAAGCACCAATGGCCCTCCATATTAAGGAATAGGATTAATGGATACCATGTTGGGGTTATAAAAAATGTATCAAAGGATACATGTCCTATAAATGTATTAACCACATTTGGATTCTTCATTAGTGGTTTTAGAGGACTGCTTTAAACATTAGTTGATATTCAGAATATATTAGACCATAGACTGGGATATTGTCAAAACTGGGTAAGGACGACATGTTTTTATGCCTTCATCCCCATGAAAAATAAATAGATCATCATTACATGGGTGAGAGATAATTATTATTGTTTTTTAAACATACTATTAACATATTTCTCCCTCAAGGGGAACATATCATTTTGTTTTTATTGTTTAAGGATGTAATAACACATTTCATAGTATAGAAATGGAGTAGTATTCATGAATCAGGATATTAAATTACATTCACTTGAAATATACATGTGGTTGATATTGATACATGGAGTATATAAATCAAGGAAAGGTATTGGGTTTTCTGAAATTGTTATAATAAACAAAATAGTGTTTTCCTTCATATCATTATAGTGGAATTATACTCAGCCGACCATGATAGGTTGTTTGTTAGGATGATTATATCTGATCCATTCAGTATATGTTCTATATGAACTGGACTATGAAGAGGGTTTTCATGAATAGATGAATGAGTGGTCTTTTTAATGGTTCAATACCAAGGTAAACTATTTATTACTACATAGTATATTGGTGGAATTATTCTCAACTTACCTACATAGGTGAATTATGGTATACATGATTTGTGATGTATGAATCTGATTTGGGTAGGTATGGATAAAAATAGAGGTAGAAATTTAAATTTCCAAAAATAAGATAAAAATTAGGTTTCAACATATATTTTTGGTGGAATTATACTCATCCACCCAACACTTTTGATTTATCATATACCTTATATGTAATTTCTGAAACTGATATGGCTAGGAAAAGGGACATGATGTCAGATCATATGGTAAATAGGTGTTTTTGGGAAGAGTATAGGTTATGAGATTTTTTTTATATTACATATTTCGAAACACATGATATATGAACAATTATTATTTTTATTTACCATAGTATTGGGAAATTATTTTGATTCCAACAACAAGGGCTTCGTTAGGGCAGTAGGAGGGATGTGATGTGGTGCCACTAGGGAATGAACCTATTAAAGACCTTTAGGGAAATGATTATAATGATAAATATAATAAGGATATAAGGCATCAATATCATCCATTATAAATTCATATTTTTGGGACATGTATTGAAGAGAATATTAGGGTGAGCTTAGAGAAGGTGATTCAGTGTACTGACCAGGGATATTGGAGTACATAATCATCTATGGAGTTCCTTGACCATGATTTTTTGTAGCATCGCCCACCATTATATCGATGAGATGCTGGAAAATAGGTTGTATAAAACTAGATCAGGATTATATATAATATAACTGACTAGTGGGAGACACGCAATAACAAATGGTGAAATTATCAACTTATACGGTCATTGTACTAGGAAATAACTGATGATATGAATATGTAAATAATGTTTTGAATGATAGGATCACATTAAATGATTCTTGGCCATGATCTTTGAGAACATATTATCAAAAAAATTAAGGAGGATCAAGACATTGATTTCATGAAAATAAGTAGTGGATTAATTCTCTCTTGATTATTCATAGAGGATAATGAAATTATACTATTTTTTATCATCTATTACAGGTGATGATAAAATTATGGTGATATTATTCATGGTTAGATTAAAAAATCCATTAGGGGTAAGGTAAATATATTTAGGATGACCTCATTCTTGGATGTAGTGAACCAAGCATCGAAAGCTATGGGAAACCTGATAGACATATCTTTTTTGAGAATATAAATGGTATTTTCTGACAGGTGTAGTGATTCATTAGGTAGCCTAAAGAATTGATATGTGGATTTTGAAATGGAAATCTGTTCTGAGATTTAGGTATACTACTAAATATTGGGATGTCGATAGTGTGGTTCTAGTGTGGGCATCCAGGTCATGTTTGGACCCATTGTGAAAGGATTGCAATAGAGACTCGATCATGAGGACCTATGTTACATCGAGAAAATTTATTTTAGAAGAAATAATTAATAGATGTTAGTTTGGGACTCTAATAGACCTAGCGATCTAAAGTATGAATAGGAGTAGTACTATGAGCTGGTAGTCGAGATAGTTAGGCACATAAAGTTCATAGGAATTATAGATAGAGATAGAGATATATTGAAGAATAAAAAGGTTTTCTGTGGTCATTTGTTGGAAAATTATTATAGGTGGGTTAAGCGTTAGGATGTTAGGATTCAATAAAATTACCTGTATTTGATCTGAAAAGGTGAGATCATGTTGGGTAGCATGGGATAGTTAAAGGTACAAAATGATCAGGGGATATTTTTACATTAATGATATTGATTCATAAGTTGTACATGTTATATTTGAATTAACTCAATGATATATAATATTTGGTAATTAT
Organism: Viscum album; assembly: GCA_963277665.1. Classification (NCBI taxonomy): domain Eukaryota; kingdom Viridiplantae; phylum Streptophyta; class Magnoliopsida; order Santalales; family Viscaceae; genus Viscum; species Viscum album. Next base: position 1,727,433,428 of record OY728157.1, read on the forward strand.
TTATGATTTGTAGAAGTTATATGATATGTAAGAATTAAGATATTTTTTTGAATTATATATATGTATATGATGTAATATCATTAATGTTTAATTTTACTCTTGTATGAATTGATCATATATTATAGTGTATAATTAATAGTATATCTTATGGAGAAATGTATTTTTTTTATGATAATTCGGTGGAACCATAAAAAATCATGATGATCAGGACAAGAAACAACAAGGTAGCTAATTGTCAACGTAGGGAGGACAAAAAAATGAATTACATTATAAGTGATGAACATAGTAGTATGGGGTGATTTTTTTGAGATGAGTACATTTAGTGTCAACTATCCATGACATATCATAACATAGAGGTGAGCTATTATAATTTTTAGAGGTTGTAAGGTACCATATTATTGAACATGTCAAAAAAATATAGGCAAATCAAATTTTTTGTTGGTGGATGAGACAAAATTAATTTGAAGGGATTCAATACTAATATAAAAGTTAATTCATGTTCATATGATTTTTTATGTGGGTTATTTCATGATATGGGTATCATGAGTTCAATTTTGTATCATTTTTTGGGTTTGAAAACATATATCAATCATACACAATTCTATGTGCATGAATGGTACATCATGATTTATAACTATGTGTCCTAATCTCGGTTTCCCATTTGAACTATATCATGGTATGTTCAAAATATTCAGGCCATGTGAATAACTATTTGAGGTTCCTACATTATGTTGTAGATATGATCTACATAGGATACACATTGTTATAAAAACCATGTGACTTTATTATGCACACGTTTAACTAGTAGGAAATTATGATAATTCCCTCCAATATTTTATACTATGTTCTGTTATTTTTATCCAATTTCACATGAACAACACTTGGAACTACTCAATTATTCCCTCATGCTAGGATTTATGTATTCTTCTCTATATGGGATATGATTCAAGAACTATATTTTATTTGTTATAGTTAGTGGTTAGACTTTGAATCATCATGTTTATATTTTTCTTATTCCTAATTGTTTAGAATGCTTTTTCAAACTGTTATCATTAACCTTTTTGGATGTTTTTGGTAAGAGACTTCATTTCTATATGATACAGATCAAATCTGATGTTGGTATTTTATTAGAAAATATATATGAGTATAAAGTATATGGTTCCATGATTTATCCAGATTTATACATTTTCAATGAAATGAATAATTAAATATGTATTAGTGGGATGTTATGATTGTGGAATTTAATATATCATTTGAATTTTTATCATTATTGGAAGATTATTATTGTAATACTCATGTTTTTTTATATTTAGCTAGGTAGGACAGGGTGTGAAACAAAAATAGATTAAGAGTGTGTTTTGATGGATGTGATGGTATATTTAATTTATTAAATTAATATGTAATTAAACTATTTACACTAGAATTGGTTGTGCATGGATAAAGGTATTGGACAATGATGTTGATCACAATGATTCTAGTGATGGGGATAATCAGGTTAAGGTATATTATGACAAACATTCCGAAGCTAGGAGATGAGGTTCGCATGTGGAAATGGTGTGCTACTAGATTGTGTGGCATAGGGTGGTTGGTGATTTTTGTTCAATAGTATTGGCTAATAAAAATTTTGGAGTCATATGAATATAGGATAATGATTTCGGTGGGTACACTCAATGTGGATGGTGGACTCCATATATTAGAGGCTTTATGGATGTCAGTGATAATCAATAAATAAAGATTTTGAAACCATCGAAATGCATGATTAGTTGTATGTTACAGAAAATAATGATGGTTCAGGATCGCGATGTATATTTTTGGCTGATGAGATGGAATTATGGAAGAATGTATGTTCGTGTTCCCTGTGACATCGATTTTTCTAATCGAAAATGGTTGTCCATGAGAACTTCTGATTGAATCGTGATATAATTATAGGTTATGGTGATGGGATGCCATTTTTATATGAAATATGGCACTAGTGTTATCAATGAGATAAGGTGTTTTGCGAAATGTACAAGGATTAGAGATATGTGGTAATATGAGTATTATTTACCTTGTATATATTCTTTTCTACCGATATTGGCTATAGAATTAAAACACTTCCCTTTGGATCGAAATAATAGGTGATATATGTTATGTATGTTATGTGTGAGTTAATTATGTTGAATTATTTTTTCTATACACTAACAAAAATAGCAATTTCATATTTGAGGGTGTTTTTGGAGGCACATCATCAAACATGAAGACATTATATAGTTGAGATTAGGTAAGATGTTAGAATCATGAGTTGCTCCTTAGTAAGAATCGATCAACTAAATCTCATATATGGTTCATTCTATGGTATATGATTCTGGATAATTGTATCTAAATTGATTGGATAGATGAATCTAATTTGAAAATATTATTTATATGCTAATTATCTCAAGTAAATTAAAAAAGAATATTTTTTTAAACAATTAATTAGAAAAATATTAATATTTAATTATTTATTTAATAACAACAAATATTAGAATTTTGAAAAGGATCTTCCTAAATTTTCTATAATTTATTTCTTATTTTTATTAAATGTTCTGTTTCTACTAAAAATATATGGAGAAATGGTTGAGTTAGTATATATATTGAAAAAAACCAATATCCCAACCTTTTTTTATTCATTTTCAAAGATATTCATATTTTATATTATATTAAAAAAATGATATTCAAAACTGGGGGAATTTGTTATCTACCACTACAATTCTATGTGAGAATTCATTTTTTTATATACATATATAATTCATCTAAAAACATATTTTTTCCTTAATATTTTCTTTTATTTGAAAAGGAAGGATTCCTTATCACAAAGTTTTTAATTAATTTATCAAACTCAATGATCAATTAGAATTATAATGTTTTTTTATATTGATTGCTACTGTAATATGGGGTCATAAATAATTCTTATGGAATATGAGAAAACACATAAATATTTTTTGGTTGGACATTGGTGGTGGTCCTGAATAAATACATAATCTGAAATATTTCCAAGAATATTAGTTATTATGTTGATACATGCCACTACCTATTAGCATTTCTGTGATTTCTAATTCAAATCCAATGATATTGTTAATCTTCTTATATCAATACGTAGTTGCTGGAATGTGGATAATAGAAATGTTATATTTTCTAAATGGACTACCTCAATGGAAAAAATCACATGTAATAAATGAGTATTGTAACTAGAGTCCTTGTATGGTAAAATGGTTTTTCATAGAATTAATATAATTATTTTTTATACACTAATTGATAACTTTTTGTTAAAATCATATTTTTGGATGAATTTATTTTTTGGATAATATAATCTACCACGAAATGGGGGTCATTTCATCGTGCTCTGTAATAATGAGATTTGTGTTTGTAAATTACATGGATATATTTTCATTATATAACTAGTATCACTTAATTACTATAAAACTAATACATTCATTAGGATAAATATTTTATAGAATTCATTGAATTATAAAGTGTTTTATTATAAAAAATGATTCTAAATAAAAAATATAGCATCCTATATTATATTTTTATACCTCCAAATTAAAATTTTGGATAATGTTTTTCATAATAAAAATAGAAGGGGAAGATAACACACAATAAAGTCCATATTTTACAAGACTCAAGTAATATATATATTTGATGTTTTATAATAAACAATTTCTTCCCCAATGGGTAATACTTGTGAGGCTATTAATAATTTTATTGAATTAATATTTAAAAATCCTAAAAAAGTATATGTTTTTTAATTACGAATAATAAACCCATTTTTTGATTATATATTCAATTAATATCAAAAAATTTATTAATTTTGTCATTTTTAATATCATGTAGTTTTATTACAATTAAGATAATGTGATATTTAATGAGAAATATGTTAGTTTTATCATCTAGTTAGCCATATATATTAGGAAATAATATTTTTATTCTAGATCTACACACAAATACTACAAAAAATTATAGGTATTACTAACATACTATGTGGTAATAAATTTTATGAGTGACCAATTAATTATTGAGACTTTGACTTCCCATTTGAACAATAATTTTTGGAAAATCAAGTGGTATTTTTGTTGAATTTTTAATTATTAATTTCCTTCTGTTACCATAATATGATACTTGAGTAGTTCATTGAAAATATGAATTACAGTATCATTTATTTTTCTTTCAACAATCATTGAACATAAATAAAATATTCCATTTATATTTTTAGTAAGTACTATTTTTTATTTTTAATGATTCCCTCATTTAGTTTTAATATTTTATTTTTTATTTTTTTTATTACAATAAAAAAATTATTCTATGTATATTATGTGAATTGAAATTTACACACTATGGTTATTACCCTCGATAATGATTCTAGATATTTGTTATAGGTCCTTATATGATTATTAAGAAAAAGATTTATTTCATGAATTATGAAATATTAAAAAAAATTCCACTGACTTTTTATATTTATAAATCCTGAATTTTTTTTATATATATTAAAGTAGTTAATAGGTTTTTTTATTGGTGTTTTAGAGATAAAGTTAAAATAGTCAATTTTTAATAAATGTAATTCTGGATAATATTGAAGATATTACCATGAGTAGTTCTATATTGGTTCATTATAATATTTATTACTATTTTACTCTTACTAAATTTAAAATATCCATTACTATAGATTCCAAATACATAACTATATTTTTTATAATTATTTATAAAATAGATATGATCAATGATAATTTAGAATTTTATCACCTACGTTGTCTCATTAGAGAAAATAAATTATTTTTATACTATACAATTATTCATTATAGGTCAACTACTTGAAATTATTCTCTATCAACTATTGTTTAGATTGATATGATAAATTTTATCCTTAAATCATACCCACATATATATTTTATATAATCACTTATTACCATTTTCTGCATCACTCCTTCCTATATAAATTAAGTCAAGGATGATGAATTTGAAATAAAATATTATGTCTCATAATGAAATTTAAAATTTAAAATTATATGAAGATGATATTATAATCAAATTTTGATTTCAAACCCATAAAAACATACATATTAAATAAAAATAAATAATAATGAGGAAAATAAACAATTTTGTTTAAAAAAATAACATATTTTTATTTTTTACCAAACTATTTATTTATTGCACCACAATTTGAGTTATATTAAAATTTTCTAAATGAAAAAAATCATTTAATTATATTCTTCATCCATGTATCTATCCTCCAATCAAGATAATTGTATAACCTATAACCTCGTTCTACACACTTCTTCATATTTTTTTATTAATATTCAAGTATGATTTTTATCTATTACAAGTTTAGATGGATATATGTAGATATTAATATACATTTATTTATAATGATTAAATGATTTTGGTTCATTCTTATCATATAATTCATTCATACATGATTGACATGGATTAAGTAATTACCTTTGGTTTGTTCATATATAAATATTCATCATCAAAGGCCATAATTGATCTAGCTAATATCTTCTACATCAAAGGCCATAATTTATCTAGCTAATAATTTGTTAAGTTCCTATATCTGGTTAAATTGGACTCCCTCAATGATCATAATCATTTGAAAACCCTGAATAGTTCTATTTATGGTTAGTTCAACCCCCTCCAACATATATTATAGTATGATAAACAACCTCAATATCATTTTTCATACTCAATTGATCCAACTTTACTGCTCAATTTGTTGCTAGTTCAACCCCTCCACAACTCAATTAAAGATCAGTTTAACCCCATTTAAAACCTAGTTATTTTTTAGATGAACTATTCCAGAAATTAGTTGAAAATTATATTTAATGATATATAAATTCTAGTTCATTGTTTTTCAAAACAAAATTATATTCTAGTTCATTTTCAATTCAACCCCCTCCATAACACAATTTCTAGATCATTTAACACCTATCATAGCTTAGTTCTATGACATTTCAACTACATCCCAAATCAATTGCGTAATTTCATATCTCTATCATAAATAATAAATATCTAACTAATTGTGGTTCAAAATAATTTTATATTTTAATAAAATTTTAAAATTATATTATTTGCACATTGAAATAAAGAACTATACCAAAATTACACTTATACACCCAAATATTATGAAATAAGTTGAACAATTAATTTAAAATGGATATTGAAATTTAATCACTAAAAATTTAAATAATTATATGGAATTTACACAAAACAAATCACATAAAATAATAATTATGTTTAAGATTTCATAAAATCTTCTCTTCTAATTATTTTGGAAAATTAATCCAAATATAAGGAAAACAATTAAATTCCATTCTACGATCCAAAAATATGATTAATCTAGATTATTTATTAATAATAATGATAAATTATGATGTGAAACCCCATTATTATAATTAAATAGTAAAATTTTGTCCCTTGGATGTTAAAGAACAAAATTAATTTTTCTAATCCAATATAAGGTTATGAAAATAATTATTCACCTTTTTTATGAATTACAAACCATTGATAAAAATAATAAAACATATAAAACTATATCATTTGTATAAATTCCTGTGGCATGAACATATACAAAACTATTAACATTATATAATAAAATTCATCCTATGGAAATTTTCAATAAATGATATTATTCTTTACATAGGAATATAGTGAAAATTTTATCATTATTTGGATTATAATGTCTAATTTATATACCATGATGAGATGTACAACTATTTTAAAATTAATGATACAATCATAAAACATTGTTATTCAAAATAAAAATAATATAATTTTTTGAAACCATTTTGAAATGTTATAGTCCTACTAAAACACCATTGTGGAACCATGATAAGATCAAGAGAGAACCCTAATTTAGCCTTAAAAAATATGGGTTCAGTGAATTGTGATAATGGTATAAATTTTCTAATAATGGAAAAAAATTACAACTTGTGTAATAGAAAATTTCAATAAAATAAATTTAAATGAGTAAAATAGAAAATTCATTTAAAAAATTTATAACAAAAAATATAATATATTAATTTTATAAAATAGCTAAATAGGAATACAAAAAAGGGGATAACATATATAAATGAAAAAATAAATGATAATTAAACCTAAATAAACAAAAAAAATTAGCTTTTTGGTATACATAATAATTCACTAAAACCATGCCCCCTAACAAATAGTATCATTATATATAATAATTTCTCAAATCTATACTAAATAAATTTTGAATGTATGTAAAACATATACAAGTAGACTATGTAGGAATAAACATACCAGTGTCATAAATTATATTCTCCATCCCAATATTTGAGATTAGTGGTTAAATTCATTGATCAACTAAACATTTCTCCCTAAAAGGATTAATTTTTTTTCTATATTATTTAATACGACAAAAGATACCATATCTAAAATAATATAAAATAAAATAAAATAATCTCAAAATATAGAATCACATTATATGTACAAGTACATTATCATATAAAAATAAATAATATTCAAAAACCACGTTCTAACATACAATATATCATTATTCATCATTTGATATCACATCACATAAATCTTATGTGGTAAACTCATACATTTCTCTTTCAATCTTTGATGTTGAAATACACATATCAAAACATGTCAAATGATTACTAGTATGAAAAATCATCGACATTCCATATCATAAGTTGGAATTCATGTTACCATATTCAAACACATTATTATTACTAAATGATTAAAATTTAATAATATGTTAGTGAAGAAAAAATGTAACACATTTTGTGTAAAACAATTCTAGAATAAATTCCATGTTATAGAAGAATCAGAGAATAATAATAAAACAAAACATAGTTTCATTTCATTATTTCACGATAAAAATATGTAATATTATTTAAATGATTCCTAATCAATGATTTATATGAAAATAATATAATTATTTGACTATTTGAATCACCTCCAAGTAATATTTGACACAAAGAGGATGGTATTTATGACATTTTACGAACTGACTATTCACCTATTCAAATTGAAACAACTAAATTTTCCTTTAATAACCTTCCATATAATTTTTTTTGAAAATTATAATTATTATATTTTAATAATTTAATACCATAAAAAATTTTACATTATTAAAATAATTTAAATGAAATATAAATTATGTTATTATTTTATTTCCACAGTATTTATTCTTTAACCATTATTTTTATTTTATAATTATAATATCATATAACACATATAATTATATATAAAATAAAATATAAAGATATAAATGATTAAAATTTAATAATTATTATAAATTAATATTATATTTTAATATATTAATCATATAATTTCCAAAATAAATATTTAATAGTTTCTCTACCCACAAAAAAATAATTCAATTTAATTAAATTTTAATAAATTTCATACACACACACACACATATATATATATTAAAAATAATTCCAAAACATTAAAATTTAATATCTTAATAGTCATATTTATAATTATTTTATGAAATTTCATTATAAAATATAATTTTTTATTACCCAACAATTCTATGAAGATGAAAAGATTTTGATCATTTATTAAAAATAAAAAACAAGTAGACAAGATAAGTATGAGGTTATACAAATGAAGTATCCATCAACTAAGAAATAGAAAAATTTCATATCATATAATGATAGATCATTTTCATAATCAAATTCATCAAGTGTTTCCAAGTCATATTGACAATTACCTTTATTAAAAATATTAAGGATCTATAAATTCCTTCTTTGTACCTTAGAGAACTATCTGACCGTGATGGTCTATAAACATTTTGAGATGTCCTTTTGTGACCTTCTCTTAGTAGGAATAGAAATGAAAACCTCTATTTTGATCACCATATTCTATCCATATGTGATTTAATCTTTAAATATGTTGTGATTACTACCCAATTCCTTATGGGGAGTGATAAATCTCACCCTTTAATCATCAGTTATCATCCTCCACTTATTGATGATTTTAAAAGAATTGAAAATATTTTAAATATCATTATAAAAATGAGCAGTATATTGTTTGAGATCAAGATCATCCAGGTGCCTTTGAAACCTCCATATGATTACTTCAATTTGGGTCTGAAAATATAGGACCATAAGTAGAAAAACCTGCATCTCTATGACAAATCTAGCTCCATGCTAAAGCCCAAAATCAATATCAATTGGATGAGAACCAAGAATCCCCTTATCTTATAATTGATATAATAAACGAATAGATTGATACTCCTAATAATTTAGTCTATCTATTAATGAAGAGTATTTTCTTAGAGAATCCTTCAAACCACTAAAACCAAGCTGATTTAGAGAAGTTTCATCCATATAGTATACATCAACTGAAAACAACCCATAACTATTCTCAATATTATCACTGGTAGGGGGATAATTATAAATAATACTTCCATTTTTCTCCTTGTTGGGAGATATGATACAGAAAGAGGCATCATGATCATTGTCAGGGAATGTTGTGTAGGTCATATACTTCTTACATGAATTACATGTACGACCAATTTCCTTGCAAGATTAAAAAAATCATTTAGATTTACATTAAAAACATGAATGTTATATTATTTATTATATAAGAAAAAATACACTATCATATTTAAAATTACATTAAAATTAAATTCCACTAAGAAACTTTATAAATAGGTGAATCTAACATGCATCATATTTCAATCATTTTATATTAGAACTACAAATAACGAAGCTAAATAAAACAAAAATTTTTGGTGCCAAAAGATCTGGTTTATACCAAAAAATATAACCCATATATGAGCAAAAAATTTCATGAAAGCAAAGGGATTGAATCTATAATTATATTATTGAATCCTATGAACTCTTATGTTCAATGAAATGGAACCAAATTCTTTTTCCTCTTTATCAACTCTTAATTGGAAAATAAATGGTGAAATCATCTCTACGCCATTGGAATACATTTTTAATTTGAAAATATAAAAATTGAAGATATTATACACACCATATTACCCGATTTCAAGGATTTCTTCCCTTTGGAGAGCACTATACATCCAATAATAGAGTGATGAAAAAGATAAATAGATTCTAAAATTGCATCATTCCTAGCAATAACATGAGCAGTTTCACATCTTTTAAAAAGCCGTAAATATTTTTAATCATGAGGGGAAGGGAAAAACCTAATATCTAGATATAAGGCCTTACCTTGAAATGTGGGTGTCACTTTGGAAGAAGAAACAACTGGGATCCATGACTTCAAGGAAGAAGTGGGCTTCTACACATCATCTTTACCGAATGTGTTTCATTTGTATGTATCTCGCAGGTCCTTTTTCATCCCATGGAGGGATTCATGCATTAAGTAACTAGTCAGGATGTGAATCATATATCAGTTAAAACTCGATAATGTACAAAAAAAATAGATTTAAAACTGTAAAATCTATATTCATTTGGACTTCCCCCGAGACTGCATTATTCAATACTCTCTCATTTTTATTATATATTAAAAAATTAATTCATCGATATTATTATTTATATAAATTATTAAAAAACATTACCTATTATATAATAAATCTAACATAACATCCTTTCATATTTTTTTAATATTTCTCTACTCATATCTATCAACACAAAAATTAACTATAATGATTTCACACAGACTCATATATAAATATATATATTTTTTCATCAGAGTGAGTATCTAAAGAGGGGGTGAATTGAGTAGCCAATAAAAATTTATGTTCAAAATGGTTTATTTTTAAATCCCCAACGTGTTTAAATATTGTAAAATTTATCAATTTAATAAGTAATATATAAATATTAGTTTTTTATAGGTTCCTTTAAAGATTTATTAGTTATTATTTGAATAAAATATAATATTACTGAATCATATAAAATCAATTTAAATGATAAAATTTCTATATGAACAACAATTAAGATAAAATATCAATTTATGAATTGGGTTTACTTGTGAAAATAGTTCTCATATTTAATGGGAAATGAATGTAGAAAAAAATTAAAAAAACATAGAATAATGATTGGATACTCTAGGATCAGTCTCATGTCGAGACATAGTCCTCTCCAATTTATTATCACCCATCAAAAAGTAGTTTATATATCATAAACATAATTATCCACAACCTGGATTAGGATTTACAACTGTAATAATATTCTATATCACACACTACATCTTCTATAGTCTTCAATGGGAGTAAAATTAATCATACTACACAAGGACCACTTCCACTAATATCCATGGGAGAAAAAAAATACGAAAACTGTTTGAGAAGATATCAAGTATCTTCTAGTTTATCAAAGGAGATAGTGTGCATATATAATATGGAGTATATCACACATGAATAAAAAATTAATAAATATAAATAGAAACATGAAATCTAGGACTTTAGAGATTATAGATGCTCATTTTTTTATAATGGAACTTCTGATACATTATTTGAGTCATCAATGAAGCTTGATTTGTGTTCTATCGAAATCAACAGGAAAACAGACTATCAAAGATCAATTCTTATGACTAGTGAAAAGTACATAATTAAATGACAATTTTCTTCCTCATTCAAATGTGCACAATAGGTAATATCATCTTGTCTCCAATTAGTCTTAGCTCTTTAGATCTCAGATATTTAGTGAATCGAAATATCTGTATATCCATGAGTAACTTCTATTTTTATGATTTTCTCTATATGAATATTTGGGTCTCTATCTATATTGAAAATGGGATTTTTCTCCGCTTTTATCAGTAGTAGTGGGGACATCTGAATTAGGTGCTTCTTCATACTACTCATTTTATCATTTTTTATGTGGAAAATTAATGAAATAATATTTAAAATATTAAATATAATTATATTTGATAAATATAATAATTACAGTAATTTAATTCAAAAATAAGTAATGGAATAAAAATATCGTCAGTGTATTAGGATTTACCAATTAAAATATCTTGCATTTTGTTGCTATGAAGGTGTGACACTAGTAGTATGACACATGCAGTGTAACAATGGTGGTGTCAAGATAAGGCAGTATCAATATATGGTGGTATCTTATTGGTGGTGTCTTAGACATACCCAATTTTTTAATATGATGTCATTGTATCATGGAAAACATTGTCTTCATCAATGGTTTCTTATACTGAGATGAATTTATCACATGTTCTGAGAAAATATATTTCTTGACGGAAAACATGAAATTCATATGTACTGTTTGAATCATGAATTTTTTATCAGTAAAACTATGATGTCAAAAATATCACCCTTTTTTATTATCATAGATAATAGAATATAAAGAATATTGGAAATGTAAAAAAGACATAAAATGTATTACACAAGTATAAACATGATATCTAACGTAAAAACCGAATATAAATCAACGCATATTAATCATAGTATGTGTCGACGGTTCATGGAAAATAATAAAAAAAAATTCTGTATCAGAGAGATTTATAACAAATAAATTATATCAAATATAATATGGTTAGAAAATATATAGACATTAAAATTTTCTAAAAACATATTTTTCCTATAAATTCTCCTACTTTTGGTATTATCATAACGGTAATGAACTAAAAAACTAAATGAATGAGAAAAAAATGATTATATAGAATGATAATATTCACTAGGTAAATCTGCAAAAAAAAATCCCTGTTTAGGGATTCTAAATGGTAGGATCTAGAGGTTTTTACCTTTATTAATGGTTCTGGGAGCAGATGATGAAGGATTAGGAAATGAAATATGTACTATAGGAGGAGTTGTTGTAGAGGAAAAATATAATTATCCATAAATAACTACTCTCAAATATCTGATTTCCTCAGTAAGAGATAAGGGAATAAAGATGATGTATTTGAGGTAAAGGTTATAAAGGATTGGTTACAAAGGAATAATTGTATTGTGGATGAGGATAATAGTACACAAGTCTAGATGTAATTCGATCAAGGATTTAATGATTGGGAAAGGCATATGAAGATACAATAATAGAGTTATGAACATGACGACATGTATTCAATAGATTTATAAAATCAATAATGTTCATGACTCCCCATTCTATGGCACTAAAACATCACCCTTATCATCCATAAACATGTTCATCATTGGGTCAATCTCTTTAATCATTCTAACATGCTCTTTGAAATCATGAAATACATGATGCATTTGATGATTCTCGTCCAATAATTTCAAATTATCATCAATAGCATGCTTAGTATATATTTGAAAGGTATAGTAATTAATTGATATAGAAATAGACTCCTTTTAATCATGAATATCATTGGAATACATGAGAAGAAACAGAAAAAAAAGTTTAGAATTATACTAATTTATGCCCAAGGTATCCTGGGGATGATCTGTGAGACTACCAGAAGCACTAGCAGATGCAACTTTGAGAACATCACCAATAAGTGTTCTCACTTGTTCAAAATCAATCACTGGAGGAGGAATAATACCATTATATGAATATAAGGAAGTATCCCAAAGAATATTAAGTATACCATCCAAGGAATCATCCATCCATCAAGCTTTACTTTATTTATTTTCAAAAACCTTTTAAAGGGGGAAGTGAGAACCGTGACAAGATTAAACACAAAACGAGATTACAGCTTTGTAGAAAAAATGTTTGATCCACCTGGAATCCCTCTCCCTAAACAAAATTTAGTGGATTGAATTTACATGTGAGTCTTGGTAGCCCTTAAGTATGCCTTCATACAGATTCTCCATGTTGCCCCTATCTTTTCCAAATTCCTCCATGTTGATCTTCCACATATTAAAGCCTCTTAGTAGAATTCGGGTCTGCATATCAATCCACTCACAAACCTCATTAGTGGTGGTGAAATGAGTCATTTTTCCCATCTTCATTAGAGCTTTCAAGTCCATTGATTCTTCTGCCATTTCTTTATCTTAGTTCATAAGTAAGTCCATCTTTTCCAGCACTGAGCATATCTGTCGCTAATGGTCTATAGTGAAGTATGACTCATGTTGTTGTCCAGGATCCTTTGTATCTATACCACTCGGGTGGTAGGCCGGGAAAAAATCATCCCCACCAGTATCCACCATGTCACATGATGGGTTGGGCACTATATGTAGGTTTCTCATAGATATGAAAGCTTTTTGGGGAAACATGACCTTACCTTCAGATATGGTTGTAGGAGGACTTTTTTGGTTGGAATACTCCTTCTTATGGTGCCCCCTCTGGTTGTTCTTAATAAAGCCCTCTGAATCGATAGTAGTGTACATGACTTTCCTTGTGGAGGAGCAGTGATATTCCTCTACAATGACCACTTCCTTGGATTCAGCTGGGAAATCCAAAGGATCTTCATTCTCTTCATGGGATGCTCCCTAAACTACCAAATAGTCCTTCACCTCTCTATGGATGCCCTCCATCCCATCTTGTTCTACACTGGCTAGGAAGTCATCCTGTCCCAACACTGTAAACCGGTTTGGATAGGTCATATTTTTTTGCCCAGCTATAACCTTCTCAGCCTAAGAAGGGATCACTTGCGGGGCCTGACTAGGCAGTTCAGAGACTCCTACCTGATGAAAGCCTCATCCCATAAAATTCATTGAGTTATTCTCTGGAGCCAAACTCTGAGAGCCCCCACTAGTTTCTTGGTCCCCGTAGACTCCTTCAATCCCCTCGGTAACCATGGCTGCATTTGCTAAAGCCTACTAAATTCCCATATCCACCTGAAGGACCTCCTCCACTCGATCACTACTACCACCATGTGAGCCACCTTCTAGAGACGTGAACAAGTCTTTCACTACCTCTACACTACAACCTGGAACTTCATTATAATTGGATACCACCATTCCATCACTCATGTCTGATGAAGAGACATAGCTCTACATTTCCTCTCGAATGAGCACCCCTAGATCACTCTTCAGTATATCAAACACCTTTTCAGCACTCGAGTATGGATTGTGGACCTGAACATGAATCAAAGAACCTAGAACCACAATACCAGGACTATGTCTAGGATCTACCTTCAGCAGTTTCATGCCAGCTTCTGGACCACTGTTGGCACACAGTGGTTGGTCTTCTATAGTTTTTTCGGTAGCTTCACCCATGCACAACCCCCTACTGCCAACTCTTGGATCCACAACCAGTAGAGTATCACAATTATTCCTCACTCGCTTTCTGGAAACAGAAAAATGGCACAATATCATGTAGATATTACTGAAGTCAAATCAGGTTTCATAAACTACAAGTTGATTGTGTCAACCCTCCCCCTATACTATAATCCACACAAACACTGGGAGAATTTTCAAGACATCACATTCCACACATAACCGCAGAAAAACCAGATGGCATAGCACCCATGTTCTCGAATCGGAGCACAAATAACTATCGACAAGATTTCCTACCATCCTCATGAAAGAGGGGTTCTGAAAAAGAAGACAGAGTTCCAGGAATCTTACCCAAATCGTAGCCATAGGGGAGTCCCGCTGCAAGTGGAATTCATACGACCATCGAAATAGATCGAAACGATGACCATCACAACTACGTGGGGCACTTGACCAAACTATAACCAGATCCTCCTCAAAACAGAATAAAATATAGATATGCCTAGAATCATGGAAACCCACTTTTTCTCTGTCTTTCTGATCCCAGGACCCATATGTTTTCTTTTTTTGTAGGAATCCACCGATGGATTCTACTGTTTGAAATGTGCAATAAGGGAGGGATTTAGCAAACCCAAAGCCCTGTTGAACTCCGACGGAGAGATCAAAATGTTCAGAAGGCTATTTATCTGATCTGGTATTTTAGGGCTAATATAAATCAGATGGAAGGAGGGAAGAAAAGTGGTATTTGAGAAGGGGATAAAGATGAAGCCATTCCTTGAACATTAGAAATCCCTCCCCTGATGGGGGAGGAGGGACCATCTCGGGAGCCACTACTGTCACCGGTGGGGGATGCCCTCACAATTAATTATGAATTCTAGCCTCGAAATGTACCACTTTTTAGGGAATCCATAAGATTATAAACATTATTAATATTTAAATTTAACTCATCATCTCTCAAAATTCCACTATAGAGATCACTGAATTTGAAATACCATCCAAGGAATCATTAAACTCATATCTCATATCAGCAAGAAAATAAATTTTTGAATCTAAATCATGTCCAATATGTTTATATTAAATTTCTATAGGCTATATGTTATTCATCATTTTTGGATGGATATATTGGATAAAAAACTGAAATGGATAACGAGCATTTTATTCGGTATGTTTTTTCAAAATTGTGGTTTGATTTCATACATTGTTCTGAAACTCAGACATTATCCTATCACCAAAAACAATTAATTCATCCTATGTAACCACATCCATTGGAACAAATAGAGGAGAAGGATTAGATTCATGTAGAGAAGGTCTCACGGAATAGAAATTTTCAATAAGACCTTCATGATCAACATAAGATATTATATATACCTTAATATCACATTTAATACTATATTCATGTTTATCATTCATGGGATATCTTCATACAACATCAGAAAAAATTCACTATTCATATTCCTAAGGGTCTATCCAATGTTCTATGAAACTGATGGAGTAGGTACCACCATGAATAAAAAAACTGAAACATCTTGATTTCTATGACCTTATGAACATGGAGTAGCCACTTTGTGATCAACACTATTAGGTACTTCTTCAAACTATGTATCAATAGTAGGGTTTATATTTATCGCATATTCCTTTAAAACAACATTAGTGGATTCATATTTTACAATGTGATCCCTAAGATATTAATGAGAATCTTGAACAGTTAACTGATCACTTCAAAATTCTTCCTCAATGATATCATTTTTTTTCTGTTCAGAGACATTATATTCCACAATAGAAATTACTCTCAACTCTTCACACAAAATACAATCTAAAACATCATGACTAGTAGAAAATAAACTGAAGTCAACATCATCAATGTCTCGAGCTTCATGGATAATCTCCACAGATGGGGAAATATTCTGCTCAAAAAATTCTCCCTTATTCTCTAGATGTATTAAAATATATTTTTCATGATTCGGCCACTATCATTATGAGATTCCGAATAACATACATCATCTGTAGAATCTTATTCATCCTTTTTTTTATTCCTCGTCATAATCACCACATTTATAGATATAGAACTTTTATATTGATCTTATTTAGAGACCTCATTTTCTTCTTCATCACTCTTCACTAACTCCCGTAATTTTGGAAAACTCTAACATGGACTAGGATACCTATTGGTGATTTGGAGAGAATGTGGGAGAAAGGACGTGTTCATTTCCAAAATTATATGATTTTTCATTTCCCACAATGTCTTAAATAGATTCTTCCTTAGATAAGTATTTCATTACTTCATCAGGCTCCAATATTAGATCAACTTGTTATTTATGTATGGTCGGATGATAAATTGGATTATATTCATCATATTACTTTTTTATATAAGAATCCAATTGTTTATTCCATGTGATCTATCGTATCTTCATTATATAACATGTATAATTGGACATTCAAAAACCACCACAATCAATCATAGACTCTTAATTAAAAAAAACAAGCCCCTTGGCCTTCACCGTGGTAGAAATTATATTTGGATATATAAACAAATTAGATCTGGATTATGTTATATCATATTGAACATAGTTCAAATATATATTTTAAGATGTTGATCATGTGAACTTATGTCATAATGAATAAGAGATAAATATCATGATTTTATTAGGTTGATAAATATCAATTTCTTGACATGATATATGCTGCAAGAACATATACAGAAGACTACATTCACCATTCAACTCTATGGCAACATGACTTCTAGATTAAATATTTCTTGTTATCACAACAAAGTAAACCTCATAAATTATCATATATCTATATTTATAATATATCCATGATAATCATCAAATACTACATTATGATTTAAATTTAGACACATAACCGATTTTCATAATGAAAAACAAAACACATGTAATTTAATCTGAATTTTACTGAAATTTACAACATCATTATAAAAAATACTATCTTCTAATATAACTCATATACCATATTTAGGTGAAATGGAATTTTATTTGACAAAAAATTCAACGATACATTATTTTTGAGAACCCTAAGTACAAAATTCGAACTCAAAAATAGCCACATTGAATATATTTCATTCTCGACAACAACAAAACAACTAGCACACTATGGGCAAACTATGGTAACTAGAGTAGGAACACTTGGACACTTCATCCCATTCTATAAAAATATATAATTAAAATGATAAGACACTAAATTTCACTTAATTCATGGCATTTAGAATAACTATACAAGCTCGGTCGAAGGTAAGGAGTGTGTTTGAAAATAATAAGGATAAGGGTAGCTCAGAGATTAAGAGAGATATGCATGTATCACATAGAAATGAAGTTATGTTGAGAATAGAGGTATTCCAATATAATATAAATTTTGATTTTAGTAATTCTAATGAATAATTTATAGTTGAAATCAACATCAAAATAGAAACAAAAACACACATCTGGTTTTAGTAAATAAAATAAACTGGGAAACAAACCTACAGTTGAAAAATTGAAAAATAAAATTATCTCAAAAAGGGAAAGATTAAACTATATAAAAACCCAATGCTATGAAAAACCCAAGATATAAAAATCCAATGTTATAAAAAACAAAAAGTATCACAAACCAACGGTATTTAAAACCAATGGTACAAAAAATATAAACTATAACAAAACATGAGAAAGGAAATGGAAATTAAACTTATCAAATATTTATAATTCGTAACTAATTTTTGATATAACTTATTCTCCTATAATTAAAAGAGTTTGTGAATATAATATCTATCTGATGTTTTATTCCAATAAAGTCATTATTGATATCTCCATTTTGAAAATTATCAATCAAAAATTGTTTTCATATAATAATGTGATTGTTTTACAATGAGATAAATGATTCTTATAAATGTTAATAGAACATGTGTTGTCACATTTTATAGGGACATGTTGGAATAGATATCCATTATCTGTTAGGTTGTGTTTCATCTAAAAAATTTGTTCACAAAAACTACATGTAGCTATATATTCAGCTTTAGTAGTAGATAATGAAATAGAAATTTCCTTCTTACTATAATATGAAACTAGAGACTTTTCTAATAAGTTACATGTTCTAGAGGTTATTTATTATCTAACACGGATCAACAAAAATCATCATCAGAATAACTTACAATATAAAATTTTTATATACTAGGGAAAAACAAGCCTAAATTAGTTTTAAATTTGAGGTATTTGAACATTCATTAACAGTAAGTAAGCATGAATCATTTGGGTCTTCATGAAAATGAGAACATATACACACACTAAACATAATATCTTGTCTACTACTAGTCAAGTAGATAAGATATTAAATCACACCTTTATATATTTTTGGATCAATTGGTTTCTCAGTTTAATCAAGATCAATTTTATAGGTGGTACTCAGAAGAGTATCACTACATCTAGTTCTATCTAGATTAAAAAATTTTAAAATATTTTTTGTATATTTACATTGGAATAATAAAATTCCTTCTTTTATTGAAAAAATATGAAATCCATGAGATAATTTGATTTCAACCATTTCACTCATTAATAATTCATTTTTCAATATTTTTTAAAATTCATTGCAAAGATAAATTCTGGATGATCAAAAACAATATCACCAACATAGATTTTTACTATTAATACAACATTTGAAATTTCTTTCATAAAAATTGTAGAATAATATAATACATTTTGCAAACCTTACAAAATTATAAAATTGATGAGACTACAATTTCGTGATCTATAATCTAGTTTTAAACCACATAAACATTTTGTTAATTTGAAAACATGATTTGAGAATTTTTTATTTTAAAAAACATAGGGTTGTTCTCAAAAACATCAACAATTGTAAAAACCATTTATAATTCACCCATTGATTCAATTTGATAATTCTTAAATTCTAAATGATATGAATAAGAAAGTATGATTCTTATCACATCATGTCTATCCATAGTTTAAAAGGTTTCTTCATATTTTATCCCTTCATCATTGCATTTACATTGTGAAATGATACTAGCCTTGATTCTAAATATATTCATTAACTCATCAATATTATAGATAAAAAACCATTTAGTTCCTATATAAAATTTTCCTTTGTTCTGTCTATAATATCCCATACTTATTCCCTTTCACAAATATTTAACTCTTATTGAAAGGCTATTACCTAGAATTCATCATTAATAGCTTCATTGATGTTTTGATAATCATAGTGAGGTAGGAATTATTGATGTTTAACATAGTTTTTAATAGAAGCTATAGTTTGAGTTCCTATATTTATATCACATAAAAATCTTCTAAATTATGGTACTTAATAGTTATAAAATTCTATAGAATGAAGGAATGGTCACTTCTATATACATTGCAATAGGTTCTGAAATTTTTTAAAATTCTTTAGAGATGAATGATTTTTTTGTTTATTTTACAGAAAAATATAATGGTTTTTAATTTATGATCAAAGATGATGAATCATTCTCAATGTTTTATAAGTATTTATTAGGATCATGTCGATTTGTATAATCAAATTTTACATGATCTTTTTATTCTATAGTTTTATTCTTATTATCGAAAACTCTATAGAATTTACTAAATATTGAATAACCATGAAAAATTATGTCATCCCATTTTCAATAAATATTATCTAAATTATCAATATTATAATGAATAAATACTTGTCAAACAAAAAGTTTAATGTAATTTACCTTAGGATTCACATTATTCCACAACTCATAATCTTTCATCTAACAGATTGGTCTAATTATGCTCTATTGGTAATATAATAGGATGTATTAATACATTCTTCCAAAAAATTGGTTGGTAGGTCATACTCATTAAACACAGTCCAAACTATATCTTGTATGTATTGATTTATTATTTAAATAAATCTATTTTTCTAGGGTATCAATTGAGTAGAAAAATTATGAGTGAACAAATTCTTTGATGAGAATGATTTAAAATCTCTATTTTTAGACTCATAACCATGGTCACTCCATAATATTTTTATCATAAGTCCATTAATATTTTCTAAAAACATAGCATACTTAGTAAATTATGATAATGATACAATTTTGTGTGATAGAAAATATACCCAAGATTACATAGAATAATCATATTGTAGAACATAAACATAGTTCGTCCAAATAATACTAGAAATTCATGAAGGTCCAAATAAATCCATGTGAACCATCAACAGAGGTTGTTCAGTTGAAACTTCATTCATTAATTAAAAAAAGTATTTATATTGTTACCATTTTTAATAAGAGTTATTGACATTATTAGTTAGTAACTCGAGGTTAGGTAGATTCCTAATTATCCCCTTACTAGTTAGACTATCATGTGAGTGAATGTTTTAATGTAATAGTTTCATATTAATAATCCAATATTCTTTATAATATACAATTAATCCTGGTACATTTTTAGAAACTAAGGGATTGAAATTGAAAACATAATCATTATCATTTTGTAAACTGGTATAAATTAAATTATTTTTAGAATCAAAAACATTACATGAATCAGTCTGAAACATAATGTAAAAATAATAATCACACAACTAAGAAATGCTAATCAGATTATACATTGAACAATAAAGATAAAAAAATTAGAAATTTAAACATTTTTTTTTCAAACTAGCTAGGATAATGATTTTTCTTTTTTCATTATCACCAAAGGTGACAAGCGCACCATCACGCATCAACAAGATATTAAATAATGAATAATATACAATCATATGTATTGAATATCCATTATCCATGTACAATAGAATTATATTATAGGTCATAAAGATATTTTCCTACAAAAAAATTTAAAATGATATGATTTTGGTACCCAAAACTAATTTTGTCTATAAATGCTGGTGAAAATAGGTTTGGGAATCCTGATTTTCATAATACGGTTCTATTAAAAAAATCAAAATATTCCAAATAAAATTATTATTAGTTCCATTAGAAACAGGTTTTGCAGTAGAGGTTTTATGAAAGTATTTAAGAACAAATTTATTCTTAATTATTCTCATCTGTACAGGTTCTTATCATATACAAGTAAACTATTTGGAAAAAACAATGGTTCATCAAATTATTTTAAATTTCTCACTACCGTATATAATTTTTCAATGTATTTATTTAATTTATCATTGGTAATTTTGAGTTAATTGTTATCCATGAGAATTTGAACATTTTTTCTTCTTTTTTATAGATATTCTAGATTTGTATTTATAGTTATAGTACGATATCTTTTTAGACTCTTGTAATCATCCTTTAATTCATTAACGGAATCTTATAAATGTTTTTGTATTCTAATAATTCATTATTTTACAAATTATCATCTTGTTTTTCATTATCATAAATATCAGACATATACAAAACGAAAGTGATAGAAATCGTGTGTAAAGCAGATACGTCACTAACTTAAGTCATAAATGAAAAATTTTATTTTTTCGACATTTCTTCAGGTGATGAAACAGAGTGACTTTAGCTATCCTTATATATAATCCATATGGATATCATAGGCTTACTGTATATTTTTTCATAGTATTCATATCTCTTTCTGTATTTTATATTTGAACTGTCATAATTTATGTATACATTTCTTTTTTACTAATAAAAAACAACATTTGTTGAATAAACAAACATTTATTTGAATTCTATATGTTAACATATTTTCCTTTATAGTTTTATTTTCTTAAAATATTTTTATTTCTATAAAACATTTTATACCTTCTGACTAGTTGAACTGTTTCTTTATCAAAGTGAGTAGTATATTCTCTATCACTTGATTCGAAAAGTTGTACCTTCTACTTTTCATTATTCCTTCTTTTATTGAGGAATAATAGCCATGAAATATTCTAATTTTGTCTTAGAATCCTCTTATTCATCGTGGTTTACCTTGAGTTATTCTTATTACATCATATGTATACCTATCAGCTACTTTACTGGTAATATACTAATATCCAAGGAGTCTCTAACTAATAATGAATTTATTATCCATCACTAAGGTAAAAAACTCAGATATCTAATTATCGGGTCCTTATCAGATAAAGGCTTTCCCAATAATCTTATTGTGTTGAGAGTCTCATTAATCCTGTTGTACATATCTGAAATTGTTTCATCATGATTCAGCATAAAATTGCCATATTTAATAATATCGGTATTGAGCCTCTTACCATTAACATTTGATGTTACTTCATGTGAGACACCTACAGTATCCATATCACATAGTTAGTTTTACATTCATAAATCATATTGGATTATTCATCACCAATGTAATATTATCAAGAAATATAGGCTTTCGAATTCATTATAATATGTGGCCTCAAATGGATGGTCCAATGTATTTCGAGAAACAATATGAAATTTATATTAATTTATTATGGAATACCATATTTCAAAACCCATACATGAAATATGAATATTAATTTTTATTTTCCACTAGAAGTAATTGGTCCTATTGAAATATGGATGTATGACATTATAAGAACATTCAAGACTATTATCCATATTAAAAGACTAAAAAAATACTAATAATTAACTGAAAATTTATAAATTCCATAAATTTTAAGTGATTTTATAAACAATTGTAACCATTGTTAAAATTATTTTAAAATCGTTCAACCTCCATATGATACAACATGTTGGTCCGAGGGAGTATATTAAGAGGGGGTTAATGGAGTACCTAATAAGAATTTATATTAAAAATAAATTATTTTGAAATCCATAAAATGTTTAAATATGTAACATTTTAACAAAATAATTATTATGATATAGATATTAATATTTCTAATGATTTTCCTAATGATATATTAGTTAAATTATGAATAATATATGATATTATTGAATCATTTCAAATAAATTTATATGATCAAAACTTTATATGAACACAAATTATGATAAACTTTAATTGTCTGAATTTGAATTAATTTTATGAGTAGTTTTCAGTTTTAATGTTGAAATAATGAAGAACTAAATTACAACACAAAGTATATATTTTCAATGCAAGGGGTTTAGTCTCATGTCGAGACATATTCCTTTCCACCAAGTTATCATAGGCCACCAAGAGGTTTATATAACATAAAATCAACGATCGAAAACCTGGATCTAGTTTTTCAACATTGATCATTGTTTAGGTAACATACGACCTCTTCTAAATATATTTTTGGGGTTATAATTAAATAAAAATGACAAGGTCCTCTACCACTCTTATTTATTTGGTTAAAAAATAAGTAATGTGTTTGAGAATATAATAAGTATATTATGGTTTAGTGTAGGATACTGGATGCAAATATGAAATAACATATACATCAAAATAATAAAATAGTATTAAATATAATGATAAAGAGTAATCTATATGTGTAGATTTAGATATGATTTGTCTATTACAATTCACCATGTGACTTTTGATTTGAATCAACAATGAATCTTTAGTCGAGTTCTCTAGAAATCTTCATAAAAATATAGAGCCACAACTTTTATTTTCTGACTAAAGAAATGAAACAAATGAGATGTTCTTTTACATCATTTGTAGAATGAACATAATATGTTATATTTTCATTATTTTGTATCAGGATCTGCACTTTAGAACTAGGATATTCAGTGAATCACAATCTTATTTTATACACATGTTTATTCTATCAATACATTGTTCTCTATATGAATAAGTATGTCTTTATCTATATTACACAATAAAGTGTGCTTAAATTTTATAAATAGTAGCAGGGATATCCAAATCAGATTTTTCATCGTACTACACATTAAGACAATCTATCTATAGAATATTTAAAAAATAGTCATTAAAATATTAATCAAAATTAAATTCGATAAATATATCCACTAGAGTACTGAAATTCAAAAATAGGTAATGTAATAATAATAATAAATATCTATTTGGATCATGTGGATTCTATCTAAGAATTATGATTCTCTGATGGTGTGACACAAGCGTTTTGATACTAGAGGTGTAAAGCCATGTTGTTATCCTACTCTAGAGGTGCGTTTCTGGTGGTGTCTTAGACAATTTTTTTTTATAGTTATGGTGTTGTATCATTGACAATGGTTTCATCTTCAATGGTGTCTTATTAATATAAATATTTATCTCCAGTTCTTATAAAATGGATTGATTACTATAAAATATTAAATTAATCAGTATTGTTAGAATCATGATTCTGAGATTATTAAAACATGGAGATCAATAATATAGATCCATTTAACACATAAATTTTACACAAACTGAATATCTATTTATTGATTATTTTTTAGAACAATATTATCAGTATTATCCCCAGTGTAAAAAAGATCAATGTTAAGTCATTTAACTCTTACGCCTCTGTGAATAGTCATTTGAACAACATTCCTCTTCACTCATTCCCAATTAATTTTTCTTTGACATTCGAGTATAATAATATAAATATCAATACATGAGGGGAATTGAATCCTGTTCAAATATGGTTGCATCAACCCTCTTCGTATAGATGAATAATTATACTCTAATAATATATTTTTATACTCTAGAAACTATATAAAAACATAAAATTACTCCAACAACATCCATTATGACTCCTATGATTAGATCCCACCACACATTATGAATAGATCACACATCACCCAATGAATTGAATCAATATTTACAATGAAGAGATTACATATTTCAACATATAATAAATATTCTTCTTATTTTATCTATTATAATATTTTAATAATATTTAGTAATATAAAATACCAATCTATAAATTTTTTCAAAAAATAAGTACTTTCCCAGTACAATAACCAATCATTATCTAAATCTTATTTTTATTTAACTCACACTTTATGGTAATGAATTTTTTCTATGTTTTATAACAACACTAGAATTGTAATTTGGAAAAATTTACTACATTAAAATGATTATTTACCTTCATAGATTAATAGTTTGAAAATAATGTTTTAATCATCACAACCAATAAAGAGAAAATTTCTACACCACTATAACATAATCCAATTGAAATAAAATATAATAAATATAATAAACATTCTAATATAAAAATTCATTTAATATAATAGTATTATTTCATGAATCAAATTTCATATATCTGCATAATCACCTTATTATAGGTCACCATGTTTGAATCATATAGTTACCAAAATCAATCATATCATATTTTTTCTACACTCTCCGTAGTGATTCATGAGAGTATATAGTTCCATGTGGTTGATACTAACATTGAATGAATATTTTCCAAATATAATAATAATTTGTGACACATGATTATAGAGGTGGAGTAATTTTATGAATGGGTAATTGACTTCATAGTTCCTTTTGGGGAAAATTCATAAATATATACATATTAACACATGCCTATTTCTTCTAAAATTTACTATAATTTAATGGATAAGTAAATATAACATTAAACGTTAAGAATGATTTATTAAAGTAAAACGTATTTCATCATGTTATATTACCTTGTTTTCTCATTATTAGTTTTACTTTAAATATAAAAACTAATATATAATTTTGACTACTATAAATTGATGGAGTTAAATATTATATAAGGACAACATATCATACATAAATATCTATTTTTGATTAAATATATAATAAATCATATAATATAGTGTTACTAACAGTTTAAATTATTATTTGATGATAGATGATGGTTTATCATGGAAATAAATTAAAAAATATATAAAACATTTATGTTTATAGGAATTATATTTGGTGATGAAACAATAATGTTTTGGTCACAAAATATATACTTATACACCAAGAAAAATGTAGTATGTTTTCAATTTTGTGCATTCTAATGTGAAGGAACTAATCCTAGGTGTTTCTATTTCATGTTTGTGATCTGGTGGTTGTGAAACACATGGATACTAGTGTGTTTTATTCATTGTATATGATGGAGTGTTTAAATTTTATATTATTAAATATCATTTCATTTGATATTCCATCTATATTAACTGCAAAACTTTGGTTCATAAAATTTCAAAATCCACTACGGTCTCACTAATTGGATGATACCTCAACAATTCTCCAACCATTTATTTTTTGTCTGCATTGTAGTTAAAAAATAATCATTGAAAACTATATATTCACCAATACATAGAAATAACGTATCCATACTATAACTATTATCCTCTACCCAACTCCACACTATATGAAGGATGATGAAGTTACTATGGTAATGTGTAAACCATAAAAATATGAGGAAGAATCCAAAAATACTATTGGGATAATGAAATAGTGAAATGAATAGAATATGATTCTATTTGAATAGTTAATGGTGGGGAATATTTCATTTCACTTTCATTGGTTTCATAGTGCCACATCACTAGAGAGAATAGAATAACTTTTAAATGACTACGAATAATTATTCCTTGATATTGTAAGGATCATTACATTTAATAACACAATGATGAATATTCATGAACATTTAACAATGATGTTATTTTCTCCACATAAATATGAAGATGATGAAATCATCTACATAGATGGAATATTTTATTCATTTTATCAATAGATTGATTCCTTATATTAATCCAAACTAAAACATTCAATTATTTTATATTCCACACCATTGAAATATTTTTATAAGTAATGGTAATAGAATATTATCATGTTAAAATAATGACTCATATGATCTACATGTGGAATCTTCTATGATCTATTAGTATAAAATAAATTTATCAACACTTTTATAATTTGTCACATCGGTTTTTTCTGTCTTTGTATTGATCCGGCCCATTAGAAATCCTGATCCTTTTCATGGGTATTTTATGTATGAATACTGAGTTTTGAAGTTTCATATATATCTAACGACTATAATTTGGGATCCACATTGCTTGTTTAGGAGTTTTTGAAGAAAGGGTGGTTACTTCATGATTTGGGCCAACTGTGAGCCCATTCCAAGTTTTAAAAACTGAATTTGTTTCTTTTATAACTATTTTGTTTTTCATCCTTTTTCACCCATTCAACTTACCACATGTCCTATACTGATATATTAAATTTATTTATCCTTTTGGCCCCATTAGAAATTCATAAGCCGGGCGAATTTTGGTTACCTATTTAGGTATTGGGCCAGCCCATGGGCCCATTTCCTGTTTTTAAAAAAATAATTTGTTTCATTTATATCATTTTCATTTGTTACTATTTTTCGGTGATTCCACCTCCCCCTCGAACCCAATAACCCTATCTTAACCCTCATAATCGATTTTACCTCTTTGGATCTAATGTGGGTCGCGGATTAGGGAGAAAATGCTCAGGAAACCCCAAATCATCCAGAATTCCCAAGGTAACTTTTATCATTCATAAATCAAACAATTCGTACTCTTTTAGCCACCAATCTTCTTCCACTGGTTCGTACTGACCATAGGAGTCTCTAAAAGAATTTTCAAGCCATTCCCTTTTCTATAGTGATTCAGATCTAATGGAAGACGAAGAGTTTTCTAGGATGAAAGGTGAGATTCCTTCTCCTTTCTTCTTCCTCTCCCCCCTCCTTTCATTATTTCATGGTTTTATATTGTAACCTAGTCTTGATCGACCTAGGGTTTTGTTATAAAATGTTTTTTATGGGTTTTATGTTTGTTTAGGTCTTGTATTTATAGTTTTAGGGTTTATAAACCTGCGGCGGGTGATTTCGGGTGTGCGTTTCAATTACGCCAAAGATATGAGGTAGGATATCCCTTGAACATGCCTTTATCATAGAAGTTTCATCATTTTAATATTATACTATACTGATATAAATGATTATTATTATTTTTAATCCTTTTTATAATTTTATTGGTGTGCAATGTCGTTGTTTAATCACTGTTATGTGAAAGGTAGTGTTGTTTTGTCATGAAAGTGCTCAACAAGTGTTTGTTTAAATGTTCCATTATCTTTTCAAAATATTTTGTGAGGTTTATAATCTGGTTTATGTTATTTTTAACATGTTACAGTATCTTGAATGAAAATATGACATTCAATTGGTGTTTTATTCATTTTCATGTACATAAAATAAATTGTTTTGTTTAAAAAGGGCATGACATGTGTTCGGTAAATTGCCCGGTTGGCTTTTATGTGTGATGTGTGATTTAAAAGTTATTTTATTGGATTTATAAAGGAATTTAAGAATAATAAATGGTAATTTTGGGTAATTATATTGATTTCCAAATTGTATTTTTTTACAAACAAGTGGGTTTTGATTCATAACATATTTTGGCCCGAGTTGCCCAAAAATGGACCGTTTCACATCTTTATGAAAATGGTTGTGTTTTGAATATGTAACCTGAGTATTATAAGAGATTTATGAATGAGTTTTGCTGCTGTAAATGATGTTTATACATATCCTTAATAAAATTAAAATGCATACCTTCATCAAAGGTTAGTTTTGAGAAAATGTTTAAAGGCCCGTTTGGCATTTCCTAGAAATGAAGGAGTGTTTTACTTGTATATAAAAAGTTGTGCAATTGGGATTGATTTATGGTCCATTAAATGATTTTATTAAATGTTTATTGGGCTGCCAAATATTATTTGGTTTGGTTATGATGTGTGTTTATAATTTAAAGAGTGTTTTTGAAAGAATTTTACGTGCAAAGCCTCAATACACTTCATGAAGTTGTTTTACCAAAATATTTAACGGTTTGTTGATTAGTGTAAGAAATGTGAAGAAATATTACGGGATGTTTGTGTTTTTATGGTTTTGGAATGGAATGTGGATGTGAAATTTGTATTTGATAATATGTGTAACTTGATTGAGCACTAAAGGAAATCTCGGGTATCTAGGTGGGAAGACGTGTAATAGTATGCTAGTGATTCTGTGGGGGTTAGCCCCTGTTTTACGTAGCAAGTTTGATGATGAAAACATTAACTAAACTATGATGATGATGATGATTGGGGACCACTAGGTTATGGGTATGTTCCGTACTAGTGGCTCGTGCACGAGAACAGATATTTATTATGGTTACTTTCACCAAGATACGAGGTACTTGGGGCTCACAACTAACTAGTGCCTAGGGGTATTCCCGTGACTAGTGCTCATTGGATATTTTGTACTCACCGTTGGCATATGGTGTGTTTGGTTGGTAAATTCATTACTATGTGTTATTTATTTGAATGTTAAAAATTATTTAAAGCAACCCTCTTGAAAACTATTTTCATTTTGAAGTTTCACCTCTTTGAAATGAATTGTTACTTGCATTTTTGTTTATTAAACATGTATGTTTTTTGTCTGATAATTATTATAGCATGGAACCTCATTTTAATACCATACTTTCAAATCTTGAATTAAAAACTATAAATTGAAGTTTCTTTTATTTTAAAGGAATGTGCATTGGGAATAGAATATCGGGCTATCCTACTGAGTTTTAATACTCACGCCTATAGTCTTCTTCTTTTTTTGGCCCTTGTGCAGGTTTCATCATTTGTTAGATCACCTTGGGTGAAATTTTATCATTGTGTTGGAGAGTTACTAGAAGTGTCACATGGAGTTAGTTGTTCATCGGTTTTGTTTAGTTGAGTTGTTGGTTTTGTTCTA
Organism: Viscum album; assembly: GCA_963277665.1. Taxonomy (NCBI): domain Eukaryota; kingdom Viridiplantae; phylum Streptophyta; class Magnoliopsida; order Santalales; family Viscaceae; genus Viscum; species Viscum album. Next base: position 1,727,463,933 of record OY728157.1, read on the forward strand.
ATTTTAGTTTCTTGTACAAATAATATTTAGATCAATTTTTATATAAATTCATTTTGGGTTGTCCGTTTATTTCCGCTGTTTGTTTTATTGTTTATATATGGGAAAAATCGTTCCCTTGTGTACTCTATTGATGCCCTTGGTGATTTTCACCATCCCGGAAGGATCGAGAACGCCTCTCGGGACTTGTCGCGGGCTGGTCTGGGTGACCGGTTCAGGGTCGACTCGGGCTGGTTCGTGACAAAATGGTACCAGAGGGAGGTTGGCTAATAGCGGACATTTTTTATTAGAGCACCCATGTTATTTTGGGGATGTCAAGTTAGATGGAGTAGGATTGTTGGGACTTGAGGGGTAAGTTCAAGAAGAGCGTCGTGAACTCTTTCTTATTCTAATCCTCAAGTTTCCATGGATGTCCGGTTTTATTAGTGTCTATTGTTCTAGTTGATTGTTTGGTATTGGGATATGACAATGGGAGTCTGACCAATGGCCTTCGTGAGCACACAGGGCCTGGAAAGCCATGTGGAGCTGGGGAATGGTCCTAATAAGTGTCTCTGTGTTGGTGTTGTGTTTGGCATATGGCCACCAACCATATGGTCAAGTCACCCACCGACACTAGTTCCCTTTTTTGGGTCTCTTGAACCTTTCTTGAATTATGAATTTTTTTTAATATCCTTGTGTGAGAATTGTGGAAATGGGGTTTAATGTAAGGATTAGATTTTGAAAAGTGAAAAAATGGGGTTTTCAATAATTAAATATAAGAATGGTTTTGAAAGGTTGTGTTTTTGTGAAAAAAAGGAGGGAAGTAGAAATGATTTAAAGGGATTGGATTATCCATAATCTAAACTTGTGGTTCGTTGAAATAAAATGTTTTGAAATTGTGAATCATTTTAAAGTGATTCTGGATCTTTTTTTTAAATGGGGTATTTTAGGATGTTAAAAAGCTTTTGAATTGGATAAATTAGTTTTGGCAATTAGTTTTGAACGGTTGGTGTTTTACTATAAACGGTATTGGTCTCAATGGACCTCGGATTATGATAATATACCTTGCTGAATTTTTTAAAAAAACATGGGAAGGGGTTGTTTGGAGTTTCTTGGTTATTTAAAAAGTTTTTAATAATGAAAAGGGGTAGGTTTTTAAGAAAATGGTTCTTAATTAATTGTGGTTTTTTTGTGAAATATGAAAATGTTTTTTAACTTGGTGGTTGGTGTTCCTTTTGAAGGTAAATTGTTTTTTTGAATTATGATGTTTAATTTTAGCCTTTGGTGCTTTCATGGGTTCTCGCATGCATGGTTTTATTTATATCTGGAAGTATGGCCTATATGGTATGGTGGTTGGATGCCAGGGGTGGCATGGAAATGTGCATGTGGGTGAGACTTGATGAAACACCATTGGTGAATGTGGAAACCCACCAAGTTAGTTTGATTTTTCAAAATTGTTTTGAGCTGAAAATTGTGGCATTTTTTTTAAAACCAATGGTTATGTGGCTTGATTTTTCTATGTCTTATAAGAGTTGTTTATTTTTTTAACTTCCATGTGATCTAGAATTCATACTCTTGTTCTATCTAGTGATGAGATCTTGTTGGTGGCTCAGTTTTGGAGTAATTTTCATTGGTTTTCTAAAAATGTGTTTGATGTTGTGATGTGGCCATGGATAGTTCTGCATTGGAAATCTTTCCTGCTGATCAACCTAAGGATTCCTATCAAAATTTAAATCCACCTCTTTTGATGATGCCACAACTTGTTTGTTGGAATAGAGAGTTGTTTGGGATCTATTGAAAGTGCTTCTAGGTCATGATAATTCTTTTGGACAGAGCAGTTGTGTTCGGTGATGTTGATGTGTTTCTTCATATTCCTTATCCATTATTCCCCTCGTTTAGAGTGAGATGGAATTTTTATATGTATCTATGAGTTCCTATTTGGATGAAGGTTTTTGTTTGGTGATCAATTGTGGTTTTTTTGAGTGGTGTGATCCTTATCACCTGACTACGGTGCAACAAATTCTTCAAGAATCAGGGATCCAGCCATAGGCCACGGAGTGAAGCATTTCGCACAGTCAGGAAATCAACAGAGGTGTGGAGTTCTAGATTAAGATCCTTACTCCTCTGTTTTGGTAAGTTAGTTACTATGTCAATGTTTTGGTTCCTCATTTCTATGAATTTCCCTTTGTCGCAACAACCGTGGTGGACTTAACCCCTCACACAGTGTCTATGGTTATTCCTTCATGGATGTGGGTTTTCAATCAATGTCCATGTGTGGACCACCTATAAAAATCAGGTGCATTCTTGGTGTTACCTATTCATATGGGGAGAGTTTTGGGTAGTTTCTTTGTTTCTTTTGTTGTTTCAGTGGCCAAATTATTGGGTCCGCTTCCCTCCCATCCCCATGTGATGGGGGTCCAGAATTATGCTGAATGTGTCGACCAAGTTATTGTCCCCTCCATTCAGAAGTGGGTGGTTTATATGTTCATGTTGTAACTCTATTAACTTGGTATAGTAGGTTTTTGTAGGAGGGTTTTTTTGGGCTAGTGTGAGTGAGTCCCAACTCTAGCTCATGTTCAATTCTTGTGTATTCATTGCTAGTTGGTTTCTAATGGTGGAGAGACCCACCATGGGACTCCTGGATTTTCATCCTAAGAACATTTATAGTGCTATTTGATTATTAATGGTGGGGAGTACATTCTGGAATCCTTAGGTGTTGATTCTTTTCAGCCGAAAAGTTTTATGGCTTTCCGGGGGCGGAAAGCTTTAATGGTGGGGTGAATTGTCACACTCAGTTTTTTTTCTGTCTTTGTATTGATCCGGCCCATTAGAAATCCCAATCCTCTTAATGGGTATTTGATGAGATGAATTTTGAGTTTTAAAGTTTCATATATTTCTAAACACCATGATTTGGGATCCCCATTGCTTGATTAGGAGTTTTTGAAGAAAGGGTGGTTAGTTCATGATTTGGGCCAACCGTGAGCCCATTCCCAGTTTTAAAAACTGAATTTGTTTCTATTATAACTCTTCTGTTTTTCATCCTTTTTCACCCATTCAACATACCACTTGTCCTATAATGATATATTAAAATTTATTTATCCTTTTGGACCCATTATAAATTCATAAGCTGGTTGAATTTGGGTTACTTATTTAGGTATTGGGCCAGCCCATGGGCCCATTTCCCTGTTTTTTAAAAAATAATTTGTTTCATTTATATCTCATTCATTTTTTACTATTGTTCGGTGATTCCACGTCCCCCTAGAAGCCAATAACCCTATCCTAACCCTCATAATCGATGTTACCTCTTTGGAGCTCATGTGGGTCGCGGATTAGGGCGAAACTTCCCAGGAAACCTAAAATCTCCCAGAATTGCCAAGGTAACTTTTATCATTCATAAATCAATCAATTCGTACTCATTTATCCACAAATCTTCTTCCCCTAGTTATTTGAGACCATAGGAGTCTCTCCAAGAATTTTCAAGCCATTAACTTTTCTCTAGGGCTTCAGATCTAATGGAAGATGAAGAGTTTTCTAGGATGAAAGGTGAGATTCCTTCTCCTTTCTTCTTCCTCTTCCCCCTCCTTTCATTATTTCTTGGTTTTATATAGTACCCTAGTCTTGATAGACCTAGGATATTGTTATAAAATGTTTTTTTGATGGGTTTTATGTTTGTTTAGGTCTGGTATTTATAGTTTTAGGGTTTGTAAACCCGCGGAGGATGATTTCGTGTGTGTGTTTCAATTACGCCAAAGATTTGAGGTAGGATACCCCTTGCACATGCCTTTATCATAGAAGTTTCATCATTTTAATATTATCCTATACTGTTATAAATGTTTATTATTGTTTTTAATCATTTTTATAATTTTCTTGGTGTGAAAAGGCGTTGTTTAATCACTGTTATGTTAATGGTAGTGTTGTTCTGTCATGAAAGTGCTCAACAAGTGTTTGTTTAAATGTTCCATTATCTTTTGAAAATATTTGGTGAGGTTTATAATCTGTTTTATGGTATTTTTAACATGTTACAGTATCTTGAATGAAAATATGATATTCAATTGGTGTTTTATTCCTTTTCATGTAAATAAAATAAATTGTTTTGTTTAAAAAGGGCATGACATGTGTTCGGTAAATTGCCTGGTTGGCTTTTATTTGTGTTATGTGATTTAAAAGTTATTTGATTGGATTTATAAAGGAATTGGAAGAATTATAAATAGTATTTTTGGGTACTTATATTTATTTCTAATTTGGATATGTTTTTACAAACAAGTGGGTTTTGATTCACAACATATTTTGGCCCGAGTTGCCCAAAAATGGACCGTTTCACATCTTTATGAAAATGGTTGTGTTTTGAATATGTAACCTGAGTATTATAAGAGATTTATGCATGAGGTTTTCTGCTGTAAATGATGTTTATACAGATACTTAATAAAATTAAAATGCATACCTTCATCAAAGTTTAGTTTTGAGAAAATGTTTAAAGGCCCGTTTGGCATTTCCTAGAAATGAAAGAGTGTTTTACTTGTATATAACAACTTGTGCAATTGGGATTGTTTTATGGTGCATTAAATGATTTTATTAAATGTTTATTGGGCTTTCAAATTTGATTTGGATTGGTTATGATGTGTGTTTATAATTTAACGAGTGTTTTTGAAATAGTTTTATGTGCAAAGCCTCAATACACTTCATGAAATTGTTTTATCAAAATATTTAGTGGTTTGTTGATTAGTGTAAGAAATGTGAAGAAAGATTATGGGCTGTTTGTGTTTTTATGGTCTTGGAATGGAATGTGGATGTGAAATGTGTATTTGATAATATGTGTAACTTGACTGAGCACTAAAGGGAATCCCATGTATCTAGGTGGGCAGACGTGTACTAGTATGCTAGTGATTCTGTGGGGGTTGGCCCCTGTTTCACATAGCAAGTTTGACGATGACAACACTAACTAAAATATGATGATGATGATTATTGGGGACCACTAGGTTATGGGTATGTTCCCTACTAGTGGCTCGTGCACAAGAACGAATATTTATTATGGTTACATTCACCGAGATACGAGGTACCTGGTGCTCACAACTAACTAGTGCCTAGTGGTATTCCTGTGACTAGTGCTCATTGGCTATTTTGTACTCACCGTTGGCATACGGTGTGTTCGGTTGGTAAATTCAGTAGTATGTGTTATTTATTTTAATGTTAAAAATTCTTTAAAGTATCCCTCTTGAAAAGTATTTTCATTTTGAAGTTTCACCTCTTTGAAAAGAATTGTTACTTGCATTTTTGTTTATTAAACATGCAAGTTTTTGTCTGATAATTATTATAGCATGGAACCTCATTTGAAAACCATACTTTCAAATCATGAATTTAAAACTATAAATTGATGTTTCTTTTATTTTAAAGGAATGTGCATTGGGAATAGAATACTGGGCTAACCTACTGAGTTTTAATACTCACGCCTATAGTCTTCATCTTATTTTAGCCATTGTGCAGGTTTCATCTTTAGTTCGATCACCTTGGTGACATTTTATCATTGTGTTGGAGAGTGACCAGAAGTTTCACATGGAGTTAGTTGTTCATTGGGTTTGTTTAGTTAAGTTGTTTGTTTTGTTCTAATTTTAGTTTCTTGTACAAATAATATTTAGTTCAATTTTTATATAAATTCATTTTGGGCTGTCCGTTTATTTACGCTGTTTGTTTGATTGTTTATATATGGGAAAAATTGGTCCCTTGTGTACTCTATTGATTCCCTTGGTGCTTGTCACTATCCTGGGAGGATCGGGAACGCCTCTCGGGACTTTTCACAGGCTGGCCTGGGTGACCGGTTCAGGGTCGACTCGGGTTGGTTCGTGACATAATTCGTATTTAGTGTTGTTTCCTTTTTTGTATGATGATTTGATGAGTTTGAATTGATTAAAGTTATGTATAGATTCTTATCTCAGGACAATTATTGATAATTATAGCATCAAAATATTCCAACATATTTATTAAATATTATCTAGTATTAATAATGAAAATATGGTGTTATATTAAAATGAATTTTGTTAATTTCAATCCCCAATGTCACTAGAAAAAGATATATTAGTTATTCAAACCATCTAGTTATTCACACACAATAATTCTACTATACATTCTAATTGTATGTGGATATGAGGTGTAGGGAAAACTCAAGAATGAGTGGTGAATCAATCCTAACTGAAATATTGAATGTCATATATAATCATAGGTTCAAATTATATTTACCAATAATTTATATACATAGTGTTGAAAACATAATAGATGAATTATAATTACATAACATAATGAACCATGACATTACTTTATTGTCAATTTATCATTATAAGCTTTGAAATGTAAAAAACATAGTTCATAAGTGAACTACAACATCATCCACTACGTTTTTATTAACAATAATCTTTCATATAAATAACATATATCATTAATTTATTCATAACATTTGGAAAATAAAAAAAGGAAAGGGTGATATCAAATGCTAAATATTGGCAAAAAAATGGATATAACAAGGATCACTTAAGAATAACATGAAAAATGGGGTTTGATAAGAATATTATATCATTTGAAACCATATCCCATATAGCAATGATCAAAATCATTATTCATGGATTAAATATTGATATTTCATACGACTTGAATCATAATTCAACAGAAGAACATTCTCCATGAGATCACAAAATATACATAATTATGTGGAGAAACATAATATTATAACATTATGAAAATTTATAAATATAAATAATTTCAATGAATAATTTAAATAAATGAAATTATTTCATTGAAAAACCTTTTTGATATGAAAAACAGGTCAATTCATAATATTATTGACATGAAATTCAAGTCCATACATATAATTATGTACATGTAAACATGGTTAATGATTATTATTCGGACATGAAATTTGGGTCTATGCATGAAGTTGTGAACATTAAATATGGATCATGTATAACATATTTACCACATAATTCATCCATTGTTACCCAAAAAAATTTAGGGTCATATAATATAAATCTCATCTGTAACATAATTGAAATAATATAGTTTTGCGCCACATTGACATTAAAAATTCAACATCACAAAAACCATAAATGTAACTGGGACTCATACATATTTAATAAAGACATAGAACATTTAAATGAAACATGTTTCATTGGAATTTAATCATTTCATTGTAACATAACCTATGTAAATGAAATTGGATTCAAAAACACATTTGATCAAAATTATACTTCATCAATTGAATGGATAATTTGTTTTCAACAAATAATATCCTCAATAAAACATATATATTTGTTTTGTTTTTTATGTAAATGAAAGACCATAAAAATATATTTGAAACACTTTTGAGTTAAATATTATTTCCATTTTTAAATAGGTTCTTTATAATATAATAATTTAAAAAATATAAAATAAAAAAATTTCATTTAAAATAACCATGGAAACTTGTTGAAAATTTTCATATAATTGATCTTTTCATAATAATTTATCTTTTAAGACGTACACATCAAAACAAATATTATTTTAAAATTATCAATAAAATATTAAAAATACATTATTTGATAAATAACAATATGATTTGAATTAATAAATTTTAAAAAAAATAAAAATGTGTTAAAAGTAAATAAAAAACATTTGGAATATTTAAAAAACCATTTTTAATAATTTTTAGAATACAAATATATTTTAGAGGAAATTTTTTTCATCTAATGGGATAAATATTTTCAGTTTTTTCATTAAAAATAATTTATTTGGCTCTTGAGTACATAAAGAGAGGATAATTTATAGAAAAACATTAAATTTTAAAAAATAAAAAGAGGAAAAAAATTTCAATAGATTCATAAGAGATATATCCCATGATTTACTTGCCAAAAACCGAATCGTAAACAATCTCGATAAATAATGAGATTTTAGATAAATCCATTCCACATTGATAAAATATGAATAATAATCCCCATGAATTATAGAAAAACATAGGGATATTTAAATCCATATAACTATCATATTATGAATCCTGAATTTTATTCATGAAACTATATTCTATTAAAAATAAATTATCAATAAATATAGTTTGTATCCCATGAAAATAACTGTCTAACAAAAACCCCTTACCATTTTGGTATATTTTGAATCATAAGTCTCCTAAAATAATAAAATTAAATGAATGATTAAATATGATGAAAATAAATAATTGTATGATATAAAATATCAATGGGGTAGAATATACAATAAAAATAAAAAACATGTTAGGATAATGGAATATTTCACAATGAAGTAAAATTGAGTTGAGAATCCATTAATGCTTTGGTAAATATTAAATCATAATCCCCATGGAAGAATAAATTCAAAAGAAACATTAAAAATATGTAATAAAAATAAATTCATGTTATAAATTTTAAATGGGTTGTAAATATACAACATAAATTAATATATCAGAATAATAAGACGTAAACCTAAATGAATAAAAATTGAGATAATACACACTTTCCTTGAGGGTTGAATTCCTTCATATGAATTCGAAACTAAATTATAGTTAATATATGATTAAAACAAATATACAATTGAATTATATAAATATAACACCCTATATTATTTATTTATTATTTTCACTACATTTTCACTAAATGTTTGTTAAAATATATTTACATTCTGATAATTGCATCATTTTACACGTTTGAATTGCTTCCGAATTTTTAGAACGTATAGAATTATAATGGTCCCAACAACCCCATAGTTTTAATAATTATATATATATATATATATATATTAAATATATTAATTATATACATATTTATATGCATCAATATATTTTATATATATGAAAATTAGTTACAACATTCACGGTGATAGTAGGCTATATGTACACATGAATGTTGTTTCCATTTTCTAAAAATAATATGGAAAGAAAGTTAAATGATAATTCACCATAACAAATCATATCATATATATTAATTAATTATTTCTAAAATACAATCCATTTCAAAAGAAAAAGAAAAAAATGACATCACCTCATTGAAGTAGTTGTTTACACATACACATGAGCGATGTTAAAACTTTTTTAATGATTTTAAGGTAAGAAGGTAGGTGTGATATTATTATTAAATAATTATAATTATATCATAAATATAATATTTATATGTAATATGAACCATTATATATATGATTTATAATCATGGATTGAATGTGGAGAAAATTGGTTCATGATGCACAGTATGTCATACACATGATTGATGATTTTGTTTCCATTTTGATGGAGGATAATATGGATATGTGATATTAAATTATAAAAATAATAACTTAGTAAATGGAATATACTGATTTTTTTATATCATCATTGTCTGATATTTTAAAAATTTATTATAATAAATAAAAAAAATCATAATTAAGCACTATAAATCTTATTTGGAGAACCTATTTCGGTTTTCAACTAAAGCCTTCACCATAGGTATTAGTAATGAAACCATGTAATATAAAATGTTTTTAGGGATGTAAGAAATATATATAATAATCTATTTGATTATCTAAAAGGTTTTTAATGGCTAGGAAGAAGAGGACATGACATGTATTTTTATATGTGGTGGAGGGAACCAACATGGATAAAAATCTTAAATTTTCCAAAAGTATATAAAATGATAAATTAATTTCAAAGAAAATAATTAAAAATGACCATATGTTCAAAAAATTTAAAGTTACAGGAAGAATTATTTTCATCAAATATTATTAATAAACGTTTGGTTGTAAATTATATCCTTATCTTTTGTTTTATGCACTCGATAATCCCATTTTATCCCTAATTATGGTAATTAATGTTTATTATTTTTACTATATGTTTTTTATATTATTTTATTTGACCATGATACATAATTTTATTTATTGAAATTCATATTATGGAATAAATTTTATCAAATTCAATTCAGAGAACCCACAATAGTTATGACAAATAAGTTTTCAATACATGATTTTTTTTAGTATAATAATTTTTATATATTAATTAAACATTTTATTAATTATAATGACTTAAATTGGATAATTAATTGGGTATTTGAACATTTTTTACTCATTTCAAAACAATATGGCACATTGTAAATTTTTCAAAAAAACATTCTAATTTTTAATAAAGATCATTATATTTCACTATTCAAAATAATATTAATATTGTGTTAAAATTATGAAAAATTAACTATAATAATATTCAAAATTTTGATACAAAAAAGTAAGAATATTTTTCAAAATACAATTTATGAATTAAATGAAAAATATGGTTTAGAAAAAATTAAAAAAACATTTTGGGAGGGAAATTTTTTTTCAATGCACATAATGAAATTACATAAAATTATGTGCTTATTCATCAAATGATGTATTTATTTAATACAATCATAAAGAAAATTTAAAATGTAGTTTTTAGTAACCATATATCCAAATTTAACTTCTATAATATAAATATCATATTAAATAAAGACATTTTAATAATATTTCACCTTCCATTTAAACTAGGTGTTCTGTAAAATAATCATTTACAAATAAAATACATTTTTTTAAAAGATTTCACAAAATCTAATAGAGTATTATTATCCACCATTTAACATATTTCATAATCATAATTACAACTAATTATTTATAATCATGGGATTAGAAATTGAAATTATTTTATGGAAATACAAAATCATGAAAGGGGTCCACAAAACATTATATAAAAATTTCATATGAAAATAAAAATATCACCTAGAATAATAGATAATTATGTTTCTAAAGAGGAGAACATTAGTGGGATTTGAAAGTATTTACATGTAAGTAAATTAAGGTCCATATAAAATTTATCATACAAAATTGAATGATCATGTCATTGTGTAGGAAGAAAAAACTGTAAACCATAGGCATGATTAAAATACAATCATTTCACCAGAAATGTATGTAATAAGGAAACATTTTTTCATGATATTTTTTCTAATGTTAATTAATACATATGGGAAGATATATGTACCTGAATTTATTCCATTTAAAAATAACATTCACATACATTGGTTTAACATCAATATAATTCAATGTAATTTCCTAATATAAGAATTGAATATTAAAGACAAGTCACTCATTCCCGAATCAATAAAATTAACATCCAATGGATCATAAGATATACAAAAATATAGGACTTTATTAATCCTATATCAATTTTTAACAAAATAATTGTTTCTCAAAAATTATCTAATATGGTTAAATATTTTGAATTTTGTTTTTAAATTTCAATGATGACAACTACTAATAAACTTATCCCATTCCATAAAAAAATATCCATAAGTATTCAATATAATATATACATCATAAAATTTCCCCCAAAGATAAGAATTATTTTATCTCACATCCGTACATGATCGACAAAACAAGTATAATGAAATAATTTAAATCCCTAATAAAGTACCATACCGATATCTATATACGTTATTAATTTCTAAAATAAATTATTGGTAAAATAAAAATTAATAAAATAGGTAATTTTTATTTTATAACATAAATATTATCATGTATTAATCAAAAACATTTCAAAAGGATGCATGGGATTAACCTTGAACCTATAGATGATCATATGTTGTTTTATAATGTCAAATGTGAATTCATTATTCTTGAATTTTTATAGAGGGTGAAAATCGATGCAAAAAACACACCATATTAACATTAAGGATAATAAATACAAATTGTTTTTGGATTATTCATAAAAACACCATTATTAAATACCAAACATTGTAGTTAAGGGTATGTTTTACACATTTATCTTTATTCAAAATCCTATTGTGACTACAGAAGTTGTTCTTGTATCCTTTTATTTAGTGGTTATCGTGGACTTCCTTCCTGAATAGTCTGTGGATTTTTATATTGATCCTCATAATTCCAAAATTCAAAAAATATATTGAATTAATGTCTCGATGGTGTATTATATTGATCACGCTCTTCAATAATATTATCCATTAGAATTTAAACATTACTTCTACATTATTTTTATTAACAACCATCTTTCCCATGCAAGAAAATCTACTTGTTCCATTTAGGAATTTATATGAGTTATCCATCCATTTTTTTTCTAAAATTTATGGTTCTAAAAAAATTTCATCCCTCTATGTAATATTCCACCAGTGCATCCCTGAAACTCAAAATTACATTATTTAACATTAGTGAAATGATAGTTTCACGCTTCCTTTTCTACTTTTAGTTCACATTAAAATATTTCTTCAAAACATAAAAAATATATTATATACAATTACATTCAAATAAATATATTCCAAAAAATAGTTAATTTACATATTATTCATTTAGAGAATATTAAAAAACATGAATCAAACTATGAATTTTATATAAAATTTTCCTTGTTGGTACTAATTGATTTATCATCTATTACCTTAATCGTAGGTAATTCTTTCATGATTTTTGTCTGTAAAATAAGAGGGATGTACATACTAAAAATTATCAACATAAACTCATTCCATTCCATTTATTAAATTTTATCGACTTCCTATATATTATTTATAAGACTAAACTATTGATATACTTCAACTTCAAAATGATAAACATCTTGGTAGAAATTTTCATAACCTTGGAAATGATGAAAGGAAAATATATATTCCATTATAAGGAATAATATTTCTTCAAAAACTGTGATAGAAGTACTATAGAAGGAGGTTGTATTTTTTCCTATAATATATTGAAGGGAATATTTCTATCATCATGTAAGTATTGTGAGTTAAACATTACCCATGATAAATATTTAATATTTATATGGTTGATTGAGAATAATAACAAAATATTAAATCCTATCATCAAAGTCATTTAGTTGTATGTGTGGATAATAATTACATTATATATCACATAGATTGTTCAAATGGTTCCATTCAGAAACATACATTGAAAAAAAAATTATTTCATGTTGTGTTATACAATAACAATAATACCAATGAATCATTTATAGGATGTTTACATCATGAATAGTTTTTTACAACTTTTGACACATTATGTAATAATTGTTTTATTCATGATAATTATCTACTCAAACCCATCTCTATTATTTAAAAATAATTATATAATTTACAAATCATATCTATTGGTGGTGTCAAACATGGTGTGAATCAAGGACCATTATCATGCATCAGATGATGATCATGTGAAATCCCAATGCACCATTTTATAAGCTTTTACCCATTAGTAAATTTTTTCATTATCTACAAGCACTTATACTATCAATATTTAGATTTAATGTCTAATAAACCACTCATTATATCATTCAACTAAATTAAATTTTATATTCTTATACATTGAACTCTCCATTGGGTTATAAATACAATTTTCTCATCCAAATTTATAATGGTATTATAAAATTTGTATATATACAAACTATAGTGGACCATAAATTCTATAAATAGATGTAACATCATAATAAATGAATATTCATTACATAACATAAAAATCCATTCTATAATCATATAGGAATAATATTCTTGGATTCATAGACACATAAACAACTATTTCATAGGTGTACCAAGTCATCTACTAATAATTTATTAAACACTTGTACCCTTATTAGATATATTATATGTAATTCCATTATTTTTAATCTATATAAGTGGATCACAAAATAATGTTATTTTATATACACTAAATGGGAAATTAAGGTAGTTATAAATGATCAAATAATAATAAGTTGAGTATAATGGTATCCAAAAATGACCATAGCGTATTAATAAAATATTAGGTATATCAAAGATCTAATCATGAGTCATAGAATAAATCATCATTGATTATAAGACATGAATAATAATTGAACAAAAGAAAATGGGTAATTACATAATAACCTATACATTGGAATGACCCAAATCATAATCTTATATCACATTGAACATATATAAAAATAAATTAGTCCACTCATTAATTTAAGGACATGAAATTTTTACATTTCATAAACACATATAAATGAAAACTCTGTACATTATTTATATAATATACATGAAACTGGTATTTTTGGATCTACTTATGGACATAAAAATGAAAAGTATGCTAATTATTATAGACATGAGAAATTGGTACACACATGAAACTGTGACCTCGAAATGTGTTCCATTCATAACATAGTTACCTTACAGGTAATCAATTTTTACTATTTTCATTAGATGGATTTAAAATTCAATTCCCATTAATCACATAATGATAATCATATATATGGGTGGAAATAGATCATGAAAATTTAATCATATAATTAGCCAGATAAATTAACTATGTTTCATAAAGTTTTCATCATAACACAACTAGTGGAATGGAAATGAATTTCAATAACATTTCCTAACTTCGTCATAGAATAACTCTTAGAAATTATGTGATTGATAAAAATCATATATAAAAATCATAAAATATCCAGATAAAGGATAAAGATGTTATAATTTTATCATATGACCATTAAATCATAATCATAAAATAATGTATTCATCGATAATGAATAGGAACACTAATAAAATATCATTTAATGATTCTTCCAGAAAATATCAGGACCATTTTTAATTATATTCATTTCAGTGAAACAATTTTAAATATATTAAACAATAAATTTTCATTGGAAATAAATTTAAAAACATATATTATATGCCATTATTTTTTGAGTTATCATTAATGTGGAAAATGTCATTCATTTCATAAAACATAAAATAAATATTCCATAAAAATTTTCGGTGAAAAGTGAAATGTACCTTTTCTATACAGTGAAATAAATATTTTTATTAATTTTAATTAATAAATTGATCATTATTAAAAATGAATTTAATAAAAAATTATAGAATAAAAAAAATTCTTTGAAACATATTTATTAATCCATGAAAAAAGAATTACATCATTCACGGAGATTGAAATGCATACATATGTATGAACATAGATTCCATCATCTTGATTGATTAAAAAAAGAAAAATATTAATTCACCTTTTGAAAATAAATTATATATCATATATATTGAATAATTCTTCCCTTATTAAAAACCATGTCAAAATAAAATCAAAAACCTATCACATCAATTTATAATGGATTTAGTCCACAAGTACGGATGAGACACATTATCGCTTTTCAACATATTAGAAAGTAAGATGGAAGATGTGAAATTTTATTTATAGATGTATAATTCTATCAAAAATATTATAAATATTTTAAAATTAAATTTTTTTCCATCCAAGTGAATATCACATTGAAAATAAAAAATGTTGATTCGTGTGGTGGTAGTTCTCCAAACACATGATCGATGGTATCATTTCCCATTTGTTGGAAGACGACATTGGTAAATGTTGTTATTCCAAAATTATAATATTAGTGTATATTTATGATATATATGAAATTATTTAAAAATATTTGAGGCATATTTTATTGTTTTATAAGAGTAAATATAATGAAAATTTATATTTAATGACTATACATCTTCTTTAGTGAACATTTTTGGTTAACAAATAGTGCATTCTTATGAGAGTTTCACAGTCAAAAAAGGCCTCTATGAAGTGCGAATGGATTAAAATAAGTTATTTTGGTGGGTATAGGCCCCATTAATATCTTCATTATTAGTGTCTTGGAGAGTAGAGTATATTTAATTTTGTATATGTGGGAGGGAAACCACTAGGAAACCAAATGGGTATTTCAATTAATAAAGCAAAATAAAAAAGTGATTCCAAAGAAAAATGATTACAAATGTACATTTATTCTATGATAGAATATTATAAAGTCAAATTATAGTCATTCAATAGTTTTTGAATAACTATAATTGTAAAACAAACCCTTCTATTTTAGTTTTACAACATGGTAGACAAGTGTTTACCATAATCAGAATAATTAATTTTAATTAATTTTAATATTAATTATGAAAATATAATAATAAATTGATATATAATATTAATTATTCTTATTTCAAATCTATTATCCATATTTTTAGATTAATTCATTGAATGCTTAGAATATAATTTAAAATTCAACACACAGACATGAAGGAAACAATTATTTCAATAGAAAATGTTGTCATAAGTATAAATACTTGGAAAACAATTTTTACATGAAATTAACTCCATTAACATAAATTGGATTAATTATTTTATTATTCAATTAGGTCTTAAAAAAGTAAACAAAATATGGAACATTGTAAATATTCTAATCAATAACACAATTTTGTTTAAAAATATAAGAAAACACTATTCCTGGAATAATTAATAATTTTATTGAAATAAAAAAAATTATTCTAAGATATTTTTGACATGTCAACCAATATTATTTATTCTAAAATTATTTTTCTAATAATGTAAAAAATATTATTTTCATTTATTTACAAAAATAAAAACAAAATATCAGTAAATAAAATATTTTTGATGCACATATATATATCCCTGAAAATAAAATTATAATTTATACATATTATTTATTAATCTATATTATTAATAAATAATTTTAAAAATGTGGTAAATAGTATAAAATGAAATAAATTTAACTACTCAATCATAACCTTCATGTTAAATAATATTATTTCAATTGTATATTGGGCTTCCTTTAAACTCTTTGTTGTGTGTAACACAATCTATTTAAGAAAATATGTTTTTATAAATAAAATTCATAAAATATTGGGGTATTCCATTTTCGACCCATTTATAAATTACATCATCAAAATATCTACTTATGATTTGTAATCAAGGGTTTGAAAAATTAAAATTCCATTATGGTAAACTCACAACGTAAAATAAGTGAATACAATATCTTCTAAAATAGGAAGAGTTAGATAAAAATGTCATATGGAATAACCTCTAAAATGGTTTCCAGATATAATAACATTAATGGGATGTGAAAATATTTACATGGAATAAATGAAATTATAATAAATCCTTGACCATATTAATGTGAATGATCATGTGAAATTTAATGTTAAAATCCTAGTAAAACAATTATGTGATAAAATATCGACAATTATTTTAAAATGAAGGTATCGAGACTACATTTATTATTTATATTACTTTTAATAAAGTTGATAAATTTATATTAGATAATATTATTACATAATTTCATTGCATATCATATATGTTATAACATCTCTTTTTATGCTTCGCTCGATTTATACATCATCGCATACTCCATAAAATGAATTTTGAAGATGAAACTTTCATTTCTAAAATACTATTATTTCTATTTTATTGGTACTAAGATTCAAAAAATGATTCATATTTGTCTTTAATATATCTATATATTACCCAAAACAAAAAAATATCAAAACTTATCCAATATATATAAATAATATTAATTCAGTTCTTAAACATCAAAAAATACTCAAAAAACATAACTTAAACCAATCCATAAATAGGTAACCATAACATTCCTAGAAATAATTATTTTCTAAAATTTAATCCCAAATATTGGAATCATTTTTAATCACATCCTAAAATTATCAACCATAAAACTATTCGGAAGTTATTTTAATAAATAATCAATTCTCATAACAAAATGTATATACCCAAATCATTTCCAAAATAATGTCCTGATAAAATAAAATATGATTGTAAAAGATGATTCCATGATTATTCCATGAATATGATTCTAGATTAGTAATAATAAAAATTCATCTTGGTTTCATCCTTATGCTGAAATATGATCATTTATTGATTCATAATTTGACCTGGTAAATCTTTTCTATAGAATATATGTAGAGGAATATAATCAATGCATAGAATCACAAGAACAACCCCTTAATGGAAAAATAATAATATTTTCAATCTATTTAATCTTAAAAACACCATCATGAAATTCTAAACTCTTAAGGGGTGGGTAATTATTCCCTAATTATCATTATTCACCTTATATGTTGTGATTGAATAATATTTCCCATTATATTTTATATTTATACATTTTGATGAATAATCATTAATATCAGAACATGGAAAAGTAAATTCATTCATATAATTCCCCATAATTTTTCATTTACAGGGATAATGTATCGGTGGTGTATTTTTTTGAACCATATCTTCAATACATTAATTTACTAGATTTGCCACATTATTTCTATAGTTATTTTCTAAATGACCTAGTTTCCCACACATGGAATACATTCATGATTCTTTTAGTAATTCAATTGAGATCTCCTTAGAAATATATTGGAAAGTATGAGGTTGAAATGATTTCTTCTCTCCATGTGATATTCCACATGGACTTCTAATAAATTCCGTAATCCTTAACTTAGAAGCAAAAGTGTGAATGTTTCCATCATCCATTTCTAGATTATTTGAACATTCAATTATTTCATTATATCTTCTAAAATCTATTACGGATAATATATTTATAATGAATGGATACAAAAAATTGATTATTTGAAAAATTATGATTTTATGGAAGATGATAAAACCATGTACATACCTTGCACATATTTTATGATTTTCCTTATATGTAATAATGGATTTTTCATCATTATTGTTATTATAAATGAATTCCTTCACTATTTTCCTATATAAAATAAAATGTAATTACATTCTAATAATAACCAATTAGACTCATACAATTCCTAAAATTCATTTTTATATTATTTCTAAATTTACTAACAAGATACATATATTGATATACTTCTCATTTTAAGAGATAGATGTATATGAAAACTATTTCATTATCTGTTAAGAGATGAATTGAAAAAAACGACTCCATACCATTGATACAACTCTCAATATAAATTTGATAAAATTTCCCATAGAATTATGGTGGATTTTTTCTCATAAAATATTAAATGTCATGTTTCTCCTTACATGGTAAATTAGTATGTTCAACATTAACAATTTTACCACTTATATCATCAAATAGTTGACTAATAAAATTCCCAAAATATTTTGTATTATATTTCAAGCCATTTTGTTTCACGTGAGGATATTCATTAAATTGGTAGTAGAATTCATTATTCACATGATTTTTTTGTGTTCAAGGCATTGATTAAAACCAAAATGATGTTGGTAGAAACAAAAATCATAAAAAAGAAAATAAATTATAGTATGCATGAATTAGGATATATTAATTTTAATATATGAGACCATAGGTTTTACCTTGATCATTCATTATAATTATCTATCAAAATTTGTTATGATGGTCCATAAATAGTTTTTTAATTTAAAATATACTATTCTAGGAGTGTCAAGACTATGGTTTATCAATTATAATTATAGTAATTTCGATGATGATTGAGTCAAAACCCAATTCACAGTTTTTATATTTATTAACCCTTGGTATGTTTTTTCCAGAGACACATCAACATGTTGTATATAAACAACAATTTTATTACATGTAACCCACTTACTCTATCATATAATAAAAGTATTTTAGACATTTTCCGTTCCATGAAAAATCCATAAGGATCCTAATAATATTTTATAATCCGAGTTTCCAATGGATAACTATAAATTACATTGTAACAAAATATTGTGACCCATATTTTCCTTATAAATAAATCACATATAAAAAATTTATATTCATTACATAGCATATTGACCCAATTTAGAGTCATAGAGGACTAGTTTGCATTGAATCATAGATGCATATAAAATAGTTTCATAATTTAAGTACATCATCTCCAACTTATTATTCATAACATGAAACCTTATTTGACATGTCATATATAAAACATTTCCCCATCACATATGGAAATAAAAATTTGTAATGTGTTAACTCGTATTTTTAGCAAGGGTAAAAAATTGAGATATCTATGATCACATAAGCATAAAATGGGAATAATTTTATAGTAACATGATAATAATATTTGAAAAACATACCCTATATATCAATTATCATTGAATTAAGTCATGGAAAAAATAATTGTTTTCCATAGGCCCTCAATTAAAGATAAATAAGAAAACATGACCCATGGGATCACAATATATAATTTCTAATTTAGAAAAACATAATACCATATCATTGTATATATTTACAAATAGAAACTTATTCATACATTAGGTTACGGACATGAAATTTTGTTCTTATATAAACATATGGATATGAATACATGGTCCATACATAATTTTATGGACATAATATCCTGATCCATGAATACCATTATAGACCAGAAAACCATTCCATTCATATTTTTCTTAACATGAAATCCATGTCCACTCAGGAAATTGTGAATGTGAAGTTAGGTTCAGATATAACCTATTTAACACATTATTTATGCATCATTACCCAATTCATTGGAGGGATGTATAATTTGTTGGCTCACCATTCAAAAAATTAAAATCATAAGTATGTTCTTCATAAGATCATTAAATATTCAACATTGAATATCCTAGTTAATATATATGGTTTGCCTAATCATTTCATCATAACATATCATTTATAAAATAAATGGGTTTCATTAACATTTCATAATTTGATCATAGTATATCCTATGCGAAGGAAACTCGATTCATAAATATATTTTCATAATAATCATAAAACCTATAGTTAAGATAATGATGGTATAAAGAGATCATATCCATAGTAAATCATAGTCATCCTATGAGGATTTTACTTTTATTGAATAAAAATACCATAATTAGATAATTGAATAATTTTTGGGGAATATACCCTTTCCATTTTGAAATCAGTTCGTTAAAATATTTCAAAATCATAGATATGAATTTTTTTAATAAAAATCATGTATAACATAATAATATTTTTTTAATAGATTAGAATGTTAAGGTAGGGGGAAATTTTATTTGTGTAATTTATTTTAAAATAAATATTCATTTTATATTTTATATAAAATATAAAATATACCACTCTCTAAAAAGGAAAAAATGATTGCAGTTTTATTTTTATAATTCATGGATGGTTAAAAATGAATTGAATAAATATTTTATGAATGTTAAAATAATCATGAAATTGATTTTTGAATACATGGACATTGAAGAAAAATGATTTCATTGAGGCGGGAAATAGAATTGTTTTTTCTATAAAATATTTATTTTGAACTCATGGGTATATAATTATAGAAAAAAGAATGGTGAAAATATAATT
The DNA here is from genome assembly GCA_963277665.1 of Viscum album. Lineage (NCBI taxonomy): Eukaryota > Viridiplantae > Streptophyta > Magnoliopsida > Santalales > Viscaceae > Viscum > Viscum album. Next base: position 1,727,484,913 of record OY728157.1, read on the forward strand.
TCTTCAAATAAATAGATGTTAATAGAATTAATTTGTTTCATCAGAGATATTTCATAATATTTGATCAAATTAATATTTATTATAAACAATCCTAATAAAAAATGAGATCATATCATAAAACCCATAAAAATTTCATATTTTTTATATAGTAATCCTAATGAAATAAATAACCATATAATATTATTTATATGACCTAATTTTTTTAATAATAACCATAAAATTAATTTCATGGTCAGTATATACACCATACAAATAAAAAAATGGTGAATATGTAATGTTTCCAATGGGATTAAATGTGAGATTAAAATACCTTAACACATTTTTGAAATGTGAATTATAATCACCATGAAGGAATGAAATTATTTTAAACTATATTTATCAAGAAAATATATAGTTAAATCATATAACATGTCGGTGGGGAATTATATACACCAATCAAAGGAAACATGTGGTGAATATGTAAAATATCCCACATAAGTATTGTTAAATGAGAATTTATTCGAAGTTTGTTAATTGATTAATCAACATCCCTGTAACGCCCCGACACCAGTTAACCAGAGTCGGTGCATTATTACATAACATTGGAATGATCACAAGAGAAATCAAATCTCGAATGACCGATTGGTTTAGTAGCCTTGGAAACACTTGATATATTCATAAAGATATACATCACATCATAATGTGAAAAACTAATACAACAACATATTGTCTCCATATTCCACACTATTATCCCCTCATAATATCCCTACAGGTCATTCATAATTTGCTTCTTCACATCCTGGGAAAAATAAAAAATAGAAAAGGGGTGAGCTCAAATACCCTGTAAGGATAACAATATAGCAGAAACATTCATAAATAAGAATAAAAATTTAAGGCAATGTATAACTAAAACAAAAGCCTTTTAAAATTGAACTTCAACATAGTATTGAAAAAAATAAAATAATTCCATTTACTTATTCACATGGATATTCTACTAATAGAATAATCAAATGTAATATCAATAACCACTTTCATAATGATGGAATGCATAATGCCATACTATCATAACCACATAGCCAAGGCCTCGTGCCAAGACTACAAATAAGATTTTTCATAGGCCTTGTGCCAAGACACTAGTCTGTCTCATGAGACCTACCAATGCATCGAGGAGGTATAACGGGCTCCACCTATCACATATTATGTCTAATGCATTCCCATATGAAAGGGTTTAAACATAACGTAAACATCCATATTAAAACTATAATACTAAATGTCAATACATTCACCATAAACCATGATTGGTATAAAAAATATCACATCCATAGTCAAGCATATCACAAAACCATCAATACAATATATAAGTTTTGTATCATAATAAATCAACATCAAATAAGCGTAAAATCCATCAAAGGATGTTGACATAGATGAAATCAAAACTCTTTTTAGAGAAATACCTCTTTCTATTTTGATATCATTTATGTGTCATATATTTATAAAATAAAACATTTACATCGAAAATATTCTTATAAGTTTGTAAGGGAAGCTTTGACGATTTTATAATGGTGGAAAATAGCTGCACCTGTCGTATAAGTTAAAAAAACATTTTTACCTTAATTCTGTCGAAAAGGTTAAAAAACACCTTGTTTGGAAAACAACGGAAAGATTCCATTATAAAACTATTATAAAAAGTCAAAAAAGGGTATAAATGACTTTAAGCCATATTCTTTTAAATTTTAAATTTTTTTTGAAATACATTTTTAAGAAACATGGATGTGGATGAGAAAGAGATCCCAGTATATTATTACGTATAAACAACCTTAGATAATGAAGAGATTGTTAAATAACACTTACCTTGTACTTTTCCTTGTTTGGGGGTAGGTTAACCTCCTGTATAATGGTTAAATAATTGTTATTAAATTATACAAGAATCATATACATTAATATGATATCATATATGATCTTTTAACAATGATTTGTTAATAATATCCTAGTATTATAGTTGTTTCGGGTGTTAACTTACTCGTTTTCATTTATATGTTTACTTACATAAGCCATGTTTGTAATGGATATGTTGTATCTTATTTATATCCAGAATGATATCATTTCCTTAAAAATTATTTTTAAATCATCAAATGATAATTATACTTGAATGGATACGATGGAGAATGAATCTCATCGCGTTCGTGGAGACGGTAGTCTGTACGTACGGACGAGCGACAATATAATTCTTTTGATATTAAAATAATATATAATTTGATGGGATATCATATATACAGAATTATTATCATGTTATATTTATTATTTACAAGAATTATAAATCATTATTATACCCATCCAAATAATAATTTATTGAATAACAATTACACCACGACGTGGAGACGGTAAGCCGTACGTACGCACGTATGGTGACATGTTATTCAAATGATGGATAGAATAATGAATATGGTTTTACCATATATATAATAACATCACATTATATATAATATACTGGAGTTATTATTTTATAATGGTAATAACAAAGTAATAAGAAGTGGAAGAAGAAAGGAACTTGAAAAAGGGTGGTGAAATCATTATCTCTTCTTCGGGTTATTCCTTTTAATTTGAACAAAAGGGCTCCTTAAGATGGCTTTATGACTAAAGGAAGGCCTCTAGGATGATTTTAGGGATGTTGAGAGAGTATTTTGACAGATTTTGGCCGAACCAAAAGGCTTTGAAGGTGTGAGTTATTGAGAAGGGAGAGTGCCCTTTTATAAGAGGGGTGAGGGGCACCTTTAGAATAGCTAGAAATATTATTTTATAATAATTTTATAATCAGTTTATAATGGATCCAAAGTGGATTATTTAAATTTTAAGGTGGGGATAGGTTTAAAACCACTCAACCAATAGAATTTAGACAGGTTTGGGTCATTATACTAACCTTATCTTTAAGTATTAACTCTTAGTTAATTAGTTTCACTTTTACAATGTCTCTTTGTATTTTTATTTTATATGGTTAATAAACATACTATATACATCCAAGAGACACCCAAGTTGTCCAATAATGATACACCTACCATGATATAAGTCGCTTGGCCGAACCTTAGATTTTTTTGAATTTAATATCAATTAATAATATAATATTTTTTTAAAAACTCTTTTATGTTAATTTTGACACTATTCAATAATTGGTTTTTGTAAAAATAATAACATTATGATTACTTCAAAAACAGTTAATTAAATCATTACTAACATGTCATATTAACCTAGGAAATTAGTTTAATTCATAAAAAGTCTAAAATTATATTTATTTGGGTATCTACAATATCAATCATTTTAATTTTTACTATTATGGTGATTACTGCATCACCATTGTGTCATATTTAATTTAAATTATTTAATGTCTAAAAATTACAAATAAAATACCATTATTTAGGAAATATTTTTAGATTTCTAATGAATATTTATAGTCGAAATTCCAACATATATAACCCTATATATTTTTTTTTTCTAAAAGATATATTCTTGTGTCATTTTTGTTTTAATTTTAACTTAATTAAAATAAAGTGCCCCTATCACTTACAAGTGGCACCATGGGGTACCAAAATCGACCCAAAGATGCCCATGGTCGAATCTGTATCAACCAATAAGTTTAGGACACGTTATAGGGTAATTTTTTATTATTATAATATTATTTTTTAACCCTTATTTACCAGATTTACCCTCTAACCATGGTAAATAAAATATTTACCGAAGTAATTATTCAAAATGTCTAAAAATAAAAGTTTTCTATTTACACAATTTGGAAATCCTGATTCCAAATATGGAATCCATTTTTCCAAATTCAAAACATAGAAGTGGCAGAAATTAATTTAAAATTAATTCCTGTTGTCAAAACAAAAACTTGTTTTTAAGATATAATAACTGTCAAAAGATTGATACTTGTTTATGTTCGGTTTAATTGTGAAATTATTTCTAATGACCAAAATTTTATTAAATGGTAAAAATATATTCTAAATATGCTTTAAAACCACTCAAATTCATAATTTATCACTATTAATTATTTTGATTGAAAAAGTTGTTTTTAATTAAAATTTAGTAATTTTCACTATTCATCAAAATATTAAAGTTATCCGAAAAGTACCAAAATTTCACCTTAGGATAAATTTGATACTCCGAATCCAAAAATGAAGTCCATTTTGAGAGATAAAATTTATAAAATTTAAAAAAGTATGTATTACTATTCATAATGGCTAGTTTGATCGGTTGTGGTGTTTGTTAGAACTCGATGTTGCGTACAACACACGCTATTGCATTATTTAAAGATAAATGTACCGTAGAAGATAGGGGTGTTACATTTTCCCATCCTTCAAATAATTTCGTCCTCGAAATTTCTAGAATACTACCACATGAAAAGACTCAGGTGGTTCTTCATCATAAGTTCCTCAGGTTCCCACGCTGCCTCTTCCATCTTATGGTTTCTCCACAAAACTTTTACCAGATGCGTCGTCCGGTTTCTCAGTACTTGTTCTCTCGTATCAATATTCTTGATGGGTTCTTCGCAATAATACAGATCAGGTTCCAGTTCTAATTCCACATAGGTGAGTACATGCGTTGGGTCAGGCATGTATTTTCTCAACAGAGAAACATGGAACACATCGTGATCTTTGGAGAGACTTGGCGGCATTGCCAATCGGTAAGCTACAACCCCAATTCGTTCTAGAATTTCTAATGTTCCGATGTACCTGGTACTCAATTTACCTTTCTTACCAAAACGTATGACTCCCTTCCATGGAGATATCTTCAGGAAAACATGATCACCGACTTGAAATTCCAAATCCATCTGTCGATTATCAGCACCGCTCTTCTGCCTACTTTGAGCTTCTTTGATGTGATTTTGAATTACATTCACCATTTCCATCGTTTCATCCACCAGTTCTGGGCCTACAAGTTTTCTTTCACCAATGTCATCCCAACAGGTTTGTGTGCAACATCTCTTACTGTATAACGCTTCATATGGTTCCATCTGAATACTCGAATGGAAGCTATTGTTATAGGAAAATTATATGAGAGGTAAATATTGATCCCACATACCCAGAAAGTCATGTGAGAAGGATCTCAACATGTATTCTAATGTTTGAATATTTCGTTCAGATTTTCCATCCGTTTGAGGGTGGTTGGCAGTGCTCAAATGACGTTCTGTATCCCGTGATTTCTGAAGACTTTTCCAGAATCTTAAAGCAAAACGGGGATCACGATCAGAAACAATCGATATGGGTACTCCATGAAGTCTCACTACTTCATCAATATATAGTCTTTCTAGACGTTCCAGTGGTAGATCATCTCTTATAGCATGAAAATGTGCTGACTTGGTACGACGATCAATAATAACCCATATTGCATCGTTACTTCTAGGAGTCTTTGGTAGTCCCATGACAAAGTCTATCGTAATATTGTCCCATTTCCACTCTGGTATGGGAAGAGGTTGCATGACTCCTCCAGGCTGTTTCCTTCTAGCTTTCACTTGTTGACAAACCATACATATTGACACAAAATCAGCAATATCCCTCTTCATGTTTTCCCACCAAAAATTTTCCTTCAAATCTCTATAAATTTTGGTGCTCCTAGGGTGTATAAAGAAATTTGAACTATGAGCATCATCCAACTATTCCCTTTTTAGATCAGGTATATCGGTAACACAAATCATCTTCCTGAATTTCAAAATTCCTTTTTCATACACAAAGTCTCTCAATCTCCCATCATTCACAACTTTAATATTCTCTTGAAATTCTTCATCATCGGTCTGAGAACTCTTAATACATTCTAGTAAAGATGGTTTGGCATCCATTTGAAAAATCATTGATGTTTCGCCTTCCCTAGTTATTCCCATGTCAATCTTCACTATATCCATGATAATTGGATCCCTTTCAATTCTCATATTGTTGAAAACTCCATGTTCTTTTCTTCTCAAAGCATCTGCCACCTTGTTTTCCTTCCTCGGATGGTAGTGTATCGTACAATCATAATCCTTGAGTAATTCAAGCTATCTCCTTTGCCTCATGTTGAGTTCTTTTTGTGAGATAATATACTTCAAACTCTTGTGATCAGTATAAATCTCACATTTTTCACCATAGAGGTAGTGCCTCCATATCTTCAAATCAAAGATCACAGTTGCTAACTCGAGATCATGTGTAGGATAGTTTTGCTCATGAATTTTCAATTGTCGTGATGCATAGGCAATAACCCTATCATTCTGTATAAGGACACAACCAAGTCCTTTTTTCGATGCATCACTATAAATAATGAACCCACCATTCCACGATGGTAGAGTCAATATAAGAGCATTGAATAATCTTCTCTTCAGTTCTTCGAAACATTTTTCACACTCTTTTGTCCAAACCAATTTAACCCCTTTACATGTGAGCTTCATTAATGGGTTAGCCAATCGGGAAAAATTCTGGACGAAACGTCGATAATAACCTTCCAAACCAATAAAACTGCATACCTCAGTTATACTCGTAGGAGATGGCCATTCTTGGATTACCTTGGTCATAGAAGGATTAACATATATTCCATCATTAGAGACAATATGGAAAGGAAAATTAATCTCTTGAAGCCAGAATTCACACTTGCTAAACTTCCCGTATAATTCATGTCTTCTCAGAGTCTTCAGGATAATGTGTAAGTGACTTTCGTGATCTTCGTAGCTTTTAGAGTATAACAATATATCATCAATAAATACCACCACAAATTCATCGAGATATTCCTTGAAAACTCTACTCATCAGATCCATGAATATAGAGGGTGCATTAGTCAATCCAAAAGGCAATACAGTAAACTCATAATGCCCGTACGTGGTTCGAAATGCTGTCTTCGGAATGTCTTCCTTCTTCACACACAACTGATGTTATCCAGATCGAAGGTCAATCTTTGAAAAGTATTGAGCTCCATGCAGTTGGTCAAATAAATCATCATTGCGAGGTAGGGGATACTTGTTCTTTATTGTTATAGAATTGATCTCCCTATAGTCGATACATAACCTCATAGATCCATCTTTCTTTTTAACAAAAAGAACAGGGGATCCACATGGAGAAACACTAGGGTGAATAAATCCCTTATTACTCAATTCCTCTAGTTGTTTCTTTAGTTCAACTAATTCTACAGTGGCCATTCTATAAGGGGTCTTCGATATAGGCCTTGATCCAGGAATTAAATCAAGGGAAAACTCAACTTCTCGTTCTGAAGGATGTCCAGGTAAATCGTCCGGAAATACATCTATATATTCATTCACAACAGGTACATCCTCTATTTGAACATTACCTTCCTCACCCATAGTCAATTCATCCTCTTCCTCCCCAATAATTGAATTTAGTTGAGCTACTGGTGGTGGATCTAGATAAGAATTAGGTGGTGATGATTTTGCTCTAAAGATAATGTGTTCCTTATCATCATCATAAAAAATAGTAACCTTCTTCTTCTTACAATAAATCTTCGCATCATAGTCAATAAAGCCAATCCATACTGAGGATTATATCAAACTCAATCATAGGTATGACGATGAGATCAGCAGATAAAGAACATTTATGTGCTCTAATGGGGACTGATTCACAAAACTTTATTGCAATGATACTTCCTTAGGAGTTTTAACTAAAAACTCCCTTATTAAATCAAATTGGAAGTATCTAATTTTTGTAGCAAACTGGGATGATTTGAAACAATGTGATGATCCAGAATCAAATAATGCATTTTCTAAACTTGAGGAAACCATTAAATTACCTGCCACCATGTCTTTCGGAGCTTCTACCTCAGCAGTAGTGATAGCAAAATCTTGGCCTTGATCCCTTGGCCTTTTCTGAGGTAAGTTCCCCTGATGATTAGGACATTCATTGGCATAATGTCCCATCTCCCTGCAATTGTAGCACTGAACATTGGTAGCTTCCTTCTTCCCTATGCAATCACGAGCTTGGTGGCCTTTTTCACCACACTTGTAACACACACCCATTCCCTTCAAAAAAGTACTGGGGTGTTTCTTCCCCCATTTACCAAAGGATGGATATTCAACCTTTCCTTTCTTCCCCTTATTTCTATTCACAAATTGATCAGTAGATCTCTTATACTCTTGCTTTGCTTTAAAGTCATAAGACTTAGATAATTCTTTTTCTGTATTGATAGCACATGAGACAATGTCTTCGTACGTCGGGAAGGATTGTGAGACTAATGCTCGACAGGGAAATAGTTTTAACCCATCAAAGAAACGATCAATCATACTTCTTGGGTTACGTATATAATCTCTAGCATACCTTGCTAACCTTGTAAAGTTAGCCTCATACTTTGCAACATTCTCATCCTCTTTTTGTCTCAGACCCAGAAATTGCCTTTCCATATCTGCTCGATAGTCACGAGGAAAGTATTTTTCAAAAACAAATATTTTAACTCCCTCTATTCCATATTTTATAATTCATCATCTTCCTTCGTTTTTTGAATCAATGACCACCATTGATCAGCATCTCCAGTGAGGTGGTAAACTGCCATGATAACTTTTTCCCTATCACTACTCCCCAAAGCCTGAAATATTTTTTCTAGGGAATTTATCCACTTCTCAGCTACTAATGGATTTGTAATCCCATTAAACATTGGTGGTTATTGCCTCGTGAATCGATCTAACATTGATCCTCCACGCTGCGGATCATGGTGCTCCATACGGGAAAGGTTATTATTCATAAACTAAGTGAGATGTCCTAGTATGGTGATTAGCTGATCGGCACCAGTTGCATCTCCAGCTCCACTATAATTATCATGAGCAGGAGGGAAATCCCGACATTAAGTGCATGCATTGATACGATTTCCATTTCTTCCACTAGGCGCCATTTATAAACAATGGCATAAACTAGATCAGTTTATGAATCAAAATAAATAATCCCAAACATATATACACTTAACATAAATTGAACTATTTATGGATATAATCCATAATCATAAAAAATGTTTTCATTGAGGAAGTATATACTCATAATCTTTTCATAATGATTTGTAAAGATAATGAGAGTTATCCTACACATATCCCCCGGGAGTGTCGTAACCAAGAGTGCAGCAAGGCCCGTTGTCGTGCACCAGTTCCCGTTCGAGTCTCGCTTAATGTGGTGTTTTCGGGTTTTAACCCTAGGTATATTTGTCCCAGAGCTGCCTCTACCTGCTCGTATCTAGATAGGGATATATTGTTCGGAAAACTCACAAAATCTCTACAATACCAATATTTTAGAAATTTCTTCCATATTAATCCTCAAAGTCCATCTAAGGTCTGTGTGCTCTAATCAGAGTTTATCTAAATCTAGCTTCCAAGGTTTGTACTAAACCTCCCTTTGATACCAACTGTAACACCCTGAACTCAGTTACCCAGAGTCAGTACATTATTACATAACATTGGCATGATCACAAGAATGGTCAAATCTCGAATGACTGATTGGTTTAGTAGCCTTGGAAACAATAGATATATTCATAAAGTTTTACATTACATCATAAAGTGAAAAACTACTACAACAACATATTTTCTCCACAGTCCACACTATTATCCCCTCATAATATCCCTACAGGTCATTCATAATTTACTTCTTCACATCCTGGGAAAATTAAAACATAGAAAAGGGGTGAGCTCAAATGCCTAGTAAGGATAACAATATAGCGGAATCATTCATAAATAAGAATAAACATTTAATGCAATGAATAACTAGAACAAAAGCCTTTTATAGTTGAACTTCAAAATAGTATGGAAAAAATAAAATGAAATAATTCCATTTATTTATTCACATGGATATTCTACTAATCGAATAATCAGATGCAATATCAATAACCACTTTCATAATGATGGAACACATAATGCCAGACTATCATAACCACATAGCCAAGGCCTCGTTCTAAGACTACAAATAATATTTTTCCAAGGCCTTGTGCCAAGAAACTAGTTTTTCTCGTGAGACCTACCGATGCATCGAGGAGCTATTGTGGGATCCACCCATCACATATTAAGTCCAATGCATTCCCATATGAAAAAGTTTAAACATAACATAAATATTCATATTAAAACTAGCATACGAAATGTAAATACTTTAACCATAAACCATTATTTGTATAAAAATAGCACATTCACAGTCAAACATATCACAAAAACATCAATACAATATAGATGTTTTGTATCATAATAAATCAACTTCAAATAAGCGTAAATTCCAACAAAGGATGTTGACATAGATGAAATCAAAACTCTTTTTAGAGAAATATCTCTTTCTATTTTGAAATCATTTAAGCATCATAAATTTTTAAAATAAAAAATTTACTTTGAAAATATTCTTATAATCTTGTAAGGAATGCTTCGATGATTATATAACGGCAGAAATAGGTGTACCGGCCGTATAAGTTAAAAAAACATTCTTACCTTAATTCTGTCGAAAAGGTTAAAAAGCACTTTGTTTGGAAAACGACAGAAAGATTCCATTATAAAACTCTTATAAAAAGTCAAAAAAGGGTATAAATGACTTTAAACAATATTATTTTAAATAGTAAAAATGTTTTGTAATAAATTTTTAAGAAACATGGATGTGGATGATAAAGAGATCATAGTAGATTATTACGTATAAACAACCTCGGATAATGAAGAGATTGTGAAATAACCCTTACCTTGTACTTTTCCTTGGTTGGGGGTAGGTTAACATCCTGTATAATTGTGAAATAATTGTTATTAAATTATAAAAAAATCATATATATTAATATTATATCATATATGATCTTTTACCATTGATTTGTTAATGATATCATAGTATTATCATTATTTCGGGTGTTATCTTACTCGTTTTCTTTTATATGTTTTGTTATGTAAGACATGTTTGTAATGGATAGGTTGTATCTTATTCATATCCAGAATGATATCAAGTCCTTTAACATTATTTTTAAATCATCAAATGATAATTATGCTTGAATGGATACGATGGAAAATGAATCTCATCGCGTTCATGGAGACGGTAGTCCGTATGTACGGACAAGCGACAATATCATTCTTTTGATATTAAAATAATATAAAATTAGATGTTATATCATATATAAAGAGTTATTATCATTTTATATTTATTATTTACATAAATTATTAATCATTATTATACCCATCCAAATAATAATTTATTGAATAACAATTACACCACAACGTGGAGACGGTAAGTCGTACGCACATATGTATGGTGACATGTTATTCAAAGGATGGATAGAATACTGAATATGGATGTACCATATTTATAATAACATCACAGTATATATAAGATACTGGAGTTATTATTTTATAATGGTAATAACAAAGGAAGAAGAAGTGGAAGAAGAAAGGAACTTGAAAAAGGGTGGTAAATCATTACCTCTTCTTCGGGTTCTTCCTTTTTATTTGATCAAAAAGGATCCATAAGTTTCCTTTATGACTCAAGGAGGGCCTCTAGAATGAATTTAGGGAAGTTCAGAGAGTATTTGGACAGAGTTTGGCTGATCCAAAAGGCTTTGACGGTGTGAGTTAATGAGAAGGGAGAGTGCCCTTTTATAAGAGGGGTGAGGGGAACCTTTAGAAAATCTATAAATATTATTTTATAATAAATTCATATTCGGTTTATAATGGCTCCAAAATGGATTATTTAAATTTTAAGTTGGGATCGGTCGAAAACCACTCAACCAATAGAATTTAGACAGGTTGGGTCATTATACTAACCTTTTCTTTTAGTATTAACTCTTAGTTAATTAGTTTCACTTTTACAATGTCTCTTTGTATTTTTATATTATATTACTATATACATCCAAGAGACCCCCAAGTGATCAATCAATGATACAAAGATAATGATATAAGTCTCTTGGCCGAACCTTAGATTTTTAGGAATTTAATATCAATTAATAATATAATATTTGTTTTAAAAACTCTTTTATGTCAATTTTGACACTATTGAATAATTTATTTTTTAAAAAATCATAACAGAATTATTACTTCGAAAAAAGTTAATTAAATCATTCTTAACATGTCATATTATCCTAGTAAATTAGTGTAATTCATAAAAAGTCTCAAATTATATTTATTTGGGTATCTACAATATCAATCATTTTAATTTTTCACTATTATGGTAATTACTGCATCACCATTTTGTCATATATAAATTAAATTATTTAATGTCTAAAAATTATAAATAAAATACAATAATGTAGGAAATCTTTTTATATTTCTAATGAATATTTATAGTCTAAATTACAACACATATAACCCTACATAAAAATTATTTTTCAAAAAGATATATGCTTGTGTCATTTTTGTATTCATTTTAACTTAATTAAAATAAAGTGTCCCTATCACTTACAAGTGGCACCATGGGATCCCAAAATCGACCCAAATATGCCCATGGTCGAAAATCTATTATACAATAAGGTTAGGACACGTTTTATGTTAATTTGTTATTATTATAATATTATTTCTTAACCCTTATTTACCAGATTTACCCTTTAACCATGGTAAATAAAATATTTACCGAAATAATTATTCAAAATGTCTAAAAATAAAAGTTACCTATTTACACAATTGGAACATCTTGATTCCAATTATGTAATCCCTTTTTCCAAATTAAAAACACAGAAGTGGCATTAATTAATTTAAAATTATTTCCCGCTGTCAAAACAAAAAGCGTGTTTTTAAGATATAATAACTATCAAAAGATTGATACTTGTTTATGTTTGGTTTAATTGTGAAATTATGTCTAATGACCAACATTGAATTGAATGGAAAAAATATATTCTAAATATACTTTAAAACCACTCAAATTAATAATTTACCACTATTAATTATTTTGATTAAAAAAGTTGTTTTTAATTAAAATTTAGTAATTTTCACTATTCATCAAAATATTAAAGTTATCTGAAAAGTACCAAAATTTCACCTTAGGATAAATTCGATACTCCGAATCCAAAAATGAAGTCCATTTTGAGAGATAATATTATATATTTTCAAAAAGTTGGTATTACTATTCATAACGGCTAGTTTGATTGGTTGTGGTGTGTGTTAGAACTCGATGTTCCGCACAACACATGCTATTGCATTATTTAAAGAGAAACATACTATAGAAGCTTGGGGTGTTACAATCCCCATGAATGAATACAATAAATATAATATTTCAATGTCATTAATAATAAAAAAATTAATCAAATAATATGTCTTTTGTAATTATATACTCTTGATTGAATAATATGGGTGCATAACAAAACACATGTCTCAAAGAAGACAATTAGGTATCACAAACCCTTAAATCATGTCTAGACATAATTTTAATTCATTTAATAATATTTTTTAATGAATTTATTATTATTTTAAATAAATTATATTAAAATAATTTTATCATATAATATTATTAGTTATATTTTTAAACTAATTTATTTACAGATCATTATTAAAATATCTATTTTGATTTCCAATTTCTTCATTTTACATGAATGTTTTGATTAGTTATTTAAATAATTTTTCATTTATTATAGTTTAATCACATTCATAATGATAATAATTCTATAATTAAAATATATATTGATTATATAAATATTAATTGTAACCCCTAAAATATAGATATATGAAAATGAATTAAACAATTCATGAAGCTGATAGGCCATATGTATGCATCGATATTGTTTTCATTTACTTGATGGATAAAAGAGAATATTGGTAAATATTGATTCAAAAATAAAAAATTCTTATTGTATCAATGATTTTATATAAATTAATTATTTCTAAAATTTTTACATCTAATGTCAAAATACAATGAATAATGTATCACATTGCTTCATGGATGTTTTAGTCCACATTAACGCACGAATAATGTTTTAAAAAATGATATTAGATGAATTTATTAATATTGAAACTAATAATATTATATGGTAAGAAAAAATAATTTCTTATGTGGTTCAAGATATATTATTTTAATTATTTTCCTTATTATTAACGTATCATTTTATATATATAAAATTACCAAATTAAGTCATTATAAAATATGAATTCAAATAACATAACAACAACTCATATATATATTGAAATAAGGAAATAAAAATATATGTAATATATTAATGGAAACAAAATTATACTCTAATAATTTACTTAATAATTTATTTGGATTCAAATTCTGTTTAACAATATCATTATTATAGAACAATCATAAAAAAATATTACTAATGATTACTGGTCATAACACACTAAAACAAATTAATGTACAGATTATAAAAAAAATATGATAATGATTATAAAATATTAATATTCATCATTATGGTTATTAATTATATCATAAAGTTATTTTTTCTATATAGGATCATTTTTTGTGATCAATTAAGAAAGAAAATAACGAAAGGATTTTTCATAACTCATATATGTTTCATTGAGTTATAATGTTTATTCTAGAACACCATTCTCATATATTGAATTATATAATTAATTGATTGAATAAAAATATATTTCCTATTTCATTTAAACAAATTTAAAATTTATTTACATGAATTTATTCCCAAATGTTCAATACTTCAAATATTTCAATATTTATAAAGGTTTATCTGTCTCAATTGTGATTCCCTTACGTAATGCTTAATTTACACAACTAATATAATTTTTCAATGTTTTAATTGTAACATATTTCCATTTTTTACCATTATTATTTTCTATTACATGATATTCACTATAATTATTTGGATTATATAAGTCCACAACATTAAAACATTACTTAATCTTGAGATAAGTCAATAATTTTCCATCAATTCAAATTGAGGATCATTTCATGGTTACAGTTTTAAATAATTGGGCCATTATTAATATATATCATCACATAGTCATGCAAAGGGATACTATAAAAACCTTATCCATTTTTCCACTAAATAAAACCCTTTAAAAACCATCTTTATTTTATTTATAAAATTTATCTTGATTTCTTCCTTTATCTTAATCATCCTTATTTTATTTGAAAAAATTTCAAATAACATGGGATGATCATAAAAAACTGTGTGGGATAAAATAAAGACTGAAAACATTATTCCATGAATATTTATAATACTATGAATTCATAAAAATCATAAAATAATCATATAAATCATAAATCATAAAGTTAACTTGTGGGTTCTATATCATACTTTGTTTCTTTCTTATCCATAAAGAGTGTGACCCTCATAGTTACATTTGGAATACCCATCACAATCTATTACCTAAATATATAAGGATAAACCATAACATTTACATCCATCGCATTACTCAATGGAATGGAGACCTATCGTGGTTTCACGTTCCATCCGTTTATCATGGAACCACCTGAATAGATAAGCAATGTCCAAGATCCACAACATAATCATATCACATGAACAAACATAAAGGAAAAATAACATTTCAATATTGTAATCATAATAAATAATTTATAGATTTTTATATAACTATCCATTATCAAATATATTTTCAATATCATAAAAAGGAATATGGTAATTAATTTTATTTTAAAAACATTTTGGTTTATAGAGGAATCCAAATATTAAATAATGCTTACAGCAGCATAAAGGTCATTGTCACTACGTGTGATAAAAATAATCATTCCATTTTTCAATTAACAAAATTATTAATAATAAATTCCATTTTAAAACCAATGAATGAAAGTAAAAGTCAAAGTTTTTGATTGTACATATTAGAAAATAATTTCTATTATATTTCAATATATGCCTCAATGAAAGGAGATTGAGATGAAATCCCTTACATTGAGTCTGACTTATCTCGCTCTTTCATTAGATTCCATAATAAAAAAATATGATAATTTATAATCTCTTCAGAAACTTTTTAATGCTTTATATTCATTTTATATCACATTTTACTATATTATAACAATTATTTAATTATTTTAGTTTATATTGGACATTTTGTCAATGTTGAGTGCTTGAGTCCAAATTGATTTTTTATGCTAATAATATATGTGGTTATAAGTAAATTCTCTAAATAATATTATTAATTATTTAAATATCATATATATCCCATAGATATTTATTTATAATAGTCTATAACATTTGGTGTTTACAAATGAACGGAACCGTTCATGGAGATGGTAGGTCGTATATACGCATGAACGCTACATTCATTTCGTTGTCATATTAATGGAATGAAATCTAAATGATAAATATATATATTATAATTCCAGAATAATATAAATAATATATATGTCATATATGTTCATTAAATCCATTCTTTATAAGTTCTATATCTGGAATGAACGTGTCATATCACTCTAAGGTGGCGGTAGTCCACACATCCCCAAAAGATATTATCATAATTAATCATTATAGAATACATAAAGGATTGTTGTAAATAAGAAATAAAATAGAATAGATAAAATAAAAATTTCTTATAAATCATATAAAAATACAATTCCATCATAATTTTTACCATGAAAGGAGATATGATTAAATTGAACAATCATTTCTTTATGAGCTAGTAGTTCACCATACACAGAAATAGTATGTTCTATATCCATTAGATAGAGGTATGTGTATGTTTAGGTTGAACCTTTATCATAAGAACATCATATTAAATTTAATATTAATTTTTTGTAATAAAATAATTGTAAAAATATATGTTATGGGGTTGGATAAGGAAAATAAATTAAAGATGTTTGTGAGATGATGTTACCTAAAAATCTGGTGAATCTTTTTTATTTGACCCAAAATTCATTCTTTATTTGCCTTATCCCAAAATAAAGACTAATAAAATGGAAGATAAAGATTTGGGGAGATTATTTGAGTATTATTTGGATTTTCCAAGGGGCTTCAGGGATGTCAGTAAGTGGGTAGTGTTGGTGACATTTTATAAGAGGGAGGTGGGGAACTTTAAGAAAGTCATCAAATATTGTTTTATTATATATTTTTTTAATAATAATAGTTAAAAATTGATATATTTATAAGATAAGATGTGTATGGGTCTAAATTCTTTCATCAAAATGGTTTCAGACAAGATTATTTCAGAAATTTACCCTTATCATTTGGCATTAACCCTTAGTTATATAAATTTACTCATACCACATATTCTTGTACATTAAAAATATATTGTTAATATGGTTACAATAAAATTCCAAGAAATCCTTCTAATGACAAAAATTAAATATTTAACAATATTTAGATTATTTTATGTAATATATGATTTTTATGATTTTTATATTAATTTATACAAAAGCATTTGTTTTTAAAAATCAATTATGCAAATTTTGAAACTCTTTAGTAATTGATTTTTTAAGTCATAACAACTTGATTAATTTGAAAAACTACATTAAATAAAATATAAAAAGTCATAATCATCTTGAAAAAAATCATATGGTATCAAAATGTTCATATTAAATATATTTTAATATTTATAATATCATTTATTTTAATCTCTCATTAATAAGGTAATCATTGCATCATCATTGTGTCATAAATAAATTTATTTATATAATGTATAAAAATTATGAATAAAATACCTTATATAGGAAATATTTTTACCTTTTTAATGAATATTTATAGACCTAGTGATCAATTATATGACCCCATATTAAATATTATTTTGTAAGATGATACTTGTTTGTGTTATATTTCACGTTACATGATATTAATTTTTACAACATGTCATTATCACACCCATTTTGCTCAATAGAGTCCTAAAATCGATATATGGATGATAATGGTCGGAAATATCTAATCTGGTAGGATTAAGTGATGTGTTAGGGTAGTTTTATATTATTATAATATTATTTTGTATCTTTATTTACTTGATTTACACTTTAACCATGGTAAATAAATATAATTACTAAATTTATTAATCATAACGTCCTAAAAATGGAAAATATTCACATAATTTGGATCTTATTATTTCAAATATGTAATCCATTTTTTAAATTTCAAAACATAGAGTTTAAAGAAATTCATTTAAAAGTAATTCACATTATCAAAAACAAAAATAAGGATTTTTATAAATAAAAAAACTATCAAGAGATTGACATCTGTTTATGTCCTATTTCTATGTAAATTTACATTCATGCACCAAAATTTGTCTAAAGGATAAATAAAAATATAATTGAATATTAAAAAAATTAAAAGGAAAATATAACTATATATATAAATTATATTTAAATGCATATTTTAATTAAAATGCAGTATTTTTTTACTATTTCATAAAATATGGAATTTATCAGAAAAATAACAAAATTTTAACAATTGTAAATTATGAATTCATTCATCCAAATAAGAAGTTTATTTTATCAAATATAACATATAAAAGTGTCAAAAACTATTTTTAGAAAGGGTTATTCATCAAAAGTATGTAAAATGAACTTTTAAAAATATTAGATTATTTTATTATTAAAATTGAATTCATTCAAATTTTATGCCACTAGAATTCATAAGATAAATGTAAAACGATTTAAAAAATATATAAAATCATAATATAGTTATTTTTGTTCATTACTTAAAATACAACGGTCAGGTGTAAACTAAAATTAAAATATCTATAATTGTTTTATTATTTTTCCCGTACGACTTAGTTTAGTGTTTAACGTATGATTTCAGAGAAAATCATTATTGCGTATCCAGTATGCTATCATAAATTGTGTCCCCTTTAAAATAAAATTAATAATTAATTTAAAAATATTAATAGATATTAAAATGTATTATTCTATAAATATTTGGGACATTACATCCATCCCCCCTTTTCAAAAGTTCACCCACACAATTTTATTCACTTATCAAATAAGTGGTGGTATTTACCCATCCCAGCATTTTCATATTCCCATGTTTCCTCTCCAAACACATTGTTTCTCCCCAATCCTTTTTTTTATGAATCCCCTTATTCCACAACATTTTCACACTATGGTCAAGTATTTTTACTGGTAGTTCCTAATAAGAATGATTCTTTTCCAACTAAACAAACTATGGACCCAAAAAATGAGACGGATCTAGAATATACCTTTATAACATTGAAACATTAGAATAATTGTGTACCTATGATAAACGTGGAACTAAATCCACTTTATATGTAATTGATCAAACATTATCCTAGATTTTATGTGGTCTAATAAATAGTGGACTTATCACGAACCGTCCCTCGGGGCCCGCATCGTGACTACCCCAAACCCGCCTTCCACAGTCCAGGGGCTGCAGACTAGCACCAAAGGCGTAAATCCCTTAAACTGAGAAGGTGTTTTCTTTATAAAACGTAAACACATACAATAAGAGTACAAGAGGAAGAAAACAATAAGTTAAAACTGTATAACATGTGTATATAAATTAATGTGGTCCAGAATACAATCCCAACTGTATAATACAAATTCAACTGAAAGAAAGTAAAACTAAAAGGTAGAAATAACATAAAGGTGAAAGAATCACTCGGATCATCCTCTAGGGTTCCTACCTAAAGGGTATGTACAAATGGCCTCCTCAGCACTCCACATCTATCTTACTCAATCGTGTAGCAATACGTTGTAAGGTCCTCCTCCGGGTACCGTCTAGTCCTAGCACTCTCGGCCTCCGTCTTCACTGTCTATCATCTGCATCTAACACAACGAGGTGCGGGCATAGCCCGTGCAGGGGTGAGTATAACGATACTCAGCAGGGACCCCGAGACCCTCAAGGTCTCACAAAATCCAATAAGGATAAACCACAATGTATGAAATCAATGGATGACCCTTACATAATTATATGCCAATACATATACCTATGTTATTATGTAACCCATCTCAATCATGAGGAAAACACAAAATGTCATTGAATCAGCTCAGACCAGGATTTTTATTCACGATGTCAAAACCACGGATGCTGGAGAACTCCTCCTATGTCGAGTATAGTGGGCCTGCCGCTAAAACCAAGCCCTTCCCACTAACCCTGGACTGCTGAAGTACTCCTCCTATCGAGTACTGTGGTCCTGCTACTACAACCAAGTGCTTCCCACCATGGGTCTGCCGCTACAACCAAGCGCTCCACCTCATATCCTATAGAGGTACTCCTTCTATCGAGTACTGTGGGTCTTCCACTGCAACCAAGCTCTCGTCTACCATGGGTATGCTTTGACAACTATTTTCTCCCCACTGGGCCATCCTAATCACACTAAGTCGATCAATCAGCAGTCGATAAGTCTCATCCATCTACTAGGCCTCTGGAATCTTCTGGCTCGTCACTGGGAGGGCCTGCTCCATATGCAAATTATAGATACTCAAAGTGTCAAAAAAATTCATGTAGAAGTATCACAAGGACCGCCACGTCATAGGGGTCTCAAAGCATCAGATGATGCGTTAATCGGATTCCTGGTCTGTGAGTTATTAGCCCCTTAGTCTCAGGGACCCGATTGGTTTCGTGTACAAACCAACCCGACCGTATCTCAACTATACCCTAAACACCCATGGGGTATTTTTAAAGGGACCATTCCTCAATTAGATTAACATCACCATTTATGGTTCGTCAAACAGACGTGTGGTTCCAAAGATATGACCAAAGTAAGCAATGGGTCATTAGTGGGCCCGGGTCTGGTCCGACCCGGTCGGACCAACTCTTCACAACCCTTTCTGGGTCGACCCGGTCTGGGTCAACCTGGTAGGGACTTGCTGGGTATGATTCGGACCGTTGGGAAAGTCCGCCTGCTATGTTTCGACCCAGTCTGATTAGCCTGGCCAAGCGGACTGCGAGGGAAGTTCAACCGGATCACGCCACGCAGGCGGCATCGGCCTGAATGTCGGGGACGGTTCAGCCAGGGCCGCAAAGGGCATGGCTCATGAGGTCGGCGTCCAGAAGACTAGTGGGTAGGTCGTGCAGGGTACGGTAGGCCGGTGGGACTATGGGCAGGCCGCGGTTGCACCAGGCACGTTTTCGGGGTGTCGGGCAGTGCGCTGGGGCGGCGCATGTGGGCACGGACAGTGTGCCGGGTCGCTGGGCCGACCGTGGCAGGGGGTAGCGGGGGCGTCAGCAGGGAGCTGGGGTGTCGGGAAGGCTGCCGGTAGGGTCCAAGAAATCAACCGGCTGCGGTCAGGTGCGCCGGGTAGCGCACCAGGGTGCCGGGCAGGCCGTCGGCTCGGCACATGGGAGCCAGGAAGGTGTCGGGCTGTGTGCCAATGAGGCGCGGGGGCGCTGGGCAGCACGCAGGTGGGGCGCGGGTAGCGCACCAAGGATGCCGCAGGTAGGCGGGTTGGGTGTTGCTTGTCTATCATTGTTTGGCCATGAGAATCAGTGTGATGTGTGGGCAGCACGATTCGTGAAGGCTGTGGGTAGCACGGCCGTCGTCGTTGCCACCTTCGTCATCTTCGCCTCAACACCTCGTCATAGAATACCACAAGAGAGAATAAAATCAACGGAGGGTGTCGGGTCGTGCTAGGTTGGCATGCATCCTATGTGTTTAATGTGATAACAATTATCTCAAAAAGATGGGAGGAGATGTTCATCAATTGTTTTTTTAAAACCGCGCATCAAATCCTTTTCAATCTGAAGAAGAGAAAAAGAACAGGATATTATTCTAGAACAAAACCCCTAATTTTCTCACATGAAATCGCTATCGTAAGAAGGAAGGAGGTGAAGTCGTTGACGTTCATCTCATCCGCCAGACAACTCCAATTCTGGGCTCATGCGTCTGTTCTTTGTAGTCGAAGATGCGGACGTCCCATGTCGGAAGAAGTCCCATGGAAGAAGGTCAAAGGAGGTCGGCGTTCTTTGTCGGTGGCAAATCCATCATTGGAGAGCATAATCCTCCAACTGTTGGGCATCGCAGCACTTTACCAGTGCTTCGTCTCTTAGTGAAGTTGTGCCAAATCCTCATCCCATGCTCCATATATATAGGAGAGGGGGGAGGTAGGTAATGATCATTGGAATTTATGACAGTTCATTTTTTAGGAACCTTCCTAAATTCTAACGAGAGTGTTACATAATTTAAAAAAATATAAAGACAATTAATTTACGCTCCCGCAATGATTTAGTGTGTTGCCAAAATTATTTTAATGTGTGTTGGCACAATTATAGTGGAGGAGGTCGAAAGCCTCTCCCTCATTTATGAGGGAGTTGAGAGGTTTCTCCCAATTAATGGGAGGCTTCATGGGGGTTTTAACCTGGTGTTTCCCCACCACCATAACCTCTCATGGGAGATTATGGTTCGTGTGGTCTCCACCACCATAACCTCTCATGGAAGGTTAAGGTGTAGTGGTCCCCACTTCTAACCACTAAAAGGAGTGGTTATAACAGATAAAATAAAATTAAACACGCCCCAACGAACCCAAAAAAACTATTGGATTTTCAATCCTAGTAACTTTTTAGATGTTGTTAATTTTACAATAAAATAATTGTAACTTAATTATTTTATTTTTTGCCAAAAACTAAGTTCTTCTAGTGGCCCGATCCGGCTAAAGTTAGTATATACATAAATAAATCATGCCCTCACGAGTTCAGTGGCGGTCTTGGTTTATTAATCTGAGATACCATTTGTTAGTTATAAGAATTTAAAAAATAAAATAAAATATTTTATTATTTTTTTTACGGTTATGATAGTTTTGGGATTTCACACAGGATGCCCATGGTGAAGAAACTTAAGTCGCTCCTAGGGTAAACTCACTATCGGGAACACAATGGTTCCCTCAGATTTCTGATTCTAGTTACCATTTCAGAGTTATTCAACTTTTTTAGGAAAAATGTTTACGTGCACCAACTTAAGCATAACAAAAACCTCAGAAATTGATTCTGTGCACACCGGGCCTCGGAATCATGCGCCATCAGAAACTGCGAACTCATAAAATTCCCATGTATTTAAGAAAATAAAATTACCATGAAATTTCTGAGTCTTTAAAATCTCCCAACCTCAGGGCTTTACATCCCCAAAAGCTACAACTCGAACTAAGAAAACAAATTGGTGTATTAAGCATGCATATGATCCTCCCTCTCCCATGTGCTCTCCTGGAGGATCCCATACTGCCAACAAACATCTACCATAGGTATCATTCATCCATGCAGGACCTGATCCTGTCGATCCTCAACCTCCATTGGAACCTCCATGAATGTCGCCCCGTCATCGATGTCCTGCTCCCCATGGTCGATGATGTGGGAAAGGGCGTGCACATATCTCATCAGCTGAGATACATGGAAGATGTTGTGCACCTGGTGCAACTGAGGTAGAAGAGCTAAGCTGTATTCCACCTTGAAATCCCGGTTGAGGACCTAAAAAGGTCCGAAGAATCTTGGAGATAACATATAGCTTCGACCAAATCTCCGCTGACCTCGTCGAGGTGAGACCCGTAGAAAGATTAGGTCGCCATCCTCAAACATCAGAGGTCTCCATATCTAGATAACATATGATTTCAGTCTGCTCTGTAGAGTCCTCATCCACTCTTGGATGACATGCACCTTCTATGTGGTAGCTCGTAACATCTCTGGTCAAAAAGAAGTGTGCCAACTTGGTTAGTCAGTAGACGATCACCCAAATGGAGTCATGTACCATCGACATACATGGAAGACCTGTCACGAAGTGCATGGATATCTCATCCCTCATCCACTTTTTCACCTCTAAAGGCTTATCCAAGTCGGCTGGTACCTGATGCTCCACCTTCACTTGCTAACAAGTGAGGTATCGTAAGACAAACTCAACTACTGCCTTCTTCATACATGGCCACCAGTGCGGTCGTCGATGGTCCGCGTACATCTTCATCACTCTTGGATGTACATCTAGAGGGGAACTGTGGAATTCCCTCAACACCTCCTCCTGAAGGGAAACTGGAACCACGGTACGTCCTCTAAAGAGGAAGACGTGCTCCCCACCTTTAAAAAAATCCATCAGTTTCCTACCCTATGGATATCTGAGCATGTCGCATCTCATATTTAGTGTCCCAAAGATACCCCTCCCTAACTCAATGAAGAACTGGGGGAGTGACTGTAAGTGAATATAGATAGGCTGCTTCATCCCTATCTACAAAGTATATTTGTAATGCGGCCATCTGCTCTATCGCCCCACCTATCAATCGAATGCCTGATCTCCTACTGAGCGCATATTCTACTAAGTTCCCCTTACCAGGAGTATAAACAATATCTAAGTCAATGTCATGGAGGAACTCAATCCATCACCATTGTCTCAGTTACAGGTCTTTATGAGAGTAGATATACCTGAGACACTTCTGATCAGAGTACATGGTAAAACATTCTCCCAAAAGAGAGTGTCACCACATATTCAAATCAAAGACCACTGCTGCTAACTCCAGGTCATGGGTAGCGTAGTTCTTATCATTCTATCTCAACTACCAAGAACCATTCGTGATCACTGCTCGGTCTAGCATCAGGACACATCCGAGTCTGGTCCATGATGTGTCACAAAAAATTGCGTACCCTACGCATTCCTCTAGAAGATTCAAGACGGGGACACTAGTCAGCCTCTACCTCAGCTCCTGAAAGCTCTGCTGGAATCTCTCCAACCACATGAAGGGTTTCCCCTTCTTCATAAATGCTGAGAGTGGTGCTGCAACTTTGGAGAAGTCTGTCAAAAATTTATGTCTGGCCGTCTCAAGATTGATCGACTGCACCCTCTTATGCATGAGTCCATCCATTGCTTCCTAGGTTTTCCTTTTTGTCGACCAATGAAAACCACATCCCAACATTGTAGATAAACAGCAAAAATTTTTCCTAATACAGTCAATCTGTGTATAAACTATGGTTTCCCAGTTCATACCCATACTAACATCGTCAGGCCTCGATGCTTCCACCAAGAGGTTCCAACTGGAACTCTCACCTCATGGGTCAAATCACACTGTCGGCGTAACTGTGATTATTGAATCTTATCTGAAATTTATCTCCATATGTGAGGGTCAAGTAAATATTTTAACCGAAAACTCTAGGTTTGGGACAAGATTCGTGGAAGGAATGAATGATTGGTACCTATGTCTATTGATATGGAAGCTAGTTGTAGACATAGTCCATACCTCAAATCATTCCAAGAGCCCTTGGGTATCACTCCTTGACCACATGCAGTTACTCTCTTTCCCCGCCCTCCAGCTCCTTGAGCCTGGTAGAATCCACCAATAGGGGCGGTTGTAACACGTCAAAATGTACACCACCTCATGCTGCTCTCCTGGCTCTGCTTCCATGTATGCTGCTCTGCAGATTTATCTATCTATAATACGTCCTCTCTCTAGAGAAGATTACATGTCCATGTCTCTGAGACTAGTGCTAGTTTCTTGATTTCCCACTACTAAACATCAATGGCTATATCCTCTTAGCCAAAGAAAATTCAACCGCAAATGATCTCTCTAGCATACTAACAAAGGTAGGAATGCACATAAGAAAACGTGCTGGATCAGATGACCCTAAACACACCTCACATGGTGGTCTAAGCTCCGAATCACTGATTGTATCATATTCATCGAGTACCAGGAACAATCGGTATGCCTCGATTAATACTCAGCTACTAACATGTCATCCTACTGACACTGTACAAGCTGATGGGATCTCTAAAACACCTCCTCAAGCCACTCCTCAGCCGCCTGTGAGTCGGGCTCACCTCAAAACACGAGGGTTATTTGATGTTGAAACACATGTATGGCACTTAGCCTACAAGTTTCTTCTACTAGTACCGCCGTTAGTGTCTGCTGACCAATGAGCAGTGATATAGTTGACACACTTCCTAAAGGTACCATCTCAGAGAACGGTCCAAGTACCAAAACCTCATCACTATATGGACCATCCACAAGGACACTCACTGAAAAAGTCTAGTAGCTAAAATCAAAATCTTCCCTACTACTGTCTCAACTAGGAGAAAAACTCCAGTAATCGCCTCCATCGAGTCCTCTATTTCATGGGAGTCTATCTCACCTTATAAACTCGGAGGCCTCTGCCGCTAGAGCTCATGCAACGCGCTCAGTCGTCATACACCATCGGCTAGTGTGGCTAGTAGCATCTACTGCCCAACGGGTGGTGGTGCTGCTGGTACACCACCCGAATGTTCCAACATAGTAAGAAGGCCCTGCACCGGAGCCTCCTCACCCTGTGGGTTATTATCATGTACTCTCTCAGAACATTAACTGGTTGTCTGCATCGAGGCATCCAGAACAGATGTGACACAGTCAAAAGACTATACCTGGTGAGCTGACCTAGTTTGATCTGACATAAAGAAAACTTTTTAAAACACACACGCAATCAGTGTTTTTGTGTACTATGTCGGAAATCAACAGACATGGTACTAGTGTTTGGATTCGTCACTCGCCGCACCAACACTGGAATCCCTGAACTAAAAACCACACTCGATACCCTTAACAATATTGCTTCACAAAAAATAAATATCATAGTCCTTAGTTCTGTGGTAGAACCAACTCCTTTGATACCTATTTGCCACGAACCGTCCTCTGGGGCCCGCAACCTGACTACCCCAAGCCCGCCTTCCAAAGGCCGGTGGCTAGTGACTAGAACCAAAGGTGTAAATCCCTAAAACTGGGAAGGCAATGCTTTTATAAAATGTAAACACACACAAGAAGAGTTAAATGAGAAGAAAAAAGTAAGTGAAAACGATATAACAAGTGTACTGAATGTAAAGGGGGACTAAATACAAGCCCAACTGTAATGTACAGATACAAATGATTGCAAGTACAACTAAAAAGGGAGAAACAACTGAAAGGTGAAAGCAGCTATTGGATCGTCTTCTGGGTGCCTACCTGAAGGGTAGATACAGCTGGCCTCCTCAGCACTCGACGTCCATCAGACTCCACTGTGTACTGATATGTCATATGGTCCTCCTCCTGGTACTATCCAGTCATGGTGCTCTCATCCTCCATCAGCACTGTCTGTCGTCTGCATCCAACCCAATGGGGTGGAGGCATAGCCTGTGCATGGGTGAGTATAGCGATACTCAGTAGGGACCCCTAGACCCGCAAGGTCTCACAAAATCAAAAAAAGTTAAACCAAAAAGTATGAAATAAATGGACAACCACTACTTAAGTATATGACCATACATATACCTAAGTTATTCTGTAACACATCTCAATCATGAGGAAAACAAAAAGGTCATTGAATCAGCTCAAAATAGGATTTTTATTCACGATGTCGAAACCACAGCTACTAGAGAAATCCTCCTCTCTCAAGTACAGTGGGCCTGCCACTACAACCAAGAGCTTTCCACTAACCTTGGACTGTTCAAGTACTCCTATCGAGTACCGTGGGCCTACTTCTACAACCACGCACTTGCCACCATGGGCATGCCACTACATCAAGCGCTCCCCCTCAAAGCCTATAGAGGAAATCCTTCTATTGAGAACCACGGGTCTGCTTCTACATCCAAGCGCTCCTCTGATGTGGGTCTGCTGCTAAAACCATGCGCTCCTCACAGGTCCATCCGAATCACTCTGAGTCGATCGATCAACAGTCGTCAAGTGTTAGCCAGCTACTACTTCTCTGGAATCAATTCACTCATCACCGAGAGGGTCCACTCCACGTGCCACAAGATGATAATACAAGAGTCATGAAAACTCATTAAGAAGTATCACATGGAACTCCATGTCAAAGGAGTCTCAACCCAATAGACGGCGCATCAATCGGACGCCCGGTCTGTGAGTTATTAGGCTTTTAGTCATAGGGGCTCAGATGGTTTCGTATACGAACCATCCCGACTATATCACAACTATACCCCAAACTCTCATCGGGTATTTTTAAATGGATAGTTTCTCAATGAGATTACCAGTGCCACTGATGGTTCGTCAAACGGACGTCCGGTGCCAAAGATATGGCCAAAGTAAGCAATGGGTCATTAGTGGTCCCGGGTCCGGTCCGCCATGGTCGGACCGACACGGCCCAAACCAGTATTGGTCAACCTGGTTGGACTTTCTGTGTCTATGTCAGCCCATTGGGTGGGTCAGCCCGCTATTTTTCGACCCGGTTCACTGGGCACGACCAAACGGACTTCGAGGGCAGTTCGGCCGGATGCCGCCATGCCGGAGGCATTGGACCGAAAGCCGGGGTCGGTTCGACCAATGCTTCAAATGGCACGTATCGAGAGGTTGATAGTGAGAAGACTAGCGGGTAGGTTGCGCGGGGCATGGGCAGGCCGGCGTGACTCCAGGCAGGCCGTGGTTGTACTGGGCTGGGTGCTGGGGAGCCAGGCAGCGCGGCGAAGCAGCGCGCGCGGTCGAGGTCAGCATGCCGGGGCTCTGGGAAGACCGCGACAGGGGGCTGTGGGGGCACCGGTAGGGCTCCAGGGTGCTAGGCAGGACACCGGCAGGGGCCGGGTAGTTCTCCGGCTGGCGGCAGGTGCACCGGGTAGCGCGCCGGGGTGTCGGGCATGCCGCTGGTAGGAGCCGGGCAGGCGGCCGGCTGGGCGCGAGGGTGATGGGAAGGCCAAGGTGAGGCACATGGGGGCCGGTTAGCGCACTGATGAGGCACGAGGGTGTCGGGAAGTGTGCCGGTAGGGCGCAGGTAGTGCGCTGGGGATGCCACGGGTAGGTGAGTCAGACACCGCTTGGCCGGCGATGTTTGGCCGAGAGCATCGGTGCGTCGTAGGGGTGGCGTGATTCCCAGAGGACATGGGTATTGTAGCCATCATTATTGTTGCCTTCGTCATCGTTTCCTTGACCCCTTGCCATAGAACTCCACAAGAGATAAGAAAATCGACGGAGGATGTTGGGCCTTGCTAGGTCGGACAACATCCTCCGCGTTTAAAGTGATAACAATTATCTCAACAAGAAGGGAGGAGATGTTCTACAATTTTTTTTTTATAAAACCGCGCATCAAATTATTTTTAATCTAAAGAAAAGAAAAAGAACAAGATATTATGCTAGAACAAAACCCCTACCTTGCTCGCTTGAGGTCGCTGGCGCAAGAAGGAAGGAGGTGAAGTCGTCGACGTTCATCCCGTCAACCAGACACCTTCATTTCTAGGCTTGTGCGTTGGTTCGTCGTAGTCAAAGATGCGGACATCCCATGTTGGAAGAAGTCCCAAGGAATAAGGTTGAAGGAGGTCAGTGTTCTTCATCATTGGGGCATTCTTCATTGGATAGGGTAATCCTCCAGGTGTTGGGCGTCACGACACATTACCAGCGCTTCGTCGCTTGGTGAAGTTGTCACAAATACTCCTCCCAAGCTCCATATATATAAGAGAGGGGGGAGGTGGGTAACTATCGTTGGAATTTATGATGGTTCATTTATTAAAAACATTCATAAATTCCAACTAAACTGTTACTTAATTTTAAAAAGGGAATGCCAATTAATTTACGGTGCCGCAACGATGCGGTGCATTAGAAAAATTAATTGTATGTGCGTTGGAACAATTATGGTGGAGGAGGTCAAGAGGCCCTCCCTCATTTATGAGGGAGTTGAGGGGTTTCTCCCAATTAATTGGAGGTTTCAAGGGGGTTTTAACCCGGGTGGTCCCCACCACCATAACCTCTCATGGGAGGTTATGGTGTAGTGGTCCCCACTTCAAACCTCCAAAAGGATTGGTTATAACAGATAAAAAAAATAAAACATGTGTTTATTTTATTTTATTGTTTCCACGAAAAACCAAAATACTAACTTTCACCCGCAACCCACTATCGTCAAGGTGAAATTCTTCTTAAGCGAATACCAGTGCTTCGAGTTCGACTGTGTCCTCATATTTCAAAATCCAAGCACCGGCTCAAAGGTAACAAAATGCTGCTCGCGCGTTTACTGAACATACTCGAAAAAAAGTTTGGAAATTTATAATCAGTCACCCTCAACTCACTGCAGTCAAGTATAGGCTCCGACTAGAGGAAAAACACCCAAAAACCCTAATCGTACTCTCGGATTTCCAATCCGAGTTATAGTATAAAAGTTATGAATTTTAGAATAAAATAATTGTCACTAAATTATATTATTTTTAGCCAAAAACTAACTTTTTCTGGTGGCCCGTAGTAGCCAAAGGTAGTATCTACTTAAATACATAATTCCCTCAATAGTTCTTGTGGTGGTCTTGGATTTTTAATCTGAGCTACCATTTGTGAGTCATAATAATTTGAAAAATAAAATAATTTATTTAATTATTTTATTTACGGTTATGCCATTTTTTGAGATTTCACACAGGAGGTCTGTGCTGACTAAACACATGTCACGCCTAGGGTAAACTAGCCATCCTGAGTTCAACGGTGCCCTCATATTTCTGATCCAAGTTACCATTTATGAGTTATTCCACCTTTTCCAGAAAACTTCTTACGCGTGATAACTTAAGCTTAGCAAAATCCTTAGAAGTTGATTCCGTGTAGACCGGGACTCGGAATCATGCACCATCAGAAACTATAGACTTGTAAAATTCCCATGTACTTAAGGGTAAAATATTCCATGGAATTCCCAGGTATTTAAAAGACTCGACATTCCTTTCAGGCCAAAATGCATCATAATTGTCCAGGGAGAAACATTGAGATATACATGAACACCTACCTAAAAAGCAATCCTCTACTTATCTGCATAATGTTTCTGCCTTCTCTGAGCATTCGTAATATTCTTCCTAATGAACTAAACTTTCTTTCCATATCTTCTACCAATTATGGTCCCATCAACTTCATTTCTCCTTATTCATCCCAAAAAGATAGAGTTCGACACTGATTTCCCTATAATACCTCAAATGGTGCCATCTGTTTACTTGAATGAAAAAAAATATTATAATAAAACTCTACCAAAGGATGATGTTGGTCCCAACGTCCCTAATAACCCATTTAACATGAACATGTCATATCATCCAATGTCGGAATTGTTTGTTCTATCTACCATTATAATTTCCAATGAAAGTCTATATAAATATTTAATTCAGCATCTAATGACTTCTAAAGTTATTTCTATAAGATAGAAGCAAACCTAGGATCACAATCAGATACAATGGAGAAGATATGTCCATTCAACATCACTATATCGTTATTATATAACCATGAATGTTGATTTAGAGACAATATATCTTGAATAGGATGAAAATGTGAAGATTTAGTCAATCGATCGACAATAAACCAGATTTCATTGTTACCTCGATATGTCTTTGGTAATCCTACTATGAAATCCATGTACAAATTTTCCCATTTCAACTCACGTATTAGAAAAGGATAAATCATCCCATTCAGTAATTTTCATTCATTTTATCATGTTTACAATAAGGGTAATATAAAAAATATCTCCTTTCATTCCTTCCCACAAGTAATACTCATGATGAACATTGTAAATCTTAATACTTATTGCATAAACTGAAATTGATGAACTATGAGCTTTACATAACAAATCTTTCTTCAACATTGAATTAAACGAAACACATAATCTCTTTACAAACCTCAAAACACAAACTTTATCAATATTAAATTCAAGTTACATATCATTTTGAACCAATTATACCATTTCATGAAACTGACTCTCCTCCTTCTGTGCTTGCTTTATTTTGTCTACTAGAGACGATTTATATGAATCCTAAAAAAAAGTAGTTGAATTTCAGGAACAAAAAACCCTCATGAAAAATTTTATCAAATAAATAATCAAAGGGTCATGTTCCAATCATAAAATGGTTCATGTAGTGCTACATTTCTAAATCAAATCATCAACCACATTGTTATCCTTTCCAGGATGGCAATTAATCATGCAATCATAATTATTGATTAATTCCATCCATCGTGTTTGTCTAATGTTTAATTGTTTCTGAGTTAATATATACCTCAAACATTGTGGTTCTGTATATATTTCACATTTTACTCCAAAAAAATTATGTCTATAATTTTCTTAAGAAATAAACAACAACAACTAATTCAAAATCATGTATATGGTAATTTAACTCAATAATTTTCAACAGACCTAATGCATAAGAAATTACATGATCATCCTAAATTATTACACAAACAAGTCCTTTCGACGAACCATCACTATAGATAAAAAAATTACAATTTCTATATGGAAGTTCTAAAATAGTATCATTCACTAATCTTTTTTCAATTCCTGAAAACATTCATCGCATTCTTTTTTATAGATGATCTTAACACCTTTTCGAGTTAACATAGTTAGTTGGATAGATAAACGTGCAAACTTTTCAACAAAACACCAATAATAACATGATAAACCATGAATACTATGAATATAAGTTGTATTTATGGGTCTTGGACATTCATCATGAACTTTTTATTTATACTGATCAATAGTTTTTCTATATTTTGAATGAATGTGACCAATAAATGAAATTTATTTTAACCAAAACCCACACATGATGAATTTATGATAATTTTTCTTTTCACTTAAGGTTTGAAAAAAAACAAAATTTCATTCATTCCCTTCTTTACATTTAAAATATATCAAAATATCATCAATAAACACAACTATAAACTTATCCAAGAACTCACCGAAAATTAAATTAATATGATCCATGAATAAAACAGGTGAGTTGGTTAACCCAATATGAATAACAAAAAAAATTCATAATGATTCTATGTATTATGAAACATGGTCTTCGGAATGTATAATTTTTTTACTTTCAATTGAATGTACCCCGACCACATCTCAATTTTCAAAAAGTCATGATCTCTCTGAAGATGATATAAAATCATCGATATGAAGAAAATGATACTTGTTCTTAAAAGTGATGTTATTCCACGCTCTATAATCAATGAAAAACCTCAATGAACCGTCGTTAATTTTAAAAAACAAGACCCCAGCACACCTTAGTGATGTGATAGGGTGAATGAATCTTTTATCTACTAAATCATGAAATTGATTCTTTAAATCTAAAAATTCAATTTTATCCATTCGATAATGGGGTTTTGAGATTGTCTTAGAATTAGGAACAAATTAAATATTAAATTCAACTTCTTGATCAAGTATTATACCTATAAAGTCATCTGAAAAAACATAGAGATACTCATTTATGACTGGCATGTCATTAATCTGAATTGATCTTTTGTTTTAAAAAATATGTGTATTGTAACATTTATTTCCATCTTTCACTAGTTTCTTAACATTTTAATATGTTATCGAAATTAAGGGTAAATTTGGGTATATAAACAAAAATTCATTCTAAAAATAATCTTCTTTAGCTATATAATCAATCTTATTAATATAAAAAGAATGAAAATCAATACCCAAAATAAAATCAAACTCAGCTAGAGTAAAAACAATAATTTTTCTCGATATATTATTTCCACAGATATATAAATGAAGATTCATATAATTTCTTTTTGTCTTAACATTTCCCCCATGTGTTTTTACCTGACGTTCATGATTCATTTCTTGAGATGGGATTTACAATTTACTACTAAATTTATCAGAAATGAATGAATATGTAGACCCTTAATAAAACAAAACATTATCCTAATTGGAATAAAAACCAATTTACCTTATACCACTTCATTTTATAACCCAATATTTACTAATGTTGATTCAAAGGATTTTAGCACCCCATTGGTTTTTTAGTTCGCCTTATTTTTATCATTTGAGTTCTTTTTCAAAAACTACTTTTCATAATGACCCATATCATTGATATTAAAACATTTTCATGACTGTAAATTTGGTTTTTTTAACATTACCATGATGTTTTTACAATAATTATATAGAATTTTTCACATTTAACCACATCGAAAGCAGTTACCAGAATTCAGAAGAGATTCCCTTGACATTTTTTACCACTATTTTCACAACATTTAAAACAAATTATCTTACCATGAAAAGTTTTTGAATAATTCAACCCTTTCCACTACCACCTCAACCACTTATTAAATTCTTTTAAAGAACACATGAATTTCAAAAAATTCCATTTCCACCTACTATGCACATTAAACTACTTGTTCATAAATTCTTAACTCACGAGAATCTAATTCCATTCAATACTTTTTTTTAATACTAAGTAAAAAAGTTGATTTTACTATCAAGATCCCATATAAAATTGGCATCATGCCTTTCCAGTGGAGAGAATTTTTCTTTATAAGAATCCAATGATTCATCCCCCTTTCCTAAATTACAAGAATTATTTTTCTATCCTAAGTCGAACCTTCATATGAAAATATTTCTCAAGAATAATTCCCTTGAATTCATCCTAATCAAGGGCATCAATCACCCCACCATACAGGATATTTTTAACCAATGACCACCGCTCATCGGCTATAACATAATAATAGTATAAATCAAGACTAACCATTTGATGTTATAAACACCCCTTGACATCGAATGTCATTTCTAGAGCTTTAATCCACTCTTCAGCTAGCTCAGGGTTAGTTGATCCTCTGAATGGTGGAGGAAATTTATTAATGAAATGCTATACTACTGAAATGTTCCTCTATGGTTGATCTAGATGATCTCACACGCGAATTTCACATCCATTTAACATCTTATTAAATTGTTCCCTCGCTGAAAAAAATTGTTCAGTTCTGATTCCAACCCTCTCAATTTGACGATTTTGAAGGTTTTTTTACTATAGATGTTGTCTCAGTACAAATCCCATGTTTCCATAGTAGAAAACCATTGTAAATAGATATATCTTAAATGAATCAACATGTTAATCCTCAAATTCTATTTCAATTGGACAATAATATAAAAAATGGTGTATATTCTATTAACAATAACCTAACAATTAAATTTATTTAAACATACCTTTGATACCAAAAATCAGTCCCACTACTTAAAATATTTTCAAAATAATGTGATAATTAAATAGATAGATATTAATTATCATTGTAGATATTTTCTGGTTTAGAGTTTTAAAGAATTAGGACATTATTAAAACATATCACCCCATAATCATACTAAAGGATACTATCAACACATTATCAATTTTTTCCACCAAATAAAACCCTTTAAAACATGATTTATTTTATTGATAAAAATATTATTAACTTCTTCCATTATTTTATTCATCCTTATACCTAGGGAAAACATTTCAAAAAACATGGCATGTACATAAAAACATAGTAATGGATCAAATTAGGAAATAAAAAAATTAGTCTATGAATATTTATAAACACATGAATTCATAACAATATATATAACATCATAGCAATAATAAATCATCCATGTAACTTGTGGAATACATATCATACATTCTTTTTTATCTCTCACAAACACATAGGGAATAACCATCATGTTTATGTTTTGAATACCAATCAAAGTATATTCCCAAAATCTTATAGGAGAAACCTGAACGTTTACCTACAATACATTACCCAATGAATTGGAGAGATGTAACGGGTTCAACCACAATTGTATTATCATATAACCACCTACATACATAAGAAATGTCAAATAAACCTAACATATTCATAATACAGGAACTCGAATAACAGAAATATAACATTTCCACAATGCAATCAAAGGAAATCATTTCTAAATAATGATATAATCAATCCATTATAAATTCCATCTTCAATACCAATACACCTAAATAAATAATATGTTATTTTCTTTTATTTTTAAGAACATTATGGTTTTTAGAGGAATAAAAATATTAAATAATGATCATGGTAGTGAAAAGTTCACTGTCATCACATATATTAAAAAGAAACCATAAATTTGTCTTTTAGTACTACACTTTGTAATAAAATATTGATTTTCAAAAGTAGTGAGTTGAATTAAAATTAAATGGGGTTGATTATACACCATAAAAAATATGGTCGTTTATAAATACAAATATGTCTCAATTAAAGGATATTGAGTCAATTTCTCTTACCTTGAGTCTGACATGTCTTATTCAATCATTAATTTCCTGAATAATAAACACATGTTTATTTATACAGTATTTTGAACCTATTTACCATTTTTATTCGTTTTATATCACTTAATACAATATTATAACAATATGTTAATAATTGGGTTCAAATAGTACTTTTTGTTGATGTTCGGTACTTGAGTGAAAAATTATCATTTTATTATAAAAATTATCAATGTAGTCATAAGTCAATTATCTACAGAATATTATTCATTACATAAATATAACATATTTCCAGTATATATGTATTTAAAAAATTCCACAACTATTGGATTTGATAAATGGGATGCCCCATTCATTGCAAATGTAGGTTGTACGTATAAATGAATGATACCTTCATTCTTATTCATTTTAAAGGAATGTAAAATAAATTATAAATTGGTATATTATAATTAAAGTATACTATCAATGTTATATTTGTTACATACGTAAATTAACTCCATTCCATATACATTCCATGTATTTCATGAATATTTCTTATCACATTGAGATGCGGAAGTCCACACTTCTAAAATGAAATTATAGTTTTTACAAATTATGGAAAGAATAATTTTATGATTTAAATAAAACTTATATAATTATTGGGACAATAAAATTATAATATATATCATATATAAATTTAGTTCCATCATAATGGAAACCATGATAAGTGGTAAGAAAAAATTGAACAATCATCGTTTCGTGATGCAATAGTTCATCGTACATAGAATCAATATGTTCTATATCCATTAGATAGAGTTGTTTGTATGTATAGATTGAACCCTTATAATAAAAAATCCAAGAATATTGAGTATTATGGTGTATTTTAAAAATAATTGATTAATTATAGGTTATGGGGTTGGATAAAAAAATTAAATGAATGATGCATGAGAGAATCAATTACCTCTCAATCGGGTAACACTTTTTTATTGGAGGCAAAAGGCTTCCCTGAATTTCCTTCCACACAGGATAATTATTCTAAAAGATATAGATGTTTGGAGCCTCATTAATGAGATTTATTATGATCCATGGTTATTGATAGGTGTGAGTAACCGAGTACAGGTGGTGACCATTTAAAAATTGAGGAGGGACACTTTAGGAATGTATTGAATTATTATTTTATTAAATATTTATTTTAAAATAATAATAGATGGAAAGTGATAAATTTTTTGAATATGATGAGGATAGGTAGAAATATTCTCATCCAATAGTTTTTATACATGTTTAGGTAACAAATGTAACCTTATCTTTTTTGAATTAGGCCTTAGTTAAATATATTCACTCTTCCCATGTCTTGTTTTATTTTTAATCAATATTGTTAATATGGTTACTATAAAATGAAATAAGATCTTTAAGAAGATAATTAATGAATTTATAATATTATATAATACAGATGGCATAATATATGGTTTTTTTTTGAATATTATTTAATTCAATAAATTAGTATTTGTTTTATAAGCTCATTTATGTAAATGTTGATACTATTTAGTTACTGATTTTGGTTAAAGTCATAACAACTTGATTAATTAAGAAAACTACATTAACTAAAATATAAAATGTAGTAATCATAAATAAAATACGTGTATGGAATAAAAATTTTCAAATTACATATATTTTAATATTTATAATTTCATTTATTTAGATGTCACATTAATATGGTAATGACTACATCATCCTTGTGTCATAGATAAATTTATTTAAATAATGAATAAAATTTATAATTAAAATACCATAAAATAGGAAATATTTATAGATTTCTAATGACTAGAGATTAATTATATTTCCCCACCTTAAATTGTTTTAGTAAATAGATACATATTTGTGTTATATTTCACATTACATAAAAATATTATTTAAAATATGTCATTATCATGCTGAAGTGGCTCCATGGGGTCCTAAAATCATCAAAAAGATGATCATGGATGAGGATATATCATCCAATAAGATTATGAAACGTGTTTGGTTTGTTTTTTATTATTATAATATAATTTTTATCAGAATTTACCTAATTTAACCATTAACCATGGTAAATAAGAATAATTACTAATGTTATTATTTATAATGTCCAAAAATAAAAGGTACATATTCACACAATTAAGTACTTATGATTCCAAATATGGAATAAATTTTTTGAAAGTCAACACAAAGAATTTGTGGAAAATAATAAAAAATTTATTCTCGCTGTTAAAACGCAAAAGCAGGGTTTTAATAAGTAAAAACTATCAAAAGATTGGCATGTTTATGTTAAATTTCAATGTGAAATTGCTTCTAATGAAAAAAACTGGATTATATGATAAAAAATAATTCAATTAATCTTTTTAAAAAATTATGAAGAAAATATAACTATATGAATAAATTAGTGGAAAAGACAGTTTTGATTTAAAATGATGTATTTTTCATTATTCATTAAAATATGGATTTTGACAAAAAATTACCAAAATTTCATCCAATGAAATTTTGGTTTCCCACATCAAAATAAAAAGTTTATTTTATCAAATATAAGATTTATAAGTTATAAAAAATACATTTAATGATGATTGTCTACCAAAAGGAGGAAAAATGGATTTTTAAAAATGGAAGAGTATTTTATGCTTAATATTGGGTTCATTATCATTTTAAGCCTCTATATTTTATTATAAAAATTTAAATACATTTAAATAATATGTGAAATCCTAATATATTTAATTCTATTCATTCCATTCAATACAATGGGTAGGAATTAACATCCATTTAAATTAAAAATATTATTCATGAAATATATTTTGGTATAACTCAGTGTTGTGTGCAAGGTAAGATGTTAGAGAAACCCGTTTTTGAAATCCGAGTATGCTATCATACATAGTGTTCCCTTTAAAACTAAATTATTATTTATTTAATAATTATTAATATATATGAGAAAATATTATTCAATAAATAAATGGGAGGTTCCAATTTATAAAATCATGCATTATTGATTCAAATATTAGAAATATTGTAAGGGGTTTAGGAGCATAATCTATTTTCCTTGGGCCAAAATCGTTATTATTTGACTATAATCGGCCGTGATTAATATATTATAACCAATAATGATATTTAAAATATATAAACCATATTTTATTGGGATTAATGATCAAATCTAAAAAACAATTCATTACTGAATTTTCTATTCAGTTAAAATACATTTTTTTAATAATAGTTCACATTTTTATTAAGGACCATTTCTTCAATGTCCATTATTTAAATTCTATCAATTTTCACTATTCCCTAGTTAATACTAATTTTTTTTTTCTCCAAGAGTATTTGAATTCCAATTTGTATAATTTTTTAAAAAATAACTTTCATTTTAACGATTTCGGTTTCTAACAACGCTATTTAAAATTATTCAAATTGACTTCCCATGTCTTTTAATTAAATTTTTTTAAATCCAATACACTTTTTATTTTGATAATATTTTTCTATTTTTCAATGATTATAAAGAATAAAAAATTTAATGTATAAATATTTTCAATTACTTTCATTTTTGTTTTTGATAAAATTATGTCATTTAAATTATTCATAGTTAAATATTTATTTAAGAGTACTGATTTTAAATGTATCTCTACAAACCATTTTTTTAGAAATTATTTCATTTTAAATTCTTATTTATTAAGTGTTACTATAGAATTGCATTTTTTTGAAGTAATTTTAATTATTTATTTTTATAATATTTATTTATTTTCATGGATTTCAAATTTGGGATCTATTTATATTATATTATTCAAAATTAATTTATTTCACATTAAATAAGTAATTTTGAAAGTAATTTTAACTTAAGTATTTGAAACGATTTTAATTTTTTTTCACATAAACATAACAAAAATGTTCTATCATTCCTGAAGTTATTTTATGATTGAAAAATATATTATATTATGATATTATTTATTTTGTAAAATCTGAGTATTTATAGACTGTGACTTCATCGGTACATGTTGTGCACTGTATTTTAATGTTATATATAAAATTTTTATTTTTATTATTTTATTTTGATTTCATTTTGATTGATTTATAAATGGAACAAATTTTTATGGCTGATGATAGGGGTGGTTCTATATCATACTATAAATCATTTATTATTTATTCATATCTCATTATAAAATGATATTATGAATTATAATTTTCTTTGTTCACTACATGATGTTTCAGAATTGATTTTTTATGAAGTGAATTATTGAAAATAGTTTTGAAAAAAATGATATAATTCCCATATTTATAAGATTGCGACATAATTCATTTGTTATATGAAATTTCAAAATTTTATATTGTTATTATAATTCTAGATGTTTAATTTTTTTGTCTCAAGAATTCAAGATGTTTTTCCATATTATATGTTTTGTTTATTTATGATTACATGGCATTATTTATTTATTTGTGGAAAAATAATATTATTTCATTTAATATTTTACAGTTAATTTATCGACTACCCATTTTCACATATTCTTATTACATGTCCCTTGATGATGATATTGTAATGTTTTCCTACTATGAATTTGATCTCAACCCTTTCTTATATTTATATTATCCAAGTTATAACAATATCTTTATTATAGAAGATTTCAATAAATACAACACACTTAAAGATAAATATTTGTAATTTTTTGTAAATTCATTTATTTTTAATGATAATCTCCATGATAATAAATATTTTAGTCTTCATGATATTTGACTATTTGTGAGATGTATAATAAATATAATGAGATTAATTTATATTTTATTAAATGTTCATCTTGGATCACGATAGTTGTTGTTGCATAAGTGTTTAGTTTTTCATATATTATATTGGTTTTTTTAAATTACTTTAGTGATTTTAGATTCCAGTTTAAATAAAACTAGATAAAATCTCAGTGAAAATTCTACGGTATATCCCTATGTAGGAAAGAAGTACTTAAACTTTTAGAAAGGTTGTGATTATATTGTTTTCCGTGATATAAATATCTATCTAGAAAATTCATGTGGACTTATTTTTAGAATATGTGAATCTTAGAGTAATAACCCCAAAAAGTTGTTTAATTATATCTCATCCATTATTCTGGTAAATGATGAATTGCACCTTACCACGGAGATATGAGTCCACTCATGAGGGATGTTTTATGGATAATAAAAATTTCATTTCATGAAATTATAAATGATTTATCATGTTAATACTTTTTCATAATCATGTGATAACCCAACATATAGAAACTGATATGAAACCATGAGTGATTTATGTAAACTAATCTTATATTGTCATAGATTCAATTTGTAACACATTTTGAAGTTAATTTTTTCATAATTTTCTTATGAGGTAAATATTTTTTCAGTCATGATTAATTTTTTTATAAATGGATATAGGAAGTGGAATCCTGCACAATAATGGACGTTATGAAATATATAGTAATGAGAAACTAAGTGAGATTGATTCTAATGTTGATTTTATTTTCAGAATTCTCAGAAAACAATTTCAAGTAATGATTCATAAATAGATCCTTTTTAACCATATGAACTGTCCAAATAGGTGAAGGATGAATTTTAATTTAACATAATGTGATGATGATTGTTATAAAAAATATGATTTAACTTTATATGTATTATAAAAGTGAGAAGAAACACCAAAGGGAATGGGAGAATGGAACAATAATGTGTTTCAACTATGGAAGGATTGGATGTTGAGCTCAGGATTTTCAAGATGGGAAAATCAATTTGATCCACAAAATAGTGGTGAATAATTTTCAATTCCTCAATTTTTTTTTTGGTTTATGTATTAATTAAAATTATTTTGTAACTCTATAGCTAATGAGGAATAAAACCATAAGTATAGAGGAATAAAACCATAAGTATACCCCTAAAACATTGAAAACAGTGATTCCCAATTCTTCCCACACTATTGCATAAAAGAAACCAAAAAAAGGAAAAAAACAACTCTTCATCCATTGTAGATTTATTAATGTCCAATTGGAGTATAGTTCTATCCATCCTATTAGGCATATGAAGTTTTTTAATATACTCAAATAAACACTTTATTTATATAGTATTAGAATATGTTATTATTGTCCCCAATATATGGATTATGGATGAGTTATTCTCTATCCTTTGGAGAATTTTATGTTATTTTAAAAATGTAGTGTTTATTTCTACATATAATTACTAGTAATCGATAAGATAGGTAAATAAATTTTTATATTTTAAAATTCATAATGATCATATATTAATATAAGGATGGATTTCAACCTTCAAAGAAAAATATTACATTATAATAGTTATGATATATAGTTATGAAGGATATCAAAAAAATGGTTTTAAATAAAATAAATATTTTGATATTCCTTATATGAATGAATTGAACACATTCATTGAATCACATTAATTGGAATGGTTGATATCATATCTAAAATAAAATATTTCTTCATTACCAATCCTTTGATAAAACATAATATCTTCATTAGTGTATTATAATTAAAATTTCAATTAATTAATTTATTTATTGGGATATAATGTAATCACTCATGATTTTTTTATCCTTTAAAATATAGAAGAGATTTTTTATCATGTGATATAAGATACAACATATAAAAACGAAAACATATTAATAAGAAAATATTAATAAAAAAATATAAATAAATATGACTATAAATTATTACTAATTATTACCTTTAGAAAATAAGTAATTAAAATAGGCCAACGCCTAAAAGTATATTTTAATTAAAATTAATTTTTTTCATATTTTATATTTTATTTCATAAAAATATTAGGATATAATTTTTTTAATATATATATGGTGAAGTAAAATTTATTTTTGGATTCTAAAAAAATAATTATCTTAGGATGTATATTTATGATTTTTCATAAAATAATTCGTTTTTAGTTCAAGAGAAAAAATAATTATATTACTAGTACCATCATATTTATATGAATTATTTTTTTTTATAAATATTTTACTATAATTTCATTTATTATATTGGATAATAAGTAATTTTTATATACTACTTTAATGTAATTAATCAATTCACGTTATTTTGAATATTTATGTAGTGTGTTAATGAAAACTATTATTTTTATTGTTTGATTTAATTAATTATCACATAATAAAATGAATTTTCTTAAATATTTTATTTTTAAAAAAAATTAAATATATATTAAGTATTTTAAATTCCCTTTACATATATTAATTTGTAATTTTATCCTAATCATAACTCATTTTGGTTAAAAATAAAATTTTTCTTTAGATAAGTACATATGTGATAAATGTCCTAATGTTAAGAATAATCTCCATATACATACAAATATAGTTTGATAAAATGATTCATTTTTTCCATAAAATTATTTTCATTTTATTTATTATGTAGTGTTTTATTTTTAGGTGGAACATTTAGATTATACGGATTGATAATAATTACAATGATATTTGTGTAGCCGATATTTTATAAAGTAATATTTAATTAATATCAAGGAATTTAAAATGAATCATTAAAATTGATATA
This sequence comes from Viscum album, assembly GCA_963277665.1. Classification (NCBI taxonomy): domain Eukaryota; kingdom Viridiplantae; phylum Streptophyta; class Magnoliopsida; order Santalales; family Viscaceae; genus Viscum; species Viscum album. Next base: position 1,727,528,008 of record OY728157.1, read on the forward strand.
GTTGATTTATTTAATATAAAATGATTTATTAATATATAAATACATATATTAGCACTCATTTAGTTGGTAATTAAAAAGACACAATATTATGAATCCCTAGTGGTGTAATTCCTTTTTCTAAAAAATAGATTTTGAACACATTATCTATAATAATTTAGAAGATTAATTTAAAATATATACAATATTATTTTATTACATATTTGCAAAAAAATTCCATAAAACCAAAATTCAATTATACGGGTTTTTATATATTCTTTAGAAGATATAAATTGACATTGTTAAGAAACTAGTGAACTAGATTAAAAGTAAAAGAGTAAAATGATAAAACATAATGGTAAAAGGTCTATATCATTTTAAAAATATGTGTGTAATCCTTGTTTTAGTAATTTTAGATCCAAATACATAGAAGTCAATTATTTTAATCATTCATTCCACTGACTTTCGAATAGTGTCATGTCATTATTCAATTATAATGAATCTTTCCAAAAGTTCCCTCTATCACTTATAAAAGGGTATAATATACAACCTAAACGCTCATAGATATACGTAAAATTTTCTAATAAAAATATAAAATTTCACTCTCCCAAGATCAATTTCCTAGAAAAATAGCCCACATTACCTCATAGGCACCAAAATCCATTCTATTTCATGGAAAGAGCCGTGGAAAAATCAAACCACTAACTTAAGCATTATTTGAATCTTAGGTTTTTCATCTTAATAAAATTTTATCAAATATCTAATCATCATAATTATAGGAAATATTAAGTATGAACATAATATTATTATGTTATTGTATTAATGGTAAAACCCTTATTTATTAACTTCCATCCACATCGATAAAAAAGTAATGTCAATTGTGTGGGAGAACAAAATAACACCCCAATATAGATTTTTTTTTTCATTTAGACTCCTTGTTTATCAAAACAATCTTCACGATAAAAAATTCAAAATATAATAAGATATCATTATACATAGCTGATAATAATATTATGTCAAATGAAACATAAAATTATTCGTTCTCCCTAAATGAGTTAAAGCATGTTCATGTTTCTGTTGGTTTAACAATATATATGAAAAATTATTTTAAATCCAATAATGGATATGTGACATTATATTACAATATTAACGTGTTCTGAAATGATTTTTTGTTATTTATTTTGATGGGATTTTTTTGGGGGTTTTCTGAATAATTTTTTTTAAATCATGAAAGTTTATGGGCTACGACACTATTTCTCCATAGTTTTCACAAACCAAACATCATCTTAGTGGAAACCCTAAAAACATTAACAGTGATGTTTTTCATGACTGGAACATGGTCTGAAATATTATGCACCCACTTAGTAAACAACATTCACCAAGAAAAAAGGGGTGCACAGTTGGGTTTAATTATTGTGCACTATACAGAAAACTGTGAATACAAGAAATAATGAGACAAAAAATTATTTTAAAATGTAATTTAAATCCTCTTTTTAGGTCATTGATGGGCTTGTAAAACTCCATAGTAATTTGATCATCTAGGAGAGCTATTATAGAAGTTTATGGCCCTTATTCACCATGCTAGACATTGATCAATTCAATACGATTGATATTGGATCTTCTCCATTTTACTTTCATCTTCTCAATCTCTATATCCCATTATCTCCTCCTTCATCCATATGATTTTGTAGATCTCTCTATATATTGGAGGATCAAATCTCTGGCGTTTTAGATCCTAAATCTAAGCACAATTCCTATATTTAGTTATTTTCTAACTTCATTAGAGCATACCAATTAAGGTTTTGATTTTTGAGATATCGTATTTCCAATGTATGTGGTTTCATTTGGATTTCCCAATTAGATTAACCCTAAATATAATAATATAATAATAATTCATGTATTTAATGTTAATTACATCAAATTTATTTCAAATTTTATGAAACAAATTTAGTTTAATTTAAGAATTTGGATTAAATTTCACACAAAATTGGGGAAAACCCCATTTAAATTGAATTGGGATGTGCTTTTAAATTTTTTTTATTCATTGTGGACTTTAAATTGTAAAATTTATATTTTTTTAAAATGATTTGATTAAATTTATTTCAATTTTTTCTTGATAAAAATGTTTTAAAATAGGTTTGATAGATATCATTGGGTTTTATGTTGGAAGAAGGGATGATTTGATTAAAAACATGTTTTGGTTTTTAAGTAGAAACTGTATTTTTTAAAATGAGAGAATGAGAAGAATTGTATTTTAGACTATTTTTAAAATAAATTTCTCATTATTGGTTTTTATTAAGTAACATACCAATATAGGTAAGTAGTGAGTTATACTAATAAAACTATATGATTTAAAACCTTTGGAAATGTAAATTTTTCATGTTACATCTGAAATGGGATGGTGATGATATCTTATTGAATAATGTAAAGGGGCCTTCTGTATATAAATATTGTCAGGTTGTGGTGTGTTTTTAGAGTCCCATATCCTTGAACAATTTCTCCTTTTGGAATATGACCATGTTCTCACATGCTTATATTTGATATAAAATGTGATCCAATGTTTTTAAATTCTTTTTCATTCCATCCAATTTATTTAAATGGTTTTATAAAAACATTTTCATTAATCTATTTGTTTAACTTATTTTCATCACATGAAATATAATTAATGATTTTATTAAAATTTGTTTTGAAATTTCATAATCTATTTATTTCAATTTTAATTCTATATATTTTATTAATTAAATGTGGCATATTATTATGGAATCATTATTGAGACACTACTGGGATTTTAGCTCACACCCTACATGTGCCTTTGAGAGTTTGTATATAATATCCTACTAGTTTAGATCATGGGATAGAAACTACAATTAGGTTCTTATTTATTTTTATCTTTTGGAATGGAGAGATTATTCTATTGGGACATGGGTTGTTATTTTAGTTTTCTAGTACTTTTCTATATTACGTTGGGTTTATTTACCTATTTTACGTTCAGTATTGTTTCCTTTGTGATGTTTATTTTGTAATAATACTGAATAATTTATCTTCCTCATTAATGTTTGTGGAAAAAATGTTCCCAAATTAATTTTTTTATGAATCTATGTGCAAGTCACAACCACTGGAGGTCTAAAATTCCCATTAGTGTGTGTTATTGCCAGATTTGTTATCAAGCTACTGGGGTACCCAAGATTGATCATGAAAAAGTGGTTTTTGAGCTCTTTGATGAGCTTCTTTTGGTGTCAATATAGTGTTCTTCATTCTGTTTAGGAAATAGGAGGTAGTTATGACAAAATTATTGGTTAGATATAACTATTATAGATCTTAATTTACCATGGTTGTTTTGAGAAATATTTCTTGATGTTTAGTTATAGTCATTTCTCTTTATTATATTTTGATATATCGAAATAAAATACTTTTTTATCTATCTACTGTGATTATTTTTCCCTCATTCTTTATTATGGGGGTCTATATTATTTCAGCTTTTGTGTCTACTAATTTTTTGTATCGTCACGTCTCCATGAATATGTTTCCATTAGATCCAGGAGAAAGCTGTTGATAAGCCACAATTATTAAATAATCTCATGCACCTAACTATCGTTGAGTTTATCATGCATTCTATCTATCCTATATGACATGTACAACCTATAATTTGCATTTTTCCCCTAGCTATTGAGCTTTATAGGTTCATTCATCAAAATTATTCTCAATAGTTTCTTTTCCAGAATTCTTGTGTGTTAAAAGAAGTAAAATAATCCTTAATTTTCTATGGAATGGCTGAGCATGATGAATTGATTATTTTTATTATTGGAAACACTTGATGAGTGGAAGATAAAGTATTCCACCTTCATGATGGAAGGACCTAAAAAGAGATGGTCGGACATAACAGTGATAGAGAAGAAGCGTGATAGATTAGAGTGGAAAGGCACAATTGTTCTATTTACCTACTAATTCTATTATCACTCGATGTTTTTGGCCAAGGATACTGATTGTTTCAAATGTTAGGGTGCCAAAAATTCATTGGCGGAATATGAAAACTATTTGGATGAGATCACGCAGTTTTAAATCGATATAATATCAAATGTGAAGTTGGATGCTCTATTGTTTCAGTTGGGACTACTATATGATATTATTTAATAGGTTTTCTTCCTGAATATCCTTTATTATACTGATGTGATCCATAGAGCATTGATGGTCATAATGATCATGGATGTATGGACTTGGTTGAAGGGAGATAATTTTTCTCCATGTGGTAGTGTCAATTCCTCTATGAGAAGAGGTTTCATGACGATTATCTTTGGGGGTCTTAACAGAACTATTTTTTCGACCCAATATAGTTCCTCATAGAGAGAATTTTATTTTCTCCTAGTTTTGAAATCTATGGAATTTAAAGAGGGTTTTCAATGAATCCCAAAATATATGCTTCTCCCCAGGATGTTCAGGTAACCTGCAGATGTGATACCATGTTTATTCCACTCTACATGGAGGAAAACAATCATAAAATCCATCTAAAACTATGGTGCAACCAGATTCTTCTTGTACAAAGGGATTCCAGCCATATGCATCTAGAATGAATATTCCTAACATCATTAAAGAGTCTCCAAAGGAAACAGATACATGTCCAACAACTATGATATGTATCAAGACTATCTCTTCATTATCAGTGACTTATTTATTTTATATCAATATTAATGAGTTATTTCATTCCATATTGTTACTCGGCCAAATATTGCTACAATGAATTTCTATTTTTTATGGATATTACTACACTCCTTAGATCAAAAAGAGAGAAGGGTCGTTGTAGTCCGATTTATATTTCCTCCTTATCATATGTTAATCCTCCCGATAGTTTTCTGGTTCTGAACAAGAATCTTATTGAAATCATATTCAAGATGTATGTGATAATTTTCAATAAAGTCTAGATTTATTGTTGTCTTCGATGAGTCTACTTCACTAAAAGTGATGGGTTTTGTCGAATATTTTGAGAATAATGGGACCTAAGGAAGGGTAAAGATGTACCTTCTTATATGTAGTTGGGGAAAGTAATTACAATTTTTATATTTTTATCTCTCATGGGAATATAAAAGATTTTATCTCACCCTAGTTGTCTTCAAGTTTCCCAACATGTTTCCTTCTATCAACATAGGTTTTCTAGTGGTATCAGAGGCTGATTTTTCTATTGAAATATTGTCAGGTACTAAACCATTGTTTATTTCCCTCATAGCACATGTAAACCACTAAAATGAATGATTTAAAAACTCAATTAGATGATCTTATATATAAAATCTTTTTACACCCGAGTGTGTTACCTTGGGATGCACCTATAGTCTTTGTTAATAATGTAATGGGTCACTTCTCCATTGCATTGAATACCAAAAAATAAATTTTCTTATAGAAAAAGACAAATATCAATTTCCACAGATAAATTATATGATTGACTAGTTGAAGTTGGTGAAGTGTTTCACATTGATTGATATTTCTTCTTATTGCCATTAGTTAAGAATAAAATAATCCGACATTCAGAAAACCACCTCTTAAATTAGGTATGACCATTATGTATACCTTGTCATTCCATTATTTTAACAAATTCTCATGAAATATTTATGGATTCAATGAATAATATTTTCCATGTTTATCTTTATACCATCATGGTAGTCTTTGTGGATGAAATCCTTATTTACTCTATGTATTATGAGTATCATGTGTCTCATCTAAGAGAAGTTGTAGAATTATTAAGAAATCCCTACCATTATGCCAATATTTTGAAATGTGTGTTCTAGAATTGGGAAGCGATGTTGTTGTAACATGTGGTATCAAGACTTGATGTTTCAATTGACCAAGAGAAAATTAAATATGTTATAAAATTGGAACAACCAGGGAACATTTTTTTATTCATAGCTTATTCAGTTTGGCTGGGTAGAATATTTGCGAAAATGATGACTTCTCAAATTTTTCTTCTTCAATTATTTCTCTATCATAGAATAGATTTATGTTAGATTGGAATTAAAAAATTTAAGATTATTTTATATATGTTATACATGTATTGGCTACAACACCATTTTTTTTATATTCCAGTGGTTGGATAGGGATATTTTGTCTTTTTTATGCATTAGGGATATGTTTGGGTTGCTTTCTAATTCAAGGTGATCAGGTCTTTGCTTGGGCTTATATCCTCTTAGGCCACACAAGATTATTTACATGGCTAGTGACTTTGAAATTGCAGTTGTGATGCACACACATCAGAGTTTGTGGAATTACCTTTAAATAAAACATTTTACTGAGTTTTATTACTACCAATGCCTGAGCTATATCTTCTCTCAATAATATTTGAATCTCTTCCAGATGATTTGCATGGAATACCTGAAATCTTTCAAATTTTAAATCCTTGATACCCTAGGGAATGATAATGTATATATATTTTATGAGTTTCAAACATCTAACCCATGCTATTATAAAATCATCAGAATAGAGTCAAAGTGAGGGATTTGATTGCACAATTTCATAATAGAGTCCATAAATCAGGGGTCCTGGTTTTTTTGGACAATTTTTAGTGAACCTTTTATCTTATAGATATGATTATTTAGTAATATAATTTTTATGTGGAGTTATGTAGAATTATATACTCCCATTTATGGTGGTGAATCCATCGGAGAATGTTCATTCTCCAACAAGGGAATTATACACTATCAGAATCAATTTTTATTTTCATTCGTGGTAATGAAATCTGTGATCAGGGATTCGATAATTTCTAGTGGGTAGTGAATCTGGGATCCACAATGATTCTATATGATATTTGGTGTCTATTCATGTAGACCTGTACAATATGGGGAATTTTGGAATTTGTCTCTCATTGTTACTCATGAAACTAGGTCAAGGAAAAGCACCAAGAAACTTCAGGTCTTCTAAAACAACTTTTATTCCTGATGTAGATGTTGGATAAAATATATGGGGAATTGGTGGTTGTGACTCCATGTACCTATAGAATGAAAAATGAGATATTGGTTGTGATTGACATCCTATAAAAAATGGCTCACTTTATACCTATTTTCCATTCAAATAAAGTAGAATAGAATGGAAATATCTATGTAAAATAGGTTGTTTTATTACACAAAGTTCCATATTTGATAGTCTCTAACAGGGATACTTGTTTCACTTCTCTCTTTTAGAGATGCCTTTTGGAGGCCCTGGGATACCAGGTCTATTTGAGAACAAAATATAATCTACAGTCAGATGGTCTGCTAGAAATAGATATACAAATTCAATAGGATATACATCGTGATTGTTCTCTCATCTTTTGTCGGGACGGAATGAACATCTAGTAATGGTTGAGTTTTCTCATAATAATAGTTAACAGTTTGTGTTCAGAATGTCCCTTTTTGAGGCCTTGTTTAGCCTTCATTGAAGATATTTGTTCTGTTAGTCCATGGTTAATGAATGTTCCATTGATGGACTAAGATTGGTTTAAGAAATGAAAATAAATATTTATTTTATTTTTTAAATAAAAAATTGTTGGTATAGAGCTGGTATATGTCTTATATTGACCATCATATCAAACCATTGATATTTTATATTACTGAACAAGTGTTGTTGAATGATTTTCCATTCATGGGTTATAATTTGTTTCTAAGGAAAGGATAACATGGTAATAATTTATCAAGACATTTTTAGGTTATAGAGAAGGTGGTGATTGTTTCTTACCAATTAGATATTCCACCGTAACTAACATCAATACATAACATGGTCTATGCATTTGAACTGGAAAAGAATCTTCCTAATCCATTCAATGTTATAAGAATAGGTGATCTCATGGTTGAACCTAATATTTCTATGATTGAATGGATATTTAATATAGTTGACCTTAAATCCCAGGGTTCGTTATTGGAGGAAGATAACCTTATGTTGAGTGTTATGGAAGAAACAGTTTGATAGTCATGGGGTATGGGTGGTGGAGTCCCTAATGAGGGAGAAGTGGCCTCATCTTTTTGGCATGGAAGATTCTATGTAGGATTTCAAGGGAAGTTCATTTTTATGGTGGGGAGGTTGTAACAAGTTGATTATATTTTTAGGTATTTCTAAACACCTCTATTAGTCATTGTTTGGTAGGGTTTCATTTTGGGGTTGTTTCAGGAGACATTTTGGAAAATTAGATAGCTTATGGCCTAGTTCATGGTTGGTGAAAAAATTTCCCTTCTTGTGTTACACTTTAGTTGAATCCATAATAACCTGGATAGTTGGTTTTTTCACAACTAGCACAAAGTTTGCAAAACCATTCACCCGAATAGTAGAAACGATAAACATGGTAAAAAACTATGTATTGATATGGAGAATAGTTTTGTATACCTACATGGTTATTCCTATAAAATCATGTATATGAGAAATAATTATATTGAAACTTACATTTAAATCCCCAAAACTATAATTTATGTATATAACAAGCTTTTACAACCCCATATATATTTATTCATCCAAGAGAGAGAAAAATAGAAAAAAATTTCCCTCTAAATCCTTCTGGATATGGATCTATGGTAGGATAACAACATTCAATATTATACAATCTAGTTCCAACTTCATGTTTTCTATCTCCAAACTTCTCATCTTTCCTCTCTAGGTTTTTATAGATCATCATGTTGAATAGAGGATAGAGTCCCCTTTTCATATCTAGTATCTAGGTGTGATTCCTAGATTCTATCATTCTCATTTTTGTTGGTGAATCCAAATTAGAAATTGGAGTTTGGAGATATAGTGTTTCCATGGTAGGTGGTTTTGTTTTGATTGGAAAATTTGATTAACCATTATTTTTGAGATTTATTTTCAATTTAATGACATAAATTAAATTTATTAAAATTTCCTTCATTTTGTTGGATAAAAAACATATTTTAATAAATTCAAGTATTTGGATCCTATATAAGATGAAATATGGACCCCTCAATTCAGTTGAATTAGTGTCTATTTTTGAAATAGTTAGATGTTTTTAGAATATAAATTTTTTATTTTAAATTTGATAAAATGATTTTATGGAAATTCTTTCAATGTTGTATTTTATGAAAATATATTAAAATGGTCTTGATAAAAACTATTTGGTTTTTTCTTAGAAAAATAAATAATTTAATTAAAACCTCATTTTGGTTTTCAAATGGAAATGTAAATATTGAAACAACAAGAATGGGATGAATTTTATTTTAATTATTTGATATTAATTTTCTATCCTAAATTTTTATTAGAGAACATGAAATCATAGTTAGTTAGTGAGTTCTTCCTAAAACACTTTATCATTTATAATGTTCCAAAACATAAATGCAGCATGTCACATCCCTGACAAGATGGTCAAGAAATCCTCTTCATTAGTGGGAATTGGACATGTTTATACACATATTTTTGGGTAACATTGTCTATGTATTGTAGCATATCATAAAACTATCAAACCTTTTAGCATATGAACATGTTTCTCACATGTTTATATTTGAGGTATATATTTGTTCCAATGTTTGTAATCAATTTTATATTCATTCTGATTTATATAAAAAAATTTATATTAATTTTTTTATAAAGAAATTTGATTAAATTATTTCCATCATTTGAAATATATATGTGGATTTTTTAAATATTCATTGGAAATTAGAAATATTTTAATTTAAAATTGATTCCTCTTTATATAGTTAATTAAATGTGTAATATAATTATAGAATCATTAGTAACACACAATTGGGATTTTATCTCAAACTCTACCCATACCTTTTGGTGTTTGTTGATTATGACATTTTAGGTTCAATCTAGGAAAATGAAGAAATTGGAGGTGGTTATAGAGGTTTATCATTGGGTTTGTAGAGTTGAGTCCACCGGTACAGGGGTTGTTCATTCACATTTTTGGTAATTTGTTGTAGTACATAAGTTTTGTTTACCTATTTTACATCTTGTATAGTTCTCACTATGATGTTTATTTTTTTATGCATACTGAATTGTTTATATTCCTCCACATTTTTTTTGCAAAATATCTCCCACCTCCATATTTTATAGGGCAAGTCTCTAGTCACCAATTTGTGGTGATCCATATTGAACTTCATTAAATGTCAGAGTTGATTTTGTTATTGGGTTTCAAGGTTACAAAAGTTAGTTTTTTGATTATATTACTACGTGATCATGAATAAAAATATTATTATATTTTAATAAAAAATAATTAATTATACATTGTTATGTAAGTATTTTTTGAATTGATTAAATTATAATTAAATTATAATTCCTTTGACAAAATTACAAATTTAGATATTTATAAATTTTTATTTCAAATAAAATAACCAATACATGGATAGAATTAAATAATATCTCATTAAATAAATATAAATTATATAATAAAAACATAAATTATTTATCAGAAAACAAATCATATGAAAGTGTGTGAAACTATATAATATTATTTATCATTTCAAAGGAATTTAATATTATTAACTCATGGTGATAATAATATACTAAAGATAATTAATTTAATCATGATAACTAAATTATCATAAGTATTAAATGTTTCAAATATTGATGAATATAGTTCCCAGATAAAATATTAATTTATTTATGATGTTTATACATTATCATAGAATGTGATAAAAAATTACAGGAAACAAGGTAAGTGGTTTTTAAAACTAAATTTTATTTGTTATAAATATAATGATTTTTCATGGACCCCTTTCATCTATGTTGAATTATTTTATCTTACAATTGAATAAAATATTTACTCCACTTAAATTTATTTGTATTGACAATTTATTATGACGAATTCCTTCCATTATTCCAACCCTATACTGCCAGAGTCATTTGTAACATTATTGCAATGGGGCTAGATACAATTGATTACATCCAAACTGACCAAATAGTATAATAGCAATATAAATATTAAAATGAAAATTAATAAAATAATATATTTGGAACAATAATATCCAATATAATTCATTCTTTGAAAAAATCCACTATTACATATACCATATCCCTTTAAATCAATCATAATAAATTTCCTAGAATCCCGGTGAATGGAAACATATGATATTGGTGAGGTTAGTCACCCAGTATGGGTATTCATACAAAAGAAGATACCATGAAAAAATAATGAATATATAATATAGTATTGTTATCCAAAAATAAATTTAATAAATAATATTAGAAAATATAATAATATCAAATGAATAAATGATGATCAAATAATTTTACACAACTAATCAAATTTGATTTAAATTTATCCATTGATATATTAATTAAATGAATAATATCATGGAAATAAATAAATAATCTCCTAATGATGGAATTTAGAATATCATATTTCATAAACATAACATCTAGTCTTTATTCTAAAAATCTTTTATAAATTGGTATGCCCTCAACCAAATTCCAAAGCAAGTTTGTATGATTAGACATTTTGATGCTTCGAGGGGATATAGTAGGACCACTCATCATATAGTAGTTAAAAATCATTCTACATATCAATGGGGTGGAATATAATCAAAATACTCATTAAAGTTGAAAAATGGAAAATTAAATGTTAATACTTTCCCCAATCAATATAGATAATCATAAACCATTCAATTTAATATTAATAGTTGTATCATGTTAGTACATCCCCTATCGAAATGATCATAATACATCCAGATAAATAACAAGGTTGGTATCATAACGACATATGGATAGAGGATATTATTCAAAATTAAGGTTTTTCTTGATTAAGAGTAGTAAAAATATAAATAAATCATAAAATAATTCGTGAGGAATACTCACTTATTAATTTTCAATATAAATTTACAAATATAATATCTTAAATTATATAAGGAAATATTATATCCATGACAGGATTTTTCAACATTTTAATGTAATCAATAGAACATTGAGTTGTCCTATTAATATAATATTCCATTCATGACATATAAGATAAAACAATTTCATTAAATGGTTAGGGAAATAAAAAAGTTCCAGATTCAAAAAATTACATTATTAATCCTTTAAGAAATTTTGTTTAAAGTACAACATAGGTAAAAATTTAATTTATGAATCATTTTAGAATATAAAAAACATAATTGAATATGTTTTTAAAAAAAATAGATTTGGGGAAAAAGGACATTCATCCAAGTTGGAAATTAATGTCAGATTTTCGGAATAAAATGTTTCTCGATAATTTCAAGAACCAAATAGTTTGAAATTGTATTATAACATGAAAATTTTATCAATAAACATATTTTAATAAAACTAAATGTTAGTATAATAAATTATCAAAAAATTTACATCAATGTAAATTATTTTATATAAAATATAAAATAATATAAAATTGAAAGCTAAACCCTTACCATTGTGGAATCATCATAATCATAACCCAAATAATGAAATAGATTAAATTGAAATTTTTATTAAAATGAAATAACGTGATCCATGATAAAATATATCAAAGTCGATATACATACATCACAGAATAGATGTGATTGGTAAATATGGCATATGTCTCATGAAAGTAAAAGCGATACAAGAAACACTTATCTTAAGTCCATCATCCTTTATACGTATTTGGACATTTATATAATAAATTTATATTTATTATTAATATATTGAAAAAAAACACACATATATATAATACTATATATGATTTATTTATAATAATTTATCAATTTTTTATTATGAATTCATTATCAAAATCACAATTTCGTTATAATCACCGCTTGAGTTTCTTGCATTTTTTGGTTTAGTAGTTTCGATCCTAGTCAATTGATCATGGTTTTATAATGTCAAAAATGTTAATAATTACATATATATATATAATCATTATATATATATATATATGGATTCATCCATAAATGTTATTGATAGAATGAAATGAATTATATTGTTCTTGGAGATTTTAAGTCATATGTACACATGAACGTTGTCTTAATTTATCAAAGGAAGGGAAAAAATAAAAGGTAATATTAATTAACCATTATTAAATTACATTTGAAAATAAAATGGAAGACGTATCACATTACTATGTAGAGTACGTATGCCACTAGTATGCATAAGAGACATTTTCATTTTCTAATTGAAGGAATGTAAAAATAAAAGATGTGATATAATAATTACATTAATATAATTATTTCATAAATAATATATATATATATATATATATTAAATATATTATTATAACTATTTGTGATATGTGGTAATCGAAAATGAATTATACCGGTTCATGAGGAGGTAGTTCATTGTATCTACAATCAATAGTATTTTTTCTCATTTAATAAATAAATATATATATATTTATATATATAGGCTCTGTAATCAGTATAATAAAATATAAATATTTGGTAGAAAATAGTGTAATTATAATTTAGTAATTAATACATTAATGATGTTGGTATGATAAAAAGTTCAAAATAAATATTTTAGTTATGTTAATTACTTTCTCTTAGAAAACCCATCATTAGTTCACCTATTAAGGACAATAGGGCTGGACTTTTGGGAAGAACAATAGCTATAGAACATGTAAAATTGTTTTTGGGGATTAATGTTACTTGGTTAGGATGAAATTAATTTCTTGGGATTTTTGAATAAATAAGGGGAGCTATAGAACATTAATTAGTGACATAGCAGATCATCCTAGAATCAACATGGAAATTCCAAATTGAATACAAAAGGAAAAATTAATTATGATAACAAATGTTTGAAAATAACATTATATTTGATTTTGTGGTAATATAATTTCAATATATCGTCATTAATTATTATTTAGAAATGTTTTTTTGGAATATACCCTAACAGTTTGGTTTAATCTTTGGTAAACCTATTTTAGTATTAACCTCAATAATTAGTTTTTTACTATTTTATAGATTCATTAGCAATAATAATCAATAGAAATTAAGAAATAATATTAATTATTATGATTCTAATTAAATATTCAATTTTAATAAATCTAATTCCTAGAATCTGAAAATTTTATTATAAAGTAGTTCTTGTTACACACAAAAAAATATTTTCTAATGATTTTTTTCTAAATTAATATAAGTTTTTATATAAAAATATCAAAATCATACCAATTTAAATGATCGGAATTAGATTAATAATAATATAGATGAACTAATATTAATTATAATGAAATTTTATAATGAACATCAACATTTTAAATCTTATAATCAAAAGGGTAGTTTTCCTTAAAAATATGTATTTTCTATTAATAATTGATAATTAATTATTTTATTAAAATTGATAAAATTAACTATAAGATAATATTTAAATGATGATATAGAAAATTAATTTCAATATTTAAATTAATTTATCTAAAATTTGTAAAAATAAAAAGTAATAAATGTTCTTGAAAGTCGATGAAAAATCTTTTTATAAAAACCCCCAAATTAAAGATTATAAAGGTTTTATTATTAACCCATATCTATCAACATTAATCAAATAATTAAAAAATATTTTATGGAATATATAATATTTATATCTCATTAAATTCAGTAAATAATACTGAATAATTTGATTTATTATAAAAAACACATTGGGAACATTACAACGTTTTTTTTAAAAAATATATTTTTTTCATTAAAATCATCATTATAAAAAAATTTAATCAGTTGAAAAAAGATGATTTCATTTTTTACATGTGTAAAATTAATACATTTAATAATTTATTTATTAATATTGATACATATAGGTTTAATGGTTTGGGGTTAACTATAACATTAAAAAGTAATATTTTTATTATTTGTTATGGTTCGTTCAAACTCAATGATGTGTGAATAACAAGATATCAAGGAAATAAAATTTATTTAAATAATAATATATTATAAAATTATAGGATGTCATATTATACACCCTTAAATAATTTAACCCCCAGTAATTCCATTTTGCTCATCGTTGTTCTATACTTTGTTGAAGACCCACATTGTAAAAATGTTTAGTAAATACTTTAATTAATAATATTTTGAAGGATGTATAAAGTTCTTCTACAATAGTATTTTTCTAGTGTAACATATTGGAATCATAAGTGGTAAGTGAAAATTTGGTAATGTAATAAAATCTTTATTCATAAATAATTATGTAGAGTAATAGAGATCATTGTTCCCAACAAAGTGGACTATCAATAAGAAGTTAATGACAACCAAAACATAAACTAATGTGGTGTAAGGAATTCAATTTGATTCATTTAAAATAAGTAATATGTGTGAAATTATAATTCCAAGAGCATTTTCATAAATTATAGGGATACATTTACTATCATGATAGAGAACATAAAAAAATATATAATCTAGATATCTTTTTATTTCATAATAACAACTTGATCTTATTGATGTGTATTGATCATAATCATCTTCATTTATAAATCCATGAAATGTTTGTCTCTTATTTTTTTAAGATTCATAAACAAAAATTAACATATAATTTATCATATAATCCTGAAAATAATCAAAATATATTTATTCTATCATTACTAACCAAAATAATTATCATAATGTAATCTAATACCCCAAAATGAATAAAAATCCAAATTAGAATCTATAAGTTTATAATGAATCCAATGAATGATATAGATAATTTTACAAAACAATACCCATATGTCCCAATTAACCTCAATAAATACAAAATGAAAATATTTTTTTTACAAAATCATTTCTGTATGACCTTCACATTACCCCTCAGAATATATAAAAATATTAATACAAAATAATCCATTATATCAAACCCACTTGTTATATATACTTATCCTAATAAAAATCATCCTATAATATCATTAATCATAAGAAAAAATAAATATATGACCTTATAATAATTTCCCAAATGTAAAACTAGTATTTACACATCAAAACATTTTTCTAAAAATAATTTCAAATTATCTTGTACATAGAGTAGGATAGTGTTAGGAACAGAACATTTATTTCATCTTGGTTGTGACTTCAATACCCATGGCCTTGTCAGATGTGACAGTTTGTCTCATATAAAATGGGAATTTCTTTTTCTAAAAAAATAATAATATAATTAATAATGTATTACCAAAATACGATGAACATCTCCAAACATTACATTAATTATGAAATATATTTTTAACCATAATAGTTTTTTATATGGATTATCAAATAATTTTAGTTGACTATTATTTACTTAAAACCAATGATCATATCAACCATAATGGTTATTAAAAACGTCATACAAATGTCCAAAATATATTTAGTCATTTTTCCTGAAATTTTATTCTCACTAAAACAAATTTTATTCACAAGGGTTACAAACAACTCAAACATATATTAAAACACAATAAAGGTATCAAAGGTTCCTCCATCAAATAAAAACTATTTATGGTTATCTATGATATTGTACATGGTCAAACATTAATTCAAAAACCCATTATGGTATCTAAAATTCTAATCTTAATCCTAGATGAGTACATCTATTAAATAAAAATACAACAAATCATGTGATTTTACACGATTTCTTACAACCATAATACCATTGTTAAAAATATATCAATAACATAATTTATAAATTAAAATTCATAAATAATTTAACCCTATTACATCAATTAATTGTATCATGTATTTTCATCCTTGTTTTTTGAGTTTACTATCATAATAGGTAACTTACATTGATAATTATTATGATCTTAAAATTTAATACATCCAACTACTTATGGATACCTATATGATATATATTTCCTCTCATCATAGTCATTATTTTACCCAATAAATTAATTGTTTTATTCCCTTTTATTAAACACAAAAAATAAATTCCAATTCCTTGGAGACATTCTCTTGGGTGTCACTTTTATTAATTCTAACATAATGGAAATAAAGCATTATTTCATCTATGGTCTCCACCACCCATATTCCCAATGGAATCTTTTCTTATAATATTTATTGTGTATGATTGTTTGTTAGGGTGTACGTTGTTAATCACATATCATGATAACTGATTAGGCATAATAATTGTAATATTCGCTCTAAAACCATCATATTTGGTCTCTAAAAGTCACTATATATTCCCCCAAATTTAATAATAATAATATTCATTCAATTTCTACCCATTGAAAAAAAACCAAAAGTCATAGAGCAAAAAAAATAAACATGGTGTAAAAAAAATATTCATTTATAGGATTTCAATGTCATTAAATGTTTTTACAATATAGGACACAATACATATAAACATGATATTTCATTTTCCTTATTTTTCAATATCCATTATGATGGTTAATATAGAAAATTTTGATTAACCAATTAATTTCCCCCATTAATTTCAAATAAGGTGTTTATAAAGTCCCATTTTCATTCACTAGGTAACTATCAAATCAAATCCCAAAACACCATTCTCTAAGATATTACCCCTATGATCAACTATTAATGATCTACATCAACATTTAGTATGTATACGTGGATTTAATTCTATGAAAAACATCAAATATATTCATTACTAAAACATTAAAATGATATCCTACACTTTGAAATATCCTCAATTTCAGTCATATGGATATATCCACTAATCGATTCTTTCATAAATATAGTTCATAATGTTTCTTCTAAACATGAATTTGTCCCTACTATAATTTCCCGGAACCTAGATTCCAATTTTCTGTTTTAAAATTATTATATTGGTACAAAACACAAGAGGTCAAATCCCAAAGAATAGAATAGACTAATAGTCATGGAATGATAGATATATACATCAATATCACATTATATTATAAAATATAAAATATGACATATTATTTTTAATGACATCAAAAAAATTATTTTCCCATATCCATTTTCGTTAAAAATAAAACATTTACTCTCTTATAAAGAATGAAAACATAGGAAAATCATAACCTTAAATGGTTTGTAAGGGCATGCATAAAGAATGATAAAACATAAATAAATACCAAATTATCAATACATAATGGTGAATAACTAAAAAAATTATTTAATCAACAACATGAGCATGTAGAATAATATGGATAGAATAAATGATGATCAAATAATGATATATAACAATTCCCATGATTTTAAATCTTATCCATTTATATCATAACAAATCAAATAATCAATTTCACATCAATAAATAATCACATATGGAGGTAATGATTAATTTTGACCCAAAAAACATATATTCAAGTCATCTTTCAATGAAAAGTTACCTAAATGGTTATACCTTAGACCATATACCCTTGAATGTTTGTATCATCCAACCTACCAATGCTTCGTGGGGGATATATAAGGTCATAAACATCATATATTAATTCTAATTAATTTATAATTGAAATCTATTGATTTAGAATCAATATAAAAATTCACATTGAAAATTAAAATTTGATACATTAATATATAAATAAATGAATGAACATAAATAAAAATCATCCACAAAAATATCGAGAATGTTATCAAAAAATTACATCTCCAACCCAAATAATTGTAAACCATCTATAAGAATTATTATAATTTTATAATTACAATATATCCCTTGTTGATCATAAGTGAAATATGATTTTTATTAATAGATGAATATAAATACCATTAAAATATCATTATAATATTCTTGAAAATAAAAAACATTACTTATAAATATAACATTTAAAAACTTATTGATTCATAAATATGAGGAAAAATATTTCACAAAAATAGTCATAAAATCATTTAAATGAATATGAAATGCCTTTAGTGTTCATTATGTCTTGATATTCCACTCATGTTTTATAAGGTAAAAACAATCCTTTAACATTCGTGTCTGTAAAGTAAAAAGGTTACACTTCCTAAAAATAATAAGTATATTTCTCTATCAAATTTTATGAAATGAAAATCAGGTGTAAAATTTATTATAATAATTAATTGTAAAATATAATAAACATTCCAAATAATTTATTTTAAAACATGGATTTAGAAGAAAAATGATTTTTAACTATTAATTGAAAAAATAAAAAAAAATTAAAAAATATTTTACGAAGCATTTTATATACCAATGGGATGATAATGATAATATTATTTTAGAATTACATTAATAAATAGATTTCAATTAAATTAAATGTGTTTATTTTAAATTTATCAAATAATTTCCACATATGAAAATTTAAAATAAACAGTCCAGATTAAAATTAGATTCATGTATAGCCCCTTAAAATAATGGTAACAATCAAATTATAACCCCTTGAATAAATAACATTAAATGATAGTTTATATAACATATAAATAAACATAATTATGATATAACATATAAAATGTGTGTTAAATACACCATACTATTGAAATAATTTGTTAATATGACTTTTTTCTCATAGAATTAAATGTGATACAAGAAATTATTACCATTGGTCTGAAATACATTATACATGTTCGTACCTACTATATAAAAAATATTTACGTATTATTAATCAACTAACATATATAATCATATATATAATAAAACATTTTATTTATTTATAATCATTTATCTCATCTTAATAAACAATTCTTTGATGAAATACCATTTTAGAATAATGAATTTTATATTTTCAGGTATTTTATGGATAGGAAGATGCGTTCATTATACATTAATCGTAATTCGATCATATAAGTAATTATAACAGTTATATAAATAATATAAATATTTTTATATTTAATATATATTTATTTCGATACATCCATAATGGTTATAGATTAAAAAAATGCGTTACTCATATCATGAAGAGGGTATGTCTTATGTACACATGATAATTGTTTTTCAATTTACTAAGAATGGATCATAATAAAGGCAAACAAAAACTCAAATTTCATAATTTTTATCAAATCATATATACCATATATATTAATTAAATAAATACTTATTAACAACCATGTTATAGAAAATGAAAATCATATCACATCACTTTATGAATGCAGCAATCCACACATATACAATAGTGATGTTATTGTTTTCCAATGAATTTGAAGGCCATAATGTAGTCGTAAAATTATAATTATTGAATAATAAAATTTTCATAAATTATATATATATACATTAAATAAATCATTGTTTTCTATTGTGATAGGTTGTTATGGAAAAATTACATTGATTCAAGATGTGGTAGTCTGATGTTCATATGTTTGAAGGTCTTATTCCATTTGATGGAAGAAAATATGGATTTACATTATGTAATAAAATTAATAAATTATCATTAAGTAATATCAATTTTTGTTATTATATTTTAATTATTAATTAATAAATTAATGTAGTATGTGTACATGTAACAAAAATACTTAAGATATTGAA
Source organism: Viscum album (assembly GCA_963277665.1). NCBI lineage: Eukaryota > Viridiplantae > Streptophyta > Magnoliopsida > Santalales > Viscaceae > Viscum > Viscum album. Next base: position 1,727,548,162 of record OY728157.1, read on the forward strand.
GATGAGTAAACTCTCTTAGAAAAGAATCAATTGAATCTCATAATAAGAAGCCTAGGGATTGACTATTGGTAACATAAATAGATCTATAAATAATACATGAATTATTGGATGAAATTTTATTGGGTTGATGTTTATATGAATGGGTCAAGTTGTGTGAATAATTTTGAAGAGGAAGTACCCTTATATAAGTGTGGATGTGACCTTATTTGTCACCACATTCATATTTCAAAAACAAAAAACAAAATGTTAAATTAATTTCCAATACAAATTATTTTTATTTTACTTATATTCATATATGGGGAGATATAATATCAAAATATGTATTGGATCTTTTATTTAGATATTATTATTGGAAAACACCAACATATCTTTTTTTAACAACTGCTTAACATATTTTTACATTAAACATAAAACTTAATTTTTATATGTTTCCAATATTCATTAGAATGAAAAAGTATTTATTCCAAAATAAATAATATTAATTATTATGATTCAATATATTTAATCCATTTTTACAAAAAAAATTCACATAATTGGTGGTATTTAATTTAATGTTAAACCACAAATCACGTTGAAAAAAATGGGATTCCAATAGGAACTTTTTTAAGTAACAATTTATTAATAAATTATAATTTTAAAAATATATTCCATTGACCATGATTTTGTTTTTTATTATAAATTTTTACTATTATTACATTAAATTAATTTTATATGAAAGCTCAATATTGCAATTTCTTAAATCAAAAATGCAGTTTTTACTAAAAAATGAATTATTTACGAATGGTAAAAAAATATATTTTCTGAAAATTATAAAATATATACCCTAAGATAATTATTAAATTATAATTTAAATAATATTATAAATTATTTTAAAAAAAATTATATTAGTGGAAAAATTAATTTTTATATATGTGGGAAAAATCAACTTTTTATAAAAGAACTACAATTGTTAACCATAAAATTATGTTTATTATTTTCACATGTCATATACCATATTTTTATAAGTATGAATATCATTTATTATTTCATTTGAGCCTTGGTGTATGTGTCGTGTTTGGAGACTCATATCCTTTATTGGGAAAAATCACATCATGTTTTGGTAAATATATTTTATTAATTAATGTAGTCTAGGTGAAATGTGAAACTATTTCCTTGGTATCATGGTGAGTTGAGAATATTTAGAAGAAATTGTTTTTTATAAGGAAATGGACTGAAAACATATCTTTACAACATTTACATGTCTTGTAAATGGATAACACATTTAGTAAATGGATTCCACGTCATGTAAATTGATTAAATTTCATGTTATTATTTGGATGATTTTAGTAAAATAATATGAGGGAATGGATTTTTTGTCATATCACATTGAAAATATTTGCAAGATGTTTAACTACATTAAACATCATGTAATTACCTTACATTATATTTTAAATAATATTGTGCTGCTATATGTATTTACTATCTCTTATTACTCACTCATCCTGACCTTAAGAAATATTTCAGGTGGTTTTGTAGTGCCAAACTCTCTACCGGACACCCTGTTTGTTCAGTAAATCACTAATATGGATTATTCTTTAATTTCTTTAACTTATCTCCATTTTTTATTTAAACATTTTATTGTAATTTCTTGATCTTGAAAAATATTGGTTTTTAACTTGATCGGTTTTGATCTAAAAGCTCTTTATGGTCATCTTCACCTTCCCTCTCATTGGAGTTTTCCATTGGAATCTTCATGTTCGACATAAGATAATGTATGGGGTCTAAATGATAACCCTATGATTTGATAATTGACATGTATTTGAAATATTTACATTTCTCCACTGTAACGTGTGACTCAATTGATTAAATCATGAATGGGATATTCCTTTCTTTCTTTTGGATTCAATTTGTTTTTAACCAGGATTGTGGATACCAATTATAAGATAAAACCATGAATTTAATTAGATTGGATAATGTATTATATATTTTTAGCATGAAATAATTCCTTATGTTATTGATTGATATAGAATATTTTTTTATGGATTACTTGATGTTGATATGGTGGTTTATTAATTATGATATTAATTAAATATGTAAAATAAAAGAGAATGGTAAATAACATATTTATTCTCTATGGAATATAATGAGATATTTCAATATCCATTATATTATGACACCTCTTGCAATGGATTCTAAAGTGTTTATATGCCTGATATGGCCATCGAACTTGCAGACATATATTGTATATTTCTGATATTGAGTGGTCTTGGCCCAATCCCATGCTTTAATGATTACAGTGAGTCTTCAAAGAAAAGTTCCATATTTTCATTTATATTGATCGTTGAAATGGATGATGTAATGATTAAAGGGATTTAACCTAGAGTGTTATGTTATACCATGTTTATTATTTTGGTTGTAATAGTCCTAAGACAATCTCATAGATATTTCATCATAGAGACGAATCATATTGTTTACCATCATTATATGGTTGTGGTTGGCATGGTCGTAAGACACGACGAGAGATATTTCATCATTGATCAAAAGAATTCTGTTTACCGTGGTTATATAATTGTGGTGGGAATGGTCAAGATTCATGTTCATATATATCTTGACATACTATAGATGTTGTTTCGTATCGTGCTTTATTAATATTTCAATTATTTAATACACCCATTGAACGCTTTATTGGAAACACTTCTTATTAGACTTGTTTTTCTAGACATAGTAGTGTCGTCCTACTTTAATATACTCATACCATATTCCAAAAATCACTTTGTAGATAATAGATTTTATGTATGATGGTTTGTATAAGGTAATAGGACATTACAAATAGGTTTATTTTCTAGAAGGACTAGTGTTTCAAGATGGATATGATGTGGTTTTTTGGAAAAGGGACTATTGATTCTTTAGTTTAATCAACTATTATGTTAGTGTTTTGTTTCTATAATGAAATTTACATACATTCCATTACATCATTACATTATTAAAATTTTATTATATTTTTTAGTTGTTTTTATTTATTGGATTCCAATAAATTAATTTTTTTTATTGTTTCCACAGATTGATATTGGTTTATTGATAATGAATATTTTTCACTGTGATTTAACATCTGAATACTAGTGGTCTAGTCTCCCCCGCTACAATTTTCAGACCTCACTTTTATTCAGTATCTTATTGATTATGGGGTGTCATGATTCAGGAGTCGTACCAAACCCTTTCTGGCCATGTGAAAGAGTGAAGGATGGGGGGGGGGGGTGTCACAAAGTCGTATAATAGAAATGTTTTCCGATCATTTGGTATACATTGTGGGAATGGTATAAATGAGACTATTATATGTCAAGAAATGTTACTATTCCTGTGAGTGGTAGTCTTTATCCTTTTGTGAGGGAATATACTTGTGTCCATATTTGGTTTTGATGTTTATACTATTTTCTTGTTACAATTGTCATTATATCATTTTGGGTGATTCACATGTTCTCTGAGGATATGGTATTATGATGTTATTGGTTATGCCTATTAATACTCATGGCATGGTATGGTGGGAAATGATTATGGATCCATCTAAATCGGCCCATAGGGATATACTGACATCATTGGTTCATGATAAGGGCCTATTTATATTAATGTGACATATTTCTTATAGAGACTATGATATGAGATAAATGTTGCACCTGATAAATTTAATGATATGTTATTCCATGTTGAGACACTTTTATTCCATGTCTAGAGAGGCATAGAGTCATTAGATCTCTATTTTAGTCTCTTATTATGGTTGAACTTGTGTTAATATATTTACCAATGATGTGTGTTTTTCTAGTAGATAATATAACTCCTTGAGATTTTTCGCATTATCAGCAAGAAAGTTGTAATAATCACTCTCCAAAAATAGTTGAACCTGTGCATTCTGTAGTTCCAAAAAATAATATGGTTGTTCAGCTTTAAGATATATTCAAAAGGGTTATGTGATCCATATAATGGGAGACTATTCATATTGTTCTTTTAGTGTTTGATACAACAAGAGAGTTTCATCTATAACATTCGTATATATTTATTAGGTTAGTATGACCCAAGAAATTGATTTCTAGATTGAGTCAATACATAAAATCATTAAGAATCCCAACACTCCCACATATAGGAGGGTAAATAAAAATACTTATTTTCTACATATACATATAAATAGTTGGTGGTAAATTCCAGAGAAATAAAGGTAGTAGGATGTGTTATCTTCATTAGACATCATGATGAATTTCTAAATCCATTACATTCTCAAGATGTTATGGGATGAACAATATTGAGTGTTCATACATATTTCATAAGAGGGATTGTTAGCACTAGAATATTCTTTATGGTTCACTAACGTATAACTCTTTGTTCAATGTTTTGAAACTCAATATTGAAATGGATTCTGAGAAAGGCCTCAAGAAGTAGCCAAGCTATTTTGGTAGGGTGACCTGGAAGATCATCATTGAGGTGAAAGAAGTTTCAATTTGACATTATCCGTCAAGGTAGTAATGTAAAGTCAATTAGGGGATGTTGAAATCCACCAAAGGACCATGGTTCATTAAAGTGGTATTTAGGTGGCTTGTTTGGCCACAAGAACTAGTTGTGTACTTACCCAACAGTCAAGTGAAATATTTATTGTAGAATGGGTCATATTTAGAGGATCTATTTTAACCTTCCACATCAGACCAACGGTAGGGGTTATGATAGGCACCTGGGTCAGGAAGGGGATCATCTACCCTTCAACAGTATGGGGATGGAGTTTTATTTTCCATTCATGTCGAGGAAGGGTACAAGGTACCCTAGTCCATGAGAATTAGTACCCAAAAAGAGAAATAGTTTAGGGAACACATATGAGAGCACTGGTAATAGGGACAATGAATATGCATATATGAAATCTACTCTATTTGTTATATATATATATATATATTAATTTCTACCATTATAGGTATGATTCTTGAGTCATCAACCTTATCCAGTGCTTTATTTGAAATAGGTGGGGTGAATTATTTTCCATATTCTCCTTTTGAAAATAGTTTGCTATGGAATTTGGAAATATCAAATGTAGTTTTGACAACATACAAAACATTGGGAGTTAGATCCAAAAATAGTAAATGATGCAAAGCATGTTCTTTAGATATTGATGGTTACCATTTATTTTGGGAACAATTTATGCTAGAAATGAAAATATTTGATTTTATTCTTGGTATGGATTGTCTATAACTATATAAAGATCATATAGTCTCAAACAAAAGAAGAGTTACCTTTATTTCTCTATGAGTAGTAGATATTTTAACCAAGGTGACTGGGATCATCAGGAAGGTCTTTTAGAACCAATTTAGTTAAGATTAGATTATATTTTGTCTCTAATATCCTATAACTTTCTTCATAATGGTGGAATGTAGAATGATTAATTTACTGCACTGTTATGTGACCTATGCATAATGTATATGGACATTTCAATATTTTAGATGAATATTCATCAAATCACTAAAATACATTTCTGGGGAATATAATAGTTTATTGTCTTTTGAAACATAGAAACATGATTTTCGAACATGGTAAAAAATGTTCAATATATCCCATAAGTATCATTCCCTCTTAGTATTCCTATATAAAATATTTCTTCATTATCTAAGGAATGGAATCAAAAGAAAGGAGTGATTTTAGAGGCTCAATAATGGTTAACAAGAGAGATATGTAAGTATAACATGAAATTATGTTTTTGAAAATATGCTCATAACATTAGAAGATCATACCCTACATATCAATGATACTAAATATGAATCATGGAAGAAGTTTAGGCAGTTCATATAAATGAATATAACCGAATAAAGATTATACACCATGAAAGAATAACATTGGATGAAGATTGGAATTTTTGAATACACATAAGAATAGAAAATAACAAATCTAGGATATATACAAAGAACTTCATAACATGTTAGTCTTGGGATAATTAATTGTGTACCAACATCGGGATTTGTATGACATCCCGTGTACCCTATTATTTCATTCTTGGTTTTTTCTTCTAGGTAACATATTATTTCAGTCTTGATATTCCCCCTTCTATAACCTCTTTTTTTGATCGTATGATTCCCTCTTAGTTTGGGCTTGGTATTCCCTCTTCTGTACCCTCTTGGTATGGGTTTACGATGACCTCTTTTTTTAGGATTGGGATACCCTCTCATGTACCCTCTTGTTTTGGGAATAATGTGTCCTCTATTTTTTGTCATGGCATCCCCACCCCCCTCATGTACCCTCTTGTTTCATGCATAAGATTCCATCTAGTATCGGGATTGGTCTCTCATCCCATGTACCCTCTTGTTCCATGAGAAGATTACCAAATATTTGAATCTTTGGGTTCCCTCTTATTTTGGGAATGGGCTTCCCTCCTATATACCCTTTTAGATCATAAAACAATTTTCATTACATAATTACTTGGATGGTGATATAGGTCCTACCCAGCACATAATGAAATTATACATACATGTAACCCCATATAAAATAACATTTAACACATCATGAGTTAGGAAAAGATATGGGTTTTATAATAATCATATCACAACCATTGAAATGTAATGAGAATAATAAGAATTTCATCACATAATTACCTATGGAAAATAGATTGGTTTAATAATCATTTTATTAATGAATAGCCTATGAAATGAGGTGGTATTAAAAGCATATAACCCATGGATGAGAAATGAGAGTCATATACATCTATATATAAAGACATCAACCATTGAAGAATTCTTGTTAATTGTATTCTTGTATGCACATAATCCTTGGATCATTTGGTGATGACTCTTCAAGTGCAACCATGAGACCTGGGATCAAATCCAGGAGGAGGAATAATTATTGGTTACTATAGCAGTGTTGTAGTAGGAAATGTCACAGGTATTGTATCATGTTCTATTCATCACTATAGAAGATAGAACTATTCATATGATTTCCCATCATAGACATCATTTTGGTCCTCTAAGTCCATGAGGAATTTAGGACACCAAAGGTCTAAGTCCTATTTAAGCTTTTGGGCCACCTCACGGTCTTCAGGACACCCATAAACATTATCCCACATGATGTTCTGATACATACTCTACAAGAAACAAGCTCCAGATGAGGATTCAGAGTATGTACATTCTCCAGAGTAGGGTTAACCATATTTTAAAGAATGATATGGTACGTAAATTTCCATCAGTAGCAGGTTAGTGCACCTCTGCAAAAGATAGAAAGCTTACCATTCATGAAAATGTGGAGACATTCACAATGATATAGACACTAGAGAGGTGAAATTCCATGTTATTTTTAAGGTGATTAGAGACTTTTTCCTCTATTAACATCATGTAATGGATTGTGTCAGTAAGAATATGGTCTTTTTAGGGTTCACCATCAACACTATAAAAGGGGGATTATCTAGAAATATATAAATATATAAGGCCTTCAGGCCATTTAAGATTTTTTGGATCATATCCCTAGTAAATTATAACCTATAAAATGTATTTATTATTAGTTGGATACTTACTTTAAAGTATCAATTGAAATATATGTAATGGAAAATAATCTTTCTTCGATATCACATTTTAAGAAATGAAATATTTTAATAATCGATTTCATTGAAAACCAGTTTAAATAGAATATAACGAATCTTTTAAAACCCCTTAAAATATATCATAAGTAAAATATAATTTCTTCTTTGAAAATTTATTTCTAAAAAATTATACCTTTCGAAAACCATTTTATTTTAAAATTCCCTTGAAACCGTATAATGGAATTATGAAAAAAAATTAAAACTATTTTTTAAAGAGATATAGATGATTCATGAATAATTTTAAAAACAATTTTCCATGAAAATTTATAAAAGAAGGTTCAAAACATTTTGAAATAGATATCCCATGAAAACATATAAATGATTCATGAAAATCGTGAAAACAATTTATAAGATTATAAAATATTTTGAAGAAATTTTTATAAAATATGTGTTTGAATGCTAAAGTATTTGATACTAAAGAAAGATATAATGTTTAATTCTCTTAAAAATATACTATTAATTATAAGAAGTACGAAAGAGAGGGAAATGGTACCAATACAAGAAGATATCTTTAATAACCATCAGAGAAAAAAAATCATCAGTATTTTTGAGATAAGTATAATATTATTTCATCAATGGATGAATAATCATAAACAATCATGATAAATGATTATATTATTGGAATACATAGTTACCCCGTCGACAACTATGAATCGTAATTACAATGAAATAATAGCACTAAATAAAGACTACAATATCATGAAAATAATTATTATCACATTAAAACATGACCCAGGGAATTATATACCACCCATATAAAACATTGGGGAATTACATGGCATGTATCTCGAGGACAAAAATTGGGAAAAATAATTTAATTTATGGATTTTGTAACATATGAACCATAAAACCCGTGAATAAAATACAATAAATTTTGATATTCAAATATTAATATATTTATGTATATGTGTCATAGAATACATTCATGGGCAGTATATACACCACACAAAAGAAACGAGTGTTGAATATGACATATAACTAATTGAATGGCCCAAAGGCCTTCAATTTTTATTGTCATTGATAAATCACATTTAAAGGGGTTAGATAGAGCCCTTACAAGGCCCTAAATACTTTAGGACAATTACATGACTCATTGGTCTTAGAGGCAATCACCCATAAAAGTCAACATTGAATTTCTCCTACCCATCACATATCACGATATCACCACTCCACCTTTGCAAGGTTGGTCAGCTGGCGTTCTTGTGTACAGTTTCACATGCCCTGTACTGATGGCAGTTCCCTACCCTCTCATTTTTCCAATTCCAGTATAATTTCTCTGGTGAATGAGCATGTTGTGATCCTTATCTGGATCTTTCTCCCATGTATTATGAATGGATCATCTGCAAATTCTTATGGCCCCCAGGCCATTGGGTGGACTAATTCCCTTATAGTTACCTGAATGGCTTCAGATACAACTGGCTCGAAGGCCTTGGTTGGCCCTAAATCCATGCAGGACCCAAATACCTAATCAGTGGCCAAAATGCCCAGGTGGATGAATAGTTCGGGCTACTACACTTCCAAACTGTATCAAACTATATTTACAATAATGACTGCTAAAGTATGCTACAAAACCTAGAAATATGTCACCACCAAGATTTTATCTTGGGTATCTTCAATTCACTTTTCGAGTCCTCACCAATCAGGCGGAAGCTCATGTGCAACTTGACATCTATCTCACAGATATAAAAAGTGAGATGATATATCCCATAGCTTAAGCCTTGATATTCATCATATATTTTAATAACTCATGTATAATAAATATGAGTTTATAATAAATATTACCAAGATACATATTCATATATATAATTCCATATATGATTTTATATTGACTTCATATTACATGTTTATTAACAACTCCATGTTAAAGTAACATATTTGGTAATACCCCCATGTATGTTGTGTACGTTTTGACATATAATTCCTAATCTTATTACATATATCTTGATTAAAATATTTAATAAAATTAAAACATTATATAAAATATCATATATATTCATTATATAAAAATTTATAATAATCTATAAATGAGAGAAATAAGAAATGGAATACACAGTTCATGAAGGAGGAAGGCCATAACTATGAATGAATGATGTTCCAATTTAATTATAGTTTAAATTAATGAATGTAAATGAGATATATATATATATACTTATTAAATTTGAAATATTATGTCATATGTATAATATAAATTTACTAAACCAAAGGTTAATAGAATAAATGTAGATTTTGAATGAGGCGGTAGTCCACACATCCCCAATCAATGTTATCGTATTTAAAAATGGAAATAATAAAGATATGTGTTTAATAATAATTAAAAAATCATAAAAAAGTGATAAATATAATAAATATAATATAAAAATAGATTTTGCAAAAAATCTCTATTCCATGATAGGTTTTAATGTAAAAATTAACAACATCATTTCATGAGGCGGTAGTTCATTGTACACAACAATAAAAAGTTCCTTACAAATTTCATAGATATTTGTGTAGGGGTAGTTCAAACCCTTATAATAAAAAAATATCATAATTTTTATTACACTAAAGTTATTATATAATATTTTAATTATAAGTGTTTAGGGGGTATAATGAAAATAAAACAATATAGTTTTTGTCTCTTCTTTGGGTAACTTCTTTTGGTTTGCACAAAAGGGATTCCTTGGATGAATTTCATCCAAAAGTGATTATTACAGAATGATAGTAGGGAAAATGGTACGATATTTATCATCCTCATCCTAAAATCTACCATAAGGGTGACATTAGTTGGGTTGGCCACATAACCTCAGCCCATCTCCTCGAATGCCAGAGGATGTAGACTGGCAGCGAGGGACTTTTTCATATCTGTGGGGGAGACTATGCCTCATAGGTAATAGGTAATATCATAGAAGAAGTAAATAAAATAAATAATATATAGAGGAAGAATATAAATGAATAAAATGCAACAAAATAAATATAAATAATCCAACTGAATAACAATCATGTTCAGAATCTCACACAACCATGTCATACCATGATATATATCTAAACTGATCATATGGAAAACATAAACCCAAGAATATTGTCCACAAAAATAAAAGACACAAAAAAACCACTGCAACCTGAGATATTATTGGTCATGATCCCTGGTCTCCAACCAAAGTAGTATGAAATAATCAAGCATCGGAAGTAGCATGCTTCCCTTGGTCAATACCTCCAATCTTGTAATCTCCTCAGGTTTCAACGATGCACGATTAGATTTTGAGATAAAATCCCAATGGGTCGGCACCCATAATAATAGAAAACATTCCATTTCATGAAATAATAAAATACAATGTTCCATTATATAGAATTTTATATAAATAATTATGTGCAATGAAATAAATAACTCTTTCTGGGATCCCAACAGCAACTGTCCCTAATCCCCTACTTCAGCATAAGACGGATGTCTAAAAAGACTTCATGTAAGCATAATGCACATATACATATATATAAATCATGTAAATTCAAGGTAAAACAAGTAGGAGTCATACCCCAAGCTTGTTCTTGAACTTGGGGTCTAAGCCCTGTGTCAACTAGGTGTTCTTCAACAAACTAGAGAAATATTACAAATCCAAAGCGGTTCAAAGCAGCGTCAATATAAAACTATCAGGCATAATTATTATGGTTCAAGATGAGAGTTGGAATCTGAGATCATCTTGAAGGTATCTCTACAGAACATCCATCAAATTATCCAATACCATCGAGCTCATCCAATGAAATCTTGGAAAAGGCCATGTATCGCTCGAGGCATGGAATTACCACGAGTCTGTCTTGATCTTGCAAAAATGGTTCAAGCATCATCTGAGGCTGGAATAGCCACATTACCAATAGATAAATCCCATATAGTCCCTTTTTGAGTGGGAATCAATCAAATGTATTTGATAATCCTGGGAAGTATTGGCCTTGAAAAGCCGAAGACCCCCATAGGCGCATAATGTTAACTAGTTAGGAGCAGTGGGTCTAAGAGTGGCCCTTAATATAGGACTCACCTTATTTCCCCACCCTAAATTGAATTAAGGTATTCACATTAGTATGTATAACATAATAATCATTTTAAATTGTTGATTGAAAACAAAACAGATACACTCATACATCACAAGGTATAAAATAAATGTTATAACAAAACAATATTAACATGTCAAGATACTACATCAATATAAGAAGATAAATGAATTTTTAATAAATAAATAATTCACAACAAAAATCTAGAAATGATCCAACAAATCAATGTTCATAATTAATATAAATTAATTATTTAAATTACACAAAACAAAAATAGTGTGCGCAACACATGTAATTAATTAAATTAAATTCTTGGGCTAACAGAATATATACCGGGCACGTCGGCATGCCCAATGTTGTGTCCATCCACATTTGCAAAAATTAATCAATTAATTTATGATGAATAGGGCTAAAAAATTAGGTGAAACAATTAAACTAAATAAATTGTGTGAATTCGCACAGGGTCAGTAGGCACCTACTAACAACACAATGGTGAATTATTTTAAATCAAAATGCATTAAAGGAAAACTAAGTAAACAAACTACCATACAGTAATATATGATTCTATGATCCATGGTAGGCATTGATTTGACCAAAAATGGTTGAAAATAAAGGATTTTACAAAAACCAAAAAATATGGTAAAATCCTTCTGTGACGAACTACACACATGATACTCAATGAAATCCCACAATTCTAATTTCCCAAAGTTATCCTTTCACTATGGTTTATTATACAGCTTACAACAAATAAAATTAAAAGTTGAAGGAGGTGTGGTAGTCTTCTGAATGGGCTACAGGGTGGTGCACCACATAAGGAGAGGGAGAGGCGCGACATGAGGGAAAGAAAAAGCGGAAGAGAGAAAAAGAAAGAAATAAAGAAAAGGAAAAAAAGAAAATAAAAATGAAGAGAAAAATTAAATAATATAAAATATAAAAATAATATAAAATAAAAAAGAATAAAAATAATTGAAATGAAAATTGAAAACAATAAATAAAAATGGAAATCTCCCATTTTAGTTATGTTTACTTTTTATGTATCCCCGTTTCTATTTTATTTCTAAATATATTTTTATACCTTATTACATTTTTTTAAAATTTGATTATATTTCTTATTATTTCATTTCATTCCATAATTAATAATTTTAATCTTGAAATGCATGATAATGTTTCACATGACACTCCTCATAAACTCATGATTTAATTAATTATTTTATTTTGTTTCCCTGGACCCGCAGCGGGGTGCGTATATTTGAACCCCATGTCTCTTCAAGAGATGGATAGAAAAAATTTTAATCGGTTCGTACCTAACAAAATCTGGGATGTTACAACCTCCCCTCAATAAGAAAAATATTCTCTGATGTTCTCTTTTGAGGGTAGTGGAACGTAGTTAGAGAATAGATCCAGACACTGTGCGTGTATATCTGTCTCTCTCCACCAGGTCTTATCCTGAATACGTCTGTGTTTCCCAAACACTCGGACATTAGTGACTAACATTACATAGATGAATTTCGTGCTACTATCGATGACATGGATTGGATGCTCCAAAACGGATGAATCTATCTCAAGTTCGATTTCATCGAGGTAAAAAGAATGAGATGGATCTATAAGATATTTTTGGAAATGAGATACATAGAAAACTTTGTACATGGAACAATACCACTAAGTTGTCAATAACTGATAGGATACAGGACCAAATCTCCCCACTATCTCAAACAAACCAACGTATCTTATTGATAACATTCCTTGCCTCCGGATCTTCCTGTGACCAAACCTCTGAGAAACATGCCGAATGACTCGATGTCCCACCTCGAAATCCAGAGGTCTAAAACGCGACCAATATAAGAATTTAGTTAGGACATAGCTGTTTTTGTATGATTTTGAATAAGTTGTACTATAATGGAAGTCTCCTGAATGATATTAAGACACAATAGAGATGCCTCACCTGCTTCAAGCCAAGATAATGGTGAATGACATGGTATACCATATTAGGCCTCATACATAGCCATTTCTGTGGTTTCGTAAAGCGATTTATATAAGTAAACTCAAAAAGAGGTATATGTTTATCCCAGGAACCTCCAAACTAAGTGATACAGTCCTATAACATATCCTCTAACACTCATGTAGTTCACTCAGACTATCCTTCCATATGAGGGTGATATGTAGTACTCTGAATTACCAGTGAACCTAATGCCTTTTTCAACCCTTTCATGAACAATGAAGGTAAATGGTAATCCCTATCTAATAAAATACAATGATTTATGTCATGAAGTCACACTACCTCCAAGATATAAAGCCTTACCAACTCAACAATTGTAATGGACTCCCAGATAGGTAATAAGTGTGTATCCTTGGTCAACCTATCTATAATAACCCATACTGCATCACTTCTTCAAGGATATATTCGAAAGCATGTAATTAAATCTGTAGTGATGTCATTCCATTTCCATTCAATAATGGATAAGGGATATTGTATTTCAGTAGGTCGTTGGGGCTCTACCTTTACCTGTTGGTAGGTAGAAAACTGAGTGATGAAATCTTATATCTGTTTTTTCATACCATGCCACCAATACAGTCGACACATGTCTTTGTACATCATGGTCATCCAAGGATGGAATTCCCAATGGAGATGTCAAATTCCTTCATCATGTCTTCGAATATACTCGAAGGTACCCATACCCAGCCTTGGTAAATGAGAGTTTCAGTTACATAAAAAACCTAACCCGGTGGTGGGTTCTCTCATATTAATGATTTCTATCAAAACAATCTCCTCATGATTAGTCAGAAACTACTTTCATTATTTATTTGGAGGAGAGGATGTCGTTTTAAGAGCTGCTAGAACTGGTATCCCACTCTTCTCATGACCCTTTATATGCATCTTTGAAAACAAATACATCACCTTCTTCTCACTACTAGCTACCTGCGCAGCTTCTGTCAGTGCCTTGCGGCATAAATCATCTTCCATGGAATTACCCTTACCTAGGTTATAAGTAAGCTCAAAATAAAATGGCTACATTTATTCGACCCATATAATCTACATTAGGTTCATGTATCACTGATTAGAGATATATAAAATGATTTTATGATCCATGTGATCAAATAATATCTAACCCAACAAATAGAGTCTCCAATAGCATAGAGCATTAACCACAGATGCCAAATGAAGGTCGTGTATATGATAGTTGCACTTGTGAGGTATCAGCGAGAGGGATCCCTAAGCTACAACTTGATCACCCTACATCAAAACTACACTGAGAATGATTCCTGAAGAAGCACAATAAATAGTATTTCTTTTTCCTGGATTAGGAAGAATAAAGATCGGAGATGAGGTTAGTCTTCCTTTCAACTCTTAAAAGGACTTTTCACAAGATTCTGGCTCGATGAATTGTAGCCCATTCATAGTCAAGTCTGTAAGATGCACAACTAAGTAGGTGAAATTCAAGATGAAATGCCTATAATAGCTTTTATTCTCTAAGAAAATATTTATGTAGATGACACTCGTTGGTTTTTCACATGAACCTATTGTGCTCACCTTTTCTGGATCAACTTATACTCCTACATTAGATATAATTTTACTGAATAATTTTACATTATTAATACATAAGCGAATTTTTTTGAGATTAGCGTATAGCCAGAGCTATCTCAGTGTACTCTACATGATCAAAAGATGGGTTATAGGGTCATCCCTGGAACATGAATACACTAATATTTCATCCATGAAGACTACCACAATGGAATCATGATACATGTTAAAAACCCATTTCATCAAAGCCATGATGACTGTCGGCACATTCGTGAGGCCGAATGGAATAACCTCGTACAAGCCATAGCATCATTGGAAAACTGTACGTGGTATGTCAGATGGTCTCACATTCACCTGGTGATATCCTGACCTCAGATCAATGTTAGAGAAAATAGTTTTACCCCGGAGCTAGTCCAAGAGATCCACGATACTAGTCATTGAATATCAATTCATTAATGTGAGGTGGTTGAGTTGATGATAATCCACACATAACCTAAAGGTACCATCTGCCATCATGTAATAATGAATTAGTGAACCCCATGGCGATGTTCTAGGTCTGATGAAACCCTTATCTTTGAGGTCTTCAAGAGGCTTTTTGAGTTCGTGTTGATTTTTTGGTGACATACTATAAGTTGGAAAAGACACTAATGGAGCACCATGCATTAGATTGATAGTGAACTCCGCATACCTCATAGGAGGTAAGACATAGAATTCGTCCTGAAAGGCATCCATAAAAAGATCCACCACGATAAGTAAATCATCTATTTCATCCCCTAGTTTCCGAAAAGAGACTTTCCAATAGAGCATTAACTCTGTCCAACCCTTCACATTTAGGCTTAGCTCGGTCTGCCTACATATCCTATTCTCCATTGTGTAGATAGGTGTCTCCCTCGGGGGATGTAAAGAAAACCTGATTAAAATAGAAATCCACTTGAGCATGAAAAAAATCAAGGTAGTTCATACCAAGAATGACTTTGATGTCATACATGATAAGGATATAGAAATTAAAAATGAAATGGTACCCACCTATATCAAAGTGGGGAACTCCTGACATTAGTGTATGTCCTATTTTATGAACATAAGCGGAGTGTCGAGAGACATGATGCCACAAAGGTACTCAATTGTAAACAAGGCTTTCAACAATAATAGGAAATATAAAGAAGTGCAATTCACCAGAATAAAATCACAGAAACTAAAATAGAGGCTACTATAATAGTACCTCTAACTATAGATGATCCCGCACTCTGATCTTATGGTAGTGATTTCACTGTGTACCTGAGACCTGAACCATGGCCCTAAAACACTTCCTGGTTGTCCTGAGTAGGTCCACACTACTGAGGTTGATAATCTAGATCTTGATTTACCTGACCACGACCTCCACTATTACCTTGTCATGATAAAATGGTGTAAAAATAAATTCTATCCTATTATGGAATCATAGATCCCATTCCTGACAGAGGTGGAGGTGTGAATCCTCTACTACTGGATGCTGAAGCTAAGGAATGGAAGAAACACTGAAGGTGGCCCATCATTCTGCATGCTCAGTACTCATTTAGGTCACTTGTTATATGTGGGTTCTTGTGACCATCTTTGCCTCACTAATAACATGTGAAAGAGCAATCAAGACGTGTTGATTGGAATAGATTTCCCCCATGTGCATTTTCAAAATGGAATTTCGTCTAGCAAGATGATCCATCACCCGTTCTTGGAATTGAAACTCCCAAACTGACCAGTATAACTACCCATACATTTCATTATGATATTAGATCCTGATTTATGATCTCTGTGATAGAAATCAAATGGATGACGTTCACTTATTAGCGAATAGTATTCTCAATTATATCCTCAAAACGTCTCACAGAAGACTGCACGTCACCAGTCATAGATGAGAAAAAATGCTGATGTTATATAAAACATGTTGAATACTCTAACAGAGTAATAGATCCCTAATGAATATGTAGGAACTACCTTTCAAGATCACCTCTCAGAGTCTACGTGACAAAGTGATCATATAAGGATGCTTGGAAGTCTTCCCAAAACATGTCCCCGGTCTGCTCAGCCAAAGAAACAACATCCCACCAATGTTTTTTGGAGTCACGAACCATGTTGAAATCTAGTTTGACCCTTCATTTTTTGAAGCATATTGTGGTGGTTGATGATATATCTTATAGCTTCTATCCACGAATATGTAGTATGAGGCCCACCAATCCCCGAGATGGTGGGAGGGTGTTTCATCAGAACATCCAACGTGAGGTCATCCATAGATGGGGTAGGTCTGGGGATATTATGAAATGACTGAATAAACCTGAGGACACTATCCCTGAACTAAGCATTTGGGTCCCTCAAATGAACCACAGGACACACTGAAAAAGGTGTTATGGGTTGTTCGGGCCACAACATCTCTGGATTGTGCTCATTGCCACTCTCCTGAGGCATGGCACAATTTTGTCTTGGAAGCATTGGTCTACAATAGATGAACACACACCTTTATACAAGGAGTAGTGAAGATGAGGAAAATAAGTATGGTGAAAAAGAGGTTAGGTATATAGCCTATTGTCGAGCACTAAACATCATATAACCCACTTTAAGAGATGGGCTTTGATATGGACGAGTCAAATTCAAAGGATTTATAGACAGGGTCTATTGTCCAATTATACATTACATCAGGATAACATCAAACAAATTATAAAAATATTATATTCAACAAACCAGAATTCTAGAAATTATACCAATAGGCACAACAACACTCACATGAAAACATGAAAATTCATGCTGAATGTTGATATGGCATGGTGATATGTATGGAATTTTAAATCCTGTGGTGACAAATATGATGCAAAAAATGTATTAGCCTCGTATATTTGGGTTTTGATGGTAAAAATATATTATCTCAACAATAAAAACTCAAATAACAATGTAAAACAAGTGAGTCACCCAATGGTTCACTCATATAAAAAATATCTGTAATTATCAATAACGACAATCCCAACCTAGGAAGTTGGGTTTCCACTATAAAGGGGTTAGCTACGTCCAAGAAAATGGTACATTCCAAATCACAAAATCCATGACTCCAATCTAACCCAAACAATAAGATAGAAGGAAAACCTACCTCATCTACCACTTTGTAGCATCCCTATCCTGGAAGCCACATGAAGGGTTCCATGAGACTGGTTGGCCATAAAACCTCTAGCGTATCTCCACAAACACCAGAGGCTGCTGACTAGCAGTGATGGCCTTTTTCATGTCTATAGGGGAGAAAATTCCCTCACAGGTAAAAGGTAATATCACAATAGATGTAAAAACAAATAAATAATAAATAGAGGAAGAATTTAAATTAATAATCTATAGAATAAGAAATATAAAGAATCCAACTTAATAATAATCATGTGCGGAAGCTCACAAAACCATGTCATCCCATGATGTCTTTCTAAACATAAGGTATGTAAACTAGAAAATAAAGCATACTATAAAATAAAAAGATAATACTAAAATCAACATGTGCATCATGAGCATGTCTCAGACCTCTAACCTAGCCTCATTCCTAATAACCAAGAATTTATCATACATCGGAAGAAGCATTCTTCCCTATGTCAATATCTTCAAGCATGTAATCTACTTGAGTCTCAACGATGCCCGAGTAGGGTGTGAGATAAAATCCTTGTATGCTGATACCCAAGGTGTCTAAAACATTCCATTTCGTTCAAAAAAAAGAAGTGTTCCATTATGTAACAATTAAAGATAAATATTTATGTGGATTGAAATAAATAACTTGGTTCGGGTTCCCAACAGCACCCATCCTTAATCACCTACATCATCCTAAGTTGGATGTCTGAAAATAGTACCTATAAAAATAATTCACTTATACATATATATAATTCCTGTAAATTAAATGAAAAACAATGAATATTCAAACCCAAAGCTTCTGCTTTAACTTGAGGTCTAAGTCAGGTGTCAAGTAGGAATGCTTAGACATTCCAGAAAAAAATAACAAATCTGAAGTGGATAAAAACAACATTATTATAACAAATTAATGCATCATTATTAATTTTCATGTTGAGAATTGGAATCCTATCCCATCCCAAAGGTATCACTACGAAACATATGTCCTATTTTTTCAATAACACTGAGCTTGTCCATGGCAATCTTTCGAAAGACCAAGTATCATTTTAGGCATGGTTTTACCCTGAGTTTGTCCAGATCTTGCAAAAAGTGGTTGAGCATCATTTGAGGCTGTCATAGGCACATTTCCAATGGATTGATCACCATTTGGACTTTTTGGAACTTGTATCATTCAAAATTAATGGAAAAACCATGGAATTCATGGTCTAGAAAAGCCAAAGAACCCCTCCCCAAGCGCGTCGTGGTAACCAATCAGGAATAGAGGGTCTAAGTTTTTCCCTTAAAACGAGACCCACAATATTTCTCCGACCTAAATTTAATTAATTTTTCCACAGCATATGATATGATATAATAATCATATGAAATTGCAGCTGGAAAACTAAATAGATACACCTATGAATCACATGGTACAAATAAAATTTTTTCAGCATAAAAATCAGAACAAAGAAGATACTTCATCAATAGAATAAGATAAATGCAAATTTTAATAAATAAATAAATAATCACAAAAAACTAACAATGATCTAAAAATTTAATGTTTATAATTAATCTAAATTAATTATTTAAATTAAGCATAACAAAAGTTGGTTATGCAACACATTTTGTTAATTAAATTAAATTCATGGACTAACAGAATTTATACTGGCCACCTTAGTGTGATTAGAATGGATTCTGACTACATTGAAACATATTAAAAAGTTTATTTTATTATGAATTGGGCTACAAAAATTAGTTTAAATATTTAAATTAATGAAATTGGGTGAATTCGCACAGGGTCGGTAGGCACCGACAAACGGAAAAATGATGTGTGTTTTTAAATAATAATGAAATAGAGGGAAAGTTTGTAGAAACCCTCTCTTATATTCCCATATTATTCTAAGATTCGATGTAGGATTTTATTTGACCTAAAATGGATGAAAACAAATGATTTTATAGAAACCCAAATGTAAGATAAATCCTTCTGCAACGAACTGCACATAAGTTACTCATTGAAATCCTACGATTATGATTGCACGAGGTAAGACTTTCCCTAAGGTTTAATGTGAACTTGATGGTGATGAAAAAAGATTATGAATGGAGGCACAATGGTCTTTTTAAGGGGATGTTGGGTGGTGCGACACCTAGTGAGAGTGAGGGGCACTACGTTAGGGAGCGGTGGAGACAAAGTGAGGGAATAAAGAAAGAACGAAAAATAAGAAAAATAATAGAATAAATAATAAGAAAAAAAGGAAAAATAAAAGTAAAATAAATTAAATTAAATTAAAACTGATGGAAAGGGAAAAGGATGAATATAAATAAAAATGGAAATAACTTATTTTAATTATTTTTTCTTTTTCCCTAACCCCCTTCATATTTTATTTAAAATTTTCATTATATCCCATCTTGATTTATTTTAAATTTATTTATATATTATATTATTTCTTTTCAGTCCTTAATTAATTATTTTAATCCTGAACACAGTGCAAAAGCATGAAATGACACACTTCATAAACTCATGAGATATTTAATTAATTTCAAACGCTATTAGGGAACTACTGCGGGGTGCGTAGGCGCGCACCTCGGGTAACATTAAGAATTCAATAGAATAAAATTAAATGGTATATACCTAAAATAATGTAAGGATGTTAAAGGATATTTTTGTAGAGTTTTCACTATCCAATGTTCTTGATATATATGGATATGTGAAATCAGTGAGCTCCATGTTAAAGTGGGGGATGAGTGGCATTGTTTTAAATTTGGTAAAAGGGAAATCAACCAAGGTTTTTCCAAAGTAATGTTGACATAATAATAGTCCAAATATGATACCAGTAATTATAGGGTCTAAATATGAACATTCAATGGAATTTGGACAATTTAATAGGTGATTTTGGGCCATATGTTTAATGTTTAGTCCTTTGTTAAGCTAACTTTTCTATTAATAACCATAATTTGTGTTAATAAAATTTACTAATATTTTTGGTCAAAAACTATGTTTAAATTAGTCTAAATTTTAAATTATGAAGATTAGAAATATAGTATTGATTATTGAAATTTTTAATCATATTAGTGGAATAAGTTACATTAAATTTATTCCAACCTAACGGAAGACAAAGAATGGTTTTTAAGTAAAAAATTCAAAAAAATGTAATGTTTTTATATATAATTTCATTGAGAAATTTATTCAAATGAATAAAATTGTATTAAATTATATAAAATTAATCTAATAATACGTTAAAAAAAATTTAATCAACATTTTACATTCAAATAAATTATATTAAATAGTAGTTTTGGATTAAAATTCAGTGTTTTTGACTATTCATCAACAAATGAAACTTCTACAAAAATTACCCAAATTTTAATCAAAGTAAATTTTTATATTATTAATTCATAAATGGAGTTTATTTTGAAAAATAAAAAATGAAAAGTTTCCAAAATCAGTTATAATTTTTTTAAAGGTGGTAAATTTTCTATTTAGAATAATACATATTTTTATTCAAATAATCGGATTTATTCTTAACATATACCTATAAAATCCACTGGATGAGTATATAAATATATTTTTAATATATATTAAACAAATTATTGCAAATTTTCTGTAAAATATTTCTGCTTAATTTTTTGAGATAAAATTAAGTTTGAATATAGAATCGTAGTTCTCTTAGAAAAGTATTTTATAAAATTTCAAATAATTTTTTCATTCACATATATTAATTAATAACTAAACAGTTGAATTAATATATTTGTGTAAATAATATTTTAAACATTTAGTTAATCCTACTCTTAATATCCATTCCATGACTTGGTGTTAGCAATACTAATATTTAAATAATAAATGTAATGGTATCTTGTAGTTTGGGTAAATTTCGTCTTGTATATAACACAAGTAATAATATAGACATGGTATATTGTGAAACACATACCAAACATAGTTTAGATTATACCATATGATAGCTTATGTGTTTCAAGTAGTGCAACTATAAGTCGGTTTTTATGGAATGAAATTTAGACATACTTCTATCATATAACCAATGTTATATTTAGTGTTATGTAAAACGAAAAATATAAAAAACATATTAAATTAAATTGGAAAAAAATTCTAAAAATCACGGTGTCCTACATTTTATATCCCTTAAAATGAATTTCACTCTGGAAATTCATCTGGGGTATTAAAGACTAATACATGAATTTATTTTCATAGATGCACAAATGATAAAAATTAATAAATAAATTTCATTTAAAAGAGAATATTGGAATCATAAATGTTACCCAAACTAACTCATAACTGGGATTACACATTGGAAAAAGTTGGTGGAATGTAAAAACATTGACATGAAAGTGAAATATAACTACCATGTTCTGATGGAGATTGATATAGAATATGGTTAGGACAATTTTAATGAAACAAAATCCATAAACAAAAGTGGCATGAACAACGTCCTTGATGTCATCAAAATGATGACAACA
The DNA here is from genome assembly GCA_963277665.1 of Viscum album. Taxonomy (NCBI): domain Eukaryota; kingdom Viridiplantae; phylum Streptophyta; class Magnoliopsida; order Santalales; family Viscaceae; genus Viscum; species Viscum album. Next base: position 1,727,570,832 of record OY728157.1, read on the forward strand.
TGAAAACCATTAACCCCAAGATCCATTACCTAATGTTGATGTATTTTTTACAAGATGATATACATATATGATTTCTTTACATTTCATATGCAGCATCTCACCCTTTTAATGTTTCTTGATCAATTTTCACTTTGTCTCCTAATCTAAGAAATATAGGTTAATTTTCTATTATTGAAGTATTAGTTGTTCATGAGATCAATAAATAGAATGATTGGTCATTCCATCTATCTTTATAAAAATAATAATGTCAGCACATTTTATCCAATATGCATAAATCCTCATATATCGAGATAATAGATTAATCAATAAAACCTCATCTAATTTATAATATAAACTATTTCATTAATTGTTTACCTTTTAACCCTTGTTTAATGTGAAAATACTAAACAATTGAAAAACATCCACTAAATATGTGTAAAATTGATCCCCTATATATATAAATTAGCTCTTATTTGACACATACCAAACATGTGAATACATTCATCATTAATTATCTTCAAACATGGTAATTAACAAAATTACAATAAATACATATTGAAAAAATTCATGATTTATTATCTTTATATTCCTTAAATCCAAGAATATATAAACACACTCCATGATGACATATAATAAATTTTAAATGAATCCTTATCAAATCAAATGTTAATTAGAAATATCATATTTACTAATTCATATCCAACATATCATTATCAAAACATTATTATCTCAACATAAGGTACATATTAACGGTTATCTTTACATAATTCATTTGTTTTCCATTATTTTCACCTTGAAATTGAATCACATTTCATGTCCATCTGAACCATTCTATATATTAATTTAAATCTTTATAGAATAAATCATTAACTGAATAATCCTTATATATTTCATTATTCGGGAATCCAAATATATAATCACTCAAATCCTTCATCAGCAATGATTGGTATGGAATATCTACATCTTGGTTTGGTTGTTTATTCATAGGATAAGGCATTGAGTTGGTTAATTCCCATTTTTTTCCACATATAATAAATTCAACTCCCTAATTTTTTTACTATAGAACTCTTTTTCATGCATTAATAACATATTCCACTAGATTTGAGGTATTCCTAAATTTTCTTCTTCCGTTCTTCTTTACAAGTAGAAATATGAATCTTATTTCCTATATGTTATTTACCAAGTGAAATTTTATAAAATTCCATCAACCTCCCATTAAATGTGTTAGGAATATAACCAATGTTCACAGTGTTAATCATATATCATGAAAGTTGATTTACAATAAACGTTACATCCTTTACTCCCTATGTCATACCATTTAGATGGTTATCATAAAATAATATATCACATTCAGTGTTAACCCAATTCCTTTAGGTTCCCTCCATTGAAAAAAAAAATTGGTAGCATAGAGTGAGCATCATCTATCGTAAAAGGAACCACATAATCATGAAATTTATCTTAATGGATGCATAAATCATGAAATGTAATTTAAAATCTATAACACCTAAGTATTATTCTTAGAGTAATATATAGAAATATCTATATAAATTTTCTTAGGGGTATGATTAAAATTTTTTCATTGTTGTTTACAATGGTTGACTGAACCTTTCCTATGATACAACTATGTTGACCAGGGATTAACATATATGGATAAAAAATCATTTTAGATAAATATGAAACAAATCATAAAAATACATAAATAAAAACTGTAAATGTATAGTGACATTAAAAAATTTGAAACAAAATATTCATACTTGGTGAGATATATTAAATTTATCCCTTAAATATTTGAAACATTTAGTAGTCCTACATAAAGAATTTCTTCATAACATAGGAAAAGGAAAAATAAGAATGCGGCGAGTTTAGATTATCAGTAATGGTAAGAAAGGGATATTTGTATGCATAACACGGTCCTAATAGCATGAGATAATGATCATAATATTCGAATATTATAACATACTTATTAATGATCATAAAAATGAATCATGGCATAAATATATGTATTTAATATAAACTTAATAATAAGGTAATCATGAGAAAAGTCCATGAAAGAATAACATAGTAATGTTATTTGGAATTGTGGAATATAAATACGTATTGAAAATACAATGTCAAGGCTACCTACCATGCCCTTTAGTAAATGTTAGTCTATGGATAGTCAAATGTACACTTAATTTTGGATTCAAATTCCATCCCATTTTCACTCTTATTTCAGGATTTGGAAGACCAATCATGTACCCTCTTGTGTCAGGATTTGGATTCCCTCTCTTATACACTCTTGTTTAGGGCTTATGATGCCCTCCAATTTTGGGCTCATGATTACCTCCTGTGTACCCTCTTGGTTTGGACATAAGAGGCCATATTATATCCGCCATGGGATTACCTCCCATATAACAATTTATTGGTCTGAATATTCCTTCTTATTTTGGTATTGTTATTCCCTCTCATGTATAGACATGTTTTAGTCTTATGATTCAATCTTATTTTGGGCTCAGGTTCCTTCCCGTGTACCCTCTTGTTTCAGGCATTAGATGACCTCTTGTTTCAGTTTTGGTGTTCCCACTTGCCTTGTGATTGATATTCCCTCCAATATAACCTTTTGGCTCAAAAAATATTTATCATTACCCAATAAATCAAAGGGAGATATAGGTCTCAGCCACCATGTATTTCAATTATATATGAATGTTCCATAAGATAATATGACACTTATCATATCATGACCCATAAAAAGATATCCTATTTATAAAAACAATATCATAACCAATGAAATGAAATTGGTATCATAAAAATTTCATCAAATCATTACCTATGTAAAATATATTATCCTCATAATCATTTCATCAAACTATAACCCTTGAAAATTAGAGGTTATCAAAATCATATAACACATGTATGAGAAACATGAGTCATAAACATCACTCCATTAAAATTTAAACCACTCAAAAAAGAATATGAATTGTATTATTTATTTCAATCCACATTATATCCTAAACTATAACAATTTAGGTAATCTTATATGGATAAAAAGTTTCAAATACCACTGGGGACATTGAAAACGGAAAATAATCTTACATTGGAGAATGTTTTTTAAAACAATAAATATTTTAAATATCCAATTCATTAAAAATATATTTAAAAAATATAATTGAATATTTTAAATCCTCTAAAAATGTTCATTATTAAAACCTAGTTACTTATTTGAAAATATGTTTTCCAATCATTAATCCTTTTGAAAACCACTATTTATTAAATTAGCTTTGAAAATATTTAAATGAATATTGAATATATTTTAATATTTGTCAATAAATATTTTAAAATAATCTTGAAAATGTTTTTGAAATAATTTTCCATGAAAAATCATAATAGAAGATTGAAAAAATTTTCAAAAAAATTATACTTGAAACATATAATTTATTCATGAAAACATTTCATAAATTTTTTATTCTTAATTAATTTTTAAAGACCTATTATGAATAGATGGTTTTGAATGAACATATATTTGTATCCAAAGATAAAGAGAGATAATCCCATATAATATTAAAAAAATAAATTATAAATTATATCTATATACAAAAGAGTGAAAAAATATTTCCAATACATGAATATATCATGAATAATAAATTGATATGAAAACTGTGAGATTTAATGAGAGATGTATCATATGATTTCATCGATAGAAGAATAAAAATATAGAATCCAGTTAAACAATGACATTATAAAAATAAATGATTACCACATAAATAACAGTGAATCATAATTCCACTGAGAGTATAACATTAAATTAATCTTAAAATATCATGAAAATAATTATATTCATGATAAATCATGTCAATGGTTTATATATGCAATATGAAAATATAGGTGTATTATAATTCATGTATTGCAACGAAGGAAAATTGTGTCAAAAATACTTTACCATTTTTGTAAATTATGAACCATAAATCCAATGATTAAAAGATAATAAAATGAATATTCAAATACTCATTAATTTAATTATAAATATTATAAAATAAATTAATGGGAATTATATACACCGCCCATAATAGTTGAGTGGTTAACAAGACATCTATCTCACAGATAAAAAATGAGAGATGAGAAAACCCATACATTAATATTTGACATTAACAAAATATGTTCAAACAAACTATGAAATAAATATATGTTTATTATAAATCATCAAAAGAACCATATTATTATATCTAATAACATATAGGATTATAGAATGTCCTTATATTACCCTTTTATTAACAACTCCACGTTAATATTATGTTTCGAGTAATATCATCTTGTTTTTAGTATACATTTTTACATGTAATTATAGACATTGTCACATATATCATGATTAAATTATTTCCATAATGTAAGATATGATATAAATATCATATATATTATGCATAAAAATATTTATTATAATATATAAATGATATAAATATGAAATTAAGTCAACCATTTATAGAGACGCTAGGTCGTTCGTATGCATGAATGCTCCTTCCATTTAATTATCATTTTCAATGAAATCAAGTAAATAAAACATATTCACATATATATATAATAATTAATATAGAATAATTATTTCATATATATAATATATTTTAAATAAATTCATTATTAATATAATCCACATATATTTTAAAAGAATCACTTCGCTTTGAAGAGGCGGTAGTCAACACATCCACAAAAAAAGTTATCATATTTTTCTCAAATTAGAATGGATGTAGTTATGTGTTTTTTTAATAATTATAGTATCATAAATTATTCATATATATAATATATATAAATTAAAATAAGTTTTTACATCAAAATTACTAACTATGATATGTGGTAATGAAAAAATAATCATTTTTATTTAATGAGGAGGTAGTATGACGTGCACAAGAACGCTATGTTCAATACCCATTTGATAGAAGTTTGTGTAGATATAGGTAGAAAGTTTTTAATTAAAACATATCATTATATATATTATAATGATATTATTGTATAAAATTTGAATAATAATATTTTATAGGTGGATAATGAAAATAAAAAAAATGTTGAAGGATATTACATCTTATTGGGGTAACTCCACTTGGTTTTCACCCAAGGGGTTACATTTTTTGATATTTTTCTAAATGGAGCACTATAAGAATACATTGTAGGTTTTTGGAGGACATTTTAGAATAGTTTTTATGATAAAAATATCTTTATATTTATCAATAATGTGGACAAGTGAGTGACATTGTATACTTGAAAATGAGTGGCATTCTTTTTTAAAAAATAAGTTGAATTCCTCAATTGTTTTCCTAATTTCATGTGGCACCAATAATGTTAAAAATATAATAAAATATTGTATAATGTATAAATATGAACATACAATGAATTTCTGAAAAGATTCTAGGTCATTTGGGCCCTTAGGATTATTGTTTAGTCATTTGTTAAACTATTTTTACTCTTAATCCCTATAACTAATTTTAATTACTTTTTCAATTATTTTTGGTGAAAAACTATGTCTAAATTAATATAAAATAATGAAATTCCTTAATAAAAATATTTACATCATTTTTCCAAATTCTAATCATATATGTGGAAAAATTTAATTTAAATTTCATCTCGCAGGTGGCATAACAAAGTGGCATTTTAAAGTAAAAATGATTAAAAGTTAGAATTGATTTTATATACAATATCAACATTAGGTTGATTAAAATTAAATAAATTTTATTAAATTTTTCAAAATTGATTTTATTATACTTTAAACCTATATTTAATAATCATTTATCTATATAAATACAATTTATAAAAATGAAAATTTGCATTAAAATTTGTTTTTTTTCACTAGTAAACAAAAAATGAAGCTTCTCATAAAAATATCAAAAAAAATTACAAAGTATGTTTTTATATTAGACATTCAAAAATAAATTATATTTTCCAATTAAAAATTATAAAAGATTAAAAAATCCGTTTAAAAATGTGTTATGCAATAAAAGGTGATAAAAATAGCTTTTAAATAAAAATATATTTTTATTCATAAATTTATATTAATTTTTTAATATCATAACCCCATAAAATATATTGGATGATTATAAAAAACATTTAATGAATATATGAAATATAAATTTTATTGAATCAGATAATCAAAAGAGGTTTGTTAAATTTATTAGGATAAAATTTTGTTTGTACATAGAAAAATAGTTTTCTAAGAAATGTAATTCCATTATTTTAAAATAATTCATTATTCACTTATAATAATTTATATCCAAATGGATCATTTTATATATGTGTGTAAATTAAATTTCCAATATTTAGTTATAATTTTTCATAACTTCTACTGCACGTCATAGTGGTATCTATAGTCATATTTGAATAACAATATTAATAGTATATTGTATTTTGGTAAAACACGATATTTATTGTAAATTAGATTATCGATGAGACTATAAATTGTGTTTAATAGAGGTCGAACATTATGTTTCATGTATCGCATGATAATCAATGTGCTGTGCGTAGTGAAATATGAACTAGGTTTTTATTTAACCACATTGAAATATTACTCATTTCATATAACACAAGATATATTATGTGTTGTGGAAATTAAAAATATCAAAAAGATGAAATTAAATCCACAAAAATACATTTCAAAAAAACATAGTGTGTTACAGCCCGTGTGAGAGATCGTGTTTATGATCAAGTTGGTGCTGAAAGAAGATCTAGATTCAATCCCTCCTTACCGAATGGTACATGCAATGCTTCTGGAGTTGAATGTTCATTTGGATAGTCTTGAATCTATTGGGTTCATGTGTCCAAGTATGAATACTTGGGGATCCTCAGTACACTTCAACTAGAATGTTTATGGGTTTTTTCATTAATATTTGTATAATAAAGGGATGAACCAAATGATATTCATGTATCATTATAATCGTTCATACATTTGTGATTGATTCATTTAGTTGAGAGGTTATATAATCTTCTACAATATAATTTTTAGATTAGGTTACCATAAGATTAGGGTGAGACCAACATACATATCTTCGACTAATTTTAAAAGATGATTTGGTTTGTTTGATTTTGTAGTGATAGAGTTTGAGTGAGCTAATGTATTGAATGTATTCCTATAGTTGATGAATATAAGCATTCTTCCCTTTATGGATAGGTTTTTTTGTAGTTTTTTTAATAAATTATTTGTGTACTCACATTCAGTAGATGATCATTCAAATCATATCGACATCATCCTGAGTTCATGGGGAGAGCATCAGCTCTATGGAAAGCTTACTAGATTCAATTTATAGATTAATAAATTTGACATCTTATTCCATGTCATCATAGTGGTTGGACTATTACTATACATAATGAATGTTGAAGAGGTGGTATCTTGGGAAAAACCCAAGAATTTCTTCTAGATTTAGATACTTCTAGGTAAAATAGTTTATTATCAAAACATTTTCCATGATAATTCCTATTTCAAAGTAATGATGTCTAGGATGACCAAATTAATGGATTTTTTTTGGACTAAATATTTTGTATGACACTTTTTGGGTGCTAGAATGAAGTTTAAAATCAACACCTATCAAAAAATTACCTATGTCGTTTAAAGAATGTACTATGCACTACAATGCATCCAAATTTTGACAATGACTGGTATTATGGATGGACAATCTAATGGTTTATTATTGATCCATGCACCTGATACCACATGAGATGAATAAACCAAATCATGTTATGGAGTTAGAATTATTGGTACTTTTTCCTATATGTTAGAGACACTATCTCACGGGTGAGTGTTATGTGGTATACAAGGAACATAATATTCATAGGTACATCTTTTCTTAGTGAATATTGAACCGTTGGTAGAGGATGTTGGTCAAGTATCCACAGACCTTTTACAACAAGATATCATATATAATATGAAATGTAAATTCAATTTCCAATTCATTAAACCAAAAAAATAGATGTAGTACACGATATTGATGATAATTAGGTTATAATGTGACTATTTTCATACATGCATCCTGATGTTCAGGAGTCCTATAGATAATTAGCTCCATGTTCGACATCTATTATACCCATTATTTTGTACTAGATTATGACTGGTCTATTATATAACATGGGTGGTGTAGTTCTGAGATATAATTTTTATGGTGGGGAGACACCACTAGGATAGTATCATGGCTAGGAAATTTCTATACTCTTCAATAGTCGAGAATCAAATCCTATGTGATTATGTGGGGAGTTGATGTGGGAGTATTATGCTTCCAGAGGGGTGGTGAATCTTTTTTAGGAAAATATTTATCCTTATATGAATATAAAATACTAGTTTTTCAGAATAAATAATGAGGGGTATGGATTCATTGCTAGATTATTCACTTGTTAGCATGTGAAATTTGAGCATTAGAGGTCAGAGGGGTGTTTGCAGCATTTACCCATTTGTGAGTGGAAATTTAATGACATAAAAATTGATTTTGTGACACGATTACACAGTACAACCCATAAAAATAATGAAATATAGGTGAAATTGGATAGAATAAATAAGTAATACCACTTCTTACCTATTACAGATACCTTCACAGTTGATGTTTTTCGATGTTTTACATTCACGAGGTTGTCTAGTTTCATGATGTTCATATGAATATTGTTTCTGATAGGTAACCTAATTTCACATCAAATTTGTATACAGTTCATTAGGAGGACATCTGATCATAAGTTAATTTGAACATAGAATATTATCCTCAGATATATAGTTAATCTAAAAGGTCTATTTAAGTTTGGTAGGATATGTTTTGAGCATGTGTTTTGGTTTATTTTGGTTAGTGGGAGTAGCATATGTTACTCGAGTAGTTTTTATATAAAATACCTTCCATTCATAGAACAAAATGTCACCTCCTAAGGCTTTTTATGGAAGTCCATATTATTTACCACTTTGTTGGTTAGAGGTAGGTGAGTGAGTACTTGTTGGGCCTACACACAGGAAGAATATATCTAATCATGTTTCAATGGTCACAAAACTATTGGGGACAAGAAAAAAAGGAAATATCATATACTGACCATCATAGATAAACATTAGAATTCATGTATGGTAATCATGTTTTCCTTGAGGTGTCACCAAGAAAGGGTAAATCCATATTTGGAAATAATGAAATTTAGTTCCCATGTTTGTAGGTTCATTTTATATAGTGGATATGGTTGGTCTAGTGGCATACCATTTATCCCTTCCACATTGCTATGGTGACATGGACCATGTTTTTCACATTTCCAAGCATCAAATATTTCTTCTATACCCCTTCCATGTTATAGACATAGAATACATCAATATTTTTATTGATGGGTCCTTTGAGTAGCATTTGATATGAGTTTTGGATCATAGAGAGAAATATATTCATGCGAGGACTATATCTTTGGAATGGATATAGTGGATGAATATTAAATTTCAATAGGAGACATGTGAGAGGTAATATGATATGTGGACATAGATTCGAGAGGTTTTTTTTTGAGACCATGTAATGAATCTTCGAGCTGATATGGGATGAGATGTTTTTTGGTGGGGAGGTTTTATGTTCCCATAATTTTTCAGGTACATCCATAATCGAGTTCTTCATTTATTTCTTGGTGGAAGATTCTTATTTAGATATAGAGATTCATGGTTGTTCATATGAAAAAGTGTTAAGGGATATATATATGTTTTAATTAATGAAATATGGGTAAAATGGTTCAACTTTTACCATATGTTATTGGTATGTGGATAATATTTTAAAAGGGTTTTTTGTAAAAACATTGGTACTTATATAATAATTTCATTTCATTTTGGAATTAAATAGTCAAATTAATTATTGATGTATAATGAAGTAAGGGGTATTTATAAAAATTATGGAATTTTTAGTAATGAAATAGTAACTTGGCTATTGAAATAGTAACATGGTCATTAGGAATAATTATCTTTCCAATAGAATAATCACCGTTCCTATAAAATATTAAATAATATTTATCCATTTTACATGTGAAAATATGATATATTTATATAATTAAATTGATAAATAGGTTTTTTTGAAATTATAAATGAATTTTGGGTATTTTGTGGGACATAAATATAAAATTATAAATTCATTATTAATATAAATATTTTACATGAAATTATATTTCATGACCCATACCAAGGGGTCCCCTACTACGACTCCCCATGTTCGCCTACAATTGGCCAGTGGATAGTGACTAGCTCCGAGTTGGCATATCACTAACATTGGAGGAATTTCCTAATAACCTATGGACACACACACATCTCGAATCCTAAAATAATGAAATTATAAAAACACTAAGAATTTAAATGCATGTATACAACTATCACATCTAACAGATTATGAAAGAAGTGAAGAAAGTATTGTAAACCAAGCCATAATACAAGCCCACCATAAGTGTCTATAAACTAACAAGTCTATCCTATAAAAAATATGTATTGGGAATATTGCTCGAAGTCATAGGAATACCTCAGCCTATCAAAACTCACAAAACTCCTTCAATTCCTGGTCCACCTTGGTCTTTTTCAAAAGGTAACTCATCTGCACAGGACATGACACGTGAGGGAAAATAATGTCTACGGGCGAGTATAACAATACCCATTTAAAAAACCAGAAACCCAAAATAAATTCACAAAGGGAACATATAGTTAACTTTACACAATTATATGTCTATATCATATAACAAGTGTTTCTTGATATATTAAATCCCAGACCCGTAGTTTAGAGGTATGTCACAACAACCACATAACATCCCTGAGAATTCAATATGATGATTCCAAAAAGTACTCATCCTAGGGAACACACTCCACTATCTGATAGTACGGATGACATACATCCAAGAAATATCATTCATAAAGATCCATCATGAGAGAGATACACTGATAAATCTAAAGAGATATACAATAGATTAGATGCGGATCATAGCGAGGTCCATGGGATGATAACAACAACATCATCTAGAATAACCCGATATGCAGAGGATTGATGCTCGATAAATTTGGTCACATCTATACCTATAACACTACCTATGGCATGAATAATTGAAAGAGGATACCTCACCGAACCTCTCGGGGGATTTCAAAAACCCTATCATGGATTTCCTAATAAGGGAATCATACACTTATGTGTATGAAATGATATACACCAACCTTCCGAGAAAAGATCAAGGGCACAAACCAGATTGAAGCTTTACTTAGATATAGTTGTGTAGGGATCTAAGACATGTATAAAAGGATACCTGGTGTGTAGTAGGATCACATTCCACATCTCTTGAACCCGATTACTACTTGTGTACAATAGATCGTGTTAGGAAAAAATTTCATGTAAAAACATTATACACAATGTGTAGAAAGGATTACACACCATGTTTGTCTATCTAGATTCCACCCACGTTCCCCAGTCGTGTTCCACTACACAGTGTCAACTGGTGTCTTCCTACCCATATAACAGTACATAGGGTAGCATATGTAGCCAGTCAGGTTCCCATTGTGGGGTAGAGTACATGCAGTGTACTTTACCCCTTGTCGTTGTTTCCCATGAGATACATACCAAGTCATGGGAAAGTTCCCACTTGCTTTGTAATACTTTACGGCTCCCCAAAACCATAGATACCACTTAGTGGGGCCAACACAACACGTATCATAGAATAAAAAATGTTTTTATTCCAATTTTATAGAATTGTAGTTCATCCTCAGAATGCCTTGGCCGATACTATGGTGCTCGATCCGTTCATCTTGAAACTAAATATCCAAAGTCTTCTCAACATCATAACACTAAATTAGTGAGTTTCAGCCCTTCAAGATGTTCTGAAATCTGATTTTGATCACCATAATAAAGAATGATAAAAATATGATATCTACCAAAATTAATTTATCCATCCATCTTTGTCAACATCGTTCCTCCAATAAATCGTCCCAATGTCGAATCTTCAATCTCAGATTATTGCACCACAAATCGTAAGTATAATCAATATCCATTCACTTCCCATGAAGTACAATGGAAATGTGAGAAATATGGGGAATTAATTCACATAGAACAAACCCAAGGAACCCACCTCAACCTTTTTTTTCATCCTTGATATGTTCCTAGAAAAATGATCAACATTTTAATCAAAACAACATTCATAATTATCCCAAAATCATTCCATCAATCATCTGATCCTGCAAGAATGATCTAACAGCAAGTCAACCTATTTGTGGGTTGATCTGTGTTCAACATTGATTCTATGAATGAGAAAGAAGTAATTGAAATCACAACACCCTACCTAAATATTTCATGATTATTATTCAAGAATTCATTTCCGATTGAAATCTGTCAATAATTATCTTGAACCATCATTCATCATCATTAGTAAATAGATTACTCCAAGGCTTCACTGCATAGCTCATAGGGATTTATCTAGGGATATCAATTATTACACTAGGTTCCTTGGAAAGATTATAATTTAAAACATAAAAAACATAATTCAATCTCTATGTAATATTATATAAAATAAATCATTAATTTATTGTTTTCTTTAAAACATCAAAAAACTAACTTTTACAGTAGACTTTCATGAACTGATGTTAGGACTGGGCTAAGGTAAAGTCGCTTTGCAATACACAATGGTTCCTATGGATTTATGATATGGGAAATTTTTTAGATTTGATTCCAATTTTTCATGAAAACTTCTCATGCAAACTATTTATTATATTTAATATATTTCATAAATTTACACTGGGGACAGTGGGCATCAGAATCACTCACCAAATCAGGTCTTTATCTCAAATTAATTCCATATAATATTTAAAATAATAAACAGAAAAAAATGGAAATTAAATTTTACAAATACTATGTATTTTTATCCATGAAAATCCAAAACAAAAGGTTATTCAAAATGTTGTGGGTACAATGGATGAATCTGAGCCACCCTATCCATAGGGCTCTCCAAAAGATTTTCATGCATCCACCAAACATGAAACAAGTTAATATCTCACATAATTAGGATCCTCTCATGTCAGTACTATATCTTCAATGGGTACTCTACAAAAGTAACTCCATCCTCGATGTCCATCTCTCTCCAGTAGATGACATTTTAAGGGTCATTCATGTACTTCCTCAGCTACGAAACGTGGAAAAAATCATGTACCTGGTGAAAATAAAACTATAGAGATTGGAAGTTACACCATCTCTCCAACTCTACATAGAATCTATGACGGCTCGATTACCCTCATAGATAACTTTCCTCCCCAAAAAAAATATTCGCAACCCACATCAAGGTGATACCCGAATGAACACATGGTTTCCTTACACATACTCTAAATTCTTGTGTCGCATATCGTAAAATGAATTAATCTAGCTATGTGTAGTATATATCTTCTCCATGATGATCTGTACCTTCTCAGTGGTAGCTCACACCCACTCAGGTCCAATAATTTCTAACTATCCCAGGTTAGTACAACATTTTGGTGACCTATAGAGTCTCCCATAAAAAGAATATAATGGTGTCATATTAATAGTGGGGTAGTAGATGTTGTATTATGAAAACACCAAAAGTGGTAGTTGATCCTCCCAGCTAAGACAAAAGTCTATCATGAAATATCCCAACATTTCCTACAAAACATGAATGGTCTTCATTATATTGCCATTCAACATGGGTTGAAATGATGTTCTCTAGTGAAACTGAGTCCCAAATGCTTCCCATAATCCCTTACACCAACTGGATGTGAAACAACAATCAATATTAGAAAAAATAGTTTTTGTAACTTTGTGAAGCCGAACTATCCCCTGCACGTTTGTGCATCACTTCTCCTCTACTGTAATCTTCTCTCATATTTCTATGAAGTGGGATGACATGGTGTGTTGGTCAATGTTCACATAGATGGCTTCGTGTCCCATAGACGTAGATGGTAAAACCATCACAATTTCCATTGAGATCTTATCCCATTTCCATTTTTGAACCTCAAGGGGTTGATCCAAACCCACTAGAACTTGTTGCTCAGCCATCACATGATGGCACATAAGGCATCTAGAAATGAACTCTTCCACTAACTACACAATATCTATACACCAAAACTAATGTTGGAGGATCTGGTACATCATTGGATCTGAATAATGTACCAATCAAGGGGATGTATGAAACTCCATTAGAACCTCATCATATAAATCCAAAAGTACAACTATGAACCATCTGAAAAGAAATAAGTGATCCCCCTATTTAATATACATTAGTACCATGTCCAATAGATATATGAGCACATGGTGTATCACTATTAGAATCCTATTGTTGTTACCCATGGACTCACTATAAGAATATAGGTTTAACAACCATTTATTTGAGGTATACTCCCCAATATCCATCCTTAATTATTAACTATATCAAATTCAATTGATCCGATGTCTTGTACGAAAATTTTTAACTAGATCTTCGGCCTCGACCATATGCTTCCACATTCCCCATAAAAAGATTATAAAAAATCTCAAATTCATAATCCTTGAAGAAATCTAGCCACTTTTATCTATGTCTTGTTAAGATCCATTTAAAAGATGATATACATGAGACTATTATGATCAGATTAGATGATAATCCACTCGCCAATCAGGTAGTGTTTCCACATCTTCAATGTAAATAAAACCACTTTCAACTCAAGATCATGGGTCACATAGTTTTTCTCACGTGGTATCAAATAGTGAAAACCAAAGGAAATCACCACTTTTAGCTACATCATAACACAACCTTGTCTAGTCCATAATGCATCATAGAACACTAAATACTCAATCCCCTCATCCGATAATTTCTATATCATTGCATTCATCAATCTATGTCCCTTTTGGGACAATGATGTCCTTAGTGATGATATCCTAGAGGAATTTGGGGTGACTCTCAGATAATATCCTACCAGACCAAGAAAGATCTGGACCTCTCTCACGCTCTAAGGTGGATCCCATGCTAACACTGCCTCTACCTTGTCTGGCTCCATTTCTACTCCATCTACTGAGATAAAATTTCCTAGAAAGTGGAATTCATGAATCTAGAACTAGAACATCGAGATCTTATAATTAGTATTATGCCCCAAAGTGTATCTAGAACCATCCAAAGGTGCCTCATGTCACTCAAAAGGGAATCATCAAGTACTCATAATAACCGTAGAGGTTTTTATAATCCTTATTCGGAACATCGTCTTCTTGTACTCGTTGATGGTGATAGCTTGATCAAAAGAAATTTTATGAAAACTATTATTCCCCTCTAAACTGATCAAAGAGCTCACTAATCCTCAGCCTTGGATACATTTTCTTCACCTTCACCTAGTTTATGAACTGGTAACCCACACACAACCTAAATCTCTCGTCTGCGTTTTTGGAATACAAAACTAGGCTATCGAGGAAGAAACATTGGATATCATGAAGCCCTTCCACTATAAATCATATAATTTATCCTTCATATCACAATGCAATTTTGGGTACTTCTAATATTATGGTGAGGATATAAATTCTATACTGGGTTGTATGTAGATTCATAAGTCTCTCTCCTGATGGGGAGGAAATATTGGATATTATTTATAAAAGAAGCCATAGTACATCTACACTACTAATGGGAACAGGAATGTCATGACATCTTATACTCTGAGTGGAAGGCTAGCCAAATCCTGAGTCATCAATTTCACCCTCCAATATATTATCCCATCTTTTTCTTCCTGGATTTCTCTTTCACCAAAAATGGAGAACCTCATCCCCTCTATGTGCACATAATGCACCTTTTGTTGTAAATAGTCAATCTGGGCATGGACTGAGGATAACAATTCCATACCATGATTGACGTCATAAGGACTCAGATATTACACCAAGAGGATCCAAATGTGTCACACCCCATCCTTGGGGCCCGTGCTGTGACTACCCCAAGCCCGCCTTCCATAGGCCAGGGGCTGCCGACTAGCACCAAAGGGATAATTCCCCAAAAAAGGGAAGGCATTACCTTTATATAAGTAAACAAACACAACAGAGTATGCAAGATGGAGTAAACACAATGTAAACTGAGTACAAAAGTATGTTCTAGAATGTAAATGTGCTGAAATACAAACCCAACTAAAAGTACAGTAAAACTGAGAAAGACAGTACAACAGCTGAAATGTAAAATATCAACCACCGGGTCATCCTCCGGAAATCCCACATGAAGGGTGGGTACAGATAGTCTCATCGGTACCTCAGGTCTATCCGTCCGCTCCGTGTACGTGCCGCCAGGTGGTCCACCTCTGGATACCGTCCAGCTCCACAAGCCTCGACCACGATCAGTGTTGTCTGTCGTCTGCAACAAACCCAATGTAGTGTGGGTGATGCCCATGCAGGGGTGAGTATACGTTACTTAGTAGGGACCCCGAGACCCCAGAAGGTCTCCAAGAATCCACAAAGGATAAACCATGGAGTAAAGATACAAACACGAAGTATCAACCAACTCTACTTATGTATATTCCCATACATATACCTAAGACATCAATCTCAGTACGACTCCAACTTCCAAGACCAAGCACAACCAATCCACACAAGAAAGAAGTCAATCATACCAAAGATAAATATTGGAAGTCAAGACTCATCTCACACAAATATACTTCTCACAAAGATGGTTGGAGATGATTAGATGTAGCCTTTGATTCATCTTCTCTACCAAACCCACATAGTATCCATGTACAGAAGTCTTCAATGTCGTACCCACGTAGGATCCATGTAAAGTAACCATCGGTGTCGAACCCACATCGGATCCATATACAGTCCTCATCACTGCTGAACCCACGGGGGATACAAGTACAGTCATCCTCGCTACCAATCCCACGTGGGATCCAAGTACAGTCACCATCGTCGTCACAGTTGCAGCCCGCTTTATTGTTCCCGTACACAGCACGCTCAATTTCAGGAGGGTCCACACCTCGAGTCAAGGATCCATACATCAACTACCACGAAGTATCAAGTTGATGTATTTCGAATATCCACCCTGTCATATAGGGATAATACAAACAAAACATATCCATGATACTGTGTAAAAAAAATAACCAAGCCTTTTACCAAAAAGTAAATGGCGTGTACATATATGGTACACATCGTGTATGCAGTTCCCGGGTACTGCCTGTGTCCAATGTTCCATGTCCAAAGGCTGGTCATATAGTTAGTAAGTACATGGAGTGTGGTGTGGTTACATGCCATGTCCATGCATCTGGGTCGGCTCCGTGTATGGTGGCCATGTGCCCATACATTGCCTCAACCCATCTTTTCCAAACCATGTAACTCGTACACAGGGTAGACCGTGCCACTGGCCATGCCTAGCCGTGTAGTGGAGTACATGCCTGTGTACTCCACCCTGTGTCTGTGTATCCCAGGGATACATGTCAAGTCCTGCGAAGCCGCTTCTTCCATTCTGTGAAGAGAATACACGCCGTGCCTCATGACCGTGTATTGCTGCCCCTGTCCATGTATTTCCCAGAATACACGCCATGTCTCAGGAAGATGCTTATTCCATTACGCGTAGAGATTACATGCCGTGTGACCAGGGTCACACGCCATGTGCTACTTGTCTAAACCTGAAACTGAAGTCGCAATATTCCCACACTACACAGCGTGTTCATTAGAGGTACATGCCGTGTGTTCTAGAATTTTCCAAAAACGACGCCTCTGGCTAGCACACCTCTCGTGATGTCCATACATAGTTCTAACGGTCTATTCAACATGAAACATTGGACACTAGGATGACCCGATGTCCCGTAACTATCTATGGTGTTTTTGGGCCTCTGATGGGCTTTGAAAACATGATTTGATTCACCCGCTCGAAGAATGGTTGAGGGATGGTCCTTCCCATTTCCGTTTGATCTGTCACGTGATATAGTCGTCGTACCACTGCTTGGATGTCATGATGTTGGGTCTTCTAATTGGAATTGTTACATTGCGAAAAAAAACTTGCAATGATCTAGTGTTCATCACCCATGAAGAACACAATGAAAACACCAAACATTCACAAAAATGGCGAAGGGATCATGCCGTGTTCGTTTGGCCCGGTCCTTCTGCGTTATTTTGGTAGCAAGTGGGTCAAGAGAAACAATCATGGATGAAGGAATCAACTTTTGTCAAATAAAAACACACCCCTACATCGTGATGTGTTCACTCGACATATCTGTGGAGAGCTAGCGTCGTTCGTTGACATCAGAAGATGACATCGTCGTTTCATTAGTGGTTTGTTGTTCGTTCGATCGTCGGACGAGGATGCCCTTGGTGGTGCAACAATAGTTGAATAGGAGAAGAGGAAGAGAGACGGAGAAGAGGGATATTTCTCTAGCAGATTCCCCCTCATCTATTAATATCCTCTATTATTTTATTAAGGGAGGAGTTTCATTGAATTATTTTTGGTGGTGGACCCCCCATATTAATTCAAAATAATTGAATTTCAAAAAGAAATAATAAAAATAAAATAAATTTTATTTTTATTTCAAGAAACCTAGAAATATAACTTCCACACTGCCCTGACTGCGTTCTAGGTGAAGGTCCCCTTAAGAAATCGTCGATGTTGTGAGTTCAACGGTGCCCTTGAAACCCGATTCCGAGCACGAGTTCAAAATATAGAAAAACATGCTCATTCGTTCATTGAACGTACCCGAGCTAAACTTTGGAAATTGATTCCAGGCACACCGGGACTCGGAATCAAGTGCCGTCAGAATCCACAGACTCGTAAAATTCCAAATTATTTATGAAAAAATTTTCAATGAAATTTCAAGGTCTTTTCATTACTCCCACCTTAGGGATTTACATCCCCGTAAAGTTACATCATAAAGTAGGGAAACAAAAGAGGGTACTATGCACGTATCTGAGCCTCCCGCTCCCATGTGCTCTCTTGTAGGTTCTCATGCTGCCAAAGAATTTTCACCAGAGGAATCTATTGTTCATGTAGTAGTCGCTCTTGTCGATCCTTGATGTCCAACGGGACCTCAAAAAATGTCTTCCTGTTATCGATGTCCAGCTCCCCGTGGTCGATGATATGTGTCGGGTCCTGCACCTATCTCCTCAACTGAGATACGTGGAAGACGTCGTGCACCTAGAGCAACTGTGGTGGAATAGCCGGGCAGTAAGCCACCTCGCCTACCCTGATAAGGACTGGGAAAGGTATGATGAAGCATGGAGATAACTTGTCACCCCGACCAAATATATGTAATCCACGTAAAGGTGAGACCCGTAAGAAAATGTGGTCGCCGTCCTCGAACTCCAGTTGTATCCAGCTCCTATCAACATAGGACTTCTATCTTCTCTGTGCAGTCCTCATCTGCTCCTAGATGATCTGCACCTTCCCTGTCGAAGCCTGATCCATCTCATGCCCTACGATTGCGGACTTCCCAGGGTCAGTCCAGCACAATGGTGATCTGCATGGTTGGTCGTACAATTCCTCGTAGGGTGCCATCCCGATGGTGGAGTGGTAACTGTTGTTGTACGCAAACTTCACCAAGGGTTGGTGATCCTCTCAGCTACGACCAATGTCAAGGACACATACACGGAGAATGTCCCCACGTTTCTGAATAGTCCTCTCTGTCTGGCCATCCGTCTGATGGTGAAAGGCGGTGCTCAGGCGTAGCTGCATCCCAAATGCCTCCTTCAACCCCTTCAAAATCCAGGAAGTAAAATTAGCTTCTCGATCGGAGATGATATACAATGGGACACCATGATTCCACACAATCTCATGAACGTAGAGGCTTCTCAATCTCTCCACTGAGCCTTGCTCTTTGACAAGTAGGAAGTGGGATGGCTTGGTCAGTCAGTGGACGATCACCCAAATGGAGCCATTTCTTCTGGAAGTACATGGAATCCCCATCATGAAATCCATTTATATCCCATCCCACTTCCTCTCTAGAACCAATTAGGGATGTACCAAACCTGCTGGTACTTGTTGCTCCACCTTCACCTGCTGACAAGTGAGGCACCATGGAACGAACTCAACCACAACCTTCTTCATACCCAACCACCAGTGTTGTCGTCTAAGATCTTGGTACATCATCACTACACCTAGGTGTACCACTAAAGGTGAAGTGTGAAAATCCCTCAGCACATCCTCCTAAAATGAAACTGGTACCATGGTATATCCCCTGGAGAGGATGACGTGCTCTCCTACCATAGAAAATCAATCAGGTGCCTGTACTATGGATATCTGTGCATGTCACGTCTCACAGTCAACATCCCCACGATGTGGATCTAGGACCCGCTAAAGTAGTGGAGGAGTGACTATGAGTGACTATAGAAAGGATGCTCCATTGCTATCCATGAATGATATATGCAACGTGGCTAGTTGATCCATCTCCTCTCCAAGTAGTTGAATGCTTGATCTCATAATGAGAGCATCATATACTAAGTTTCGCTTCCAAGGAGTATAGACTATCTCAAAGACATTTTCCTGAGAAACTCATGAAGTCGCCAATGTCACAAGTTCAGGTCCTTCTTCGAGAAGATGTACCTATGACTCTAGTGGTCAGATTAGACTGTAAAGTGCTCACCCATTAGATAGTGCCGCCACATATTCAAGGCGAAGACCACTGCTGATAACTCCAGGTCATTGGTAGCATAGTTCTGCTCATTCTGCATAAAATGTCATGAACCATAAACGATCATTGCCCACTCCTGAATCATGACACACCTGAGTCCGGTCCCTGATGCATCGTAGTAAACTACGTACCCTATGCCCTTCTCCGGTAGCCTCAAGATGGGTACACTGGTCAATCTCTGTCTCAGCTCCTGGAAGCTCCGCTGACATCTATCTAACAACACGAAGGGTTTACCCTTATTTTTCAAAGCTAAAAGTGGTGATTCAACGCTATAGAAGTCTCGCACAAGTCATTGATAGTAATAATCTAGACCTAGGAAACTCCGCACCTCCATCACATTCCTGTGTGGCTCCGAAGAAAGTACTTCCTTGATCTTCGCAAGATCCACCACAACTCCTGCCTCAGAGAGGACGTGCCC
Organism: Viscum album; assembly: GCA_963277665.1. Classification (NCBI taxonomy): domain Eukaryota; kingdom Viridiplantae; phylum Streptophyta; class Magnoliopsida; order Santalales; family Viscaceae; genus Viscum; species Viscum album. The sequence goes on from OY728157.1 coordinate 1,727,591,744, forward strand.
CAAAAAGTTGACCTCTCAAATACAGAACTGGCACATCGAGAGCTTACCATAAAGAAGGTTCTCTTGGAGTGTGTCCAGTACAACCCTCAAGTTGTAGGTGTGCTCCTCTAGTGTAGTCGAGTAAATCAATATGTTGTATTTGAAGAGTATGACAAATCGATCGGGGTAAGGATGGGATATCATGTTAATGAGACTCATGAACACCGCTACAGTGTTGGTTACACCGAAAGGAGTAACCAAGAAATCATAGTGGCCATACCGACACCTGAAGGTTGTATTATGCACATCTCATCTCGAACTCTGAGATGATGATAGCCTGTCCAGAGGTCTATCTTCGAGAACCATCATGCACCCTTGAGCTGATCAAAGAGGCCGTCTATCATCGGGAGTGGATACTTGTTCTTTACGGTCACATGATTTAGGCGATGGTAGTCAACACATGGTCGTAAGCTCCCATCCTCCTTCTTGGTGAATAAAATTGGAGAATCCCATGGAGAAACACTGGGTTGGATGAATCCCTTTCCCTGAAAATCATCCAACTGTACCTGCAACTCACGAAGCATGGTGAGAGCCATCCGATATGCTGGAGTAGATATCGGGGTTGTCCCAGGGTATAGGTCAATATAGAGGTCTCCCTATCTGCGAGGAGGTAGTCCTGGAACGTCATCAGGGAAAACGTCAGCATACTGATCCACCACAACAGGAAAACTCAGACTCCGAACATCAACCACTCCGATGATGAGACTAGCCAACTGATGTGTGATCGTCTACCCTCTCCTCTGTGTACGCCAATCCTGCGATGCAAAGGCTCCCTTCTCACCGGTGAAGGTGAACATGCTCTCATCTGTGCGGAAACACCTCACATTGCACCTAATACAGTAAATCTGGGCATGGACTATAGATTACCAGTCCATACCCAAGAAGACGTCATAAGGCCTTGACGTCACTACACGGAGATCCCAGTCGAAGCTCTCGCCTCCTAGAGTAAGCTAAAACTGCCCGCACTAGTGTGTAATCATAGAATCTAATCCCATAGGTGTATCTAGCCATAAGGTTTGAGCCAATGGCTCCATCTGATTCTCCGAGCTCCAAACAAGTCCAGCATCAATAAAAGAATGACTTGCTCATGTGTCTATAAGTACTGTAGAAAAGGTGTAGTAGACATAGATAGTACCTCGAATCATCTCAGGTGCTCCGTGGTCGTAGGCCTTGACTTCCTGGAGCTGAGCCTTCCCATGTCTGCCAGCTCCCTATGGTCGGGGTGGTCCACTTGGTGGTGGTGGTAGAGCCTCGACGCGTCACCCACCATCCGCTGCTCGGCTAGCACCTATGCCTCGTCTGCCAGCTCCCTTTGGACCACCACAATCGAACCTCTGCCTCTGCCTGGGAGGACCCTCGTATGTCTGATACTCGTCGGAATGGCGGGTCGGATAGTCACGAGCCATGTGGCCCTACCTTCCGCATGCATAGCATTGCCTTCCTCTCGTATGAATGGCTCTGTTGTGTGTGCCCTGCCCCCCTAACCAGTATCCTGAGGTCTCCCACCTGATTGCCTGGTACGCTTGGACCTCTGCGACATCTGTCTACTACTGATTGTAGTTGACTTTTCTATGTGTCACCCTGTGGTAGGCCTCAATGCTGGTGTAGGCTCAGCAAGGAATATCTCCACAATAAGGGCTCGCTCCAATACTCCTGCCTGCCTAAGAATGCTGTGGGAGATCATTGAATCCATGATATCATGCCTCAGTCCCTGCTCGAAGGTCTGGGTCTAGAAGGATGGGTCCCATACCATGACCGTGGAGTAGCACGAGAGCTCAGTAAACCTCACCGAGTACTGGGCTACTGTCATGCTGCCCTACCGCAGCTGTAGGAACTCCTGGATGCACACCGCACAGATGGTGGCGAGAAAAAACTCCGAGCGAAAGAGAATCTCGAAGTCCATCCATAGTAGAGATGCCTCGTCGTGCACCTGAGCATTAGGATACACCATCTACCTGCTACTTCATTCATGAGACTCATGGTAAGGATAACCATAAGATCTTCTGGTGTCCCTACTAATCTGAAGACTCAGTCAATATCCTCCAGCCAATCCTCGACTGTGAGAGGGTCCATCTCTCTGTGGAACCTGGGTGGCCTCTCTCACTGAAACACATGCAGCGCACTCAGGATGCATGCTCTTTCCACTCCTGGGGCTAGTGGTATCGGTGTCCCAGCGTGTAGAGGTATCGCTGGTGCCTCTGCTGTAATAGGCCCCTGCACTGATGCCTCGTCGCTCGGTGGGCTGCCATCTCGCACGTAACTGGGAACCGTAGCTGGCTGCCTACGTGGGGCCATCCTGAAAAGAAACAGGTGCGCCACAGTTAATACAGTAGACCTGATAAGCTATCAAAAATAAATCACAATGAAAACTTTTGAAACACACATTCAATTAATGTTTTCATGCACTGAGTTGGAAATAAGATGACTGGGTCCTGGTGCATGGATACGTCGGCCGCCACACCAACACTGGAATCCCTAGACATATAACCACACTTAATACTCTAAACATTATTTATTCACAGAGAAGAAATTATCATATTCCTGATTTATGCTGTAGAATCGACTCCTATGATACCAATTTGTCATGTCCTATACTCAGGGCCCGTTCCGTGACTACCCCACGCCCGCCTTCCATAGGCCAGGGGCAGGCGACTTGCACCAAAGGCGTAATTCCTGATAAAAGGGAAGACATTTCCTTTATATAAGTAATCAAACAAAACAAACTATGCAAGATAGATTAAACACAAAGTAAAATGAGTACAAAAGTAAGTGCTGGAAATTAAATGGGTCGGAATACAAACCCAACTGAATGTACAGTACAACTGAGATACAATGTAAAATATCTGAAAATTAAAACCAAAACCACTGGGTCATCATCCAGAAATCCCACCTGAAGGGTGGTTACAGATAGTCTCCTCAGTACCTCAGGTCTTTCTGTCTGCTCCGTGTACATCCCGCCAGGTGGTCCACCTCCGGATACCGTCCAACTCCACAAGCCTCAACCACGATTAGTGCTTTCCTTCATCTGCAACCAACAGAACATGGTGCGGTCGATGCCCATGCAGGGGTGAGTATACAATTCTCAGTAGGGACCCTGAGACCCCTGATGGTCTCCTAGAATCCACAAATGATAAACCATGAAGGAAAGATACAAACACTAAGTATCAACTAACTCTACTTTGGTATGTGCCCATACAAATACCTAAGTAATCAATCTCAATACGGCTCCAACTTCCAAGACCAAGAACAACCAGTACACACAGGAATTAAGTCAATCAAACCAAAGATAATTATTGAATGTAATGACTCAACTAACACAGGTATACTTCTCTTGAATTGGGGTGGAGATGATTAGATGTAGCCTCTGAATCATCTCCTCTGCCGAACCCACGTAGGATCCAAGTACAGAAGTCATTGTTGTCGTACCCATGTAAGATCAATGTATATTAACCATCACTGCCGAACCCACGGAGGATCCATGTACAGCAGTCGTCTTTGTTGAACCCACTAAGTATCCAAGTATAATCATCCTCACTTTCGAACCCACATAGGATCCAAGTACAGTCATCATCTTCGTCGCAGTTGCAGCCAACTCTTGGGTTCTTGCACACAACATGCTCGATTCCCGGAGGGTCCACTCCTCAAGTCAAGGGATTGATACATCAACTACCATGAAGTCTCAAGTTGATGTATTCTGATGTTCCTACATGTCATAGGGTGCTAATCCAAAAAAACATATCCATGATACTGTGTAAAAAATGTCCAAGCCTTTTACCAAAAAGTACATGGTGTGTAGGTATACATTACACGGTGGATAGTCAGTTCTCGGGAACTGCTCATGTCCAACAGTCCATGTCGAATGGCTGGTCATGTAGGAAGTAAGTACATGGAGTGTGGTATGGTTACACGCCCTGTCCATGCATCTGGGTGAGCTTAGTTTATGCTGGCAATGTGCTCGTAAACAGCCTCAACCCGTGTTCTCCAAACAGTGTAACTAGTACATAGGGTAGCCCATGCCACTGGCCATGCCTGGCAGTGTGGTGGAGTACATACCCATATACTCCACACCATGTCCGTGTATCCCCAGGATACACGTCGATTCCCATGAAGCCGCTTCTTCCCTTTTGTGAAGAGAATACACGTTGTGCCTCTTGGCCATGTATTACTGCCTGTGTCCATGTATTTCCCATAATACACGCCATGTCTCGCGAAGCTGCTTCTTCCATTCTACGTATAGATTACACGCCGTGTGACTGGGGTCACACGCCGTGTGTTACTTGTCTAATCCTGAAACTCAAGCTGCAGTATGCCCACACTACACGGCGTGTTCGTTAGAGGTACACGTCATGTATTATGGAATTTTCTAGAAACGATGCCTCCATCCAGCACGCCTCCCGTGATGTACATTCTTCATTCTGACTATCCGTTCATGACTAAACATCAGACACTAGGTCCCACGATGTCCCATATTCGTATCTGGTGATTTCAGGCCTCCGATCGGCTCCAAAAACACTTTTTGATTCACTGGCTTGAAGAAATATCGAGGGACGGTCCTTCCCATTCCTGATTGATCTGTCCCCCGCTATCGTCTTCGCAACTCCGCTAGGATGTCGTGATGTTGGGTATTCAAATGGGGATCATTTCGTCACACAACGAACTCGCAACAATCCAGTGTTCATCACCCATGAAGAACACGAAGAACATAACAAACATTCACAAAAATGGTTGAGGGATCATGTCGTGTTCGTTTGGCCCAATCCTTCTGTGTTAGTTTGGTAGAAAACTGGCCTGAGAAAAAAACATGGAAGGAAGAATCAACATTTCTCAAATAAAAACACACCCCTACCTCGGAACGTGTTCAATCGTTGGATCTGCAGATAGGTAGCATCGTTCGTTGACGTCGGAAGATGACGTCGTTGTTTCCTTGGAGGTTCGTCACTCATTCGATTGTCGGAGGAGGAGGTCCCTTGGTGGTGCAAAAATGGTGGAATAGGAGAAGAGGAAGAGAGAAGGAGATGAGGTGGATTTCTCCAGCATATTCCCACTCATCTATTAATCTCCAACATTATTTAATTAAGGGAGTAGTTTCATTGAATTAATGTGGGTGGTGGACTCCCCGCATTAATTCAAAAAAATTTGAAGTTCAAAAAGAAAGAATAAAAATAAAATAAAATTTATTTTTATTTCACGAAGCCCTAAAATCTAACTTCCACACCTCCCAGACTTAGTTCGAGGTGAAGATCCCCTTATGAAATCTCCAACACTGCGAGTTCAACAGTGCAATCGGAACTTGATTCCGAGTACTGGTTCAAAAGATTGAAAAACCCGCCCGTTCGTTCACTGAACGTACCCGAGCTAATGTTCAGAAATTTATTAGGGGTACACCAGGACTCGAAATCATGTGTCTTCAGAAGCCACAGGCTCGAAAAATTACATAGTATTTATGAAAAATTTTTCCTTGAAATTTCCGTGTCTTTCAAAAATAAATCTCTCACCTCTAATGGTAAGGCCACACTATAGGCAAATATGTTTGATCACTGAGTCTCCTTCGGTAGGTGTCTTCTAGAGTATGAGTCATGTCAACTATTCTATTAGAATCTCAATGGCTCACAAAAGATACATTTTGAGAATGGAATGACTAGAACATGATTCTATTATTATGGAAGCTACAGTACCAAAAACATAGATTATACCATGAATCTTCTTTGGTGCTCAAGGTGCATAAGCCTCGACCGAATGCAGCTATCCATACCCTTATCCTCAATCTCCCTAAGCCTGGAGAAGATCCCTTGGAGGTGGTTGTGGTAGAAATTTTAAACATCGAAAACCTAAAGCTTCTCTACAATCTCTTATTCCATGTATATAACCTTCTGGATCTATCTGCTCCTACCTCAACCTCTTCCTTGGTGGTCCATCCACTGTCTCCAAATTAGTAGCACGACGGGCTAGGAAATCCTGAGGGAGATGTCCCCTATCATCACATGAGTAGAATCGCCTAACTGTAGGATGAATGGATCCACCTATTGAATGATAGAAAATAGATCTAATACCATAGGACCTCCTCTTAAACTTTCTCCCACATCCAGATCCTGGAGACTATCATCTTCTCCCTATTTTCAAGGCCTCTATACATGCTTGTCCACTGCTGACTATCGTTTGTTGTTTATTATTATCCAGTAATATATTGACCACCAAATATCTCTTAAGAATCTCAATATATGTAGTAATACTTATATAGATGATACTATCATGGATATCTCCACATAGACCTCAATCGAATGTTCAAGACAGAATGTACTGATCCCTGAACATATCCATCGAGTACGTGGGGAAGTAGGTGAACCTCGATGAATAATAATCTATAGTCTTGAATCCCATATGGTGCTAAAGAATCTACTATGTACACATAGATCACAACACAACCAGTGAAAACCCCTCTCTGAAGAGTTAATTCAACTCTGTCCATGAGAGTGTCTCCACGTCGTGAGTCTGGATATAAAAATCCCACCATCATCCTACAATACCTTATAGAAGGCTCGCCACTAGGATCACCATCTGACCAGTTGGTGTCCTGGTTAGACTAATAACCTTGGTCACCACCTCAATGTAGTCCCCATCAATCTGAGGTTCATGCTCACCTCGGAACCTGACGGTTGTCTATCTCTGAATATAATGGTGCATACTTAGAATTTTCTCCTCATCATCCGGTATGACGGGTACCATGGGTATATCCCCATGTGTCGGTAAAGTAGGTGCACCACCGGGAGGTAACATCTATGAAACTAGTACATGTACTGAACCCTATCCACTGAGGGGTTCATACGTGTGATCAATGTGTTGGATCTTAGATGTTATGTATCATGGATTCATATTGAATTAAAACAAGATAAAACACGGTTAATGACTATTTCTAGATAGCTAACTCATGAAGGAAATGGAAACCACAAAATATATCTATATGCTGTATATAAATTTTTTTTCCATGAAACCAATGATCTCATGTAATGAGTTTAAAAGAAGGTTATCATATTCCTAGTGTATTGATATGTTCGAAAGCACACCAACACGGGACTCCCCAGACTGAAAGCCAAACTCGACACACTTAACATTTACCCAAACCAATATCACAGTATATAGGACCTAAGGTGCAACCGACCACCTCTGATACCACTTTGTGAAGACCCTTACCAATGGGGCCCATACCTCTTCTCCCCAATCCCACCTCCTATATGACTGGGGATGGTGACTAGTACCGAGTAGGCATATCACTAACATGGGAGGAATTTCATATGTACCTGTACACATGTACAAATCTCCATTCCCAATATTCTAAAATGTAAAAACCACTAAAAATGTAAATTCATTCATTCCACTATCACATCCAATAGCATACAAAGTAAGTAAAGAAAGTGATGAAAACAGGGAAAAAATACAATCCCACCATAAGAGTATGTAAACTAATATTTCCAACCTGTAAACTAATAGGTAATTAGACTACTTCCCAAAGCCCATTGGAACGCATTGGGTTGTCTGAACTCAAAATGCTTTGTCTAGTACTGATCTACCCTGGACACAGTCAATTGGTCACTTGTCTTCACAAGTCATGACATGTGCGGGAAAATACCTTGCATGGGTGAGTATAACAATTTTCAGTAAAACACACCATAAACTATAAAGCAATACTAAAAGAAAAAATATATTCATCAATATACAAGTATTTGTCCACAACATATACCAAGGATATACAAATATATTCAATCCCAGACATATCATTTTGATGTATGTCACAAATACCGCATACCATCACTATGTTTCCAGTTTGAAGACTCCAGAAATCACTCATTTATTAAAACATACATTAGATTCTCATAGAACTGATGATGTCTATCCGATAAGTAATTTTCATCGGAAACTGTCATGATTGATATATGCTGACATATCTAAAAAGATATTTGATACATCGAATGAGGATGATAGCTCTGGACATGGGGCAATACCAACCACTCCAAATTGAATAACCCACTATGTATATGATCAAAACCAAGTAAATATGGTCATGTATATACCCATAACTCTTACTATGGAATGAATAATTAAAAATGGATCACTCATTTGGCATCACAGGGAATCCAACAACTCTCTACATAGAGTCCTACTAAATGGATCATACTGTAGTGTTTATGAATTAATACACACCAACCATTGAGTAAAAGAATAAGGAAATGAACTCGAAAGAGAATTTTCTATGATACAGTGGTCAGGGGAAATAACCCATGTAAAAATGGGATATACTGCATGAATTAGGACCACACACCATATCCCTCAAATCCTGGTACTTCCCATGTTCAACGGACCATGTTAGGAAAAACATTCATGTAGAAAAATTATACATGACATATAGAAAGGCATACATGACATGTTTTTCTACCTAGGGTCTACTAGTGTTACCCGACCTTGTGCTGGTACATTGCATCAACCCATGTCTACCTGCCCATGTACTAGTACATGGGGTAGCCCATGTAGCCGATCCGGGCCTAACTTTTTGGAGGAGTAAAAGATGTGTACTCCACCCCATGTTAGTGTATCTACTGTGATACATGCCATGTCCCTGGGAAGGGCCCACACACCATGTGATCGATTTCATATGTCATTTGAAACTATAAAAATACCCAATATCCTAGCAACTGATATGAGGGACCCACACAGTGTGTTTCAGGGAATATAATAATTAGAAAACACCCCTCTCATCTACTATAAATACTTAATCTCACCCCCTCTTCTTCTCACACTAAATATCCTTGTAACATGTTTAATTTCTAACAATATCCCATACTAAGACACTTACCTATGTAAAAGACCTACAGTTCTCACCAAAATGCCAAAACCCTAGTCTTTAAGGAGGTTCTCAAGGAAGAGAAATCAAGGGGTAAATTCTTCTTTCATTTTTATTTATGTTATTTTCAATTCCTTTTATTTTCTAATACTCTATTCACCACCTCATATCAAAGTGGAGTTAAAACGTCATAATATTATATATACTATAATTTTATCATGTTTATGGATAAATGTTTCATCAAACTTCTTCTATTCACCTTTTTATTCTAAAAATGAGTACATCGTATGTGATCTGTCAATTTACCACCATCATGGACAATAAACAATAATTTTTCATTATAACCGTAAAGTATGGTAATAAAAATTTTATTATATTTAAATCATATTTTATTATATATATTATATATTAATTAATGTTATAAAACAAATATATAAAAATGATATATGTACCTTATGATCATTAAAACGACTAAAAAATTTAAATCATTTTCATTAATGTTTTATCAAATTATTCAAACTCATATCATGAAAAAATGATATATAGAGTGATTTAATATTCTACAAACATATTAAACCTATTTCATTAAATGTCAAAAAAATTACATTTAGCAAGAAAATCCATAATCAACCAATCATGGAAACCATGATATAAATGCACCCAAAATAATGAAAATAACCAAATATTATTAATAAATGGGTAGAAGTTTGTTATAAAAATATATTATTTTTAATTATAAAAATGAAAAAAAAAATAAATATATTTAGACATTATACATGAATTCTGAACACTTTTTAAGTAAGATAAACCCATAGTAATGGAATTCATAACTCAATTTCCATATTTGGGCTAAACTTATACATTATTCATTATGTTGTACTAATATTATTTTTTAAATAAATTTTGATTATATTATGTTGTGGATTTATATTTTGTACAAATACTCCATTCTTATTAACAATTATCACTTCAAATATATGATATTTTCAAAGGATGATTCATTAAAAATCCCATATTAATTTCATTTTTTAAGGGAACGATTTATATGATGTCAGAATTATTTTTTTGTTCTGGTTGTTAAGAATTGATTTTGGTGTTCCAACCTCCCATCTTGATACCCTCTTTCTGAAATAGATCCTTGGAATTTTTCTTGGTTATGTCTATCCTTTCTCTACCTTGTTTCTCTTACCAATGTGGTGTAATTCCTTAACCTGTTCCATTTTTGGTTTTTATATTTATTACTTTTGATCAACTAACCTATTTACACTCATCTTCACCTTCATCCTCATGGTTTTTTGTATTTTGATGTATTGCGTTCTTCATCAGTTAATGTATAAGATCTAAATATTAACCAAATAGTTTAATAATTTCCATGTATTTGTAATATTGTAATTTTTATAACATATCATGTGCCTGAAAACATTTAATCATGAATGAGAATATTCCATGGATTCCAATGGATTCAATTAATTTTTCAAGTAGATTATGGAAAACCATTGTGTGATTGAAAAGTAAATATAATTTAATTAGTGTATTTATTAATGTGTGTTTAGAAAGAGATAATGCCATAGGTGATTATATGATATATAATCCCCCTTGTTATAGACTACTAATTTTGGATTTTTTTTATTGATCATTCTTGATATAAATGAATGAGTAAAGTGACAATAAAATGGTAATTTTCATAAATAACCAGTATGGATAATAATGTGATATTGTTTATCTATGCTATTATTACAAGTCTTAAAATCCATATTAGAATGCTTATATATTGGGCATGGACATGAAACATGAACACATATATTTTGTCGTTCAATTGTTGAGAAAGATCCTCCTAGTCCCATGTTGTAATACATATAGAGAGCGATCTCCACCCAGTGCCATTCAATAATTCTTATATTGCTTTGACCCGATTTTTGGAATTCTTATAGATATTCAAACTGTATTTTTATGTCATACAATGTTTATGGTTGTGTTTGTAATCGTCATATTGCATGAATGGAGATGATCTAATATAGATTTTTAGTAGGATGTTAATGATGGTTTTATTGCTGTGGTTGAAATGCTCATGATATGTGTTCAATGATATAACAGTTTAGTGCCAAAGCTGGTTGATATGGAATTTTATTAATTTTTGAATTAATTAATAACCTAATTTATTTAATTTATGAATACACGTCATATAAGACTTTTATTTTTAGAATACGTGGTTTCATCCTATTAACATTTAATAAGATTCTATTCAGGTCAATATAAATTACCTAAGATGATTTCATAGACTTAGGTTTGGATAAGGTCAATGCTTCTTGTTATTGATTGTATTGTTTGATGGGTTGGAGTTTGGAGATCCGACTGATGTTGGGTTCAGGATTAGGGCTAGTAATTCTTTTTTTTGTTATGTTAGAATTTTACATGAGGTGTTACTAGCATGACATTTAGTTTCATACCCGCATGTTATTATATTATTCAAATATATTTTATTTGGTTTTTAATTTTTCTCTAATTGTGGTTCTCTATGTATTATATCATTCCCACTATTTTTCAGAATGATATTTTTTTTATTTTTTTAATATTTTTCTATTATGCTGTAAACTCAAAATCTAGGGGTATTGTTTCCCCATTATACTTTTTACACACTTATTTTTAGCCATTATCCTCTATAGTATGGGAAGGTGCACATGAGGTCTCGTAACAACCCCTCTATAGGTACATGAGATTATGTTATATTGGGGGACATCTACTATATATACTAATTCTGGCATTCTCCACTAACACGTGTATCTCTACTATTCTTCCACGTCATTTTTTATATTCTGACGCGTTGCAACCTGTACAACCATAAAACCTCATCCTCTGTCATGATGCCATTCCCGATCAGGCCATAGTCACTCGACCTCCATCTCTGCTGTATTTCTTCTACTGGTTGTTACGGTAATCTCTGAAATTTTCCTTCTCTCGGTCCTAACAATAATCTCTTCACAGTTGCTTCTAATCATAAATGGGATTTAGCACTTTGCGTTTTAGGGTTCCTGTAATCTCCCAACACTGGCATCATCATCCTCTCGGTCTCCATCTCCTTTGTTGTGCTCGTACTTTATTGTATTCCATCTCCTGTTTTTACATTACCACTTCTTCGTCTTCAATATCCCACTTGAAAATTCATCCCTATATTTTCCAGCTCATGATTCCCTTCAGAATCGACCCAACTACATTAGTCTATTAATCCACAACCCTCCTTACATACATTCCACTAAAAGTATTTCCCTTCCATGTTTCCAGATTCTGCAGTAACTCTCTCCCATCGGACCCCTAACATATTATAATTTTTGGAGTCGATTCAAGGTATTATTGGTTTTGGAATTTCAAGAGATGCCACATTCCCTTCCCAGCACACTTGATGTATCTTTTATTCCCTCCCACATCATCGTTGCATTTCAGGTATGAACTAAAATGCCTACTAGAAAATCAAAATGATTTCCATTTCATTTTTGGTATCTACTCAATTCTATATACATCTGGTTCATTAACTGTTGTTTTAATTTTTCTGTAGATTTATTCCCTTTGGTTATTCATTTTTAACGTCGTTATATGATGAATGTTTTTTTGATAGTGAAGTTATTCAGATTTTCTAGAAGGTTTTCATGTCGGGCATTACTCATTTAATGATTTTTTTCACTTCTATTCACGATTAAATTCTCAACTATATTGTTCATAGACTGTCAGTTTACTATAGGGAAAAACTGGATTTATATGTGTTCAGCAACCAGGGAAGTCTTCCAAAATGTTTTCATGTCGTTTTATTTAGGAATTTGAAGCACATTTCTGTTTCATCTAGTCTTACTAACACTAAACGTGTTCATAAATGGCCAAGGATGGGTTTAATATTATTTGATGTTTAGAAAGGATATACTCCCTTTTAAACAGATTGGTGTGTGATCTGGAATTTATATGAATATTGGGAGTTGACTAAATGAGTTAGATGTTTCATATGTTGATTGTTGTTTGCAGACTCTGTTTTTCTTCTCTGATTTTTGGTATGTTTTAGAACTTATTATATCAAAATTGTTTCTACATTAAGTTTTCTCATGTGAAATAGTTTTAAATTTGTATTAAATGATTTTAGTATGTCACATTTAACCAATCCTCTGAAAAATTCATTGTTAATAAGTAAAATATGGACTATATTTAGGAAGACACATTAATTTATTTATTTTCTAGGATTCTGATATTATCATGTGAAGTTCTATTATAGGATATATTTTTGTTTTGAATTATTATTTTTCAATTTTTAATTATTTCAGGGCATGCCAAGGGGGTGAATACAAATATGTGGTGGTTCCTACTCGAAATACAACACCCGCTAATGGACTAGGGTTGACCAGCATGAACTGTCCAACTATGGATAGGTAAACAACAATACCTTTTGGGGTTTTAAACCCAAAAAACCTCATCTTTTTCATTTAATTTTATTTCATTATGTTATTCTACTACTTAATAACATCTTTATCTGTTTTCTGGGTAGGAAGAAATTGGTCTTCACAACTTAGTTGTGGCATTGAATTTATCAAGGTATAATGTGCTTCATTTTATATTCATTTTTCTTAAAAAACAGACGTAAGTAATGTTACTGTAATTTTCCATCCAACCTTGCATAATAGGGGCATCAAACTAGTAGGTCTTCTCCATCATGTTCAAACACTTCCAGTATGTTTGATGCTTGTATGTATAATCAGTTATCTACTCAGGTATGTAACAGTCATCATATCTGAATAATAACTTATTTCATTTGTATTCACAATACATGCATGATTAGTGTTGAGTTTCAATGATTTTAATATACATGACGTTCAATTATTTACATCTGTTCCTGTCTTCTGTTAACAATCACAAATGTTCTGCATTGATTTCAACTTCAACAAGTAGCTTCAAATTCTACTAACTATATTATCTATGTAGAAAATCCTTTCACAAGAATTTGATATGGAGGATGAAATGCAACATGGTCTTCAGAGTATTCGAGATTTTTTAGGTACAATTACTCATTGTACTCAATAAGAAAGGCAAATAAAGGCTGATTTGAACAAGAAAAATAAGAGATTAGATTGAAATTTTCTTTTCTGTCGTCTTGGTAATAATACATAGTGGTTGTTTAATTGGTTTTCATTCCTTTGATTTCAAACCATAAGTACAATACAAAATGATCTACATATTGTTGGATTTGAAATTTCTTATGGGGTATGTTTCTGTATGAATTATCTACATGTTTATTATAAAATTATCATGCTGGATGATTTTCATGCAGGATGCTTATAATGCTGGATTTTTTTCATGACATACTGGACATACTTCATGAATTACACTTTCGTATCAGTTTTCATTGATCGATTGTTTGTCATTCTACTAGATGTTACTCCTTGTTGAATATGATACTGGTGGTGGTTTTAACGGTAGACATTTTAATTCATTATTTTTTGTTTCTATTACTCACAATAGACACTATTAAAAACTAGGCAATATGTTCTGTATTTGCTTTTACAAGGATACTATAGGTTTCTTTTATGGATATTACGCATAGAATCACATTTTCTCCCCCTGTACTCATCATTATTTTTTTACAATGTTGTTTCACTTTTATTTAATTGTTTTGTGATATATCGTGAATACGAAAATAGGAATAGGTAATGAATGCCAGTATTGTGTCGTAAAGCTAGGAAGTGAACCTCTGTTTTGACACTCATCTTCTTGGAGGTAATTTCTGCATAAATGTTTCTGAATTCATTTTGAAAAATATATACAATTGAATTTCTGTTTCATTAAATTCATATGAGGTAGTCGATACTTTTGTAATTTTTTGTTCATTTCACATCTTCTTGTGAAACTGAAATGTGACCTCTAGGATAACATCATATGGATCAATGAAAAACCCATGGACTCTTCGAATGACATTTTGGTCATGAAATAATATCCAAGGTATGATATCTATCTTCACCCCTGTAGTATGTTATCTTATGTTTCCAATTTATGAATCTCTGAAAAACTAAATATTGATACAATATACCACTGTTAGTATGACTTTTCATGTTATAATACCTCTTAACTGGGTTTTCATTATGTCTCACCCCTTCAGTTAATATTACATACTACATATTTTTTTGATCTTCGTATTCATGTTAACTGTATGGTATAATACCATACATATGTGGAATAAACCATCACATTATACATATGTATATATGTTTAAAAAACCCCATATAATAATTGTGTGTGCATTTTATATTGTATAGATTTTGAATATGTGTTCGAATCCATTTTCATTGGTTATTTATGCTCCATTTTCCAATCTTTCCGACTGGTAATCACAATTATAGAAACATGATTAAACTAATATTCTCTTGACTATTATGTTTTTCTATTCAATTTTATTATATTGAACCAATTATTGGTGGCTTTGTGAATTATATATCTTCCCAATTATATGGGAAGACATTGTATATGTGTTTAAACTATATATATGATTTGACTGTTATTGACTTAAAAGTCCATTTTATCTCTTGAGAAGGTTAGCAAGGCCCATAGTGGGACATTTTTAGATCTCTATGCCTTTTCAACCCCCTATGGTGTAACATGGGATTCCTATTTCCTATGTCAGGTGCATACTCACGAGTTTTATTGGGAAAAAGTGTAGATCTTGAATATTATGGGTTTTTTATTTTATTTGTTTTTTAAATACTTTAATCATTTTATTTTTTGAAGTCTATTTCTTAAGGTCCCATACTCTCTGGAATCAGGTTAAACAAAGGGGGGTCTCAATATTTATCATATAATAAGGGATGCTGGGAACTATTATTGTATTGTCGGATGTCCTCCATTATTTTAAAATACTAAATGGGAGAGGATTCAAATATTGGATTCATTGTGTGGATTCTATATTTTAAACTCTCCCTAAACTTATTAACAAATTAGAGATATCAACATAAAATGATAGATATAAAGGTTCAATAGTCTGGATCACTTGAGAACTGGAGTGGTTTCTATATATGAACTGATGCTATATTTTATCCCTTTTATCTACTATGTTTCCATATTAAAGTCCTTCAACTTGATTGACGAATCCTTCCCTTCATTCACATTCAAATTTTTTGGGATAATAAATTATTATTTTTGAAGGTGGAACGTGAGGATTATTTCCCAGATGGGCGATGTTGATGGAACTTTCTATATTTAGCTTTTGAGAATCAAAATTTGAAATTTAAACTATATTTGAAATTATTTTTTATTTGTTGGGAGGTTTTTTTGTTGTGATAAATGTTGTTTGTGATATTGAATGTTCACTGATTATATTATGCATCTGTTTTCACGTTTGATTTATTTTCATTCCTTTATTTATTTTAGTATTTAATAACATTTTCTTTCTATTTTCTCTGTAGGAAAAAAACAGGACAACACCCCACCCACCTCTTGATAAAATTGAATGCTGCTACAGAGAAGAATTTCATAGCTGATACTATCATAGAGAGTATTTCCATAATTGATCAATCCTTGAATACATGGAGGATTTATATATCCTCTACCTCATGTGGGAACATTACAGAAAAAATAGCAATGGGAGGAGTTTCGTTCTATTTGATCTTATGGACCTGAGGAGGGCTACCGTGTTACTTATCTGGAGGTATTCTATCAATATTTATCACTTTTTACACATGAATGAGGAATTAATAGTAGATACATTTGGGTTTACCATCCGAGATGCGGTTAATAATGTTTTGGGTAGGGCCTTCAAAATTCATACTACCTCATTAATAATTTAGTAATGGATTTGTATGACCAATGACCACCTGTGATAATTTTTAATGGCATTAAGAACTCCATCCTGTAATAGAGCATTGTTATGAGGCTGGTCTTAATTTTTCCATCACCTTTGGCATGATTTCTTTTTTTGGTGATATATTACAAGATACTACGGAACCTTTCTATAAGTGAAAATATCCATATACAGGTTTCATTTCATTTGGCTCCTTTGGTTCATTCAATATATTCCAGAAATATTATATAATTCTAGATGTGATTATACATGTGTTATAGTTTCCACTAGAGTGGATCAATTACCCGAATTTGGAACATGTATTTGTTTGTAATACTGTTGATAATCCCACATGAAATATTTCCAATAACTATTCTCGAAGGAAGAAGGGATGCATTTATGGTCCTGAGTGACCATCCAATTACCCGGATCAGTCACCCCACATTAGAAGGTGGGATCCTTGGCTCGAATACTGTATATTTTCATTGACTCAATTACATATTGGATGGTTTGTAGGATATGTTCCTTTTAATTTATTTTATTTCCTTTAGGTATTTTAGTGTTTAATAACATCTCCTTTCTGTTTTCTAGTTAGGAATAAAACAGGACAACACTCCACCAAAATCTTGAAGATCGAATCATATTGTTGTTTTATGCATAGAGAAATCTCCATGTTTGTGTTTCTAAATTGTTTTCAATGATTTTGATGTTTTTGACCTCCCTCATTAAATTGTATGAGAGAAATTTCCCCTTTAATGTGTTGATTTCTCTAAAAGACATTTAATGTGCACGGTTCAGGTAACTGTTATTAAAGATGTGATTTAGTGCTCTCTGTAATGGACATTTGTGAGACTATTCAGGTAAATATCTCCTTGGTTGGTGCACTCCACTACTAATGTTGTTCCAATTTAAAAAACTAATCGAAAAAATCGTATTGCACTTGACATTTATAAGAAGTTCTCCAATACAAATTTATTTTCATAATTTCTACTTGAAGATGTGTATTTTTACCATTTATTTAAATGATATTATTCTGGATAAGGTTCACATGAAGATGGGAGATGGGATGTGGTGTCTATATGGTCAGGAGTGGGAGGTCGCAAAAAACAACCACCCGTACGTATTATGCCAGAGGACTGGGTATTCAATCAAATACAATGTCTCTTGACTTTTAGTGATGTAACAACCAGATTAAATTATTCTTCATATATTCATTATTAAATTACACATTGTTAAGTATTATTTAGTGGATTTTGAATATCTATTTTCATGTATTTAATTTATTCAATAGCGTCCTCTGTTTCATCTTTGTCTCTGATATATTTTGAAACTCATTGAATGATGTATTCATATTCTATTCCCTCTTTCAATTATCAGACAACATTACTTAATAATTATAATTTATTCAACATATGTTTTCTTGTTAAAGTATCTAAATATTAATCACTTATTAGAAGAAATACCATTAATTGAATACCCCGTGAAATATCGCAGGTGAGTACTAGTTATGTGTTATTCCTAACAAAAATAATATTTGAATGGTTAAAAATTTATTGATTTCATAATATATAAATTTCATTCAAATTATTCTCCAATAGTTACTATTTTAATTTATTATTATAAAAATATAGTTTATAGATAAAAATAGTTTCTCATAAAAGTATTCATTCTACATTAATATAATATATATTATAAATTTAAATCAAATAATGGGAAATGAAATTATTTTATACATGTTTAACCCTTATAATTTTCTGAATTTAGATAGTCATATTCATACCATCCAATTAGATCCTGACTGATTTATTATAACCCGTAATTATTTTTTACAATTTTTTCACCATATTAAATATGGATACAATGATCCATAAAAAATTACCCATACCTTATTTTTATATTTTTTCATCAAAATAAATTTCTTTTAAAAATCATTCCATTTTATATTGCTATATTTCCCATCCATGTCCATGTTTTTTACTTTCAAAAAATGTATTCTATTCCATAGTGGAAAATACAATTTTTTTATCACCAATCATCTTTTTATTCCTCTGTATTCAATTAAAAACAAAATTATTACCATTTTATTATAATTTTGGATTCAAAAAATGATAAATTATAATGATTAAGACGGGTTTCCAGATTTTTGAAATAAAAAATTTTATAATCAATTAAACATTTTATATTTTAAATTTTTATTTAATTTTAATGGTATAATTATTTAGGGATATTTTTAATGTAAAATCAGACACTTTATTTTAACATCTCCTTTTGAAAACTTTATTTTTATTCAAATTTACCATTATTAATTATTATTTTAAATTTAAATGATTTTAAAAAATTATGACAATAATTTTTTAGTACTTCATAAATTTTTCAAGTCAAAATTATTAAAAATTCATTTTTATGTAGACCTTTTAAATATACGTTCACTTCTATTTTTTATAATCATTATTTATATTAATGAATGTTTTATTTAGGAACTCTTTGTATTATGGTTTTGAATGGTGTTTTATTTCATTTTATAAAAAAATTCATGTTATTTTCACTCTAATGTTTTAGATTGATATGTCAATTTTTTTTTGTTTTTACATATATTTACTCATATAGGTATTTTATCTATGCTGTGGGTTTTTATCACAAATTATATATTATTATGACATGATTTGGTTCATAGAATGGTTTATTTCATACCTATAATTTGTTATGTTCATGTTTTGTGATGCTTTTCTAATCCTAAATAAACACATTCTCTTTAAATGGGTTCATTATAATATGTTTGTTAATGATTTTTAAATGAAAAAATTATGAATGGATGTTTACATGTGGGATAATAAATTTAAGTCCAATTTGTTTTTTAATAATATATATATATTGAGAGAAGGATTTTAAGAATTGTTATTAATTTTTTATATCATAAATCTTGTCCATTTTTTTCACAACATGAAGTGTAGCAATTTTTTCACAACAAAAAGAGTGATAAATATATATGTTCATCAAATTAATCTTCTGAATTATATTTTTTCACCTCATGAATCATAGTAATTTCATTATTCAAAATACGATGTGTGGGAATTTTTTTTTCATCCACAAAAATAACGGTCATTTTGTTTGACAACACTTGTATACATTTAATAGGAATATATTATTTCCTAAATAAATTTTTATATTTAATTACAGATTCCTATATGATTATTCTTAATATTATCCCTATCTATATTTAATTATATAATGATTCCACATATTTTTTCATACTTCATTTCATTCAATTGAGTTACATGTCAACATATCATGTTATCTGAATACCTCGTATTATTCTAGGTTTATTAAAAGAATTTTATCCACTGACTCTGTTTACTCATATTCATATGATCTATACCATTATAAAATTTTCAGGACTATTCACTTACTGATAATTTTATCATACCCCTTTAATTTTTTCCATCATTATGTATGAAGCTGATTATATCGTTAGAGTTTTCTAGAAAATGTTATAAATAAGAATATCTATTGAAATATTTTTGATTGTATAATAAAATGTCAATTTTATACATATAATATCTAATAAACATAACCTTTCATTCAAATGTTATGAAAAAAATATTTTTATAATATAAATCATGAGATTAATTTATTATTTATATTATGGTTATTTTGGAACACTATATTCCCTATATCTCACCTAATAAATCATAAATACCATAATTAAATGCCCACATTATCTAACCAATTGGATGATATTTCAATCCATCGCTAAAATTGTGTGATCAAATTCAATATAGATAATAAATTATCATTGCATACATTTTATTATCCTATACATAGTGATCTAGGGTCTTTCATCACTCCTTATTCTGTATCACCACACTTGACTATGTGAGGGATAAGGAAGATTAAGAGAATATGTGGAAACTGATAAAATAAAATAAAAAAACAAATAAAATTAAGTAACTAATATAAATTATGTACAACATAATGATATAAAAAATCCATTATATTAATAATGCAATATATAAATAGAAAAATATTATATGAAAATTTAATATGTTTGAGGAATTGTTCATGGAACAATCACAAGAGGTCTATTTGGAAATCATGAAATATAATAAAAATGATTAAAAAATTTATGAATCATTATTACAACTATAACGAGTTTCATTTCATATTAAATCAGAATCAAGATATTAAAATACAATTATTGAAACTAGGATAGCCTCTATGTAAATATAATAAAATCAATCTACTCATTAAAGATTGAATGCAAATAATTAAAAAGACTGAACCAATTATTTAATCCAATATTCCCAAAAAAATCCTTTTCTCATTAGGATCATACATTGTGGATTTTCATAATTTGGCTAACTAATAATAATGAAATATTTTCATAGTCACCTCATTTCTCATATGTGATTGTTGTGGCCTTCTCATTTTTCCATCAGTGTTTTATAAAAATTAAAAAACCATTCATTGTAGTTATTTAGTGCCACAATATCTTGTTAATATTTACTTTTTGTGTTGACATTGATTCTACAGATATCCAATGTCTCAGGTCTATATAATTCGAGATGAAAAAATAATCATGTTTTCTATATATATATTTTTAGTCATAACTAGTATTTTTGGTTTGAAGTTGGATGTTTTTTCAATTAATTTCCATCAATTAAAATCCCTTATGAAATGATATAAGAGAATTTTACCTTCGTATATCCATTGGTTATTATGACACATTATTTCTACATTTAATTTCAATCATATACAACTCAGGAGTTAAAGAGAAAAATATGGTAGAGCCTTGGGTAATTCCAATGGGACATATGAAAAATTATATTTAATATTTCATGAAGAAAAAAAATTGATTAATACGAAGTGAAAATTTTATTTCTTCATCTTATATGAGCTATAATGTGTTCATTTAAATAATTAATGTAATCCAATGGAAGTGGTTATTCATACATGTGTTTTGATCCCACAATCACATTACATAGATCCTAGGTTAAATATAAAATGTAATTCTCCTTGAAAATTGATTCTAATTGAACTTCATACCAATTTATTCAGTTATGAGAATTGATAAATTAATTCTATCAAGTACACTAGTTTGTGAGATGATTCAAACTCTGTGCCATCCAATTTATTTTTCACTAAAAGGGTGCATGGTTTATAACATCCATATGAAAAATGATCTGATATATTATTCCATATGTGACCATTAATCAAAAAATGGATATATATTAATCTATAATAGTCGTTTACTCAATCTCAACTGTAAATTTACCGCTTAAAATTTTTAACCATAGTTCTCTGATGCTTGGATTATCACATTCATGCTTTTTTCTTAATCAAACAAAAAACTAGCCTATAAAATCATTTTAAAAATAACATTATCCATATATTTATTTAAATGTGGCATTAAAAAGATAGATTTAATCACATAAGTGGTAAAAAATACAAATTTTTAAATTACATTTCCATTAAAAAAATTGTTTTATTGATACACAACCCTCCTAAAAGATATTGTCATTCAAAAAATTTAAAATATCTCATAAAATTTCAAAATTATTTAAATATTATGTAGGATTATTTTAAAAGATTATCTCCGAATATATAAATAAATTAAAATACAATAATTAATACTTTTAAAAAAATTAATTTATTAATGAAATTTTTTTAATGATTCCACGTATTTATAAATAATGATAATTAATATAAAAACAATATGATATATTAAAAAAATTAAAAAAAATATTATGATGAATTTGATTGTGGGAGATAAAGTCATATAAAAGTGGATTATGATAATAGAAAATATTAAAATAATTATGTCTTAAACAATGATTCACAATTCATTACGATAAACGATACACTCTAATACAATGATCAAGAAGTGTCCAAGAGATAAAAAACATGAAAATTACCAAATGTACAAATAGAAAAAAATAACCTAATTTACATATCAAATAGTGAAATTTTTATATTAGAGATGAGGAATTATTAGTTTTTATAATGTATACTAATTTTTCTAGGGTTGTGTTGTTTTAATGGCGATGTTTGTTTATGTTAATGGGGGTGTTTACATAAGGAGTAGTGAATATTCAAGGACATCAAGGTAAACCATCGCAGGTTAATAGTTTTATAGTAATGATTTTCCTTGAATCTTTGGAAGGATGTTATCCATATTTCATATTTAATATTTAATGATAACACATACTATATTATTTGTTACCAATGAAGGAACCCATATTATTAAATAAATCTACAAGGAATTTTTATTTTGATATGAATAACATGAATGTTATTTATTTTATTTTAATAATTGAGATAATGTTCTAGAATGAAATTATTATGGATAAATATGAGAATGTATCCTTCTTATTTTATCCTCTAAAGTGATATAATACATTTTTTATTTTTTTTATAGAATATGGGGTTCATATTATTAGAATACATAATTCCCAATGGGGACAAAAAAATATGATCTCAAAAAATTGAGTATTTTCACTTAGAATATCATAAATATCTAAATGTGTTCTAACTATAACAATAACCTTATATTTTTTTTCCATTAGTAATTTTTACTATACATTATAAAAAATTATTAACTTAATTTAATACACCATATTTATTATATCACCATATTATCCAATATGTATTAGTTTTTTATATTTATTCAACAAAAATTAATAGTCACATATATAGGAGGTTTAATTATATAATATAGATATAACATGTAATTTATAATTTCAAAACACATATTTTAATTAAAATAAAATCATATAAGTAATTAAAATCCTCAAACATGACCTCAAATACTATATATAATCATATCCATTATCATTATTAATAATGATTGGTTTTTGTGTGAGAAATGTTTTTTGGGTATGTTCGATATTTTTTTATGAAAACAATTATTGAATAACTATTATGGAACAAGATTAAGGGAACTCAACAAACAATTTTTTATAATAGATTCATAAGGGTTGAAATGAATGAAGAAGAATAAGATATAATTCCTATGAACCACATATAAATGATGGGATGTATTATCATTTTCTGAATGTGAAATATGTTTTCTATTGATCTTTTAATGTTGGATATAAATGATTTGATATCATGATTTATGATATAAAACATTAAACAATTCTTGTTTGATGTTAATCTAAAGGGTTGAGGTAAAATATCTATTGAGTAGAGTTTCAATCCATATACTTGTTCTTGTGACAATACTTAAAAAGTATTTTCATAAGCATAATCTCAAATGGGAAATATTGAGGAAAATCTAAATCATTCACTATTAAAAAAACGTATTGGTTGAGAAAGTAGTTCAAACATTGTTATTTTTTATAATATGATATATTTTTTGTAAGATGAAAAATGTGGTGAAATTGTAAACACCAAATATCATCTTTGAATCTGTTCTACTAAATCATTAACTGAAGTAACTTTTTCTTTATTTTATAGATTATTACCAAATTTAGAATTAAATTGATGCAAAAGAAATAATATTTTATCAAAAAAGTGTGGTAGAATGATAGAATCGTATAATTAGATGATTCAGATTGCATATGTACTAATATGACTAAAAATTATAATCATTCCCCTATGTGATAGCAACAAAGTGGGAGAACATGACATAAGTGATTTTTATTTGGTGTTTTTCCGTTACTAATAATTTCATACCTATCATGGGTCAATGTAATATTGTTCCCCTAAAACATAGTGCTAGTTAGGTTACTATTGAATATTGTCTTCTATTTGACTAATTAATTTTTATTTATTTATTCTACATTAATTTAATGTTCTTATATTATTCCAATTCTATAGTAATTATTCTGAAACCATGTTATTCCTTGTGTTTAATATATTTTATTTGATTCATAATTTTTTTCTAAACCATGGAGGTTTTTTATTTCATGGAAGCCATTAAAGGTGATTGATGTGATGTGAGGACATCTTATTTATAAAAATAACATCATTATAGTGTACTTATATATAAATATGATATTATATGATATAATTCCCTATTATTTTTTTAATTTTTTAATTGATTACATGAAACACCTAGTGTAATTAAATCAAAACATACTTTTAAAAATTTATTATTAAATGTTATATTGATAAAAAATCCATTGCAATTAGTGGGTATGAATTTGACTTACTATAATTTTAAATACTAGTTATTTATAAAATTAATTCCATGGTTATAAATTATTTATAAATGAAAATAAAAACCTTTTAAAAATAAATGAGTTTATTTAGAATCCTATTTTAAAAAATTCATAGTGATTATCTATTAATGAATTAAAATAATAACTATTGATTAATTAATTTATTGAAACTTCTATATAATATATTTAATAAAATTCATTTACATAAATGAAATTTTTTTTCATGTCATGGGATAAGAATAAATTCAATTTAGGGCATAAAAAAATAATTTTCTGAAATATATGTATTCATGTAATTTTATAAACTTATATTAAAATTAATTTCTTAAACATAATCAATTTTAATTATAAATAAATGATTTTATGTTTTTTATAAATATTTCAGAATTCTATAAATATATTCCATTTTTTATGCATAGTACTTGGGGAAAAATTTATCATATCTATAAATGGTGAATCGGGATATCCTAGGATAAAAGTGAGTCTTAAGGAAACCATTTTTTAACATAATTATTATTTTATGAAGGGAAATTATTCCATATATCCTTATATTATAAATTGAAAAGATTACAGAAAACATGTACATGAAAATGTCCAATATAATTATTAAATCAATGAAAATTAAAATATTAGACTCTCATTTTAAATATGTTTTATTCATTCACATAGGGACAAACACACGTTGAAATAAAATTACATTAATAAAATTATATTCATCATAGTAGATTATTTATAATTTTGAATTAATATATAATTATCTTAAATATTTACACAACATAGGAAAATATATTCTTCAATTAATATTAAAATAAACGATTTTATAAATATTATAATTAGAACAAGATTATTGGTTTATAGTGTTCCTAAAAATATATAGCTGAATATAATATACTAGTTTTGATGTAAATGAATTTATTTTATTTTATTATCTTCCATGATGTCTTTCATGTTAAATAAAATAAATAGTGTTACAAATATAACTAAATACGTTTTATAATATAACATTATATTATATTATTTATAAACCATAAAAATATAGAAATAAGATAAAGAGGATAATATATGGGCAAAACTATCATCCCTAGTCTATTTATGAACAAACATTTAACAGTAAATTTAAACTATAACCCTTTAATAGTAAAATTGATTTTATCATAGTTGTTGTTAAAATAAGTTAACTAAGGTATTTAACAAAATGATAATTTTTAAAACATCACAAAATCAATTTTTATTTTTATTTTTTTCTTTATTCAACCTCTCTATCCATTATATTATAATATCAAGTAATTTTAATTCATTTTTCAAGAGAATAAATTTATTATATTATATGCATTTATAAAATTCCAATAGATCACATTCACTATATTATAAAATTACACCACTACATGATATCATTTACACCACATTTATGCATCTATCATGAGAAAATAAAAACATATATTCGACACATTCATATATATGTTTTAGAGGTTCATGTATCTTTAACAGACCATTCCAAGGGTTCTTAAGATGTGATATAACAGATGCTTACTCAAGAAGAGTTAATCATCTTACTGGACCTAATTCAATTTGTTTCTTTTTATACCTTCAATAAATATGATTGATTTACCCTAAAATAAAAAATTATTTATTCTCAATACATTAAACATTTATTTTTAATAATAATCAACATTTATTCACCCTTTCTTACATTAAATTTGACTTTATAGAATCACTCACATGTAGTTACAAAATATTATTTCCACAAGGAAATATAATTTGTTTTTTCCCACGAACATTAATATATGGATATTTTGATTATTTTAATATCTATTAATGATATTTAGAATTTATTTATTCATCTATAATTATTAAATTATATTAAAAATCTTATCATATAATATGTTGGGAAACTATGACACTGCTCATTTGTATTTTTGGACTACTACCTCAACAATGCGATGTTATTCGTTGTTCATTTCTATATTAAATGGATGGTAATAAAGATAAATATAGTCAATATATATAATATATATGATATTATAATGATTATATAAATTTTAAATGTTATTTACATTTCATTAAATCTAATTATAAAAAAAATCAACCATCATTCATTCGATTATATTCCTTACTATCTCTATTAACATTGTAAAAAAAATTTATCAATAAAGTTTATAGATGAATATATCTCTCTATTTATATAGTAAATATATGTTATATTTATATCAATAATAAAATTATAAATATTATGGAACCATTTCCACTACAAAGGGACCCAAAAAAAGAAAAATATAGCTTTAAAATAAAGTAGTTATCACCCAGAACCATGATTTTAATAATTAATTATAAATAAATGGGTTATACAATCAAACAAGTAAATAATATATGGTATTTTATATATAATTATAGTTATATAATATATTAATAATATATATTTATTTATTATTCATGGGTTTAAACATTAATTAATAATGTGATACATCAGGTAATAGTTTTATATTACAATCTAATTGATTGTTAGGATTTTATATGATTTTGTTCCATTGATAAAATAAAATCATCTATCTCGATAAAAAATAATAAATATTATTAAAAACATGGTATATATGGAAATTAAATATTATTCATTCAATTTAATATCATTCACAACTCTTGTTCTTTAAAAAAATTATACAAAACCATATTTACTTCTCACTTTTGTCTAATTTTTTTTCATTTCCAGGTCACTGTTTTTTATAAATGTTTTCAATAATGTTTTCAATTTTCTCCAATGATTTTTTATTTTACTTTTTCACATTTTTTACTTTTTAATTTTTTTTAAATATTATCTTTTCGATTTTATTAATGAGATACTTTGTAACTTTTACCAAAAATCAATAAAGAGTCATTGTCTTAATGTATAATGCCTAAATTGAATTTATCACCATCTTTACCACTCCATGTTATGATACATCATTTATTTGTTTACATGTATATTATCAAATAATTTTTTAATTCTATATTTTTGACATTTATTTATTTTAAATATGTTATTTAAATTATAAATTTATATTTCATAAATAAATATACCAAGTGATCTTTTAAATGAAATTTCCACAAAAGATGACATCATTTTATAATTCTAAATCATTACCTAGGATATGATCCAATGTTTCTATCCTTATTAATTATATATATAGTTTATAATTATGATGACGGGATATTTATAAAACAAATATGTTTTATATGGTTTATGTTATGACAAAAATTTGAAATGTTAAAAAATCTTTTCGTTTCAATATGTTATGATATGGTAAAATGTTTATGAAACCCATTTCCCTTTCATCGATCATTATATGATCAATGTTTTATGACTTTTTTTGAATACATATCCATAATTCTAATTACTATATGGGTGTTCCATGATTTATTTACCCTTCTAATGATTTTGGTAAAGATAGATATAATATAACATAAATAGGTATAAAATTTGTAGTGACCATAGATCATTAAAGGTCTATGTCCACTATTATAGTAGTCGTAGTGAAACTCAAGTAATATGATGATATGGGGAGTGAACACAATCCATTTTTATCGTCATATAATTGATCCTAGAATACTATAGTAATAAATTAGTACAGATCTCTGTATGGAATAATTATATGATTTATAAAAATGTTATGATATCATGGATCATGATCATTAATGTAATATTCGTTTCATGTCTTTTGATGTATTATGGTTCCAAAAATGATTCATGAGTATTCTTAACGATATCCATGGTTTGGTTTGTAATTTTTGAGATCATGTTATACAACCTTATGATCATGTTCTTTTATATCTATATTTTGTACCCTTAGTGAGATTATTTTCTCATCCTTTATATGGATTACATTACCCATGATAAAAATTATGGTATCAAGTATGATATGACATAGAAGGAATCCAATTATGAATTACTTATTGGGATTTGATGTAGTTCACATATGAATCAGTTTTAATATATCCATATTTATAAAAATATTATACCTATATGATTGGGGTGTGGATAACTCTATTTCATAATTAATAATAATATAATATTATGTAATATCTATTTACAAATTTTTAGGTTATAATAATTAGTATAAGATTGGGTATTTGTTATAATTTAGTGACTATGATTTTAAAAAATTAAAAAAAACCTGGGGATAATTCTATGAATATGATAACATTATACTCTTTCCATTATGAAAATTTATAACCTAGTTTAAACATAATTTTCCATCAATTATGATGATATCCTAATTATTTAGACATCATATGATTGATATTTCATTACTATTTGCTATCTAACACTGATTATTATTTATTAATGATTATATTTATTCTTTTTGGTTTTAGTCAATGTCCATAACCAGAAGACATAATTATAATAAATAATTTGATGTGAAATTCATTGATTATCCAACTAGGGAAGCAAATAAAGTAAGACATGGAATATTGAGTCTTTTGTCTTTTCTCACTAAAAAATCAAGCCGAAAAATGAAACTGTTATTATAAATGTTCAAATGAGGGAACAACATAATCATGAATCATTTTTTAGGAAACATTCATATTATTTTAGTTTTATATTTGATCCATTAATGGATGTGTGGCCGATAAAAATATCACAGAAAATATTTTCCAGTCACCAGTGCTCGAACAATGAAAGGATTTTCCAATTACATTATCATTTTCTTCAAAAAGTATATCAATAGTAAAATATTATTAGGTATATGTTTCAGGAGGATAAAATAGAATACATATACTGGAATGATTTTATGAGGATATTATTATGTATTCACATCCGTGTATTATAGGTACAAAGCTGGAGAATGAATTTCTTAATATGAAGAAAAATGAAAAATCCATTTGTAATTATGATGTTAAAATTAAAAGTATTAAAAAGTATGTTTCTAGTTTTATCATTTCATTGAATGTAAATTTGAATTAATATTTGGTGGAATATAACCATATCCTCAAGGGGAGTTAGTTATAAATTAACACAGTATCAACAAATAAATCATTCATTGTATAGTTAAGTTATATATTAAAATTAATGATTCCCACTATACCTAATGTAATGAAATGATGTTGAATATGGAGTCTCATGAAAAATATGATAAATAAAATTGCTGAAAAAATTACACCAATTTTCATTGTATAAATGAATGAAGAAACCTAATATAAATTTCATGAAAGAAATATAGAGGTAAATTATATGAGTAATATAACGACCCATACTTTACATACATAGTTAATACTTCAAAATTGAAGCACACTTATTACAACATATGATAAAACCACAAAGGACCGTATAGGTATAGTGTCTTTAGAAACTGGGAAACATAAACAACTGGTTCATAAATCTTCTATAGTGCCTCCCATTTATTTCATCATATCTAGGGTCCCTTTTAGCATATTCTACTTAATACCCATCTTCCTGACCTGGGGAAAAGAAAACATAAAAGGGTGAGCTCAAATGCTCAGCAAGGGCAATAAAGGAAATAAAAATCATATCATATTTTTTTTTAAAAATCATAACCTGCAAAAGAGATCATAAAATCTTAATAAATCATAGAAGTGAAAATGAGATCCCCATAATCATAACATGAAACTTGAAACTTTGTGGCATGCACACATGATCATGGAAAATCATTTCTTGTTAGTCTTGACTCATTGCCAAGACCATCTTAGTGGACAAAGTCCCTTTCTGAATCGAGTAATCCTCGTTTCAGTCCTGTATCACTGAACCGAAATAACCTTCCGTTCCAGCCATGTCTATCTCATGAGATATAAAATCTTTACCCAATGCATTGGAGGGAGATATAGGTCCCACCCATCTTATAATGAATCCTTTCTTATGTGTGCCACATAATCATAAAACATACATCATAGCATAACCCATGTAATAAAAATGGGATTCTTAAACGACATGACATCATAAAACAACTCATATAAGATAAAGGAATTCATAAAAATGTTTCCATCACAACATAACCAAATCCATGTAATAATAGGGGTAAAAACAGAACCCTTTTATTATCTTAGATGGAAAATAATTTTGATAAAATACTTGAACTTCATTCTTGAGGAAAATATACTTTCTACTTCAAAAACACTTTTCCTTTCTTAACATGTCATAAAACTTTAAAATAAAAGAAGTTGATTAAAAATAAACTTGAAAACTTTTAAAGGAAGCTTCTTGGAAATAATGTTTTAAAAATCCATTCATGCCGTATAAGTTAAAAAAAACATTCTTCGTACTTTTGTCGGAAAAGTCAAAAAGTACCTCGTACGAAAAACGACAAAAGATTCCTTTCATTTCTTTTACTAAAAACTCACCGAAGGGTAAAAATGGATTTAAACAATTGTATTTGGATGGAAATAATATTACATATTTATGAAACATGGATGTGGATGATAAAATACACCCCAGTAAATACTTACGAATAAACAATCTCGGATAAAAATGAGATTGTGATATTTTCCCTTACCTTAGGTCCGATTTGCTTTGTACGTGTCCGAAGCTCCTGTATAATGGTTTAAATAATGTTATTGACTTATTCCAGAATCATACATATTGATATGATATCATATATGGTCATATTCTTAGCTTCTTGTTAGTAATATTTCATTGTTACTTGTTACTCGGGTCTTTATTGCCTTTTGTTCTTACGCATGTTTTGCCGAATAAATTCTTATTCTTATCTTTAGGTTATAGATAATTCATTTACAGAATGGTATTAGTGTATTATATACCATATTCATTCATTCAATTCATTTATATAATCATTATGAAATGAAGATCATGTAGAACGAGTCGCATCACATCGTGGAGACGGTATTCCGTACGTACGTACGAGTGATGATATCGTTCCTATGATCGTGGAATTGTATTGGAGTATATATATATATTATTTCAGTATCAATATTACTTCATAATAATCATATATAGTTACCTATTACACCATTATAACCATCCTTGTAAGGTGATGGTGGAAAAATAGATTACACCACGGCGTGGAGACGGTATTCCGTACGTACGCACGCGTGGTGATTTCATTTTTCCGTAGGATGGATAGAAGGTGAATTAGGGTTGTTTCATATTTATAATAACATATCAGTATGTAAGTAATACTGATGTTATTACTTTGTCATGAAACAACTAAATAAGAAGAAGTTGAAGACGAAAGAAATTGAAAAGATCGGTAATCGATATTACCTCTTCTTTGGAACGCCTCTTTGAATCCTCCACTTAAGGAACTAAGATTGGTCTTTGGAGAAGACCAGGACCTCTAGGATTATTCTAGGGAAGTGGAGAGGATAAAATGGCAGGGGTTGGCCGAGCTTGAGTGCTCAATTTGGTGTGAGGAGGAGGGGGAGGAGGTGCCCTTTTATAAGGGAGGAGAGGGGCACCTTAGGAATTTATCAAAATATTATTTTATATTAAAGTCAAAATCGGTTTATAATGGTTCCAAAGGGTCTTATTTCGAAGCTAAAGTGGGGAAGGGTCGAAATCCCATCAACCAATAGAATTTAGACAAGTTTAGGATATTATTTTAACCTTATCAATTAGATTTAACTCTAAGTTAAATAATTTAACTTTTACCGTGTCTTTTTGTTTTCTTTCACTATATGGTTAATAAACTTACTATAACATGCCAAACGAACCCCAAATTGTTTATTATTAATATATATATCCTTATCTAAGTCATTTGGCCGAACCTTAGATTTTTAGGAATAAAATAACAATTAGTAATATAATATTTGATTTAAAAACTATTTTGTGTCAATTTTGACACTATTTGATATATGATTTTTGTGAAAGTCATAACAGAATTATATGTTCGAACCAAGTTGATTAAATCAACATTAATATATCATAGTAACCTAGAAAATTAGTGGAATTCATAAAAAGTGTCAAATTACATTTATTTTGGTGTTTATAACATCAATTTTGTCAATATTTTGTTAACAAGATAATTACTGCATCATCTTTGTGTCATAAATAAATTAAATTATTTGATGTCTAAAAATTACAAATAAAGTACCATCATGTAGGAAATCTTTTTAGCTTTCTAATGAATATTTACAATCGAATTTATCTTATGTATAAACCCATATTAAAAATGATTTACTTATTAAACTTTGATTTTAACTATTTTAACCCTTCTTTAAATAAATTAATAATAAATGTCCTAATCTAATCCAAGTGGGCCTAAATGGTCATATTTTATTCCTAAGTTTGTTTTTGGTCGAATTACACTTGTCCAATAGAATTAGGACATGTGTTAGGGTAATATTGATATCATATTTACCCTTAGTTACCCTATTTACTATTAACCGCGGTAAAAAATAGTAAAAAGTTACTATTCACCAAAAATTATTTTCATCTCATTGAACCACATTTTAGTCCTTGATATTAACCGTGTCTCTCGGATTTTCGAAATTCCATTCACAGAAGCGGTAAAATTAAGTTTTATGTAAAATTCGGTTTTTAACCTACCACTTAGTGGTTTCACTATTCATCAAAAATTGAAAGTTTTCAGAAAAAAACCAAAATTTCACCCTAGGCTAATTTCGATATTCTGAGTCCAAAAATGAAGTCCATTTTGAATAATAAAATTTATAAAATTTCAAAAAGTGGTTATTACTATTCATAACGGCTAGTTTTAATAATATATTGTTGTTTAGTGAAACTCGGTATTGCGTACGACGCAAGCTATCGAGGAAGGTCGCGATTGCGTGCAAAGCAAGCCAAGCAAGTGTTGTGTAGAAAAAAGATTCCTTTGATGGTTTATATAACATAAAAGTCTCGGGTGTTACATTCTACCCCCCTTAAAAAGAATTTCGCCCTCGAAATTCATCACTTTGTAACAAACAGATGAGGATACTTCTCCTTCATCATATCCTCAAGCTCCCATGTGGCTTCTTCAAGTTGGTGGTTCCTCCATAAAACTTTCACCAAGCGAGTGGTCTTGTTTCGTAGGACTTTTTCGCTACGATCCAGAATCTCTATCGGCTGTTCTTCATAAGAAAGATCTTGCTCCAGCGGTACAACTTCTGAGCTGAGTACATGTGAAGGATCTGGTATGTACTTTCTCAGGAGAGATACATGGAACACATCGTGAACTTGAGAGAGATTCGGTGGAAGCGCCAATCGGTAAGCTACCTTCCCAACACGATCCAGTATTTCAAAAGGACCGATATATCTAGGGCTCAACTTCCCCTTCTTTCCAAATCTCATAACCCTCTTCCAGGGAGATATTCGTAAGAACACTTTATCGCCCACTTCAAACTCTAGGTCTTTTCTTCGGTTGTCGGCATAACTTTTCTGTCGACTCTGAGCTGCTCTTATGTGTTGTTGAATAGATCTGACCTTTTCTGCCATTTCATCAACGAGATCAGGTCCTAACAGCTTTCTTTCCCCAACTTCATCCCAGCAAGTTGGAGTCCTGCATTTCTTTCCATAGAGAGCTTCATAAGGAGCCATCTGAATACTGGAGTGAAAGCTATTATTATAAGAAAATTCCACCAAAGGTAGGTGTTGATCCCAACCTCCTTTGAAATCCATAGAGCAAGCTCTCAACATATCTTCTAGGGTTTGAATTGTTCTCTCAGACTGACCGTCTGTCTGGGGATGATAAGCAGTGCTGAAACTCAACTCTGTATCCAGAGTATGCTGAAGACTTCGCCAGAACTTCGAGGTAAATCTCGGATCCCGATCAGATATAATAGAAAGTGGTACTCCATGCAATCTTACCACTTCCTTTACATATATCCTGGCAAGCTGATCTAGAGAGAAATCCTCTCTAATAGGAATGAAGTGTGCGGACTTTGTAAGACGATCAACTATGACCCAGATAGCATTATTGCCTTTGGATGTTTTAGGAAGTCCTGTGACAAAGTCCATAGTGATGTTTTCCCATTTCCATTCGGGTATGGGTAATGGTTGTAACATCCCCTTAGACTTTTGTCTCTCAGCTTTAACTTGTTGACAAACCAAGCATCGAGAGACATATTCAGCAACATCTCTTTTCATGCCATCCCACCAGAAGTACTCTTTCAGGTCCCTATACATCTTCGTACTTCCAGGATGAATAGAGAATGATGAACTATGAGCCTCATCCAGCAGCTCCTTCTTTAATTCGGGGATGGGAGGAACACAAACCCGATTCCTGAACTTTATTATCCCATCACAATCAAGGTTGAATTCAGGAACATTTCTCACCTTCTTTTGTAACTCGACATCTTATTTCTGTGCCTCTTTAATCTTCACATGTATAGATGGTTGAACATTCATTTGAGAAAGATAAGATTTTTCCCCTTCCATTATAATTCCAAGATCCATCCTTTGTAAATCCATAAATATTGGATCTTTTGTGATCCTCATCATGGATAAACTAGCATGGTCTTGTCGACTTAATGCATCTGCCACCTTGTTTGCTTTCCCAGGGTGGTAATGGATTGAGCAGTCATAATCCTTAATCAGCTCCAACCATCTTCTTTGACGCATATTCAACTCCTTTTGTGTGAAAATATACTTTAAACTTTTATGATCAGTATAAATATCACACCTTTCACCATAAAGGTAATGCCTCCAAATCTTTAATGCAAAGATTACCGCAGCCAACTCCAAATCATGTGTTGGGTAATTTTGCTCATGGATTTTCAACTGTCGTGAGGCATAAGCTATCACCATATCATTTTGCATAAGAACACACCCCAATCCCTTCTTGGATGCATCACTGTAGATCACAAATCTTTCTCCACTACAAGGCAGTGTGAGCACAGGTGCACTGGATAACCTTCTTTTCAACTCCTTGAAATTCTCTTCACATTCCTCTGTCCAGACAAACTTGACTCCTTTCCGAGTCAACTTGGTGATTGGATTAGATAATCGTGAAAAATCTTTTACAAAACGTCGATAATATCCAGCCAAACCAAGAAAACTTCGGATCTCAGTTACTGTTGTTGGTCTCGACCATCTTTCGATAACCTCTGTTTTTGCTGGATCCACAGATATCCCCTCTTTTGAGATTATGTGACCCAAAAATGCAACTTTTTGAAGCCAAAATTCACACTTGGTAAATTTGGCATAAAGCTTCTCCTTTCTCAGGGTCTTCAATATAATTCTCAAGTGATCTTCATGTTCTTCCTTGCTCTTTGAATAGACAAGAATATCGTCTATAAAGACTACCACAAATTGATCAAGATAGTCTCTAAAGACTCTATTCATTAGATCCATGAAGATAGCAGGGGCATTAGTAAGACCAAATGGCATCACTATAAATTCATAGTGTCCATACCTTGTACGGAAAGCCATCTTTGGTATATCCTCCCTTTTGACCCTTAATTGATGATACCCTGAACGAAGATCAATCTTGGAAAAGTATTGAGCTCCGCGTAGTTGGTCAAATAAGTCATCAATGCGTGGGAGAGGATATTTGTTCTTGATAGTGATCTTGTTAAGTTCTCGATAATCAATGCAGAGTCTCATTGATCCATCTTTCTTCTTAACAAATAGAACAGGTGCTCCCCAAGGTGACGCACTAGGGCGTATGAATCCCTTATCAAGATTCTCTTGGAGTTGCTTCTTCAATTCCTGCAACTCAATTGGGGCCATTCTATAAGGTGTCTTTGAAATAGGCAAAGCACCCGGTACGAGTTCTATTGAAAACTCAACTTCACGATTTGGTGGAAGACCCGGCAATTCCTCTGGAAAGACATCATCAAACTCTCGTACAATGGGCATATTCTTAATCGTGAGTTTCTCACCAACCATTTGAGATAAATAACCTTCATTTAGTAGAATCATGACCCATAAGATGGAAGGAATTTCCACTGGAAGGTTATGTTCATCCTTGCATTGATAGACGATCATAGATTGATCTGGAATATGAAATGTGACTTCCCTTCTTTGGCAGTTGATATGAGCTCCGTATAAAGAAAGCCAATCCATGCCAAGAATCACATCAAATTCCACTATAGGAAGGATCACAAGATTTGCAGGAAGCACTTTCCCACAAACTTCGATCGGAGAAGAATTATAAACTTTTGATGCGATTGATGTGCCATTAGGTGTTGTCACAGCTAACTCAACATCTAATTGTTGAGGTAATACGGTGATACCCTTAGAAAAGTCTTCAGAAATAAAAGAGTGGGTGGATCCAGAATCAAATAAAACATTTGCTACTTTAGAGTGGATGGTAAGTGTACCTTTCACCACATCGTTATCGTACTCCACAGCGCTGATAGAAATTGCATGTGACTTTCCTTTGTCTTTAGCCTTAAGAGTTTGTTGACGTCGACCATCATCATCAACCCTTGGATTTGGGCATTGATTGGCATAATGCCCCATCTCCTTGCACTTGAAACATTGAAGTGTAGTAGGATCATTCTGTGTATCCCTTCCTTTGTTTGCATCATTAGACATCTTCTTCCCATTATCACGGCATTCAAATGCCCGATGACCTTCTTTTCCACATTTAAAACATTTACTTGTCCCTTTAAGACAACTCCCTCCATGTTTCTTTCCACACTTTGAGCATAAGGGAAAGTTCATCTTCTTTTCAGTGTGCTCTTTAGAGTTTCCTTTGAATTCCATCTTCCTCTTCTTATCAAACCCATGTGACTGATGGGTTACTCCAATCTCCATCTCGACTTTGAGAGCACATCGAACGATTTCCTCGTAGCTATTGAAGTCCCTTATGGCTAACGCCCTTCGAAGACTTGGTTTTAAGCCACTAAAGAATCGATCGATCTTACTCTCAGGTTGGATAATAATACCAGAAGCGTACCTTGCAAGTCTTGTAAAATTTGCTTCATAGGTACTAACAGATTCATCATCCCTTTGCTTCAGTTCAAGGAACTCTTTCTCCATCTTTGTTCGGAGAATACGAGGGAAGTACTTATTGAAAAATAAGTTCTTGAACTCGTCCCATTCCATAGACTCAATTTCATCCCTTTGCCTCGTATTCTTAACAAGATTCCACCATTGATCAGCATCTCCTTCTAAACGATACACTGCTAGGATGACCTTATCATGTTCAGAACATTGAAGAACTGAAAATATCTTTTCAGTAGTACTAATCCATTGTTCAGCAACTAATGGATCAGTAGACCCACTGAAAGAAGGTGGACGCTGCCTCATGAAGGATTCAACAGAATGTTGCTCCCTCCTTTGCTCGTTTGGAAGTCCTGCATGATTCATAGCTTGAGAAAGTTGTGTGAGCATGGCTACAAGATTTTGCATTCCAGCTCCCATATCATTTGGTTGCTCAGGGGGACAATCATTGCATTGCCCATCGCATTCCGCATTAACACGGTTCCTTCGGGTTCCAGCCATTGACTAAAACCAAGAAGAATAGTGTGAGCAACACTAATTATAATAGAAAACCACATAATTCAAGAATAAAATTTTCATGCTTAAGGTCTTATCCTAGGTTATTCAAGTCCATTTCTAAAACACTAAGATTGTGTTCTATGCTTAGACTTATCCTTAGGGTTCTTACTAAGGCTTTCACATCCTAGTTTCCAAAGGTTGACTATACCTTTCCTCTGATACCAACTATAACGACCCATACTTTACATACATTGTTAATACTTCAAAATTGAAGCACACTTATTACAACATATGATAAAACCACAAAGGACCGTATAGGTATAGTGTCTTTAGAAACTGGGAAACATAAACAACTGGTTCATAAATCTTCTACAGTGCCTCCCATTTATTTCATCATATCTAGGGTCCCTTTTAGCATATTCTACTTAATACCCATCTTCCTGACCTGGGGAAAAGAAAACATAAAAGGGTGAGCTCAAATGCTCAGCAAGGGCAATAAAGGAAATAAAAATCATATCATATTTTTTTTAAAAAATCATAACCTGCAAAAGAGATCATAAAATCTTAATAAATCATAGAAGTGAAAATGAGATCCCCATAATCATAACATGAAACTTGAAACTTTGTGGCATGCACACATAATCATGGAAAATCATTTCTTGTTAGTCTTGACTCATTGCCAAGACCATCTTAGTGGACAAAGTCCCTTTCTGAATCGAGTAATCCTCGTTTCAGTCCTGTATCACTGAACCGAAATAACCTTCCGTTCCAGTCATGTCTATCTCATGAGATATAAAATCTTTACCCAATGCATTGGAGGGAGATATAGGTCCCACCCATCTTATAATGAATCCTTTCTTATGTGTGCCACATAATCATAAAACATACATCATAGCATAACCCATGTAATAAAAATGGGATTCTTAAACGACATGACATCATAAAACAACTCATATAAGATAAAGGAATTCATAAAAATGTTTCCATCACAACATAACCAAATCCATGTAATAATAGGGGTAAAAACAGAACCCTTTTATTATCTTAGATGGAAAATAATTTTGATAAAATACTTGAACTTCATTCTTGAGGAAAATATCCTTTCTACTTCAAAAACACTTTTCCTTTCTTAACATGTCATAAAACTTTAAAATAAAAGAAGTTGATTAAAAATAAACTTGAAAACTTTTAAAGGAAGCTTCTTGGAAATAATGTTTTAAAAATCCATTCATGCCGTATAAGTTAAAAAAAACATTCTTCGTACTTTTGTCGGAAAAGTCAAAAAGTACCTCGTACGAAAAACGACAAAAGATTCCTTTCATTTCTTTTACTAAAAACTCACCGAAGGGTAAAAATGGATTTAAACAATTGTATTTGGATGGAAATAATATTACATATTTATGAAACATGGATGTGGATGATAAAATACACCCCAGTAAATACTTACGAATAAACAATCTCGGATAAAAATGAGATTGTGATATTTTCCCTTACCTTAGGTCCGATTTGCTTTGTACGTGTCCGAAGCTCCTGTATAATGGTTTAAATAATGTTATTGACTTATTCCAGAATCATACATATTGATATGATATCATATATGGTCATATTCTTAGCTTCTTGTTAGTAATATTTCATTGTTACTTGTTACTCGGGTCTTTATTGCCTTTTGTTCTTACGCATGTTTTGCCGAATAAATTCTTATTCTTATCTTTAGGTTATAGATAATTCATTTACAGAATGGTATTAGTGTATTATATACCATATTCATTCATTCAATTCATTTATATAATCATTATAAAATGAAGATCATGTAGAACGAGTCGCATCACATCGTGGAGACGGTATTCCGTACGTACGCACGAGTGATGATATCATTCCTATGATCGTGGAATTGTATTGGAGTATATATATATATTATTTCAGTATCAATATTACTTCATAATAATCATATATAGTTACCTATTACACCATTATAACCATCCTTGTAAGGTGATGGTGGAAAAATAGATTACACCACGGCGTGGAGACGGTATTCCGTACGTACGCACGCGTGGTGATTTCATTTTTCCGTAGGATGGATAGAAGGTGAATTAGGGTTTTTTCATATTTATAATAACATATCAGTATGTAAGTAATACTGATGTTATTACTTTGTCATGAAACAACTAAAGAAGAAGAAGTTGAAGACGAAAGAAATTGAAAAGATCGGTAATCGATATTACCTCTTCTTTGGAACGCCTCTTTGAATCCTCCACTTAAGGAACTAAGATTGGTCTTTGGAGAAGACCAGGACCTCTAGGATTATTCTAGGGAAGTGGAGAGGATAAAATGGCAGGGGTTGGCCGAGCTTGAGTGCTCAATTTGGTGTGAGGAGGAGGGGGAGGAGGTGCCCTTTTATAAGGGAGGAGAGGGGCACCTTAGGAATTTCTCAAAATATTATTTTATATTAAAGTCAAAATCGGTTTATAATGGTTCCAAAGGGTCTTATTTCGAAGCTAAAGTGGGGAAGGGTCGAAATCCCATCAACCAATAGAATTTAGACAAGTTTAGGATATTATTTTAACCTTATCAATTAGATTTAACTCTAAGTTAAATAATTTAACTTTTACCGTGTCTTTTTGTTTTCTTTCACTATATGGTTAATAAACTTACTATAACATGCCAAACGAACCCCAAATTGTTTATTATTAATATATATATCCTTATCTAAGTCATTTGGCCGAACCTTAGATTTTTAGGAATAAAATAACAATTAGTAATATAATATTTGATTTAAAAACTATTTTGTGTCAATTTTGACACTATTTGATATATGATTTTTGTGAAAGTCATAACAGAATTATATGTTCAAACCAAGTTGATTAAATCAACATTAATATATCATAGTAACCTATAAAATTAGTGGAATTCATAAAAAGTGTCAAATTACATTTATTTTGGTGTTTATAACATCAATTTTGTCAATATTTTGTTAACAAGATAATTACTGCATCATCTTTGTGTCATAAATAAATTAAATTATTTGATGTCTAAAAATTACAAATAAAGTACCATCATGTAGGAAATCTTTTTAGCTTTCTAATGAATATTTACAATCGAATTTATCTTATGTATAAACCCATATTAAAAATGATTTACTTATTAAACTTTGATTTTAACTATTTTAACCCTTCTTTAAATAAATTAATAATAAATGTCCTAATCTAATCCAAGTGGGCCTAAATGGTCATATTTTATTCCTAAGTTTGTTTTTGGTCGAATTACACTTGTCCAATAGAATTAGGACATGTGTTAGGGTAATATTGATATCATATTTACCCTTAGTTACCCTATTTACTATTAACCGCGGTAAAAAATAGTAAAAAGTTACTATTCACCAAAAATTATTTTCATCTCATTGAACCACATTTTAGTCCTTGATATTAACCGTGTCTCTCGGATTTTCGATATTCCATTCACAGAAGCGGTAAAATTAAGTTTTATGTAAAATTCGGTTTTTAACCTACCACTTAGTGGTTTCACTATTCATCAAAAATTGAAAGTTTTCAGAAAAAAACCAAAATTTCACCCTAGGCTAATTTCGATATTCTGAGTCCAAAAATGAAGTCCATTTTGAAAAATAAAATTTATAAAATTTCAAAAAGTGGTTATTACTATTCATAACGGCTAGTTTTAATAATATATTGTTGTTTAGTGAAACTCGGTATTGCGTACGACGCAAGCTATCGAGGAAGGTCGCGATTGCGTGCAAAGCAAGCCAAGCAAGTGTTGTGTAGAAAAAGATTCCTTTGATGGTTTATATAACATAAAAGTCTCGGGTGTTACAAGTAACATCTTTTAATAATTCGCATTAATCTCATAATTAAATGAATGGTTAATCTTATGAAAAAGAGGGGAAAATTCCAATTAATGCACTATCCATGCTCTAATTATTATAATGAAATAAGTATGGGATCTACGATAACTGGTACCCTTGTTTGATGTTTTTTTATATTAATCAACATCCAAATCATCATAGAACCCAAGGTAAATGGAAATATACTTTGACCATGACTACATAAGTAGGTTAAAATAAATACATGGTGTAATTTACAGATATCATTCACTATAGATTAAAAATCTACGATTTTCTCTAGATCGACCTCCTTTTTTATATAATAAATTTTATTTGTGTATCTAATATCCAAATCTAATATTTGATGATGATTTTTTATTTGAAAATCCTAATATAATGGTGAAATAATCTCAAGTCTATAGTTCTACATATTATTATTTTTTGGTAATGTAGTTCATGAAAATATTGCGATTCAACATTTTATTAATTTGATATGATTCTATAAATTCATCGTCATTGATTATAGGGAGATCATATCAATTCTGAATCGATGGATGAGACTTTTCTTATTTCAAATGAGCATATTATCATTTATCATTACATGGATGAATAAAAACTCTAAATTGAAATTACTTCAATCATGTCGATTTTAATTCATTTCTATGAAAGGTATCTATCGTTTATAGTTAGGTCCAAACTCAAAATATAGGACAAAACTATTGTATGATATTTTTTGATATAATTATAGAAAAATATCTAGTTATCCCCTTCCATTATTAATTTAATTTTTTTTAGAACATAAAAATGGTGTTACTCATATTTCAAAGATTCTTATATAATGGAATCAATAATTTTAACAAATTTGAGAATAAAAACTATGAGAATCATGATATGGGAATAATATTTTCAATTAAATATCCATGTGTATCACCTTTTCATTGTATTTAGATGACATATGGGTTAATGTATATTTTCATTTATTATTGAAAACATTAAAAGATAACTATCATGAACAAGTATCCTATACACCATATCGACAATTTTTGGATCAATTATTTGGGTATCAATACTTTTCATATATTGATATTCATTATGGATATCATCCATTGATTAATAATAAGGGGGATATAGTTAATAAAACCATCCATATGAGGTATGAGAAATACAAATTTATAGTGATGAAATTTGTACTTAATAATTCCCCAACTATCATCGTATATTTAATGATTATAGTCTTTAGATATTTTCTTATCTGTTTTTATTGTTATTTTTTATGATATAATTATATATTAATTTATAATGGGATATCATGAAGATTTTTTCACAATTATGATAAAAACATCAATAATGGATAACTTGTACTCAAAATTTATCAATTGTGAATTTTTGATTTTATATGTTTCATTAATTTTTTATATAATATCATCTGAGGTTAAATCAGTTTATACTTCAGATATAGATGATATTGAAAATTTTTAGATCCTAAAAAATAACTACAACTTATTGTTTTCGTTGGATGGATTTATACTATATAACCACTATGTTATATTTCTCAGGACTATACAATCCCCACTTTATGTTGACTTAGTTGGGGATAATATATTATAAATAAATTAATTTGAATTTAATTTCATTGAACTGATGATAATGTTTGTCACTAAACCTATGCGAAGAATATCCCATAGTATAAAAGTATTTGTAATCCACAAGGATTCATAAATATGGGAATGTAATTTTTCCACATGTGATAATTATATGTTGATTGATTATACATCTTGATAATTGAATATTAATGAGAAAATTTA
This sequence comes from Viscum album, assembly GCA_963277665.1. NCBI lineage: Eukaryota > Viridiplantae > Streptophyta > Magnoliopsida > Santalales > Viscaceae > Viscum > Viscum album. The sequence goes on from OY728157.1 coordinate 1,727,635,549, forward strand.
TACAAGAAATTATTTGGCATTATCGTAAAAAATTATTTCATTACAGTTATTAGGAATTATCTGTATAGATAAAGGTGTGACATATATAATGAATCATAATAATTTGATATATATTTTCACAAAGAAATAATATAATATGTACCATTATTATATGGTAAAAATTGTTTAATGATCATGAATGTTAAATACACTTAAACCTGGGATGACAAACATAGTTATTGATGCTCTGAAATGAAAATACCACACAAATTTTTATATAATGAGAAATGATAAAGATCCAATACATATGTATTAGAAAAATATAGAAGATTAAATCATGTGGCATGGATACAGATCCTATATTTCTCAAAATAATGTTAGTATGACTGTCTTTTTAGGAATAAAAAGTTATAGAAGGAAGTCATGGAACAAAAAGAGAAATTGAAAATTTTTCTAGATATCAACAAAGATATTAATTTAAAGAAATGATTTAGGATCTTCATATTTATCACATCTACAAACTATTTAATGAAGGAGGTCCTGTATGAATCTCATAGTTCAACTTTATGATTCATTCTATATGTATGATTATGTATATAGATCTAAAATAGTATTTAATGTGGGAGAAAATATTGAGAGATTTTTTTAAATAATATTTTGGATGCTTGTAATATTAAATAGGAAAATATAAGAGGTAGTGGTGTAACGAGATGTTATAACCATTAACTATACCAAATTGGGAATGAGAAATCATTACCGTGGATTTCATAGTCAAAATCCCAAAAACAAATTTGGAACAATACTATTTGGTTTTTAGTTGATTTCTATAAAAATTCTATATACTCTATTTCTATCAGACGAGATTTCAATATTGATCATGTTACCTGAACTTATATTATTTATGTATTCAAAACACATGTATTACAAGATTTTATTGTATCTATTCGGGATTTTAGGTTTACTAAAATATTTTGAGGATGTTTTTAAGAAGATCTGGATATATTGTTGATATTTATTATAAATCATCATCCTCAAATATATGTTCAAGATGAGAGAGACATTAAATAGTGATGGGATATACATATATCATTTTCTATTGATTTTAACAGTATATTGTATTACATTCTTCCTCTAGTCATGTTTTCATTCAACAATATATTTCACTCGAACATTCCTATGAATACTTATAAATCCTAATATATAGTTAATTATAAAACTCAAATTTTCTGCTATGATGTTGGAGAAGGAAGTTAATATGTAACTAAGATATCTCATGAATTTTTATAGAAAGAAAAGTCTATTAAAAATAAAATCCTATAATATTAGAGATGACAAAAAATTTATGTAAATAATCGCCAGTGAGAAATAGAGTTCGATTTTAGTAAGAATGAGTTTTTATATGAGATATTTTTATGAATTTTGGATTAGAAGGAATGATAAGATCTATGAATATTGGTCCCTCTAATATTCTATATCAATTATTAATTGTAGTTTATCACCAGGCACATCAACAAAAACCTACCAAAAGTTCACGATTTGATCAATGTGTATATCCTAATGAATTACATAAATGATCCATAACATGTAATAAATTCAGTGTCCTAACCAATGGGGAATGATCATTCCTATGAAAAAATAAATTATAAACCTTGTATAAAAGATATAATGTGATGTTATATATGAATTCTACCTTATTTAATGTTATATAGAGAAATTATAAATTAAAAAAATAAAATAGAACCTAACGACGTAATAAATATGTAATGAAATTATTTTTTATATTCGAGTGATACAATTTTCAAGGATGAAATTAATATTATTTGGTGGTATATTCTAAAACCCTAATATTTTATTAAATAGTCATATATAATTTTTGTTTCTGTGATTTATTTATTTACAAAAAAACATCGAGTTTGAAAGAGGTGTGATATAATATTAAAATATTATTATTTAAGGTGATAGTTTTTTTATAGCCATTGAATTAGTGTCTATGAATATAACTTAAAATATTATAAAAAAAATTGTTAAAATATATATAAAAGGAACTCATTAGTTATATATTAATTATAAAATAGAATAAAAAATATTTGAAATAAAATGATATTTTTTCAAAACAACAGATTTTTGGCACACAATATGTGTTTTCATAAAAAAAATAATGTATTCACTATTTATAAATTCATTTAATTAATTTTATATATATTATAATCAATTAAAATTTCCAACATACAACTAATTTTTCTTCATTGAATGAGATTGGAATGAATTGAGTTGTATTCATAAAAGTGATATTTTTTAAAATGATTTCAACATCTTTTACGAATATATTTATAAATAAATTTAATCCACTATTTGAATTTTTTTTGAGAATAATGGATTCCATTTTTCGGATCGTCAACTCTAAATATTGAAAATATGTCCATTTTATAATGAATAGTAACTATGGAAACATATCACTATGGTAAAGGGTAAATCGGGTTATCATTGGTAAAAACTAAGTGGTTATATCACCATTTTTCCTATTAATACATATTGTATGAATTAAAATAAAACTATACCACGTTAATCTATAAATTAAAATTTTTATGGATGAAATTTCGATGACAATGACATATATAATATTTACTGTATATAATTATTCGAAATGACCCTCGCTTTGTTTTTAATATATCATATGTGTTCACATTGGGAAAAAACAATGTTTATAATGATTAATAATAATTATTTTGGGGAAATGAAATTATTTTATTGACAGTAATATATATATATGTATATATATATTACTGATTATATACTTACCTCAAATGTTAAACCAACATAGGTTCAATTTTTCGTCAATAAAAAATATGTAAAAAATATGATATTAATAAAATTGATACTATTATAATATTAGTTGTTTATAACATTAATAAATTTTATAGATTAATATAATCTATTATAAAAGTTTTAAAATATTATATTTAAATTGTTTATTTTCATTATACCATTACTTTAAAATTAAAGGAACATTATGAAAACAGACTGTCAATATATTTTAGGAAGAAGATAATTTAATAAATTATTATAAAAATATTATCAAATTAAAAAAAGTCTTGGGAAAAAATATATGGTCTATGTTATCATCCCATATCCAAAATGGGATAAATATTTACTTTATATGTAATATTATAACCCATTAAGAGTGTAAAAATTGTTACCACATTTATGTATAAAATAGATCAGCTTGGGTTTAATTCAAGGGATGTGGTTTAAAATATACATAAACATAGCCAAATTTTATTTGATTATTGTATATAAACAATACACTATTATAAGATTGAATATATAGTCATTTCCATGTATTTTTCTATAGAATTAATATATTATATGTTATTAATCTATGAAATTCTAATTGTGTCCCTCACCCCAATTATAAAATTTTTCTCATCCTTTCTCCCCGTTACACTACATTGACCCATATCATTTGACCAAAATGTAATGACCTGATCCCAAAAGGTTGGTACTAGTGTGTTATTTTAATACATTGGTATTATTACAAGGATTAAATTCCTGAATAACCGATAGGTTTAGCTGTCTTTGAAAATAGATTACATACATAAACATTACATAACACTTTATAATATAAAACACATCATAAATAATATTTTAAGAACTCCATTATTCCCATAAAATAACGGAAAATAACAATACTAATACACATCATGGCATAATTGGAAAATAAAACATAAGAAATGGGTGATCTTGGATGATCACTAAGGATATAAAATATAGCATAAGCTATCCTAAATAATATTAATCTTTTATGGAAGGGTATAAAATTGAAACACTAGCCAATTAAACATAAAATTTAGCATATAATGTAATATATAATTCAAATAATGTCATTTACTTATTCACATGGATATTCAACTAGTCGAGTAATCACATGTCATATTAACAACTAATCTCATAATTATGGAATGCATAATATCAGACTTTTAACCAAAAAGTGCAGGCCTCATTCCAGGACCCTAAATATAAATCTTCTCAAGCCATTATTCCAAGAAACTAGATTGTCTCATGAGACCTATCAATTCATTGAGGGGATATAGCAGTCCCCACCCTTCACTTAATATGTCCAATGCATTCCTCATATGAATAGGGGTGAAACATAACAAAAAAATCTTATTAAAACTAGCTTACAAATTTTTATACATTAATCATAATCCATGAATGGTATAAAAATAGAACATAAATAGTTAAACATATAATTTCACATTTAGTAAAACATAATAGATTGTAATATTATTAATCAACCTAAATTAAGTATAATATCCAGTAATGGATGTTGACATAGTTGTAAGTAATTATTAAAAATCTTTGATATAAATATCCCTTTTTGTGAAGTCATTTAATAGTCATCCATTTATAAAAGAATTCATTAAATTGGATTTTTGGTTGAAAGATTCACATACCAATTTTAAACATTTGAATTTAATTTAAATTTTAAAATAATTACATCTATATAAATAAATCCATAAAGCCATTTTGAAAACATGGATATTAATTAATAATATTATCTAAAATAAATCATTAAAATGATTAAAATGATGATAATTTTAAAGAGTACATTACGTAATACATAAAATATTAGTTTTATAAAAAATTATGATACTTGTACATGGATGATAAATATATCCCAGTAAAAACATACACATAAACAATATCAGATAATATTGAGATTGAGGAATTAACACTTACATTGTAATTTTGTTTAGTCGAGGGTATGTTTAACCTCTTGTATAATGACCGTTGTATGTTATTAAATTATCCCAGAACCATATAAATATTTATTATATCATACATGATTCATTAATGACATTATACTACCCATTTAATAATAATTTCCAAATTAAAATTACATTTCCAGAAATAATAACTTTTTTTCGTATATGTTTTAACTTGTTATTCTTGATCATATCACATAGATCAATTTTAAAATACTTCTAGAATATAAAAAAATAATTTATATATCATATATATTTAGAATATTAATATTTTTAATAGATACAATTTTTGAAATGGAAAACACCTTTTATGGAGATGATATGCAGTACGTACGTATAAACGTTAGTTCTGTTTTCATTTCGTATTGAACAGAAGTAAGTTATTGAGAAATATGTAAGTAAATATATATATATATATATATAGTATAATTATTATGTTATATGTTGCATACTTATTAATAATATATATTTTATAATCATCGTCGAATGGTGAATGTGGAAGTGAATCTCATCGCGTCGTGGAGATGGTATGTCATATGCCCGGATGAGCAATGATATCATTCAATTGATGGTAAAATCATATGTAATTGTATTTTATATTACATATAAAGAATCATTACCGTGTTTTATTTATTATTTACATCAATTATAATCATTATTAAACCAATCCAAATATTAATATGTTGAATAACAAACTACACCACGATGTGGATATGGTAAGCCATACACACGCATGCATGTTGATTGTTTCATTCATAGGATGGATTGAATAATTAATATGGTTGAAACATATTTATAATAAAATATAATAAAGTATAATTTAATGGATTTATTATTTTATTATAGAAAAAAGAACGGGGAAGTATAAGAAAAAAGAACTATGAAAGAGGTGATTAAATAATTACCTCTTTTTTGGGTTCTTCCTTTTGATTTAAACAAAAGGGCTCCTTAGGATTGCTTTCTGATCATTTTATGTCATCTAAGTTGAAGTGAGGGTAGTTGGGAGGATATAATAGCAGGGGTGTGTCGATCAAAATGGATATGAATGTGTGAATTTAACAGAAGGGAAACAACCCTTATATAAGATAGTTGAGAGGAACTTTAGGAAAATCATGATATATTATTTTATTATAAAAGAATTTTTGTTTATAAAACCTCAAAATGGATTTAGTTCTATAATATAATGGTATGGGGCGAAATAAACTCATTAAATAGATTTTATGTAACGCCCCGACCCCAGTTACCTAGAGTCGGTGCATTATTACATAACATTGGCATGATCACAAGAAAGATCAAATCTCGAAAGACCGATTGGTTTAGTATCCTTGGAAACACTAGATATATTCATAAGTTTTACATTACATCATAAAATGAAAAACTACTACAACAACATAATGTCTCCACAGTCCACACTATTATCCCCTCATAATATCTCTGCAGGTCATTCATAACTTACTTCTTCACATCCTGGGAAAAATAAAACATAGAAAAGGGGTGAGCTCAAATGCCCAGTAAGGATAACAATATAGCGGAACATTCAAAATATGCATAAACATTTAAGGCAATGCATTACTAAAACAAAAGCCTTTTAAACTTGAACTTCAACCTAGTATGGAAAAAGTAAAATGAAATAATTTCATTTACTTATTCACATGGATATTCTACTAATCGAATAATCACATGAAAAATCAATAACCACTTTCATAATGATGGAATGCATAATGCTAAACTTTAATTTCTTTTCAAGGCCTCGTCCCAAGACCTTGGGGCTAACTGTAACTGGAACCCAACCCGGAGTGCCTCTAATAACCGGACACCAACCCGGAGAGCATCTAATAACCGGAGACCAAACCGGAGTTCCTCTAATAACCAGAGACCAAACCGGAGGGCTTACTTTTACCGGTCCCCAACCCGGAACATACTTGTCTAACACATTCATCTGAATGAAAGATTGAAATATAACATAAATATTTGGATTAAAAATAACTTATAAAATGTCAATACTTTAAACAAAAACCATGAGTGACATAAGAATAACTTATCCATAGTCAAAAATATCACAAAACCTTCAATAAAATAGGAATGTTTTGTATCATAATAAATCATCTTCAAATAAGCTTAAAATCCGTCAAAGGATGTTGACATAGATGAAATCAAAACTATTTTAGAGAAATATCTCTTTTTTTTAAATCATTTTAAAAGTAACATAATTATAAAATAATACATTCAATTTGAAAATATTCTTATAATCTTGTAAGGGAATCTTCGACAATTTTATAACGGCGGAAAATAGCCGCACCTGCCGTATAAGTTAAAAAAACATTCTTACCTTAATTCTGTCGAAAAGGTTAAAAAGGACCTTGTTTTGAAAATGATGGAAAGATTTCTTTATAAACCACTTATAAAAGTCAAAAATTGTATAAATTACTTTAACTCATATTCTAGTAAATAGTAAAAATGTTTTGAAATAAATTTTTAAGAAACATGGATGTGGATGATAAAGAGATCCCAGTAGATTATTACGTATAAACAACCTCGGATAATGAAGAGATTGCGAAATAACCCTTACCAATTTGTAACTTATGAAACATAAAACCCATTAAAGATGTATCATACAATGAATATGTAAATACACATAAATTAGAGTGTATTACACAAAGAATATAATTATGGGCAGTACATACACCACACAAAAGGTAATGGTGGCAATATGGCATGAATCTCACGGGAATAAGGAGTGAGATGAAAACCCCTTACCTTGTACATTTCCTTGGTTGGGGTAGGTTAACATCCTGTATAATGGTGAAATAATTGTTATTAAATTATAGAAGAATCATATACATTAATATGATATCATATATGATCTTTTAATATTGATTTGATAATAATATCTTAGTATTATCGTTGTTTCGGGTGTTAACTTACTTGTTTTCTTTTATATGTTTTGTTACGTAATCCATGTTTGTAATGGATAGGTTGTATATTATTCATATCAATAATGATATCAAGTCCTTAAACATCATTTTTAAATTATCAAATGATAATTATACTTGAATGGATACGATGGAGAATGAATCACATCGCGTTCGTGGAGACGGTAGTCCGTACGTACGCACGAGCGACAATATCATTCTTTTGAAATAATATATAAATGGTTGTTATATCATATATATAGAATCATTAACATATTATATTTAATATTTACATGAGTTACAAATCATTATTATACCCATCCAAATAATAATATATTGAATAACAATTACACCACGACGTGGAGACGGTAAGTCGTACGTACGCACGTATGGTGACATGTTATTCAAAGGGTGGATAGAATACTGAATATGGTTGTACCATATTTATAATAACATCATAGTATATATATGATACTGGAGATATTATTTTAGAATGGTAATAAGAAAGAAAGAATAAGTGGAAGAAGAAAGGAACTTGGAAAAGGGTGGTGAAATCATTACCTCTTCTTCGGGTTCTTCCTTTTGATTTAATCAAAAGGTCTCCTTATGTTGGATTTCTGATCAAACTAAGGCCTCTAGGTTGTAGTTAGGGAAGTTGGACGAGTATTTGGGCAGAGTTTTGCCAAACCAAAAGGTTTTGAATGTGTGAATAAATGAGTAGGAGGAGTGCCCTTTTATAAGAGGCGTGAGGGGCACCTTTGGAAAACCTAGAAATATTAGTTTATAATATATTCATATTCGGTTTCTAATGGCACCAAAGTTGATTATTTAAATGTTAAGGTGGTGATGGGTCTAAAACAACTCAACCAATATAATTTAGACAGGTTTGGGTACTTATATTAACCTTATCATTAAGTATTAACTCTAAGTTAATTAGTTTCACTTTTACAATGTCTCTTTGTATTTTTATATAATATGGTTAATAAACTTACTATATACATCCAAGAGACCCCCAAGTGGTCCATTAATGATTAACCTATCATGATATAAGTCTCTTGGCCGAACCTCAGATTTTTAAGATTTTAATATCAATTAATAATATAATATTTGTTTTAAGAACTCTTTTACGTCAATTTTGACACTATTCAATAGTTGATTTTTTTGAAACTCATAACAGATTGATTACTTCCAAAAAAGTCAATTAAATCAATCCTAATATATCATATTATCCTAGAAAATTAGATTAATTCATTAAAAGTTTCATATTATATTTATTTGGGTATTTATAATATCAATTATTTTGATTTTTCACTATTATAGTAATAACTACATCATCATTGTGTCATAAATAAATTAAATTATTTAATGTCTAAAAATTATAAATATACTATAATTATGTAGGAAATATTTTTATCTTTCTAATGAATATTTATAATCTAAAATCCAACATATATAACCCTATGTAAAAATTGTTTTTCTAAAAGATATATGCTTGTGTCATTTTTGTATTCATTTTAACTTAATTAAAATAAGGTGTCCCTATCACCTACAAGTGGCACCATGGGGTCCCAAAATCGACACAAAGATGGATATGGTCGAACCTGTATCAACCAATAAGTCTAGGACACGTTTTAGGGTAATTTAGTATTATTATAATATTATTTTTTAACCCTTATTTACCGGATTTACCCTTAACCATAGTAAATAAAATATTTACCGCAGTAATTATTCAAAATATCTAAAAATAAAAGTTAGCTATTTAAACAATTTGGACATCTTGATTCCAAATATGGAATCAATTTTTCTAAATTCAAAACACAGAAGTGGCAGAAATTAATTTAAAAATAATTCCCGCTGTCAAAACAAAAAGCGTGTTTTTAAGAGATAATAACTATCAAAAGATTGACACTTGTTTATGTTCGGTTTAATTGTAAAATTATGTCCAATGACCAAAATTATATTGAATCGTAAAAATATATTCTAAATATACTTTAAAACCACTCAAATTCATAATTTATCACTATTAATTATTTTGATTAAAAAAGTTGTTTTTAATTAAAATTTAGTAATTTTCACTATTTATCAAAATATGAAAGTTATCCGAAATGTACCAAAATTTCACCTTAGGCTAATTTTGATATTACGAATCCAAAAATGAAGTCAATTTTGAAATATAAAATATATATAATTTCAAAAAGTAGGTATTACTATTCATAACGGCTAGTTTGATTGGTTGTGGTGTGTGTTAGAACTCGAAGTTGCGTACAACACACACTACTGTATTATTCAGAGAAAAGCATACCGTGGAAGCCTGGGATGTTTCATTTTAAATTTTTTGATGTCCCCATTTAGTCAAAAAGTTTAAAATATTGTATTTAAAAAGGGTTCACTATTAAAAGTTGGAAAAAGTGCAATACAGAAAATGATTTTTTTCTTACATTACGTCTAAGAAACTCATAATATGGATTCTAAAATTATAAGGATTATATAAAGTTTAAAATTTATTTAATACTATTCATAACCTCTTTTGAATGGCTTGTTTGATAAGTCATTGTGTGCTTGAACTCAGTGTTGCGTGTAGTGCAAGTTATTGTATTATTTTGAAGATATAACACACTATGAAATCTTGCGGTGTTACATTCTCCCCTCCTTCAATAAATTGCGTCCTCGCAATTTGAAATTATTCTTCAAAAATAAAAGGTTGAAAAAAATAAAAAATATCTTTGTCGGAAAACCCACATTGGAAATTGGGTTACTAAAATTTAGTCTTAATATGAGGAAAAGTGAAATGAAAGGGTCACCACCAAATTATGATATCGATTATGAGAACATTGGTGGCAATTAGAGACATATAATTGGAGGAAAAACGTAAATATTTATAGGTAGTGATTGAGGTCATCAATCAAAAACAAGTGTAAAATTGAGGTCCTTAAACTCATCAATCTACGATGATTTGAAATACCAACGGTTCAACAAAAAAAAGGGTATTAGGATAACACATTTTTGACGTTTCAAAATATCTTAGTTGAAATCCCACATCGAAAAATGAATTAATGAGGCCTCTATTTAAAATAAAGAGGGGAAAGTATGAAGATTACCGAAAATAACACATACTAGGGTTCCATGTAGGAAAATATGGATATGGAAGAAAAATCTAACCATCAATTATCTGATGGAGAGTGGTAGAGAACATGGCTATGAAAATGCCAACAATCCCAAAGCCATAAATTAGTGATGATTTAAGGTACCATCTAGGACAACATTTTTGTTCTAAGTTCCTTTTCTTAATGTTGAGGAATTTATTTATGAGATTGGCTAAGATCATAAGGATATATACTTACTTTATAATTAGAGTTTTATCCATTAATAAATTTCTACCACAAACTTATATTTCACTCTAAAAGATAATAGAACGTAAAAAACAAATTCTATTTATACTATTCGTACAGGGTTCCAAAATAAAAGAATTTATAATTTATCTATCAGATCTTTTAATAAAAACTAAATTATTTAATCCAGGACATCTCGTGGGCCAGTGGTAGGTGATACACCCTTGTCGCCCTTCGGTTGCAGGTTCAAGTCTCGCTGCCTTGCCGGACGCGACGGGTTGCCGCCCGACCTCCGGGTTGTCCTTTTATGGCAATCCAAAATAATCCAAACTAGAACAATCCAAAATAATTATGTCAAAACTCACCGTCCAACATCTATAAGGAAGGTAAACATAATGTAGATCCTTTTTAACCCGTAATAGAATATGAATACCTTCATCATGTATTCTTTTAATACACTGAAACATCCTGAATTACCATATTCCTTATTGATTACATGCATGCTCCCTTATTCCATATAGAATGATGGATATACTTCATCAATCCAAAAATGTATTAAACCCCAACAATGATGGAATATACAAATCATTAATCAGTTCCAAGGTATTCAAGAATATCCAATATAATTTATCCAAAACAATCATGTATTATTCCAAAATCACTACCTCGGTATCAGAACTATATTATGGTTTATCATTCTCTCAACCATATATTTTCCAAAAATTTATCCTGCTATTTAGTCACTTTTCTTTGTTCCACACAATCTCAAGTCCTTAATGAAATAGTACTGCAGTACAATCCTTATATACTCCATAATTATTATAACAAGTACATTGTTGATACAACACTCAATTGACATAATCAACATAAGAACTCTAATCATTCCTCTTCATCTGTGGTAGTATCATAACTTGATTATTATCCAATAGCATCATTTGCGGTATTTTCTGATGACTGGGACATAGGTTCGTGTAGTGTCCGATCTCCTTGCAAATGAAGCATTGTACATTTGAAACCATTTTCTTACCCTTGAAGTGACGTACTTTGTGCCCTTTTTCTCCACACTTATAACAAACTCCCATTCCTTTCAGGAAAGTTCCAGGGTGTTTCTTTCCACAGTTATCACATATGGGAAAATTCTTCTTTTCTCTCTTCCCTTTATCCATCTTTCTCTCTTCCATCCTTTTCTTCTCTTGCTTCCCTTCAAAGCCATAGGACTCAGTAAACTCTTTACTTATCTTATCAACACATGATATTATTTCTTCATATGATGATAATAAATGGGAGATTATTTCTCTTATAAATTCTGGCTTAAACCCATAAAATATATGATCCTTCTTTCTCTTTGTATCATGTGCATTTCTAGAGTTCTCATTCCTTCTACTGGGCGCCATTTATAAACAATGGCATACATTATATTAGTTTATGAATAACAATACTTAATCCCAAACTTGTGAAACACATAACATAAATTAAATAGTTTATGGATATAATCCATAATCATAAAAATATCTCCTTTGAAGAAGTATATACTCATAAACCATTCATAATGATTTGTAAAGAAAATGAGAGTTATCCTAAGCATATCCCCCGAGAGTGTCGTAACCAAGAGTGCAGCAAGGCCCGTTGTCGTGCACCAGTTCCCGTTCGAGTCGAGCTCAAAGCGGTGTTTTCGGGTTTTACCCCTATGTACATCTGTGGCAGAGCCGCCTCTACCTGCTCGTATCCAGACAGGGATGTATTGCTCGGAAAACTCACAAAATCTCTACAATACCAAAATTCTAGGAAGTCCTTCAATACTAATCCTCAAAGTCCATCTTAAATCTATGTTCTCTAATCAGAGTTTAACTAAATCTAGCTTCCAAGGTTTGTACTAAACTTCCTCTGATACCAACTGTAACGCCCTGACCCCAGTTACCTAGAGTCAGTGCGTTATTACATAACATTGGCATGATCACAAGAAAGATCAAATCTCGAAAGACCGATTGGTTTTGTAGCCTTGGAAACACTAGATATATTCTTAAGTTTTACATTACATCATAAAATAAAAAACTACTAAAACAACATAATGTCTCCACAGTCCACACTATTATCCCCTCATAATATCCCTGCAGGTCATTCATAACTTACTTCTTCACATCCTGGGAAAAATAAAACATAGAAAGGGGTGAGCTCAAATGCCCAGTAAGGATAACAATATAGCGGAACATTCCAAATAAGCATAAACATTTAAGGCAATGCATTACTAAAACAAAGGCCTTTTAAACATGAACTTCAACATAGTATGGAAAAAGTAAAATGAAATAATGCCATTTACTTATTCACATGGATATTCTACTAATCAAATAATCACATGCAAAATCAATAACCACTTTCATAATGATGGAATGCATAATGCTAAACTTTAATTACTTTTCAAGGCCTCGTCCCAAGACCTTGGGGCTAACTGTAACCGGAACCCAACCCAGAGTGCCTCTAATAACCGGACACCAACCCGGAGTGCCTCTAATAACCGGAGACCAAACCGGAGTTCCTCTAATAATCAGAGACCAAACCGGAGGGCTTAATTTTACCGGTCCCCAACCCGGAACATACTTGTCTAACACATTCATCTGAATGAAAGATTGAAATATAACATAAACATTTTGATTAAAAATAACTTATAAAATGTCAATACTTTAAACAAATACCATGAGTGACATAAGAATAACTTATCCATAGTCAAAAACATCACAAACCCTTCAATAAAATAGGAATGTTTTGTATCATAATAAATCAACTTCAAATAAGCTTAAAATCTGTCAAAGAATGTTGACATAGATGAAATCAAAACTATTTTAGAGAAATATCTCTTTTTTTAAATAATTTTAAAAGTAACATAATTATAAAATAATAAATTCAATTTTAAAATATTCTTATAAGCTTGTAAGGGAAGCTTCGACGATTTTATAACGGCGGAAAATAGTCGCACCCGCCGTATAAGTTAAAAAAACATTCTTACCTTAATTATGTCGAAAAGGTTAAAAAGGACCTTGTTTTGAAAACGATGGAAAGATTCCTTTATAAACCACTTATAAAAGTCAAAAAGGGTATAAATGACTTTAACTTATATTATATTAAATAGTAAAAATGTTTTGAAATACATTTTTAAGAAACATGGATGTGGATGATAAAGAGATCCCAGTAGATTATTACGTATAAACAACTTCGGATAATGAAGAGATTGCGAAATAACCCTTACCAATTTGTAACTTATGAAACATACAACCCATGAAAGAGGTATCATACAATGAATATGTAAATACACATAAATTAGAGTGTATTACATAAAGAATATAATTATGGGCAGTACATACACCACACAAAAGGTAATGGTGGCAATATGGCATGAATCTCACGGGAATAAGGAGTGAGATGAAAACCCCTTACCTTGTACTTTTCCTTTGTTGGGGTAGGTTAACCTCCTGTATAATGGTGAAATAATTGTTATTAAATTATACAAGAATCATATACATTAATATGATATCATATATGATCTTTTAATATTGATTTGATAATAATATCTTAGTATTATCGTTGTTTCGGGTGTTAACATACTTGTTTTCTTTTATATGTTTTGTTATGTAAGCCATGTTTGTAATGGATAGGTTGTATATTATTCATATCCATAATTATATCAAGTCCTTAAACATCATTTTTTAATTATAAAATGATAATTATACTTGAATGGATACGATGGAGAATGAATCTCATCGCGTTCGTGGAGACGGTAGTCCGTACGTACGCACGAGCGACAATATCATTCTTTTGAAATAATATATAAATGGTTGTTATATCATATATACATAATAATTAACATATTATATTTATTATTTACATGAGTTACATATCATTATTATACCCATCCAAATAATATTATATTGAATAACAATTACACCACGACGTGGAGACGGCAAGCCGTACGTACGCACGTATGGTGACATGTTATTCAAAGGGTGGATAGAATACTGAATATGGTTGTACCGTATTTATAATAACATCATAGTATATATATGATACTGGAGTTATTATTTTAGAATTGTAATAACAAAGGAAGAAGTAGTGGAAGAAGAAAGGAACTTGGAAAAGGGTGGTGAAATCATTACCTCTTCTTCGGGTTCTTCCATTTGATTTGATCAAAAGGGCTCCTTATGTTGGCTTTCTGATCAAACTAAGGCCTCTAGGTTGTAGTGAGGGAGGTTGGCAGAGTATTTGGGCAGAGTTTTGCCAAACCAAAAGGTTTTGAAGGTGTGAAGAAATGAGTAGGAGGAGTGCCCTTTTATAAGAGGGGTGAGGGGAACCTTTGGAAAAGCTAGAAATATTAGTTTATAATATATTCATATTCGTTTTATAATGGATAAAAAGTTGATTATTTAAATGTTAAGGTGGGTATGGGTCGAAAACAACTCAAACAATAGAATTTAGACAGGTTTGGGTACTTATATTAACCTTATCTTTAAGTATTAACTCTAAGTTAATTAGTTTCACTTTTACAATGTCTCTTTGTATTTTTATATAATATGGTTAATAAACTTACTATATACACCAAGAGACCCCAAAGTGGTCCATTAATGATGAACCTATAATTATATAAGTCTCTTGTCCGAACCTTAGATTTTTATGATTTTAATATCAATTAATAATATAATATTTGTTTTAAGAACTCTTTTACGTCAATTTTGACACTATTCAATAGTTGATTTTTGTGAAACTCATAACATATTGATTACTTCAAAAAAAGTCAATTAAATCAATCCTAATATATCATATTATCCTATAAAATTAGTTTAATTCATTAAAAGTTTCATATTATATTTATTTGGGTATTTATAATATCAATTAGTTCGATTTTTCACTATTATAGTAATAACTGCATCATCATTGTGTCATAAATAAATTAAAATATTTAATGTCTAAAAATTATAAATAAAATATAATTATGTAGGAAACCTTTTTATCTTTCTAATGAGTATTTATAATCTAAAATCCAAAATACATAACACTATGTAAAAATTGTTTTCCTAAAAGATATATGCTTGTGTCATTTTTGTATTCATTTTAACTTAATTAAAATAAAGTGTCCCTATCACCTACAAGTGGCACCATGGGGTCCCCAAATCCACCCAAAGATGCCTATGGTCGAAAATGTATCAACCAATAAGGCTAGGACACGTTTTAGGGTAATTTAGTATTATTATAATATTATTTTTTAACCCTTATTTACCGGATTTACCTTTAACCATGGTAAATAAAATATTTAGCGCAATAATTATTCAAAATGTCTAAAAATAAAAGTTACCTATTTACACAATTTGAAAATCCTGATTCCAAATATGGAATCCATTTTTCAAAATTCAAAACACAGAATTGGCCGAAATTATTTTAAAATTAATTCTCGCTGTCAAAATAAAAAGCGTGTTTTTAAGAGATAATAACTATCAAAAGATTGACACTTGTTTATGGTCGGTTTAATTGTAAAATTATATCCAATGACCAAAATTATATTAAATGGTAAAAATATATTCTAAATATACTTTAAAACTACTCAAATTCATAATTTATCACTATTAATTATTTTGATTAAAAAAGTTGTTTTTAATTAAAATTTAGTAATTTTCACTATTCATCAAAATATGAAAGTTATCCGAAATGTACCAAAATTTCACCTTAGGCTAATTTCGATATTCCGAATCCAAAAATGAAGTCCATTTTGAAATATAAAATATATATAATTTCAAAAAGTAGGTATTACTATTCATAACGGCTAGTTTGATTGGTTGTGGTGTGTGTTAGAACTCGAAGTTGCGTACAACACACACTACTGTATTATTCAAAGGAAAGCGTACCGTGGATGTTTGGGATGTATCATTTTAAATTTTTTGATGTCCCCATTTAGTCAAAAAGTTTAAAATATTGTATTTAAAAAGGGTTCACTATTAAAAGTTGGTAAAAGTGCAATACAGAAAATGATTTTTTTCTTACATTACGTCTAAGAAACTCATAATATGGATTCTAAAATTATAAGGATTATATAAATTTTAAAATTTATTTAATACTATTCATAACCTCTTTTGAATGGCTTGTTTGATAAGTCATGGTGTCTTGAACTCAGTGTTGCATGTAGTGAAAGTTATTGTATTATTTTGAAGAAATAACACACTATGAAATCATGGGGTGTTACATTTTAGACAATATTAGGTCCCCATATTATACTTGTCTTTTAGATTTAACTCTTAGTTAAATAGTTTAACTTTTACCATGTCTTCTTGTATTTTTATATTACATGGTTAATATAGTTACCTTAAAATGTGAACCTAAAGTGGTTAATTAATTAAATATATAAAATATATACAATTATTTTTTCCAAATTGTAGATTTTTAGCAATATTATATAATTTAATAATATAATATTTTTTTAACACACTTTGTCAATTTTAAGGCTATTTAGTATTTGGTTTTTGAGAAAGTTATAACAACTTTATTTCAAAAAATATATATTTTTAATAGACCCTAAAATTTAACATTCATATATAAAATTCATGGATGTCATCAAAAGTTTCAATTTACATTTATTTTAATATTTATAACATCAATTATTTTAATCATTCATTAATACGATAATTACTCTATCCTTATTGTGTCATAAATAAATTTCATTGTTTAATATATAGAATTTATAAATAAATACCAATGATGTAGGAAATATTTTTATCTTTCTAATTAATATTTATAGTCGAATTTATCTTCTTTGAGTACCTATATTAAAAATTGTTTAGTTATTAAACATTCAATTTAACACATATAACTCTTCTTTAAAAACAATTTAATAAATTTCCTAATCTAACCCATATGGTTCAAAAGGATATTATTTTCGTCATTATATTGATTTTAGTCGAAATTAACTTTTCCAATATAATTAGGATAGTTGTTGGGGTGTTTTTAATATATTTTTTACCTTTAATAACATTATTTATTTTTAATTGTAGTAAATAAAAATCAAAAGTAAATATTCACAAAAAAATTATTTTCATCGTTATGAACAACATTTAACTTCTTGATATAAACTGTGTCTATGAAATTTTTGATGTTAAATTCACATAAGTGGAAAATTTTGTTTTATGTATATTTAAAAATAAGCCTAGAAAGGGGGTAAATCTGCATAAAAGGTGGGTTAAAAGACGTTAAAAAGGTTCAATAAAATCTTATATACCTAATCTTATAAAATTAATACAATGAAATAAATGGTATTAATATATGTATTATGTATCTATTTTTACTTTAAGATTAATTTTTAATTAAAATAAATTATATAAATGAAAACGTCGGTTTTTATGTACAATGCAGTATTTTTCACTATTCATCAATAATTGAATGTTCTCAGAAAAATCCAAAAAAGTAACCCTAAGATAATTTCTCAATTACAAATTCAAAAGTGATTTCCATTTTAAAAAATCAATTTTATTTAATTTAATAAAATTAATTTTATTATTGATCCCAAAAGAACATAAAAATTTTGTCTTTTAAAAAAAAAGTTTCTAAATCTATAAATATTTTATCAAAACCTATAAATTTCATTATAAATAAATTTCATTTATTGGAAAAAATTATAAATAACATTAAATATTTTTATCTTAATATTAATATCACAATATTCAATTATAAAATAAATATATAATTTAAATAGTTATAATACTAATGTGTTGTTTCACAGAAACTCTATCTTGTGTATAACACAAGCCAAGTCAGTGTTGCGTGCAATATATATTATTAAATTAAATTAAGTATATAATGTACTGTGAAATCATGGGTTGTTACATTCTCCCCTCCATTAATAAATTCTGTCCATGCAATTTGAAATTGTTTTTTTCATTATAAAATTGTTAAAAATAGAAAATACCTTTATAGAAAACCCACATCAGAAATAGGGTTAAAAAATATAGTCCTAATAAGAGGGAAATGGAAATAAAAAAGACACCCCAAAATTATGGTTTTTAATAGGATAACATTGGTTGAAATTAGAGAAACATAATTGGAGGAAAACGTAAATTTTTATAGGGAGTGATTGAGGTCATCAATCACAAACAAGTGAACAATAAATGTAAAATTGAAGTCCTCAGATCCATATATATATATGATGATTTAAAATATTATTGTTTCAACAAAAAATAAGGTATTAAGAAAAAAAATTTTTTGTTTTATGATTTTTCCCTAATGATTAAGATTTATTTTCTTCTTAGAATAAGAAAAAAAATACTTGACAAGTATAGTTCAATCCTTTAACAAATTTGAACCACAAACTAATATTTCACACCAAAAGATAATTAAACAAAAAAATATTTTATTTATCCTAATCATATTGGCTTCCCAAAAAAATTATTCATAATTCATCTATCATACCATTTAAATAACACTACATTATAGAAACCAGGACATCACATAGGGTAGTCTTAGGTGATGCACCGGTCTGGCCCTTCAGTTGCGGGATCAAGTCTCACGGACATGCCAGATGTGATGGGTTATCACCAAACATACGGGTTGTCCATATTATAAATATACCAAAATAATCTTATGAAATATTTTAACATTATACAGTTGTATCATGTTTCCATCTTAATCCATTCCAACCATTTTACTTGTCCCAAATATGTTCGTATAAACTCACAGTCCAAAATATATAAGGAAGGTAAACATAACATAATGAAGATGAATTTTTCCAGCGTAATAACATGTGAATACCTTCACCATGTATTCTTTTAAAACATGATAACACAATGAATAACCATAAAATATTATTTATTATATTCATGCACAATAATTCCTTATAGAATACTCAGTATACTCCTTGTTTCCAAAAATGTAGTGAACTCCATCAATGATGGAATAACAAAATTAACTAGTTTCAATGAAATAAAAAATATTGAATATAATTTTTACAAATCAATCATCTCTTATTTCAAAATCACTACCAGAGTATCAAGACCATATTAGGGTTTATCTTTCCTTCAACCTTGTATTTTCCAATAATTTAGCTTCATATTGAGTCCCTTTTCATAGTACCATAAAATCTCAAATCCATTATGAAAATGTAATTCAATATTATCCTAATATACTTTATAATTATTATAACTTGTAAAACATTAATATAATACTCAATTGACCCAATTCATTAATAATAACTTAAGAATACTAATCATTCATCTTCATCTGCGGTAGTATCATAAATTGATTATTATGCAATAACATCATTTGGGGTATACTCTAATGATTAGGACATTGATTCGTGTAGTGTCCCAACTCATTTCAGATGAATCATTGTACATTGAAATTTTTTTCATACACTTTCAATCACGAACATGGTTTCCTTTTTCACCACACATAGAATGAACTCTCATTCCTTTCATGAACATCCTTGGGTAATTCCTTCTATAGTTATCAATTATGGGAATATCCTTCTCTCCCTTATTCCCTTTATCTATATTAACCTATACAATTATTTTCTTCTATGGAATCCCTTCAAATCCATACGACTATGAGAACATTTTACTTATCTTATTTGTAGATGATATTATTTCTCAATATGATGAGAATATTTATGAGCATGTTTCCCATATAAATGATTGATGAAGGAAATGAAATATATGATCCTTCCTACGCTTTGGATCATGTGTATTGCTGGAGTTCTCAATCCTTCACTAGGGGGCCATTTTTCAATGAAGACATACTCTATTTTTCAACATATCATAATGCATAATCCAAATACTAGTAAAATTACCAACAGTAATTGATGTTTTAACACATCTAGTATCATAATAATAAATATGGTTTCTTTGCTAACATATTTACTCATAAATCCTTCATTATGCGTTGTAATGAAAATGCGAATTATCCGAAGAATATCCCCTAGGAGTGTCAAACCAGTTTCTCATTAAGACCATTGTTGGGTACCAGGATACGCCGGGTCAAACCCAAAACTCCTTATTGTGGATTTCACTCCAAGGTACATTTCTGCTAAAACCACATCTACTCGTATTATCCAGATAGAGATGCATTCTATGGATAAACCAAATAATATCTACATTAACAAATTTTTGGATGTTTTTCTATGCTAATTGTAAATTTCTATCATTGGGTAAGGTTCTCTAATTTTTTCAGAATCTTATATTGATGGTTTGTACTAAAATTTATATGATACCCATTGTAATGCCCCAACCCCAAAATCTCATATTCATAGAATAAGTTTAGTATATTAGCTTGATTACAATAACTAATGTCCCGAATCATGGATCAGTTTATTAGTCTTCTAAAATAGATTACATTCATGAACATTACATAAAATTTTCTAAATTAAAACACAACATAAATAGTGCTTCGAGAACTCCATTATTCCACAATCATAACCCTTTATAACAATCATTATACACTTCTTGGCATCATATGCATTAAAACATTAGAAATGGTTGATATCAGATGTTCAATAATTATATTAAATATAGAGGAAGATATCATAAATAATCATAAACTATTATGGAAGTGTATAAAGTTGAAACATATCTGTTTTTAACATATACATCAGCATAATATAGAAAATTTAAATCAAATAATTCCATTTACTTATTTGCATCAATATTTTAATAGTCAAATAATCAAATTTAAAATTATTAACTAATCTCATAATTATAGAATGCATAATGTGGAACATCTTAACCAAATAGTCAAGGCCTCATTCCAATACCAAAAACATAAATTTCTTCTAGGCCTTTTCCAAAGACACTAGTTTGTCTAATGAGACCTACTGATGCATCGAGGGGATATAGGGGGCCCTGCCTATCACATATTACAAGGACTCGGCCTTAAAACATTACATAATATTGAATTAAACAAATAATTCACATTGCAGATCTTCTTAGGATTACTGTTTTAGAGAATTAGGCCCTAACAATTACACATCATTTCAAAAACAAATACAATGTACACACTTCTACTCAGTTTCCATTTTTTTCACAAAACAAGAACCCTTGAAAAATAAAGTCATGTCTAGTTCCATATATAAGACAGTACGACTTTTCCATGGACCCATCCTCGACCCTATTCCACATTATTTACAATGAAAAATATTTCAAAAACATGGGATGATCATAAAAAGCTCTGTAAGGGATTCACAAAGAAGGAAAACTGTTTTTTTTTCAAAACAACAAGTAAACCATGAATACTTTAACATAAGTAATAATTTTATCTTTTATGAAGTAGTAATTACTCATTATTGAATAAAATATCACTACATACCATTTTGTGACTAAAATATTACCATAAAACACATATAAAGAACACATAACATATAAAGGTAACTTGGGACATAAATATACTTAAATTTAATAACCATACAGTCGACTTGCACACATATCACTACATGGAATTGTAATACGGCCGACATACAGACCCAATGAAGTGGGGGTTATAACAAAACCACCTTTCCAGGATTGGCATGACACCACCTATTATTTGGTTAATCATGTAACCACTAGTCAAATGTCCAAGTACCATTATAAAATCATAACACATAAAACAAATATAAAGGAAAGAAAACATTTCTACATTTCAATCACAATATATCACTTAAATATATTGAAATAAAAAATCCATCATTAAAAACATTTTCAATAATCAAAATACATAAAATAGTATATGGTATTTATTTTCCTTAAAAAACATTATGACTTGTTAAGGAATCCAAAGAACAACAAACACTCGCGGCGACGGAAAAGGTAGTTTTCACCGAATATGTTAAAAGGAACATTCATTTTGTCATTATGTAAAACACTTTGTAGAAAAATATTACTTTTTAATAAAAGTAAAATTCAATGGACATAATACAATGTATAAAATACTGTTGTGTATTAATGAAAATATGCCTCAATGAAAGGAGAATGAGACAAAGTCCCTTACCTCATGTCCGACATGACTCGATCGTTCTTTAATATCCTGAATAATATAATTACATTAATTTATAAAGTATTAATAACCTTTTCAAGTTTATTATTCCTTTTATATCACTTATTACCATGTTATAACCATTATTTAATCGTTTAATTCAATAACATTTGTTTTGTCAATATTTGGTACTTGAGTCAAAAATGGACTTCTTATATTTACATGTTGTTCCTGGGGTCAAAAGTTCATTATGTTCATAATGATATTATTGATTTTGATATCATATATGTCATGTATGTCACAAACCAACCCGGGTCGACCCTGAACCGGTCACCCGAGTCGGTCTACGGCATGGCCCGAGAGGCATTCCCGATCCTCCCGGGCTGGCGACAAGCACCAGGTCATCAAAGAGAGAAAGAGGGAACGATTTCTCCCAAAGAAAGTAAATTAAACAGCGGAAAGAAAATGGAACAACACAAAATAAATAAACAACACAAAAAGAAAGAATGACCAACAACAACAACTAATCTGACCACAACCAAAATTCCTCGCGACTCCTACAGTCGCTCACCAGTCCACAACCAAAACTCGCCCACAACGAGAGAGCTCAAGTCAACCTGCAACAGAAACTAAAAATAGGAAAACACTATAGGCGTGAGTATTAAAACTCAGTAGGTAGGCCCGACAAATTATACTCCAAATGGACATACCATTAAATAAAGAATTGATCAATTCCAAGTTTGCACTAAATTATATAAAATATTGGTTTCCACACACTTTCAATTCTAAAACAAGTAATAGTCCATTGCCCTTTTTAATTTAAGAACAAGTTTTTGTTTGGAAGAAACAGATGCATTGCATTTTAAAACACTTTGGAGAACAATTTAGAAGTCCAAATTTTTGATGTTGGTCAAATGGAAGACCACACACAACACACAACGCACAATAAGGGCAATGGAAAAAGTGGCACACGGGGCCAACAACCGAACTAGACCTCTAAATCGTCCGCCACATACAAATAAAGACTAAAAGAAAACATGGGTCAAACCTAGGAGATCATGAACAATCCAGAACATACTATACATCTGACTCATCCTGAAGGCATGCCCTAACCTGATGACGTCATATCGCCCTAACGCCCGGCATATCCCTGCATGTCCTAACTGAGGGGCCCAATCCCCATAGAAGCAATAACTCAGTATTCCCCAGCTATGGGGCCACTACCCAGTGCGTAATATAAACTAGTGCAGCAATCATTCTCAGAATATTTACTCACTATGCCAGGTTCCCATGTCAACACATACAATAAAAAGGGGTGTGTCATCAATGTAAATCAGTCAGTCACGATGCACAAATATCACACACAATTCATGCAATAAATGCACGCCAAAGAACACCCCTTACCAACCCCAAAGTGATTTTTTCCAAAATTATTTATTTTATTAAAGTGCCAAACGTGCCTTCGCAAATTTTAAAACAAAACCTCATTTCTCGAGAAAACCCAAAACACTTGTTCAGAAGAAATCACTTATCTTTAAAACTAGAAGTACGTTTGAAATTCCATGAATTATGTTTAAATTCCAAACAGGCATTCTTTCAAAACTGGGTATCCACCCGTCAAGAAAATGTTCCAAGTGTTTGGTATAAAATAAATGTCTCTTTTCACACTAAATAATCATTTAAAATTTTATTATCTAATATTATTTATCATTCAATAAAATTAACAAATCATCAAGCAATTAATAAATTCTAAATTTAAAGGTGAGTGCAATGGGGGACCTACCTCAACTTGCAGATCGCACGCGACAACGCGACACGCCTCGCACAGCCGCACAACCATGCACAAACAGATGATCGCGGTAATGTGGGGTTACCCCGACAACGCGCTGCAACAGCACAGATAAATAAAATACATGAAAACAGACATAAAACAATCCATACGATCAAACAACCCAAAAGAACCACCTCTGCCTACTTTCAATGCATGACTTGTACCATTAATACTATTTAATAAGTCACTTTAATATTTATAAAACCAAAACCGAAGAGACTCACTGTTTTACACACCCAAAACCAATTTCATGACCACACACACTAAAATGAGATTTCAAAATTGTGACATACACCATATCAACATTTTGGGAAAACTCAACTCCATTTATAGAACACATTTTCACCATTTATGAAACACAATAAATCATAAATAAAAATTCATGTGATAGTTTAAAAAGAAGTCACTTAGAATTACCTACTCAATGCACACAATATCTTCAATACGAAAAACACAAAATATAACATGACAAAATGCAGTTCACAAAACTGGAACAGATTAACAACCAACTACACAATTTATTCAAATGCATACAATTGACTAAACATAAACTTCCAAAAAAACGCATCCATACCATGTAGGAAAGCTACTAACCCAATGAGACACACGCTAAACTCCAATAATACCAAATTTGAACCAATAAAATCAATTAAAGAATATTGAAGATTAATCAAACAAGAAATCAAAATTGTTAAATAATATTTAAACGTGGAAATACCTACCTCGATGTAGGAATAACCTCGAAAATCGATGCAAAACTCCCGCCGCACATCGATTGCACTGCATGGGTTCTATAACGAACCTTAAGAAAAGGTATTTGGTCGAAGATGTCAAAAACATGTTCTAACAGAAAGCCGAATCCAATTGGATTCACCACCAAAAATTGAATAGCAAGCGGCCGAAGGGAAACACACCTACGACAAGGGTGCGTGAGGCCGTCCGAAGCTTGAAAGAGGCTATCGGACCTTGCGCGGTGATGAAAAAAGGGGTGGGGGTCACCAGATGTTTAGCCGCATTGGAAAAGCGGTGCATAGGCAGGGGTCTTGCGGCAGTGCTGGGGCCAGTCGGTGCGTGCTGCAAGTATCCGGCAGGATGCGCGCCTGGATTGGGGAAAAATGGAGGGCTGCACCTGGGGGTTGGGCAAGCACAGCAAGGGGTGTGAGCCCGAATATGAAGTGAATGGATGTCCGGCATAGAACAGGAGGAGGGCCGACGTCGAGGGAGGTGTGGTCGTGTCCGATCAGGCGGTCGAAGGAGGCACGGGCGGAGCTTTGGGGGAATCAAATGAAGGTGGCGCCGGGATGGGGAATAGATGGTGGCGAAGGTGCTTGGTGAGGGGTTCAGACAGGAGGTGAGAATGGGGGTTCAAGACTGAAAGCTAGGAGATGCAGACATAAATAGGGAAAGAAGCGGTGTTCGGGGAGCCTGGAAGACGGTGGTGCAGCAGTTGAGAGCGAGTCGTAGGCTGAGCGGGTGGGTGGTGGAAGCGCTGTGCAAGGGAGATAGGGGCCATGCTGGCAGGAGGGGCGCCAGAGGATGATGCTGTGGGGCTAAGACATAGGGAGAGGGTAGCGGAGGAGTTGGGGTTGCGGGGCAATGGCAAGAGGGTCGGGGCGCCGGGTGCTGGGCTGAGGTGAGGGTGGAAGGGCTCGATGCAGAGGCGGCCGAGGCGGATGGGCAAGCCGAGGGAGAGACGCTGCGGGAGGAAAAAAACATGCGGGGGAGAGGGAGAGCGAACAAAGGCGGTGGTTGCAGCACAAGAGGGGAAAAACGTGGCATGCGCTAGGGTTAAGAGGAAAGAAAGAGAGGGAGAAAAAAAGTAAAAGAAAAAGAGAGGGAAAAAACAATAATAATAAATAAAATAAATAAACTAATAAAAACAAATAATTGAAATAATAAAACATAAAGCTATAATAATAATAACAATAAAGACAAAATAATAAAAATATTAATATTCAATTCATTTATTAATGATTTTGATATCAACAATTATACTAACAAATATGAAGATAATAGCTTCAATAATAGTAAAAATAGAAGAACCTTATATATATATATATATATATATATATATATATATATATATATTCGTTTCATATTATTTTAATGAGTCTGCCCCCAATTCACTTTATTTTTATTTGGACACCGCAACTGCGCGGTTAACCAAGATGACCGCATGGTTTTCAATAATCGCGTGGTGCCAACGCTTTGACCCAAATTCCTATAATAATAGTATTAAATTATAACATAACGACAATAAGAATAATTATTTAATTAAAATTATAATTATAATAATACGAATAATGCCTTAATAATAATAATAATAAACATTAATAATTATAAAGACAAAAATATAAATAATAATAATACTCAATACAATTTTGACAATAATAATGAAATCATTTAAAATTGAAATTTAAAATAACACACTAAATTGTAAAGGATTCTCATTTTAACTTTTCCAAAGATAGGTGAACTGTGTCGTCACCTGGAGAAGTCGCACGAGGTTTCCAAACCATGCTCTGCTCGTACTCCCAACGACGACAACCCAAAAACGCGCACTATTTTAAACATGTCTCAAAAGTTTTTCGTCCGGGACTCAACCCGAACCCCAACAAAAATTTAAAAAGGGCAAAGAAAATTATAAAATAAAATAAAATATGGAGCAGGGTGTAACAATTCTCCCCACCATAACACTTTCTGCCCTCGGAAATCCAAAACAAGATCAACACCCAAAGATGAAACTCCTTAAGTGTCACTCACCCCCAAAAGCTTAAGTGCCTCCAATGGATCAATCCAAACAGACACTGACAACCTTTGTCACACAACTCATCCTCAAAACAAGATGACCTTAATAGTCACCAAGCAGATCCTAGACTATCTGTTTCAACCAAGGAACGAACGAACTTAAATCACCTCTGAGACTTATCCCTATAATCTTCGTCCAACGAAACTATTGGGTGTACTCCAATCTCAACGTTTACTCGAGAGGATGAACTCATGATTAGGTGGTTCCGCACGAGACCACCTACCCACCAATGATGCATGAGAAGATACTCTGATACTGACACGAGGAGGCCCGAACGGACTTCCCACCATAAGGATTGGGCTGGCACCAAATTAATTTCAGGGTGACTCTGCGAGACCCACTGTTGGTCTCCCCACCATAAGAACTGATTATATTAAACGAACTTAATAACTTTCCACACGGACCAGAAACCCCCACCATAAGGGGGAATAAGGGAAGGGCCCGACTGATAGAGCATCAAAACTATTGTCGTTTCCCCATCAACAACGTCACACCCTCGGAAACACACAAACCATGCCGTACTATGGACTGAGATTATACCAAGGCCCTACTTCACCGCTGGGTTTGTCCTGACTATGCGCCAGCTTCACTCCGAGGCCTATGGCTGGAGCACCGATGATTGAATCATCTTTTGCCTCGTAGTCAGGCTTCAGAATCTGCCAAACATAACCCACAAACCAGAAATTCACCAAACACACTTCCAGTGAAATAAAAGTTTCAAAGAGGTTCAACCACAACCATTCTTACAACTGAAGGAAATGGAATACCGAAAAATTCAACAAGAGATGATTACTACACCCAAGAAAAAATACATAGAGAAAACCTCAAACCATTCCCCAAACATCGCCCTACTCTTGGTAACGAGCTGAGGTGACCTTCAACGAGCTATGTCTGGCTTCAACGTGCTACTTGGAAACACCGCGACAAAATCGCTACAGGTGAACCCAATGTCCACAGGTGTGGCAGGGTCTCGGAGTATTAAGACACGTCGGCCTCTTGTGACCCTGCTTACCACACTAGTGACATATCACGACGTTGCGCTGTGGGTAAGAATACTGAAGGTCTGAAGGCCTCTTGATTCTACTACCAGCACCACCAGCATAAGGTCACTTCTCACTCTTCTTATCACCATCCTCTGCACTGCTTCCCAAAGCTGGAGGGTACGCCACCTCAAGTCCTACAGTTAAACCAGCTTCAGCCAAAAAGGCTTTCCCCACAACATCTGAGAAGTTGGTTAGGTTACTCTTTTCAACTTTCGATCACAGCTCAGTTCGGAGTATAGACTCAAATTGTCGAGCCTACCCGGGATCTGTTGCAACCAACCATTGTCCGTACTGATCTTGGTCTATGAAACGTCGATAGAATTCCAGTACCGATTCAACGCCATGCTGAAGACAACACAACTCCATCCTCTTTCTCATCTTCATCAACTAATAGAAGTGTTGTTGGATGAACGACGACTAGAAAAACTCTCATGTTAGATCTTTTCGGGGCTTATTCCGAGACACGGACTTCCACCACTTCCAGGTTGGACCTTCAAGTATAAAGGTAGCCAACATCACCTTTAACGACTCAGACAGCCCAATGAAACTGACTTCGTCTCAATCTTCTGCAACCACTCCACCGCCTCAAGTGGATCTACTTGACCGTAAAATAGGGGAGGGTTCAACTTCCGGAATTCCAGAACATAGTATAGGTCTGATCAACTAGAGGATTTGCTAGGGGCACACCACCCAAAGCTACACCTTGAGCATCCATCAAACAATCGTGGTGGTGAACACTAAGGAACAAGGAAAAAAAGGAGACAATCAAAACATGGCCATAGCCATTTCAATTTCAGCTTTTCACCATTTCCAAAATAAAACTTTACAAAACAATTTTCATAATGAAGGAAAACCCAAACGATTCACTAGGGGGAAACAGGTGATGATGGGAAACTTAGACATATGGTTGGCGGCCATACGTCAGTCACACCATCGTCACTGAAAGCATTCTAGGGGAAAGTCCCCGACTCCACATGGCTTTCCAGAACATGCGATCTCACGGAGGTCACTTGACCGACTTTCATTTAATTTCCCCTTATAAAACAAGTCAAAGGAACCAAAAGGACACCAACAACCCAGACATCTCATGGTGACCCGAGGTTCGGAACGAGCAAGGGTTCATGACATCCTTCTTGCCCCTACGCCCCGAGTCCCGAAAATTTTACTCCTTCTACCCTGAAAAACCCAAATAAGAATGGGTGCTCTGAAAAACAAGGTCTACTCAAGAGCCGAACTGCTCTGATACCATTTTGTCACGAACCAACCCGGGTCGACCCTAAACCGGTCACTCGAGTCTGTCCGAGGCATGGCCCGAGAGGCGTTCTCGATCCTCCCGGGCCGGCGACAAGCACCAGGGCATCAAAGGGAGAAAGAGGGAACGATTTTGTCCAATGAAAATAAATAAAACAGCGGAAATAAAATATAATAACACAAAACAAATAAATAACACAAAAATAAATAATAATCAACAAAAACAACTAACCTGACCACGAACAAAATTCCTCACGACTCTGAGAGTCGCTCACCAGTCCACAACCAAAACTCGCCCACAACGAGAGAGCTCAATTCAACCTGCAACAGACACTAAAAATAGGAAACCACTATAGGCATGAGTATTAAAACTCATTAGGTAGGCCCGACAAATTTTATTCCAAATGCACATACCATTAAATATGGAATTTATCAATTCCAGGTTTGCACTAAATTATATAAAATATTTGTTTACACACACTTTCATTTCTAAAACAAGTAACAGTACATTGCCCTTTTTAATTTAATATCAAGTTTAGTGTTTGGAAGAAACAGATGCATTGCATTTTAAAACACTTTGGAGAACAATTTAGAAGTCCAAATTTTAGTTGTTGGTCAAACGGAAAACCACACACAACACACAACGCACACTAAGGGCAATAGAAAAAGTGGCACACGGGGCCAACAACCGAAATAGACCTCTCAATCGTCCGCCACATACAAATAAACACTAAAAGAAAACATGGGTCGAACCTAGGAGATCGTGAACAATCCAGAACATACTATACATCTGACTCATCCTGAAGGCATGCCCTAACTTGATGACATCATAACGCCCTAACGCCAGGCATAGCCCTGCATGGCCTCACCGAGGGGCCCAATCCTCATAGTAGCAATAACTCAGTATTCCCCTGCTATGGGGCCACTAGCCAGTGCGTAATCTAATCTAGTGCAGTAATTGTTCTTAGAAGATTCAATCACTATGCCAGGTTCCCATGTCAATACATACAATAAAAAGGGGTGTGTCCTCAATGTAAATCAGTCAGTCACGACGCACAAATATCATACACAATTCACGCAATCAACGCACACCAATGAATACCCCTTACCAACCCCAAAGTGAGTTTTTCCAAAATAATTTATTTTACTAAAGTTCCAAATGGGCCTTCACAAATTTTAAAACAAAACCTAATTTCTTGAGAAAACCCAAAACACTTTTTCAGAAGAAATCACTTATCTTAAAAACTAGAAGTACGTTTGAAATTACGTCAATTATGTTTAAAGGCCAAACGGGCATTCATTCAAAACTAGGTGTACGCCCATCAAGAAAATGTCCCAAGTGTTCGGTATAAAATAAACGGCTCTTTTTCACACTAAATAATTATTTAAAATTTTATTATCTAATATTATTTATCATTCATTAAAATTAACAAATCATCAATAAATTAATAAATTCTATATTTAAAGGTGAGTGCAATGGGGGACCTACCTCAACTCGCAGCTCGCACACGACAACGCGACATGCCACGCACAGGTGCACAAGCACGCACAAACTGATGATCGCGGTAATGCGGGGTTACCCTGGCAATGCGCTGCAACAGAAGAGATAAATAAAATACATGAACACGGACATAAAACAATCCATACAAACAAAAAACACAAAAGAACCACCTCGGCCTACTTTCAATGCATGACTTGTACCATTCGTACTATTTAATAAGTCACTTTAAAATTTATAAAACCAAAACCAAAGAGACCCACAGTTTTACACACCCAAAACAAATTTCAAGACCCCACACACTCAAATGAGATTTCAAATGTGTGACATACACCATATCAACATTTTGGGAAAACTCAACTCCATTTTTAGAACACATTTGCACCGTTTATGAAACTCAATAAATCATAAATAAAAATTCATGTGATAGTTTAAAAAGAAGTCACATAGCTTTACCTACTCAATGCACATGATGTCTTCAATACCAAACTCACAAAATATATCATGTCAAAATGCAATTCACAACACTGTCACAGAT
Source organism: Viscum album (assembly GCA_963277665.1). Lineage (NCBI taxonomy): Eukaryota > Viridiplantae > Streptophyta > Magnoliopsida > Santalales > Viscaceae > Viscum > Viscum album. Next base: position 1,727,667,472 of record OY728157.1, read on the forward strand.
TAAAAACCAACAACAAAATTTATTCAAACACAATCAATTGAATAAACATAAACTTCCAGAAAAACGCATCCATACCATGTGGGAAAGCTACTAACCCAATGAGACATACACTAAACTCTAATAAAAACAAATTTGAACCAAACAAATCAATTAAAGAATATAGAAGATTAATCAAACAAGCAAGAAAAATTGTTAAATAATATTTAAATGTGTAAATGCCTACCTCGATGTAGGAATAACCTCTAAAATCAATGAAAAACTCTCGCCGCACGTCGATTGCACTGCAAGGGATCTATAACGGACCTTAAGACAAGGTATTGGGTCGAAGATGTCAAAAAAGTGCTAACAGAAAGCCGAATCTTATCGGCATCACCACCAAAAAATGAATAGAAAGCGGTCGAAGGGAAACACACTAATGGAAAGGGTGTGTGAGGCCGTCCGAAGCTCGAAGGATGCTATCGGACCTTGTGCGGTGCTGAAAAAATGGGTGTGGGTCACCGGATGTTTAGCCGCATTGAAAACGAGGTGCGTATGCAGGGGGTCTTGCGGTAGTGTTGGGGCCGGTCGGTGCGTGCTGCAAGTAGCCGGAAGGAGGCGCGCCTTGATTGGGGAAAAAAGGAGGGCTACAACTGGGGGTTGTGCATGCAAAGCAATGGCTGCGACCCCGGAGATAAAGCGACTGGACGTCCAACACAAGACATGAAGAGGGCTGACGTCGAGGGAGGTGTGGTCGTGGCCGATCAGGCGGCTGAAGGAGGCACGGGCAGAGCTTGGGGGAATCAAAGGAAGGTGGCGCCAGGATGTGGAATAGATGGTGGCGAAGGTTCTTGGTGAGGGGTTCAGACATCAGGTGAGAAGGGGGGTTCAAGACTGAAAGCTGGGAGATGCAGACATAACGAGGGAAAGAAGCGATGTCCAGGGAGCCTGGAAGACGGTGGTGCAGCGGTTGAGAGCGAGTCAGAGGCTAAGAGGATGGGGGGTGGAAGCGTTGTGCAAGGCAGAGAAGGGCCATGTTGGCCGGAGGGGTGCCAGAGGATGATGTTGTGGGGCTAAGACACAGGGAGAGGGCATCAGAGGAGCTTGGGTCGCGGGGCAGCGAAAAGAGGGTCGGGGCGCCGGGTGCTGGGATGAGGTGAAGGTGGAAGGCCTCGGTTCAGCGGCGGCCGAGGTGGATGGGCAAGCCGAGGTAGAGACGCTGCGGGAGGAAAAAAACATGCGGGGGAGAGGGAGAGTGAACAGATGCAGCGGTTGCAGCATAAGAGGGAAAATAATGTGGCATGCGCTAGGGTTAGGAGGAAAGAAAGAGAGGGAGAAAAAAAAGTAAAAGAAAAAGAGAGGGAAAAAACAATAATAATAAATAAAATTAATAAACAAAAAAACAAATAATTGAAATAATTAAACATCAATATATAATAATAATAACAATAACGACAAAATAATAAAAATAATAATATTCAATTCATTTATTAATGATTTTGATATCAAAAATTATACTAACAAATATGAAGATAATACCATCAATCATAGTAAAAATAGAAGAACCTTATATATATATATTCATTTCATGATATTTTAATGAGTCTGCCCCCATTTCATTTTATTTTCATTTGGACACGACAACTACGCGGGTAACCGAGATGACCTCACGGTTTTCAATAATCATGTGGTGCCAACGCTTTGACACAAATACGAATAATAATAGTATTAAATTATAACATAATGACAATAAGAATAATTATTTAATTGCAATAATAATAATAATAATACGAATAATGCCTTATTAATAACAATAAAAAAACATTAATAATCATAATGACAAAAATATAAATAATAAGAATACTCAACCCTCTTTTAACAATAATAATAAAATCATTTACAATAGAAATTTAAAATAACACACTAAATTGTAAAGGTTTCTCATTTTAACTTTTCCAAAGATAGGTGAACTGTGTCGTCGCCTGGAGAAGCCACAAGAGGTTTCCAAACCGTGCTCTGCCCGTATGCCCAACGACGACAACCCAAAAACGTGCACTATTTTTAACATGACTCAAAAGTTTTTTGTCCGGGACTCAACCCGAACCCCAAAAAAAATTTAAAAAGGGCAAAGAAAATTATAAAATAAAATATAATATGGAGCAGGGTGTGACAATGTATATTGAGTATATATATTTATTTATAATAGTACATAAAATTTGTAGGTAAGAAATGATATGCACCGTTCATTGAGACAATAAGTTGTACGTACGCATTAAAGCTACCTTCATTTATATTTCTCATTTTAAGAGAATTAAAACATAATTATACATAGTTTTATTATACTTCCAGTATAATATAATATATAATTTCATTAACTCCACCCTTTATACATCCCACAGAAGGCATTAACGAGTCATGTCACTTTGAGGGGGCGGTAGTCCGCACTTTTTCACAAATGAAATTATCAAGTTTACCCATAATGGAAACCATAAAGGAATGATATAAATTGAAAATACAGAAGAATAAATAAAATATAAACATAATATTTTTCATATATTAATACAGTTCCATCATAGTGTCCACCATGAGAGGCGGTAAGAGGTAATTGAACAATCATCGTTTCAGGAGATGTTAGATTTATATCCACAGAAATATTATGTTCTTCACCCAATAGATGGAGGTGTGTGTAAGTGTAGTAAGAATCATTCTCATAACAAAATCCTAGTTTATTGAGGATACTTTTTTTGTTATAAAAGAAAATAAAAAATATATTTTTGGGGTTGGATAAGTAATATTAATGAAAAAATGTTATGAGAAACGGTTAACATTAATTTGGGTAACTTCCTTTGGTTTGAACCAAAAGGAACCCTTTGCATGCTTTTGCCTACGGTAAAGCTTCTAGGTGGAAGAGATGGATGTGGTGATCTAAATTAGGAAGATGTTGGATGAGCCAAAGCCTTGAGAGGTGTGAGTAATTGGTTAAAAATTGGCCATCTTTTATAAGGGGGAGGAGTGGCTCTTTAGGAATGTGTAAAAATGTTATTTTATTATATAATGATATTCAGTTTCTAAAGGTCCAAAAACGATTAGTGTCAAAGATAAGATGACTCGTGGTAGAAATAAAATCATCCAATAATAATTGGACTGGTTTTGTGTGTAATTTAAATATTTATAATCTCATTTATTTAAATGATTTATTAATGAGGTAAACACAGCATCATTATTGTGTCATAAATAATTTAATTTATTCTATGTCTAAAAATAAAAAAAATTACCATGATGTAGGAAATATTTTTATATTTACAATGAAATTTTGAAGTCAAAAATATTACTTATATAACACCATATAAAAATTAATTTACTAAAAGATTTTTGTTTGTCATTTTTGCCTTTACTTTAAATTAATTAATCTAAAGTGTCATTATCAATTATAAGTGTCTCTATGGTGTCCCAAAATCCACCTAATTATGCCAATAATCATAAACTAATCATCTAATAATGTTATGACATGTTTTAAGGTAATTTTGAATTATTATAATATTCTTTTTACCTTGAATTACGGTATTTACCTTTTACTGCAGTAAATAAAAGTCAAAAGTTACTATTCAGAAAAAATTATTTTAATCTTATTAAACAAAATTTTACATACTAATAACAATAATGTATATCAGATTTTCAAAATTAAATTCCTAGAAGTGGTAAAATTATATTTAAATGAAAAATTCAGTTTTTTTACTACTACCAAGTGGTTTCACTATTCATCAAAAATTTATGTTGTTCATAAAAATACCAAAAATTCAGCCTATGCTATATTTGGTATTCTGCATTCAAAAATTATGTCTATATTACCAAATTATAAAGGTAGAAGTTTCATTAGTTAATTTAAAATTAATTCTGATTGTCAAAACAAATATTTTTTTTTAAGAAACAATAACCATCAAAAGATCAACACTTCTTTATGTATAATTTCAAAGTGAAATTAATTTCAATGACAAATATTGGATTAAATCATAAACATATATTCTAATTACACATTAAAACCAATTAAAAAGATAGTCTATCCAAATAAATAAATTATATTAAATCGGAGTTCTGAATAAAAAAACTATATTTTTTACTATTCATTAATAATGAACATTATTGGAAAGATTCCAAAAATTTACACAAAGTAAATTATGATGTCCCCATATCAAATGAGAATTATATTTGGTAAGATAGAACATAAAATTCTGACCAAACTATAATAAAATATGGTTCTTTATTAAAAGGCGTTAAATTGGCCTTTTAATGTAAATTATGCTTAAAATTAGATTCATTCACATTTTAAACCTCTATCTTTTATTGGATAAAAGTAAACTTATTTAACTAACATGTATACTAATATTGTAGTTATTTTTGTTCATTATCGCCAATACAATGGTTAGGGGATAACTTCCATTTAAAATTAAAAAATTATATTATTAGTGTGCAATGTAAGATTTCAATGAAACCCGTTGTTACGTATCAGGTACGCTATTGAACATAGAAATCCCTTTAGAGAAATATTAATATTTAATTCATAAATATTAATAAATATGATATATGTATTATTCTTTATTTAACTAGGATGTTACATCCTTCCCCCTTTTGGGAATTACGTACTCATAATTTTATTCCCTTATCAAATAAGTGGGGGTATATATCCCTCATAGAATCATCATATTCCCACATTTCATCTTCAACCATATGGTTTTTCCACTAAACCATTACATGGTGAATTACCTTATTCCGAAAAACATGCTCTCTAAAGTCAATAATCTGGACTGGTTTTGCTTCATTAGAGAGATTCTTTTCCAACTAAACTACATCTGGAATCAATATATGAGATGGATCTGGAATATAAATTCTCAACATCAAAACCGAAAAAACATTTTGTTCCTAGGATAAACTTGAAGGTAAATCCATTCTGTACGCAACTGATCCAACTTTCTCTAGGATTTCATAAGTTTCAATTATCCTCGATCTCAACATTCCCTTCTTACGAATACATGTCATGCTTTTCCATAGAGAATCTTTTAGAAATACATGACCACCTACCTCAAAAGAAATATACATCCTCCTATTATCGGCATTAATTTTTTGTCTTCTCTCAACTGTTCTCATATGCTTCTGAATCAACTGATCTTTCTCTACCATTCTTTTTCCAATTCTAGTCCCAATAGCTTCATTTCACCTACTTCTTCCCAAAAAGTTGGAGTTAGACAACACTTTCAATATAATGTCTCCAATGGATCCATCTGTATAATGGAATGAAAACTATTATTATAATAAAATTCCACCAAAAAATTATGTTGGTCCTAAATTCCCTGGTAATCCAGTGAATAGGCACATAGCATATCCTCCAAGGTATTAATTGTTCGTTCTGACATCCCATCAGATTAGTGATGAAAATCTGTACTAAAATTTAATTCAATACCCAACATCTTCTGAACACTTTTCCAAAAGTTAGAAGTAAACATGGGATCATGATCAGATACAATGGAGAGGGGAACTCCATGAAACCTGAATATCTATTTAACATACAATTTAGAAAGTTGATCTAGAGAAAAAGTATCTCAAATTGGAAGGAAATGAGCAGATTTAGTCAATCGATAAACTATAACCCAGATTGCATTATTAACTCAAGAGGTCATCTGTAATCCAACAACAAAGTCCATGGATATATTTTCCCATTTCCACTCTGGCACTGGTAAATACTGAAGAATCCCTTTCGGTAACTTCCATTCTTCATTAACCGACTAACAAGTCAAACACTTCATATTAAAATCAGAAATATCTATTTTCAGTCCTTCCCACCAGTAATAATCTTGAAAATCACTATACATCTTAGTACTACCCGGATGAACTGAAAACAGAGAACTACAAGTTTCACATAACAACTCATTATTTAACTGTGAATCTCATGGAAAACATAATCTCTTCAAATACCTTAAAAAACAGTCATAATCAGCGTTAAAATTAAGCAACATACCCTTCTGAAATAACTCTACCTTTTTCCGCAAATCACTGTCTTCTTTTCTGCACTTTCTTTATTCCTTTCGATAGAGATAATTTCTCTGACACTTTAAACAAAACACATAAATTTCCTGCACCAACTGCTTCTATGCCAAAATTCATCAAATCAAAATCCAAAGGAACTCATTCCAAATGTAACATGGTTAATGAAGCATTAATTTTTCTATTTAAAGAATCATCCACTTTATTTTCTTTTTCAGGATGGTAAAGGATCATGCAATCATAATCCATGATTAATTCCAACCATCTCCTCTTTCTCATGTTCAATTCATTTTGGGTGAATATATACTTCCAACATTTGTGGTCATGATATATTTCACATTTTACTCCATAAAAATAAGGCCTCCAAATTTTTAAAGCAAACACAATAGCAGCTAATATTGAATAATGTGTAGGTTAATTTAACTCATGAGGTTTCAACAGATGTGAAGCATAAGAAATTACCTTATCATTCTGCATAAGGACACATCCATGTCCTTTGAATGAAGTTTCCCTGTAAATAACAAACACACCATTTCTGGTAGGCAGTGCCAAAACTCGAGCATTCACCAATATTATTTTCAATTCGTGAAAACAATCATCACATTCTTTTGTAAAGATGAACATAATACCTTTTTGAGTAAACATATTCATTGGACTAGATAATCATGAAAAATCATGAACGAACCTTTGGTAATAACCTGCTAAACCATGGAAACTGTGGATATCAATTATATTTGTTGGTCTTGGCCATTGTTCAAGAACTTTTTTTTAGAAGGATCAATAGTTATGACATTTTTTAAAACTATGTGACAATGGAATGAAATTTTTTGTAACAAAAACTCACACTTACAGAACTTCCCAGACAGTTTCTTTTCTTTTAAGGTTATCAAGAAAACACTTAAATGACATTCATGTTCCTCTATACTTTTGGAATAAACCAAAATATCATCAATGAACACAACCACACATATATCCAACAACTCTAGGAAAATTATATATATAAGATCCCTGAATATAAAAGGTGCATTTTATAACCCAAAAGGTATAAAAACTAATTCAGAATGGCCATATCTAGTAAGAAACACAGTCTTCAGAATGTCTTCTTCCTTTACATTCAACTGATGGTACCTTGATCTCAAGTCAATCATAGAAAAATACTAAGATCCCTGAATCTGATCAAACAAGTCATCGATATGAGGCAAATGATACTTGTTCTTAACAGTGATGTTATTAAATAATCTATAATCAATGCAGAGTATCATTGGACCATCATCCTTTTTAACAAAAAAAAGACAGGTGCACCCCATGGTGATGTACTAGGTTAAATTAATCCTTTATATAATAACTAATGAAATGACATCTTTATCTCTAAAAGTTCAATTTGAGGAATTCGATAAGTGGGTATTGAAAATTGATTAGCATCGGAAACTAAGTCAACGTTAAATTAAACTTCCCAATCAGGTCTAATACCAGGAAACTCATCAAAAGAAACATCAAGGTTCTCATTTACTACTACCACATCATTAATTTGAACAGTTCCGTTATTTTCAACAATATGTGCAAGGTAACATTCATTTTCATCTCTTAATAGTTTCTCAGCATCCTAATATGTTATCAAAAGAAACGGTTCAGTCTTGTACACAAAATTAAAATCATTCTGAAATGAAACCTCTTTAGATCTAATGTCAATCTTAGCATGATAAACAGATAGCCAATCCATGCCTTAAATAACATCAAACACTACTAGTGGGAAAACAATGTGGTTTGTAGGTAGATTCTTTCCGCATACAAGGACAAGAAGGTTCTTATGTTTTCTTTTTGTCTAACTATTTTCTCCATGTGATGTTACCGTATGTTCAGTATTCATATCTTGAGTGGGAATTCCCAATTTATTAGAAAACTTCTCAGATATCAAAGATTGTGTGGACCCTGAATCAAACAACACATTGGTATAATATGAACAAACAAATAGTGTACCTAATACTACTTCATTTGATGGACCATCATCTTTTGATATAGTTGCCAAGGATTTCACCACCCATTTCTGCTTGTATTCCAACTTCTTCCCCTTAGTTGAGTTCTTCTCTAGACACTCATTTGAAGAGTGACCCATTTCATTACCCTTAAATCATATCACTGATGGCTTTTCATTTCCTCCTTGATCATCTTTCTTATAGTTACGAGCAATATAACCTAACTAACCACACTGGAAGCACTTTTTAGACATTGATAAACATTCTATAGGATGCTTTTTTCCACACTTCTCATAAGTCGGATATTTAATTTTCTTACCTCCAGGCTTCATTGATGAATTGTTTCCCTTTTCTTGCCAACTGAACCTCTTATTTTGTTATTTTTCAAGAACACATGATCATTTTCAAACTCCATTTCCATCATCACTGCACATTGAACAAGTATTTCATTATTTTTGAACTCATGAGAGGCTTATGCTCTTCAATATCATGGATTTAATTCTGAGTAAAATTGATTTATCTTACTATTAAGATTTCGGATGAAATTTGGTGCATAACATGCCAGTCGAGTGAACTTTGTTTCATATACAGTCACTGAGTCATCCTCTAGCCTCAATTCTAGTATTTTATTTTCCATCCTAAGACAAATCTCCTTAGGAAAATATTTCTCAACAAACATACCTTTGAGTTCATACCAATCAAGAGAATAAATCTCCTCATTATCCCTGATATTTTTCACCATCGACCACCACTAATCAACTTCACCATTAAAACGGTAAAGAACAAGACTAACCTTTTGATGTCTTGAACACCCCATAACATCAAAAATCATCTCTAGTGCTTTAATCCTCCCTTCAGCTTGCACAAGGTCAGATGATCAATTTAATGATGGGGGATGTTTCCTCATGAAATTATCTACTACTGACATGTTCCTCTGTGGTTGGTCTCACTAATCTCATGCATGGATACTACCACCATTTATAGCTTGATTCAACTGTGCCATCACTGTAACAGACTTTTTATTTCTGATTATGACCATCTCAGGATGCTGATTTGGATGGTTTTATTCCTCCTGATGTCGTCCTAACATAGCTGCCATGTTTCCTCTGCAGAAAACCATTCTTAACAAAAAAATATCTTAGGAGAAGCAACATGGTAATCTATAGATGCTATATGATTTCAATATTAACATATATTACTTTATGGATATTAATTTAACAATACCCTAACTCCTAATGTTTTCTAAACTGTCCTCTGATACCATCTATAAGTACCCATCCTTAAAACATTACATTAAATTGAATTAAACGACAAATTTACATTTACGATCTTTTGAGGTTTAGATTTTTAGAGAATTAGGCCGTAACTATTACAGTTGATTTCAAAAAAAATACAAAGTAGACACTTATTCAAAGTTTCCATTTTATCACAAAATAAAAACTCTTGAATAAAAGAGTAATGTGTAGTTCTATATTTAAGGCAACATTAATTTTCATTGATCCCATTCATGACCCTATTCAATATTCTTTCCTATGATAAACATTTCAAAAACATGGGATGAGCATTATAAGCTCAGTAAGGGATACAGAAAGAAGGAAAACTGTTATTTTTTTAAAACAACTAGTAAACTAAGAATACATTATCATAAGTAATATTTTTCACCTTTTTGAAGTAGTAAATAATCTTTACTAAATAAAAGATCACTACATACCCTTTTGTAACCAAAATATTACCATTAAACCCATATAAAAAACAAATAACATATAAATGTAACTTGGGACATAAACATTCTTAAATGGAATAACCATACAATAGAAATCCACACATATCACTAGATGGAATAGCCATACAGTTAACATCAATACCCAATACAATGGAGGTTATTATGTTACAACCTGTCTTGCTTTATCATGGAACCACCCATCATTTAGTTTATCACGTAACCACCCATCAAATTTCCAAGTACCTTTATAAAATAATAACACATAAAACAAATATAAAGGAAATAAAAACTTTCCACATTTCAATAAAAATATATGAATTAAATATATTGACATAAAAGACCATTATCAAAACCATTTTCAATACCAATATACATAAAATATTTTATGGTATTTATTTTCCTTATGAAAACATTACGGGTTGTTAAGGAAGCCAAAGAACAAATATTACTCGCTACGGCGGAAAATGTCATTGTCACCGCTTACGTTAAAAGGAACATTTTTTGTCGTTAAGTAAAACTCTTCCTAAATATATATTATTTTTAATAAAATTAAAATTCAAAGAGTTTTATACATAATATAATAGAACATTGTGTATTAATGAAAATATTCCTCAATGAAAGGAGATTGAGACATTTTCCCTTACCTCGTGTCTGACATGACTCGATTATTGTTTATTCTCCAGAATAATAAACTAATGTTAATTTATACTTTCTTAAGAACCTTTTTCAATATTATTATTCCTTTTATATCACTTATTAGCTTGTTATAAACATTACTATAATCTTTTATGTTTATAAAGTTCGCTTTATCGGTTTTTGGTACTTGAGCCAAAAATGGACTTCTTATATTTACATGTAGTTCATGTGGTAAAAAGTTCATTATATCCAGAATGATTTTCATGATTTTGTTATCATATATATCAAATATATTCAGTATATATATGTAATTATAATAGTACATAACATATGTAGTTATGAAATGAAATGCATTGTTCATGGAGACGGTAAGCCACACGTACACATGAACGCTACTTTCATTTCAATTTCACCTTTTAATATAATTAAAACATAATGATATGAAGTTATATTATAATTCCAGTATAATATCATATATAATTTCATTAACTCCATCTTTTATATGTCCCACATAAGGAATTAACGAGTCATATCACATTTATGGGGATGTAGACCACATTTTTCTCAAATGAAATTATCATGTTTACCCATAATGGAAACCTTGAAGATATGATATAAATGGAAAATACAGAAGCATGAAGAAAAAATAAACATAATATATATCATAAATAAATACATTTCCATCATAATGGACTCCATGAGAGGCGATAGGAGGTAATTGAACAATCATCGATTCATGAGGTGTTAGTTTTCCATCCACAAATACATTATGTTCTTCACCCATTAGATGGAGGTGTTTGTATGTTTATTTCAAATTATTCTCATAAAAACATACTAGTATATTGAGGTTAATATTTTTGTTATAAAATAAAATAATAAAAATATTTTAGGGGTTGGGGAAGTAAAATAAAAGAAATGAAGTTAAGAGAATCTGTTACCTTTAATTTGCGTAACTTCGTTTTGATTGAATCAAAAGGACTTCTTAAAGTGCCTTATGCCTATGGTAAGGATTCTAGGTGGAAGAGAAAGATGTGGAGTTTCTAATTGGGGCGATTTTGGACAATCCAAAAGGATTGAGAGGTGAGATGAATTGGATAGAAATTGTCTCCTTTTATAAGGGGAGGAGGGGCTCATTAGGAATGTGTGAAAATATTATTTTATTATATAATGATATTCAGTTTCTAATGGACCAAAAATCATTAGAGTTGATTATAATATTGATCATGGTCGAAATAAAATCATCGAATAAAAATTAGACCTATTTTGGATGTTATTTTAATATTTATAATCTTATATATTTCAATGATTTATTAATGAGGTAAACAAAACATCCTTATTGTTTCATAAATATTTTAATATACTCGATGTCTAAAAATTATAAAAAAATACTGTGATATAGAAAATATTTTTATATTTACTATGGATATTTATATTCAAAAAATATTACTTCTATAACACCATATAAAAAATAATTTATTAAATGTTTTTGTTTATGTCATTTTTTCCTTTATTATAAATTAATTAATTTAAAGTCTCATTATCATTCATAAGTGGCATAATAGGGTCCCAAAATATACCATAGGATGCCTATAGTCGGTAATTACTCATACAATAAGGTTTGGACATGTTTTAAAGTAATTTTGAATAATTATAATATTGTTTTACCTTGAATTGCCCTATTTAACTTTATCTGCGGCAAATAAAAGTCAACAGTTAGTATTCACCAAAATTTATTTTCAACTTGTTGAACCAGATTTTACTTACTAATAACAACCATGTATATCAGATTTTATAAATTCAATTCAAAGAAGTGTTTAAATTTTATTTAAATTAAAAAGATGTTTTTTAACTACTTCTATGTGGTATCACTATTCATCAAAAATTGATGTTATTTAGAAAAATACCAAAAATTAAGCTAAAGTAATATTTGATATTCCATATTCAAAAATGATGTCTATTTTACCAAATTATAAACATATATGTTGAATTAATTAATTTAAAATTAATTCTCGTTGTCAAAAAAATAGCATTTTTAAAAAAAATAATAACTTTCAAAAGATCGACACTTGTTTATGTCAAATTTCAAAGTGAAATAAATTCCAATGACCAATATTATATTAAATGGTAATAATATATTTTAATTACACATTAAAAAAATAAAAATACAGTCTAACAATATAAATAAATTAGATTAAAATGCAGTTTGGAATTAAAATACAATATTTTTCACTATTCATTAAAAAATGTACTTTATCAGAAATATTTCAAAAATTTACACTAAGTAAATTTTTATGTCCTCATTCTAAATAAGGATTTTATTTGGTGAAATAGAATATATGAATGTGACCAAAACAATATTTATTGAGGGTTCTCAATTAAAAGGCGGTAAATCGACCTTTTAATGTAAATTATGCTTAAAATTAGATTTATTTACATTTTAAGCCTCTAACATTTATTGGATAAATGTAAATACATTTAACAAACATGTATACTCGTATTGTAGTTAGTTTTTTGTCATTATTCCCAATACAATAGTTAGTAGTTAACTACCATTTAAAACAATAAAATTATATTATTATTGTGCAATGTAAGATTTCAATGAAACCTGTTGTTGCGTATCGAGTACGCTATAGAACATGGAAACCCATTTAAATTAAAATTAATATTTAATTCATAAATATTTATAAATATGAAATATGTCTTATTATTTATTTACCTAGGATGTTACACATACTATATTCAATGCATTCCTTAAATGAAATGGGGTGAAACATAACATAAACATTTGCATGAAAACTAGTATATTAAATGTTAATATTTTAATCACAAAGAAAATGGTATAAAAATAGGACATCCATAGTTAAACATAACATTTCTCATTGAATACAATATAGAAGATAATATTATAATAAATAAACATCAATCAAGAATAATATCCAGTAATGTATGTTGACAAAGTTGAAAATGATTATTAAAACTCTTTGAGAAAAGTATCCAATTTTGGTGAAATCATTTACATGTAATCCCTTTATAAAGTAAGTAATTTAAAATAGATTTTTGAATAAAATTTTCCAATACCACATTGAAACTTTATAAAGTAATTAACATTTTAAAACAATCTTGTTCAAAAAAATAAATCTGTAAAATCATTTTCAAATCATGGAAATTAATTAAAAAGATTTTGATATATAAATAATTAAAATATTAAAAATGATGATCTTGTTAAAAAGTAACTACTCTAAAAAATAAAATATTCCTTTTGAAATTTTTTTATGAAACATGGACAAGGATGTTAAATATGTCCTTGTAAATATTTACACATAAATAATCTCGGATAATAATGAGATTCAGGAATTAACTCATACCTTGTAATTTATTTTAGATGTTGTTACATTTCTCCTCCTGTATAATGACCATAGTATGTTATTAAAGAAAACAAAAACAAAAATAATATTAATATTTAATATATCATATATTATTCATTTTTTCCTTTATTTTATGCATTTAATAATAATTTCCATCTGAAAGTATAATTTTGGGTAATAATACCTTTCCATATCATTCTTATTTTATCATAAAATTCTTGATCGTATCTCTAAGATCATGATTTAAAAACATCCAGAATATAAAACATGATTTATAAGTAATATATATTTAGAATAAAAATGATTATAATTGATAGATATATGAAATTCAAAACACCATTTATGGAGACCGTAAGCCATACGTACGCAAAAACACTATTTCTGTTTTCATATTGTATTAAACAGAAGTTAGTGAATGAGTTATATGTAAATACACACAGAAAAACACACACACATATATATATATTCTTTATAATTATTATTTTATATATTACATTCTTATTAATAGTATTTTTTTATAATCATCCTCGAATAGTAAATGTGGAAATGAATCAGATGGCGTCGTGGAGACGGTATGTTGTACGTTCTCACGAGTAATGATATCATTATATTGAAGGTGAAATCGTATGTAATATGAAGTTATATTAAATATAAAGATTCATTGAAGTGTTATATTTTTCATTTACATCAATTATACTCATTATTATACCCATCCGAATAATAATGTGTTGAATAAAAAACTACACCATGACATAGAGACGGTGAGCCGTGCATAAGCACGTATAGTGATATTGTAATTTACTAGATGGATAGAATAACTATTATGTTTGTAACAAATTTATAATAACATATATGTATGCATCTGGTTCTTGATTTATTATTTTATTATGGAAACATAAAATAAATTGAAAGGAGAATAAGGAAATAACAACGGATGGGTGTTGAAATAACTACCTATTCTTTGGGTTCTTCCTTTTGATTTGAACAAAAGGGATCCTTATTTTGGATTTATGATAAAATTATGTGTTCTTGTATTAATTTAGGGTAGTTTTTACATGTTTATTTTACAGGGTGTTCCATCCCAATGGATTTGGAGGTGTGAATTTTTCAGAAGTGTAAGTACCGTTTTATAAGAGTGGTGAGGGGAACCATATGAAAACATTGAAATATTAATTTATTATAAAATAATTTCTTATTTATAATACATCAAAATGGTTCTATTTATAGAATAAGGTTTTCTTGGGTCTAAATACTTTGAAACAATAGGTTTTAGACATGTTCAGGTCACTATGTTAACTCTATCTTTTATATTTAACTCTAAGTTAAATAGTTTAACTTTTACCATGTTTTCTCCAATTTTTATATTAAAATTTTAATGTATTCATTATAAAATGGGAAAATAAAGTGGTTATTTAATGACATATATAACATTATATAATTCCTTATTCCTAATTTTATATTTTTAGGAATATTATATCCTGTTATAATATAGCTTTTGTTTATAAACTCAATTTTGTCAATTTTAACACTATTTAATATTTGGTTTTTCTAAAAGTCATAACAACATGATTACATAGAAATAAATAAATTTAGTAAAACCTAAAATTTCATATTAAACTAGAAAATTCGTTTATGGAATCAAATGATTAAATTTACATTTTTTTAATATTCATAACATTAATAATTTTAAACTTTCATCAATACGACAATTAACGAATCATTATTGTGTCATAAAAAATTTAATTATTTAATATCTAAATTTTTGAAATTAAATATCCTGTTGTAGGAATATTTTTAGATTTATAATTATTATTTATAGTCGAATTTATCTTACATTTATTCCTATATTAAAAATTGTTTAGTTATTAAATGTTGAATTTAAGACTTATAACTTTTACTTAAATAAATTATAATAAATTTTATAATCTAACCCAAATTGATCAAAATGATCTCATTTTTTTCCTAAGGTTTATTTTGGTAGAAATATACTTATCAAATAGAAATATTACATGTTTTGGGGACATTTTAATAATATTTTTACCTTTAATTACCTTTTTTTACTTTTAACCGTGGAAAAAATTACAAAATTTACTATTCACCAAAAAAAATTCGTCCCACTGAACAAAATTTTACATAATAATTTCTATTGAGTCTCTTAGATATTTTAAATGCAATCCATATATGTGGTAAAATTTTGTTTTATTAAAATTTTCAAATATGCCTCAAATGTGGGTAAATATGCCTAGAAGTTGAGTAAAAAACATTAAAATGATCAAATAAAATTGTATATATCTAATCATATAAAATGACTCCAATGACTAAAATTGTAATAATATATGTAGTTTGTATCTATTTTAACTATTATTTAAATTTTTAATTAAAAATCATTATTTAAATGAAAATAAATTTTTTTATGTACTATGTAGTATTTTTCACTGTTCATAAAAAAATTGTATATATTGAGAAAAATACTTAAAATTCACCTTAAACTAATTTATATATTCCAAATTTAAAATTGAAGTCTGTTTTATGAAATTAAATTTTTAGTATTGTATTAAATTAATTTTATTATTTTTCTGAAAAGGACACAAGAATTTGTTCTTTTAAGAAAATAAATTTTCTAAGTATATAAATATTTTAACCAAACATACACATTTCATTATAAATATATTTTATTTATGTAAAAATTAATAAATAAATTTAAATTTTATATATTACTGTTAATATTAGAATATTTAATTTATAAATATATATATCATTTAAATAATTATAATACTATTTTGTTGTTCCGCAAAAAATCAATCTTGTATATAATGAAAACAAAGTCGGTGTTGCATGAAATATAAGAAATTAAATGAATTTAAAGAGATATTGTACTATGAAATCTTGGGGTGTTATAAAAAACCACCCCAATCTTATAATAAAATACCCAATCTATGAATTTAAGGTGATTTTATTCTTAAAATTCCATTCCAAGGTTCCTAAGCAAGGGGTCTAATGGAGTCTTACCGAATAATAGGTAATCATCCGACCCAACCTCTTATAATTATTTTCTACTTATCAATCATCTAAATATTTGGTATACATTATAAAATAATAACATTAGTATCCTAAATATTGTTAAATGTTAATATTTTTATTAAAAATTCTTTATTTACAATCTTTTCTATCAAAAGTGATGTTAATGTTTCCCTCATCCGTAAATATGACTTATCATCTCAAAATAGAGTAAAATTTATTTTCCATTCCCACATTCATGAATGGATATTCTGATTATTTTAATATATATAAATTATATTTAAAACAACATTACTATTTTATAGTTATAAAATCCTATCTACCTCACTACATTCCAATATGTTGGAAAATGACAATGTTCTCCGTGTGTACCTAAGGATAAGAACCTACATGAATAAATGTTATTCATTTTTTATTTCAGAATTAGGTTGATGGTCATATGGATTGATTTAACTAATTTAAATGATATAAATGATATATTAACGATTATTTAGTAGGGAATTTTATTTATCATTCTTCCATTCAATATTTGAAACTTTGAAACAACAATCAAGTATATGTACGACCTATCGTCCCCATGAACATTGTAATTAACTATTCAATCTGTAAATTTATTGATGAATATAAATATATATTTATATAATAAATATATTATATATTTATAACATAATTATATTTGTTGAGATTATTGATTAATGATCAATGTAAAATTACATAAACTATCAAAGAAAAGCATAAATGAGAAAATGAACCAAGTATCACCTGAAAAAATGATTTTAAATAATAATTTTTATTAAATAGTTTATAAAATTTCATAATAGAATCATATATTATTTTAATTATATAATTATGTTTTTTGAATAGATATATCTAAAATATATATATTATTTAGGATTTTTCATCATTACCAATGATGTAAGACTATAAGTAATAATTTTTTTTTGCAATATCACTATTTATCATGATTTTTTGTCATTAAAATCCGCATATGGAATATTATTTTCTATATCTCAAGATACTTGTGAATTTTATTTGTTATGGTTAGTTTTTAAATTTTCATATTTCAATTTCATTTTTCCCTCTTCAATTACTCATGATCTTGAAATAACGACTTCATAGAAAACCATCGATACTTATCTCTCCAGTCTAAAATCCACTTGCTTCAATGTTTATGTTTCCTAATAACATAATCATGAATTTTATTAATTATTTAATTTTTTTATTTTATTTCATATTTTCAAAATGTTTAATTTTAAATTTTTTCTAATAATAATCTTATTTTATTTTTCAAAACAATGTTCTTTTTAAATTTTAATTAAAAGGCATAAAGAATCTTTGGGTTGATGTATATGACATGATCAAAATTTTACACCATCATGACAACTCATTAATTTGAATAACACTTTACTTGATTCAAGGATTTTTTTAAAATGAAAATTTTAGAAAATATATTGGACTTTTTAAAAAAATTATAAGTTATATCAATAGGATAAGATTACTTCCACGATGAGACATTATGGGTGATATTTTAAATGAAAGTTACATTTATGATGACTTCCCTTACTATTTTCTAATATTTTGTGAGGACATGATTTAAAGATAAAATAATTATTCATTATTATTATTTTTTATGATTATGATGAAAATAGGTTTATTAAACAAATAACATTCAACAAGTTATTTAATGATGAAAAGATGGAATTTTTATTAACCCCATTTTTTCAATAGCTTATGATATGATGAAATTAATTTAAAATCATTACATTTTATTTTTTTAGGATATGATAAATGTTTTAATGTTATTTGTACATATAAATATATATGTGTGTCTGTGTTTGATTATATGGTAGGTGGTCTCGAAATTATATTTCCCTCCACTACATTGGAAGATGATTTTTATTTCAATTGATATAGTGATTGGAATGTATTGTGAATCAAGTTATTTATGGTAATATATCCACTATTATATTCTTCGGAGTGAAACATGTCTAATATGATGATTTCTAGATTAAATACAATCTCCAATGATAGAATTTTTTGTGATCATAGACTATAAAATATTTTATTTTATGTGATTTCATCAATGCCACAAAGTTGTGTTTAATTCGAAGGAAATGATCCAATGGATAATCAAATTTAATTCCATTATAATTAATGTCTTATGAACTAAAAATATTTATTCTATGATCTATTATATTTAGGGGAATTATTTAAATAGTATTATAATTATCTCAAACAATTATGGTAAAGTTATGTTTATTTCTCCATTGTGTTACATCTCTATGAATTTAAGCTCTCCCAAACATATGTTTCTTTTCCATATGATACAAAAAAGGTATTATGTGTGATATATATAATAAGGGTTCATGTTATGAATAACTAATTCAGATATTATGTATAACAATTATGAATTAGTTGCTTATCTATCCACATTTCAAAATATTTATGGATAATATTATTCTAGAATAGATCATTATGTTATGTGATTAATATTCTTATATGAAATGCACTGTGTTTCATTTGTTGTCAATGAGGTATGTTGTTTTCAAGGAATGAATGGATGGATGTCAAGGAATGTCAAGATGTGAATGATAAAGGATGTGATGGTGTTGGTAAGGAAAGGAGAATGGCCATGGTACTAAGATGCATGTCACTTAGGAGAATCACTAAGTGACATAGGATGTTGTGGTTGAAACATTCTCTATGCACATATGACGATTGTTGAGCTGATCTTTAAGTTCATAGAACTTGTATCCTGATGATACAAAGTCAAAACAATGTTAGAAGACCATGCATTGTCTTCACAATGCATGAGGAGATGAGGAGAACCAACCACGACTCCTAAGTGGACGAAGTGGTGCTAATGAAGTCCATGCACTATCACTTAGTGCATGTGAATTAGAAGAAGATCCAACTTGATCTCTGATTGGATCAATGAAGAACATTGAATAATTATGTGATTCAGGATCTTCGGTCGATGAAGAACCTTCTACAAATGTCTCCTAAGTCTAGAATACATGTTGAAAGGAGTTGATGAAGTTTGTGGAAGAAGAAGTGGCTTAGAAGAAGAAGATGTGGCATTTGGCATTTTACACTTGAGTACTTGTATACTTAGTGTATATTCAAGCAAAAAATAAGCCACCAAGGGTCAGCCTTAAGGGTTCAACCGCAAGGCACTTGTTATAAGCCCTGAGGCCACGCGGTGGTGAAGCCCGCACAGCGTGAGCGCCATGAGCGCGCCCGTGTGTGCATAATGGGCGCTGGAGCGCGCCCGAGTGGCAGGAGTGGGCGCAAAGCGCGCCCGGCAGAGAGAACACGGTGCGGGGCAGCACCGTGGAGGGAGGAGTTCAATTGCGGTGAAGGGGGGAGCGAATGTTTGATAAACCGCGGAAAAACCGGCCTCCGATTCGATGTGGGATGCGGAATTTTTCCGCGGAGCGAATCCCAGCCGCAAGATTGATCGCGCGTGCGATCCGAGCCGCTCATCTAATCGCGCCATTCGCGATCTGATCCTGGCCGTCCGAGTGATCCGCGTGTAATCGCGGCCGCACATCTCATCTGCCGCACCCCTGATCTAATCCAGCCATCCGCCTTCATTAATTGCCTCATCCAATGGCTACGAGACCATCTTCAACCTCGAGCCCATGCCGAGGCCACCCGACGTCTCCCGCTGAACCAGAGGGTCTCCGACCACCGTATGTCGAGCATACGGCCACCTTTGATGAAGCCAAAGGCACCATGGAGCTCGTAAGAGTGTAAAGAACTGATCCATGTAAAGAAATGGGAATGCATGCAATGTTTCAATGATTTTGGTCGAGGCCGAGGCAAGCAAAGCTGTTGAAGGCCATTTGGGTTGTTGATCTGCATGGACAGGTATTAAAGAGGCCATGCATGCGTTCTAAAACGCATGCACGTGAAGGAGGAAAATAAAAAAGGGAACCCGCGTGAACAGAGAGAAGAAAACAAGATTTAAGGAAATCTTGAATTCCCTAAATCTTCGGGAGATTAAAAATATCTCACGTGGATGAACCGCCTCTCCCTTGACTATAAAAGGAGAGGTCGAGGCTCTCTGTTTGCTTGCTGATGTTTTTGTTGAATATCTGTTGATCCGTGAGAGCCCTCTGCTTCGCGAAGAGGAAGCCCCGCGCAAGTTTACTTGCGCAGCTGGAGTCCCTTGCGCGCAACACCTTTGCACGACAAGAAGAAGGGTCCCCTGCGCGCCTTCCATTTGCATGGCAGGAAGAGCACGGGGTCAAGCGCATACTTGCGCGCCCCGTGACTGAGGTGCTTGCGCACCTGCGCGGTCGAGGTGCCTTGCACCCGAGGTCTTGCGCGCCCTTGTGCCATGCACCTTGAGCGCCTGAAGGCTTGCGCACCCGCGGCTTGTGCCTTGTACTTGCGCGACAGAAGAGTGGCCACATGCACCCCTGTGCGGCAGTGGCTATCCAAGCACTTGCGCGGCCAGCCTCACCCGAGGTGAACTCACACCTTGCGCGCCGTGAAGAGGAAGTGAAGACCGAGGCAGTTGCTCGTGTGTGAACATTGAGAAGGCCGAGCCTTTGTGCTTGTGTGCCAAGAAGACAAGAACACCTACGGGCAGTGGATTGTGCAAAGAGGGAGAACCCTAAGCCTTTAGTGCCTTGTGTGTGCAAACTTTGAAGAACAAATTAAAAGAACAAATTGTGTGTGCAAATTAAAGAAGTGGCTGAAGGCTATGTGTGTGCACAAGAAGTGTGTGCTCACTTAGAAGAAGAGGAGAAGACCCACACAAAGTACAACACACTTTTAAGTGTGTAAAAAAATAGAATTAAGTGTGTGAAGATTGTGAAGAAGGTGTGTGCTATAATTGAATACACCCTTTGTGGGTTTATTGCACCAAGAGAAGAAGAAGGGGAGTGCATGATTACATGCATGCACGTGCACACGTGAACAAAGCCAAATCTGGTTGTGTTCATTTGAGTTGTCCAAGACTTGAAGATCTTGAAGAAATTGAGAAGGCCATGCAGTCAGTGCATGGGGATTCAGAGTTGCCATGCATACAATGCATGAAGTTGAGTTGATGTGAGACTGGACCAGACTGAAGTTAAAGATATCAGTTGTCTGAGTATTCAGTAGTTGGAGAGAAGCCAGGTCGTCCTGAGAAGAAGGAGATAAATCCTGAGCAAGACGAGAAGACCTGATCAACTCAAGTGATCAGAGGTACAGAGCAAGGCCAGCAGTCTTTATCCCAGGCTGTTGACGATACTTGATGAACTTAAAGTGAAGAAGAGCTACTCGTGCGACTCGAGGAACCAAGAGAAGACCCTGTGGGACTCAGGGAGAATAAGTCTTCAGTGGGATTCTGGAGCAGGCCAGTGGGACTCTGGTAACACTGTGGGATGCAGTATAAAGACCCTCTTGTGGGACTCAGGAGAGATACAGTGGGACTCAGTATCGACCATTGTAATACTAACCGATTATAATGGAGAAATCATGTTGGGGCGTATAACCAACATGGCAAGGACGTAGGCCTTTGGTGCCGAACCTTGTAAATCCTTGTGTCCTGTGCCTTTACATTTACTGCATCATTCGAGGAAAGGCTGAGAGATACAAGAAGAGTGGATTGAGGCTTTAACCAGCCATATAGGTTTAATTGATAAAGAATCAATTAGTTAAAAGTTTTAAGGGATCACTGATTCACCCCCTCCCCTTCTCGGTGATTCACACTGATCTAGGAACTTCAATTGGTATCAGAGGGAAGGTTACCTCTAAAAGATCCAAGGGAGTCTTTATGAAGTGCAGATTTGAGGAAATGAGTGACCAGCCTCAAATGGAGATATCTGCCAAGACTCAGAAAAATAGAAAGAATAAGAAGGCCAAGAAGATGAAGAAAGCCTGTCCTAGCTGTGATGAAGTTGGAATAATGAATGAACTTCAAAATGCAATCGAATATCTTCAGAAGACAGTCCCCAAGGAAGTGGCAATGTGTATAGCTACAGGCATCCTTGATCTTCAAGAAGAAAAATCACAGTTAGAAGAAGAATCCAATGCAATTGAAGATCAATTGGCAAAAAGGGTTGGCATAACCAACACTCTCAGAAAGATGGTGAAGGCTAAAGATGAAACCGTTTCTCTTTGCAATGAAAGATATGAAGACACTGCTGAAGAATTGCAAAGAAGCCTTTCTGAGAAAGAATTCTTTAAGACTGTGGTCAAAGATGTTTTCCATGCACTGGAAAAGAGGCACAAAGTTTCAATGAATGTTAGAGATTCTCAACTTGAAGACAAAGTAAACAGGGTAAAAGAGCTTGACAATTCATTACAAGAAATGAAGAAGGTGCATGAAGACCAGTTAGAACAGCTGAAAGAAAATTGGGAAGGAAGGCTAAGAACTGTTGAGGATGAGAAGAACTCCCTTAACATAAAATGCTTAGAACTAGAGGTGATATTGAAAAATCTACAATCACCCAAAGCTTAATCCTCCCAATCAGCTGAAAGTAGAAATGTTGCTACACAAGTGTGCATTGAGAAGGATGATTCCAAAAGAAGGACATCCTCTAATAAAAGGGCAACATCTTCTAAAAGGAAGGTACCATCCATCCCATCTTGTACTAATGCTTCTAATTGTGTTTCCACAAAAAGTGCAGGATGAAAGAATAATTCCAAACAAGTATGGATGAAGACAATGAAGAAAGAAAGCTCTCCTAAAGCAGCACAACAATTCAAGACAAGTACCCTACAATCAGAAGGAATCAAAAAGTCAAGATTTGTGGGTCAATGTTGGTTTTGTAACAAGTATGGGCATTGTGCAAAGGATTGTTGGTACAATCCACTGAATGCCAAAGCACAGAGGAAGCCCATGCCTAGGGGGAGCAAGCCAGAAGAAAAGAAGCAGCATCCACAGGTCCAGAGATATCTGTTTACTGCAAATAGATTTGGATTACTTGACAACATCTGGGATGACTGCAAAAGTGGTCAAAAAGTTACATGTCAATCTCCAACTGTATCCAGAGATCAAAAGAAGAAAAGATCACAGCACCTGGCTTAGAAAGAATCCTTGGGAAGTAAGCATAAGAATGTGGAAGATGCTCCCAAGAAGATTAAGAAAAAGTAAGAGAAGACCTTGGAGTCTAAATCCAAGAAGGGTGATGCATCCAGAAGGACCACCAAGAAGAAATGCTTCTACTGTGTAAAGAAAGGTCATACCATGGATCTTTGTGAACAAGCCATGGAACTAAATAGAAGCAGACTGGACTCAAAAAGACAATCAATCCAGAAGAAGCAGAAGGGATTTATTGAAAACAAGTTTCCTAAGAATGGTAGCTTGAAAGCATCAAAGGAACCATGTGGAATATCCAGAAATGAGGCCACACTTTCAAGTGACTTACTAGTCATATGGCCAAATCAGTTGCAACTTGCCAAAGATCTGCAAAGAGCTGAAGATGAAGTTCTGGAAATTGCTAAGGCAAAAGGGAAGAAGAATATTTCACATGAAGATGTATTGAGATCCACACCAGCACAAACATCATTGAAGATCAAATGTGCAAGAGTGAAGAATGGTGAAAATTGGACATCTCAGTTAAGAGAATCTTCTCAACCTTGTTGTTCACATTGATGAACCAAGGAGGTTCCATCTTGTTCCCTAATCACTTGTATTTACATGTGATAACATTTCAGGGAATTGAAGATGATGATCATTCTCATCTGGAGAGTGGTTTGGACAGAATGGAGTGCAACCCTTGAGGGGGAGCCAATCTGAAGAAGATGGGATTCTAAGATTTAATACCATCTTGAGAAAAGTGAAGGTATTCCAATCATACTTTCAACCCTTGTTTCTTAATAGTATTCATCATGTCAATTAAGGGGGAGTATTGATTGAAGGCAAATGGTTGAAAGGGCAAGCTTTATCTTTGCACTGAACTTTCTAATGAGTTTTGTGAAGTTGTGCAGGATTTAGCAAATTCATTGATATATCTGAAAAATTTCAAACCCCTGAAGCATGATCTCACATGTACAGTGAATGATGGACAACATTGAGTTCCTTGGTTACATCACTCTTGTTTTCTACACCGGGTTAGCCCAAGTAGACTTAGAGTTGATTTACTAAAGGTTCTTTGCTAAAGAAGAACATGTGACATCATCCCTCTCTTAGTGATTTTTAAGAAGATGCTATTCAAAGGGAGGAAGAAATATTTTGAACAGAACCACACCACACCTTTGCATTTGATTTCTAATAAGGGGGAGAAAATATTGGCACACATATTGACCCATTCATATGTGCAGAAGTAGTGTATTGACAACAAATACAAAGGGGGAGATTGAAATGAACTGTGTTGCATTTGTTGTCAATGAGGTATGTTGTTGTCAAGGAATGAATGGATGGATGTCAAGATGTGAATGACAAAGGATGTGATGGTGTTGGTAAGGAAAGGAGAATGGCCATGGTACTAAGATGCATGTCACTTAGGAGATTCACTAAGTGATATAGGATGTTGTGGTTGAAACATTCTCTATGCACATCTGACGATTGTTGAGCTGATCTTTAAGTTCATAGAACTTGTATCCTGATGATACAAAGTCACAACAATGTTAGAAGACCATGCATTGTCTTCACAATGCATGAGGAGATGAGGAGAACCATCCACAACTCTTAAGTGGACGAAGTGGTGCTAATGAAGTCCATGCACTATCACTTAGTGGATGTGAATTAGAAGAAGATCCAACTTGATCTCTGATTGGATCAATGAAGAACATTGAATAATTATGTGATTCAGGAGCTTCGGTTGATGAAGAACCTTTTACAAATGTCTCCTAAGTCTAGAATACATGTTGAAAGGAGTTGATGAAGTTTGTGGAAGAAGAAGTGGCTTAGAAGAAGAAGATGTGGCATTTGGCATTTTACACTTGAGTACTTTGTATACATAGTGTATATTCAAGCAAAAAATAAGCCACCAAGGGCCAGCCTTAAGGGTTCAACCCCAAGGAACTTGTTATAAGCCCCGAGGCCACGCGGTGGTGAACCCCGCACAGCGTGAGCGCCATGAGCGTGCCCGTGTGTGCATAATGGGCTCTGGAGCGCGCCCGAGTGGCAGGAGTGGGCGCAAAGCGCGCCCGGAAGAGAGAACACGGTGCGGGGCGGCACCGTGGAGGGAGGAGTTCAATTGCGGTGAAGGGGGGAGCGAATGTTTGATAAACCGCGGAAAAACCGGCCTCCGATTCGATGTGGGATGCGGAATTTTTCCGCGGAGCAAATCCCAGCCGCAAGATTGATCACGCGTGCGATCCGAGCCGCTCATCAAATCGCGCCATTCGCGATCTGATCCTGGCTGTCCGAGTGATCCGCGTGTAATCGCGGCCGCACATCTCATCTGCCGCACCCCCGATCTAATCCAGCCATCCGCCTTCATTAATTGCCTCATCCAATGGCTACGAGACCATATTCAACCTCGAGCCCATGCTGAGGCCACCCGACGTCTCCCGCTGAACCAGAGGGTCTCCGACCACCGTATGTCGAGCATCCGGCCACCTTTGATGAAGCCAAAGGCACCATGGAGCTCGTAAGAGCGTAAAGAACTGATCCATGTAAAGAAATGGGCATGCATGCAATGTTTCAATGATTTTGGTCGAGGCCGAGGCAAGCAAAGCTGCCGAAGGCCATTTGGGTTGTTGATCTGCATGGACAGGTATTAAAGAGGCCATGCATGAGTTCTAAAACGCATGCACGTGAAGGAGGAAAATAAAAAAGGGAACCCGCGTGAACAGAGAGAAGAAAACAAGATTTAAGGAAATATTGAATTCCCTAAATCTTCGGGAGATTAAAAATATCTCATGTGGATGAACAGCCTCTCCCTTTCCTATAAAAGGAGAGGTCGAGGCTCTCTGTTTTCTTGCTGATGTTTTTGTTGAAGATATGTTGATCCGTGAGAGCCCTCTGCTTCGCGAAGAAGAAGCCCCGCGCAAGTTTACTTGCGCGGCTGGAGTCCCTTGCACGCAACACCTTTGCGTGACAAGAAGAAGGGTCCCCTGCGCGCCTTCCATTTGCGTGGCAGGAAGAGCACGGGGTCAAGCACATACTTGCGCGCCTCGCGGCTGAGGTGCTTGTGCACTTGCGCGGTCGAGGTGCCTTGCACCCGAGGTCTTGCGCGCCCTTGTGCCATGCACCTTGCGCGCCCGAAGGCTTGCGCGCTCGCGGCTTGTGCCTTGTACTTGCGCGACAGAAGAGAGGCCACTTGCACCCCTGCGCGGCAGTGGCTATCCAAGCACTTGGGCGACCAGCCTCACCCGAGGTGAACTCACACCTTGCGCGCCTTGAAGAGGAAGTGAAGACCGAGGCAGTGCCTCGTGTGTGAACATTGAGAAGGCCGAGCCTTTGTGCTTGTGTGCCAAGAAGACAAGAACACCTATGGGCAGTGGCTTGTGCAAAGAGGGAGAACCCGAGGCCTTTAGTGCCTTGTGTGTGCACACTTTGAATAACAAATTAAAAGAACAAATTATGTGTGCAAATTAAAGAAGTGGCTGAAGGCTATGTGTGTGCACAAGAAGTGTGTGCTCACTTAGAAGAAGAGGAGAAGACCCACACAAAGTACAACACACTTTTAAGTGTGTAAACAAATAGAATTAAGTGTGTGATGATTGTGAAGAAGGTGTGTGCTATAATTGACTACACCCTTTGTGGGTTTATTGCACCAAGAGAAGAAGAAGGGGAGTGCATGCTTACATGCATGCACGTGCACACGTGAACAAAGCCAAATCTGGTTGTGTGCATTTGAGTTGTCCAAGACATGAAGATCTTGATGAAATTGAGAAGGCCATGCAGTCAGTGCATGGGGATTCATAGTTGCCATGCATACAGTGCATGAAGTTGAGTTGATGTGAGACTGGACCAGACTGAAGTTAAATATATCAGTTGTCTGAGTATTCGGTAGTTGGAGAGAAGCCAGGTCATCCTGAGAAGAAGGAGATAAATCCTGAGCAAGATGAGGAGACCTGATCAACTCAAGTGATCAGAGGTATAGAGCAAGGCCAGCAGTCTTTATCCCAGGCTGCTGAGGATACTTGAAGAACTTAAAGTGAAGAAGAGCTACTCGTGCGACTCGAGGAGCCAAGAGAAGACCCTGTGGGACTCAGGGAGAAGAAGTCTTCAGTGGGATTCTGGAGCAGGCCAGTGGGACTCTGGTAACACTGTGGGACGCAGTATAAATACCCTCCTGTGGGACTCAGGAGAGATACAGTGGGACTCTGTATCGACCATTGTAATACTAAACGATTATAATGGAGAAACCATGTTGGGGCGTATAACCAACATGGCAAGGACGTAGGCCTTTGGTGCCGAATCTTGTAAATCCTTGTGTCCTGTGCCTTTACATTTACTGCATCATTCGAGGAAAGGCTGAGAGATACAAGAAGAGTGGATCGAGGCTTTAACCAGCCATAGAGGTTTAATTGATAAAGAATCAATTAGTAAAAAGTTTTAAGGGATCACTGATTCACCCCCTCCCCCTCTCAGTGATTCACACTGATCTGGGCACTTCAATATAATAAAATTTAATATTCTTTTTTGAAAATTTTGGGTCTCTATGATATCTATTTAGGTCATTCTAGGTCATGAACTATATTTGAGGCTATGGATGTAATATTCTTGTTTAGTGGTTCTAAGGAAAAAAGTGTTCTCATAATCTAGTTGAAAATTTGTCCGTACCAGAAAATAAATATTTATCATATAGTAAAAATGCATCCAATATTCCAAATCCAAACATTAAAAATTTCACATTCAAAGGAAATTAATTTTTACACATTTATGATTTTTTAAATTTCTAGGTTTGGGCTGATGAGATTCAACTAGAAGTAAGGAAAAAAGAAGAATGGGAAGTCTCACCCTGAAGACACATGGTGTAACAACACTATATTTTTTGAAATATATATTTTTCGAATAAAATTTATTCATTTTTATATTTTTTCATTTCATAAAAATATGTGATTATCTTGTGTTACATGAATTAATGAATTTATCTAGTGTTACATGAAACAACTTGTTTAAATTAAACAAGTCATGTTATTAAAATATTATTATATTATAGTTACCACTATATTATTGGAATGGAATGTATGAATAGTTGTAACAAAATTATTAATAATATATGGTTTATAAAATTTCATAAAATGAATTCTTTGGTAAAATATTAATTAAAAATGATAATAAAAACAAATTTAAAATAAAGGAAAACCCTTTTAGAAAATTGTTTTCATGAAAATAAATGTTCGAAATTAAATAAAAATAGTACACCACTTTGGGATATTTATTTTAATTTAATTAATATATTACATAGTAAATAAGTATTTTATAATTCAACTTATGTTTTTTCAAGAATATAGATAATAATAAATGCAACTTTTCAATAATAAACGGTATTTTTTTAAAGAAAAGTTTTATCGCCTTTTTGTGCAATTATCGAAAAAATAAAAATTGATGATTTTTAATAAATTATTTTAATTAATAAATTTATATTTTTAAATACTAATGTCAAAATTATTTTACAGATAATTTTTTTATATTTTATAAAAATAATAAATGTTTTTAATAGTGATAAATATTTTATTTTAATTGAAATCATCCTTATCGATTAATTTATTAATAAATAAAAAATAATTTTTAATAATGGTTTCAAAGTAAAATTAATTCAATTATATATCAAATATTATAATATAAATTATAACGTCTCAGTTTTGGGTGCCATGCAATGGGTGCCCTAAACCCTATTGGTCACATGACCTCATTCACATTTCCCCAAATGGCAGAGGTTGCCGACTTGCAGTGAGGACCTTGGTCTAATAGTGGGGAAACGATGACCTTATTTGTCAAAGTGTAGAGCAATAGAAAATATAAATAACAAACAACATCGGATATAGTAGACAATATACAATAGATATTTTCAGCTAAATTAAAAGAGAATCAGCAGTCATATATATAAAGATGCAGCATGTCACTAATTTTATGAAAGAAGCCAGAATAGGATACACTACAATACAATACAATGCAACTCAAAGCATAAGGTACAACCAAAAAAACAAAGTAGAGTAAATGTAACACATCATCATCATAAGCCTAAGCTCGGTCCCATGCTCTCCTACGCCTCTGCATCAATCATGTGCATATATAGGCACCCATTCCCCTGTCGACACCTATAGCAACATAGTTTGTTTGGTCCAAAGACATGACCCAAACAGGGTGTGAGAAATAAATCACAGTAGGCAATAACCAATGGCTTGTGCCCAACTGTTAGTGAATATGTGGTGTAGCAGTGTGCAATAGTAAATGAAATAAACTAAAAAGCACTCAAAAAATAACAACCTTTCCTGTCATATTTCCATTTTAATATTCATTTAACCATGCCAATTCTATGCTTTAACTTGGAAGGTATAACATAGGAAAATCACCATGGAGAATATTCATGATGACATTGTACTATGAAATAAAATCCTTACCCTTATATAATTACAATCGAAACCCGCAGGTTTCGACCCATAGGTATAATGTATATTTCTCCCAGGTGTACGAAGTGTCACCCACATGCATAGAATCTACTTCCCACGATCACAGAAAGGTTGCCTGAAAGCTAAACGAAACACTGCCCTCTGGCTAAAATAAAAACACTCTGTAGGCTAAGGATGTAACTGGGCGGAGCCCAACAAATAATCAAACAATTTATATACAATTCCACACAAGGAAATTCAAAGCATTCTACAATTCACGGTATAGCAACAGGTATTCTGGCGAAACGACTAAACAGAGGAACGCACCCTCGGGGTGGTCCTGGATCCAAGCAGTGATACCAAACAACATTTTTAACTTATCAAAAGTTTATCTATGAAATTATAGATAGCATTAATCAAAGGACACATTCATACGACACCACAAACATTGGTTCGTAGCACAAACATACACAAATTCATCTCCACAGTTGGAAAAAACACCAAACCTTCAAACTCGATTGTCTCTGATCGGTATACATGAATGACGCCCCCCGAAACAATCGAGAATGGAATAGATATGAGGTGAACATAATCTTGTTCAAACTCAAATAACATTCCCTTCATCAATAATTGGTATGAAACACACAAGGATAAGGGGAACTCACCAGCGCGGTTCAAAGGATATCGATGGCGTCGAAATTGGGTTCTAGTTGTGCGGTCGGGGGATCCTCCAAGGTCTGGTCGTCTCTACCACTCTCCTCCGGCGTTCTAATCATCCTCTATGAATAGAGGTGGCTACTTACCATTTTAAGTGAAAAAAACAAACTACATGGTGTGTAATCTCATGTACATTGGGTGTAATTTTCATTTTTTAAACTATTCCTCTAGCAGCTTCTTTCTACCGTGGCACTGTTCATCCGTCAACATGAGTACATGACGTGTATTCCTGATTACACGGCGGGTACTGTTTCTCCACTGGTGGCTACCACCATCACCTTACTATTCACCTACCGAGTGAATACACGACGTGTAAATACCCTATACATGGTGTGAAGTAAGTTTTTAGTCCCTTCATCTTCAACAAGCCTACACGCCCTATGTACTCACCCCACATGGCCAAAGTACACGACGTGTGGAAAGTTACATGGCCTGTAGTCACAAAATTTGGGATTTTTCCCCATTTTAATTATTTTCTCATAAACTATTAAGGAAAAGGTAAAAGTAGATACTTGTACCTCAGGAATAAGAACCGGGTTATTACAAACTTCCCCCCTTAAAACAATTCATCCCCGAATTTCTCTTCCATGGGTGGTGAAGATAAAGCTCAGAAAAAATTTGCCCACTGAGCACGTACATCGGTCTCCTGCTCCCAAGATTCATCCTACACTCGGTCATGCGGACATATCACCCGTACAAGAGGAAATAACTGGTCTTGGAGAACCATCGTGCTCTTATCAACAATAGGATTCATATTCTCTTCAATGGAGGCATCAATTAAAATCTAATCCTCTTTAGGATAAAAGACATAGATGATTATGAATGATAAAAGCGCAACTGAGATACATGGAAGACATCGTGCATGGCCCAGTACCTCTGTGGAAACTGCATCTGATAGGAAATTGACCGACTCTATCCAAAATCTAAAATGACCCCACATATCTTGGTGAATGATTACCCTTTCTCCTGATCTTCTTGTGTCCCAACCTCGGTGAAACACGCAAGAAAACCTGATCCCCAAACATAAACTTCAAAGGTCCTCTGTGGCGATGAACATAAGATTTCTAACGAGACTGTGCAGTATCCATTCACTTCTAAATCAACATGATCTACTCAGTAGTCTCTTGTACGAGACGTGGTCACAATAATGATGCATCACCTTCCTCCATCAAGCACAAAGGTGATCGGCATGGCCTACCATATAAATCCTTGTATGTTTCCATCTCTATAGTTTCATAAAAATATTATTATATGAAAACTCGAATAGGGGTATATGATTCTCCCAAGAGCCCCCAAAGTCCAGGACGCATGCAAGTAGAATGTCCTCAAACACCTGTATCGTACGCTCTGACTGACCATCAGTATCAGGGTGGTAAGTCGTGCTCAGAAGCACCTATGTACCCATTTCCCCCGGAAAACTCTGCCAGAAACGAGACGTAAAGTGGTAGTCCATATCTGAAATGATATAACGAGGAACCCCATATGGCCGTACCACCTCTCGAATATAAAACCTTCCAAGATCCTCAACACTGAAGGTATCCTTAATCAGAAAAAATAAAGCCACCTTCATGAGTCTATCCACAAAAACCCACACGAAATCATTTCCTCTAGGTGACCTCGTCATCCCAGTCAGGAATTCCATCGCGACATCATGACATTTCCAATCTGGGATGGGTAACTACTGTAACAGTCTGGCTAGCCTATGATGCTCCGCCTTCACATGCTGATAGGTGGAACATCTAGTAATAAAACCAGATACCTCTCTATTCATACACAGCCACCAATTTTTACATCTCAATTCATGGTATATTTTAGTAACCACGGGATGTACTGACCAAGATGATACATGAAACACTCACATCAGCTCCTCACGTATATCCCCTAGAACCCACACTCATCCACTGAAATGAAATTCCCCATCATCGCCTATCATCTATTAAGGAGGAGGGTCCTCAGTTTCCACCAAATCTCATAGAACTAATCCTTCTTGATCTGATAGTTGTCTCATCCTCGATCTATCTAGGAGGGTATATGTCACAACTAAGGAAGAAAGATAGGTTTTCCCTTGACTCTCGTGCACCTCCAAATGCATCTTAGAAAATAAAGCCATAAGATTCCACTCATCACTAGCCTCATGAACGGCATGTAAATGAGTCTTCCTGCTTAGTGAATCAGAAACTATGTTACCCTTACCAGGTGTATAAGAAATCTCAACGTCGATGGACTGTAGGTATTCAACCCACCTTCGTTGTCTCATGTTCATGTCACTATGTGTAAAGATATACTTCAGAATTTTGTGGTCCGTGAACACCAAAAAATGTTCTACCAAGAGATAATTTCACCAACAATGTAACACATGAACAACTACAACCAAATCAAGATCATGTGTTGGGTAATTTATCTCATGCGGCCTCAACTATTGAGACCCATACACAACATCTTGATCGCCCTGCATTAACACTACTCCCAACCCAATACCTAATGTATCACAGTAAACTATATATATCTTCCCCTATTCTGGAAGTATCATGACTGGTGTTGATGTAAACATTCCCTTCAGCTCCTGAAATTTAGTCTCACAAGCTTCTGACCAAACAATATTCACACCCTTATTAGTAAAACCTGTCAACAGCACTACTATGTGGGAGAAGTTCGGTATCAAAATGCCTATAGTAACCAACCAGCCCCAATAAACTTTGTATCTCAAACTCTTTCATAGACTGCTCCCCAAAAACTACTACTCTCACCTTCTTTGGGTCTACTGAAACTCTTGCCTCTGAGATGATATGTACTAGGAAGTGTATCTGATCCATTAAAAATTGGCACTTTGAGAGCTTAGCATATATCATATGCCCTCTCAGCATACTCAAAATGATCTCAAGATGGGTGGCATAGTCATGAAGAGTTTGAGATTACACCAAGATGTTTTCCATGAAGAATACGACAAATTAATCCACAAAAAGATGGAACACACGCTTTATCAAATCCATGAAAACTGTTGGCGCATTCGTGAGTCCGAATGGCATAACCAAGTACTCGTATAGACCATATCTTCTCCGAAAAGCTGTAATTTGTATTTCTGATGGTATAATGTGTAAATGATGATATCTGGATCTCAATTCAATCTTCTAGAACACTCGTGATCCACAATGTTGATCAAAATGATCATCAATCCATGGAAAGGGATATTGGTTCTTGACTATAACCTGGTTAAACTTACGATAATCCACATAGAGTTTGAGGGTCCCGTATCCCTTCTTCGCAAAGAGGACCGGCGAAACCTAGGAGGAAGTAATGGGTTGGATAAAAACCTTTTTCTACAACACCTCTAATGGCCACATGTGCTCCTGCAAATCTGGTGTATCCATCCCATAAGGAGGAATAGACACGAGTGCTTCTCCTAGAAGAAGCTCAACAGAAAAATCCACATCTCGCAATGTAGGTAGACCTAAAAAGTCATCCTGATAGAAATCTCTGAAACGATCAAATTCTGGAGGGAAATATTTCTGATAAGTACCCTGGACATCCATATATATACTCGTAATCTGGGCTGTCACACCACCTCACCCACGATGCTCAGGTCCATCTCAGCTCTTTTGGACATCCCACTTGTCATCTCTAAGACATAGAGGTCCCATAGAATGTGACACCCACCAACCTATAGGGGAACTCTCTGTTCTGACGCACAACAGCCGTTCTAGTCCCCAAAAGAGTGTCTAGCATCATTAAATTAGTATAATTAGAAACACAGATCCCAAGGATCTCGATGGAAGGCAAAAATATAAAGCTTTGTGTAGCACCCGTATTGAAAAGTACAGAAGAGAAAACAAAAGCAACTAGAATAGTACCTCTAACTGTTGATGGAAAGGGATCCTGCTTTTGTTGGGTTTGTTGCACTGCAAATGCCTACTGAGGGTCGCGACCCTGTGACACAACCTAGCGACAATGAGCTGACCCGCCCTACGGTCTAATAAATCTTGTTGTCTGGATACCACGCGCACGACCACCACCTCATCCTGAACGTCCCGACGTATCCCAGTTCCCCGACAAGTAAGAAGCTACTGGTCCTGCTCCCTCACATGGAGTCTTCATGGAACCCCACTCACTAGCCACTAGTCGAAATTCCCTACAATAATGTTGAAGATGACCCATCCTACTGAAAACTCAGCACTCCGCTGGGTCACGTGGACACTACAGTTTCTTGTTCCCCTCATTACCACACTGTTAGCACATAACCTGGCCGCATAATGTATTCGTCTTGCTTGTACTTCCAACATGAGAGAAATACATCTACCTCTACCTATTACCGGAAGAAATAGCACCAAAAACAGGTGTCGAACTGCCATGGCCTTCACTGCTAGCTTCCCGCAGATTCCTCTCTATAATAAGTGCTTGGTTCACGATGGTAGGTACCGTGGGAAACCTAAAAGAATTCACGAGTGCTAGGATGCCATTCCGAATACCATACTCAAAGCGTGGATCCCTCAACGCCTCATCACCTACCAGAACTGGTGAAAATGCTGAATCTTGATGAAGTGAGCAGAATAATCCATCACTAACATGGCGCCTTGCTACATATTCATGAACTCTCAAGCATGTTCTTCCCTTAGCTTCTCTAGGAAGAAGATGTCATAAAAATCTGCATGAAAGTATTCTCATGCCATGTCTCGGTGATGATCATATTGGGTGGTAACATCCCAACACCTCTTTGTGGAATCACACAGCATGTATGTAGAGATCTTGACCCTCCGCCATGGAGGCGTCTCCAGATGATCGAAAATAGTCTGCATAGAACCCATCCAAGACTCCGCATCCTGTAGTCTGCCTTCCCATAAAAACATAGGCAGATGTTGCAGTTGGAATATACGAGTCAGATCTACCATATATGTGGTGGCCTGTGGTGCTCCCTAGAAGGTAATCATAAACCTCAAGAAGCCTTCATAGAACATCGTCTTCTCTCTTGTGTCTAGTATAATGGATGGCGCCGCATCTGGCTCTATTGGATGTTTCATTGGTATCGCAAGGCCTACCACCTCTGAAGTAAAATCATCGCCGCTATCCTGGTGAAAAAACGGTGGTCGTCTTGGGGGAATGACTCAAGAAGGTCTAACGCACACCTTAGAGCAAGATTATCAATGACCAAAACAAGGAGACAGAAGAAATAAAGTATTCAAGAATTGCATAACATGAATTCACTGTGTGTATAAATACTACTCAGCTTGTTCTTATAGGCCATCCACATGGTTGTGTACTCCAGCATAAACTGGTCGTGTAGCACCCCAGAAACACGATTTTCTTCTAAATACACGGCGTGTACTTGAATCCTCCTTCCCTTCCTGAGTCTTTCTACATGGATAAGCCACACGGCTCTTCTAAAAAAAATTAAATGGCATGTCCCACAGGAACACGACATGTACTTGAAAATAAATAATCGGCCCATGTTGTTAGTCACACGGCATGTGTACCCAGGTCACACTACATGGAATGTTCCAAAAAGAAACGACGTCTTACAAGATGCCCTAGATTGACCCGTGTTTCTGTCTACATAGCCGGCTACATGACTAACACTACACGGCGTGTACTAGGACACATAACACCGACCCTTATTGTTCGTGACATGGCTGGGTACATGGGTCAGACGACACGGCATGTTCAAGGTAGACCCGACTGTATGTCTTATGGTTTCACCGTCTGTGTCGTTAGTTAAACGGGCAGACACCGGGTGAACACTACACGACGAGAACAACCTATGCACAGTGTGTTTCCCCAAGCCATTCCCTACCCTCTGTCCACACCCACACGGTCTGTGACATGGTAAGAAACTTCACGACGTGTACTGAGGGTTCATGGCATGCACATTAAAAATTTTCCTTTCTTCCTTAACATAAGAACACACATCGTGTGTCCAAGGAACTATATGACGTGTATGCTAGGTTTTCCATACATTAATCCATAAAACTACTCTGGAACCTAGAGAAAAACTGAAACCAATACCTAAGTGCCAAATTCCGATCCGTGAGGGTCTATACTCCCCACGAATCAATGTTTTGAAACTTTTACATGTTATAACAAAATAAAATCATCAATGATCCACCAATTACAGTCATTGAGGTCCAATGCTACCCAAAAACCAAAGTTTGGTGTTCATTCAATCAAAACCTCACAATAAAAATACCCTATCAAATTGAAGGTATTTATCAAAGTATCCATCACAACATTATGATTTTCTAGTACAACAATTATCACAACAACATGCAATTTCTAATCCACCTACACGACATGGATGGAATGCATGAAATGTGATTTCTAGCATGTGCTTAAATGATGCATGAGATGAAATTCCATTATCTCATAGGGTTGCAACTAAATAGAACGCATTTATAAAATATAAATATCACACTATAAGTGTGTCACCAAATGGTGAATATCAAGTCAACTGTCAAATTTACAAAATTAGAAAAATTGCAATAAATGAGGTAGAGAGGATTTTCCCTGTACACGGGTTAGCTACTCCCAGTCACAGCTTATTAAGAACCACCATTTTAGTCCTATCCCTGACTAAGGCTCCAAACAGTAAGTCAAATAATAGAACCTCCACCGATACCACTTTGTAACATCCCAGTTCCGGGTGCCACGTAGCGGGTTCCCTGAACCGGGTTAGTCACATGACCTCAAGAACATTTCCTACAATGCCATAGGCTTCTGACTAGCTGCAAGGGCCTAGGTCTAATAGTGGGGAAACTATGCCCTTATTTGTCAAAGTGTAGTGAAATAGAAAAGATAAGTAACAAACAACAGTGGAAGTAG
The DNA here is from genome assembly GCA_963277665.1 of Viscum album. Lineage (NCBI taxonomy): Eukaryota > Viridiplantae > Streptophyta > Magnoliopsida > Santalales > Viscaceae > Viscum > Viscum album. Next base: position 1,727,705,172 of record OY728157.1, read on the forward strand.
TAGACAATATACAACTACAATGGACAACTGAAGTAAAAGAGAATCAGCAGTCATATATATAAATATGCAGCATGTCACTAATTCTATGAATGTAGCCAGAATAGGATACACTATAATACAATACAATACAACTCAAAGTACAAGGTACAACCAACAAAACAATGCATAGTAAATGGAACACAGCAACATCGCAAGCCTAATCTCGTTCCCATGATCTCCTACGCCTCTACAACAATAATCTACCTATATAGGGACCCTTTTCCCTGTCGACACATGTAGCAACATAGTCTGTTTGGGCCGAGGACATGTCCCATACAGGGTGTGAGAAATAAATCCCAATAGGCATCTACTAAGGGCCAGTTCCCAATGGTTAGTGAAAATATGCATCAGTAGTGTGATGTAGAAAATGTAATAAACTAAGTAGTACTCAAAAGTAAATTACTTTACTAGTCATATTTCCATTTTAAAATTTATCTAACCATGACATGCTTGTGCATTAACATGGCAATAATAACATATAAAAATCACCATGGTGAATTTTCATGATAACATTGTCCTTAGACATACAATCCTTACTCTAAGGTAATCAGAATTGAAACCCTCAGGTGTCTTCCCATGGGCATTAAAGAAATTTCCTATAGGAATATGAAGTGTCATCCATAGGCACAGAATTTACTGCCCATGAGCAAAGAAAGGTTACTCGAAGGCTAAATGAAACACTGCATTAGGCTAAAAGAAACATTGCCTGCAGGATAAGCATGTAACCGAGCCGAGCCCAACACATAAGCAAAAAATTTATATAAAATTCCTCTCAGATAAATTTAATGAATGCTACAATTCATGGTATACCCACAATTATTCTGAAAAAATGGCTAAACACAGGTCACCTCCCCTGGGGTGGTCTTGAATCCAATCACTGATTCCAAACAGCAGTTTTAAATTATCTATAGTTTATCTATGAAATTATAGATATCTTTCAGCAAAGGTTGTATCCATACGACACCCCAAACATGGGTTAGTAACACAAAGGTACACAAATTCAACTCAACTGTTGGAAAAAAAACACAAGGCCACACACCTCGATCGTCTCTGATCGGTATACGTGAAGGACACCTTCTGAAACAAATATGAACGGAGTAGATCTGAGGTGAACATAATCTCGTTAAAACTGAAATAACTTCCCCTCAGGAAAGAATTGGTAAGAAACACACAAGGTGAAGGAAGAACTCACATGCATGGTTCAAAGGAGATCGATGACATAAGAGTCGGGTTTCCAGTGTGTGATTGGGAGATCCTCAAAAGTCTGCTCGTCTCTCTCACTCTCCACAGGTGTTCTAATCTTCCTTTGTGAACAGAGGAGGCTATTGTCTGTTTATGCGAAAAGAAAACTACAAGGAATGTCCTCTCGAGTACATGGTGTGTACTTTTAATTTTTTAAACTGTTCCTCTAGAGGATTCTTTCTACAACGACACTATTCATCTATCGACATGAGTACACGGCGTGTATACCTGATTACACGCCATGTACTGTCACTCTAGTGGCGGCTGCCTCCACCGCCTTACTGTTCACATGCTGACAGAATACACATCGTGTAAATACCCTATAAATGGTGTGTAGTTAGTTTTTACACCCTTCATCACTGACAGGCCTACATGCCCTATATAATCATCCTACACGACCAAAGTACACGACGTGTGGAAAAGTACACAACATGTAGTCACAAAATTTGAGATTTTTCCCCATTTTCAATATTTTCTGAAAAACACTTAAGGAAAAAGGATGAGAAAAAACATGTACCTCAATAATAATAACCAGGTTCCTACATCAATCATTTTAATAAATTTCATATTGTAATTGGATATAAAATCATTATAATCATTTGGAATATTTCTCTTTGGAAAACTTCTTCCTCATCTTGTCTACAAGATTAATTTTAAATTATATTCTATTAATAATATTATTAGAACATGTAATAACAGATTCAATTTTTGAATTAATAATAATTTATATTATCTAATAATGTAAAATTTGTTTCTTTACCAATTTCAATAGTAAAACAACAAAAATTATTTAAAGTGATTATGCGATAAATGGGTTTAATGAGGGGGTAAACTAAGAATATAAATGATGAAATTGATCCCAAACATATATATATCCTAATTAAATTCCATATATACAACTTATATGTCCCATTTTATTTCTAGGATAATTTTTATGTTGTTAAAATTTAAATGACTTTTTCATTTTGGATTGTTTTAAGACATTTCCCAGAAGTTTCTAAGTAGGTTCAATTCCAGAATTATAAATATCGACCACCACCTAATTTATAATAAAACATATCAACAAATATAGATAAAAAGTACATAAAAACTCATCTATAAAATTACTTACCCCAATCCTAGAAGCCATATTTTTCACAAATATCCCAACGATGATAGATTTTGGAAACCCCAAGGAGAATACCTGAATAAGAGGCAATGTTCATAAATGGGAATTTTAGTTTTATTTATTTATACAACACCATTAATTATATTTATAATATTTAGATATGATAAAATTATTATCATTCTATTATTTTTATTTACTTATTTTAATGAAAATGCCTACAACCACCTCTAATAACATTAAATTGGTTACAAAATCCCCAATTGTGTGTGTAGTGGACTACTGCATATTGAACCAATGTCATTAATTTTTCCATTAAATCCAATCAAGGTTGGAAATATTGAAATATTTTTTATATAGTATAATTAGGATTTTATTATACTTATAGAATCATTATATCACACATACCTTTATAATCTATGTTTTTATGGAATATGATAACATCGCTCGAGTGTACGAAAGACCACTACCTCATGAAGCTATTTGGCTAATTTAAACATTACATGGAAGTTATTAAAAATGGGTTTAGGTAAAATACTTGTTATATATTAAATAAAAATCATTCAATAATTATAATACATAATTAACCATTCTTTCCTTCAACTTGATAAGTTAATGGTAATAGAATTCATGCGTATGTACGACCTATAGTCTTCATGAACGATGTATATCAATTATCATCACCATGTTTTATGGATTTCTATATATATATATATACATAAACTATCTTATATTTCTATCATGGTTAACATTATGGATATTATTAAATCATAATCCAAGATAGGGGATCAAAAATTTAAAATCAAGACATATAAGAAAAACAAGGCATTTATTAAAAATAATGTATATTTAACATTTAATTGTTAAAAAACAGTTAATAAAATATCCTAATAGAATAATATATGGTGTTATAAATATAAATATTTACCTATAATAATTTATTAATAATATTTTATTTATTACACATGCGGTTAGAACACTTGGGACGATGGTTGACACTAAAGGTAATGGATTTTTTGTCTCTCTACTCTTTAAGGTAGACAAGCAAACATTCACTAATAATTTATTTTCTGTGATACATATACATCCCCTATTAAATTTCATATCATTAATACCATTATTTTAATGAAATTTAATGTTTCATTTTATTTTAATGATTCAAAATATTACCAAAGTGGTAAGCAATTTTTGTCTCAATGTTCTTTCGTTCAGAGTTACATTATGTTATACACAAATATTATTTCAAAATACCCTTATAGGACTATTTATGGAACATACTATAATGAATTTTTTTATTTAAATGATATCTTTTAATACATTATGTTATTCCTCCTTGGGGATTATAACCTAAAGTTACAATTGTGGTAATGTTATTATGTTACAATCTCATCGTTTATCAGAATTATTATTATTATGTTTCTAATTATAAAATCATTTTTCTAATATCTCAAGATATTAAATAATTTTAAAATATTATGCACATTAATGCTATTTTAATGAAATATTATATATTTTACACTGTATAGTAATTAAACCGATGAATAATTTTCTAGAAAATGCCTCAATATTTCTCTCTTCTATTACAAATAATATTTTGTAAATACCAAGATTTATTAAAAAAAATTAAAAAAATTAAATATTATCCTATTCAATTTAAAACACATTTTTACTTAGGTTATACCATTAATAAAACAGTTTTGAGTGGAATATTTGATTCATTTTTTCAACAATTCATCTTAGGATTTTACTAAAAATGTGGAAGGAATTATTGGATTAAAATTTATGGCATGAATGAAACTTCCCATCATCATGGATTATATTTTATTTGAATATTAATTTGTATTTTTCATGTTTATTTTTAAATAAAAGTATATTCATACTATATTATGTTTTTAGAATATTTTTTAGAAATAAATATATATTCTCATCTATAAAGGATTCAAATAATTTTTAAGGATTACTTATATGATTTCATGTTTATTTTCAATGAAAATTATTTAAAAAATGGTTAATATTATAAAAATTTATATTAATAGATGATTTATCTTCCACAAGAAGCATTCCATGTAAACTCCAAAATTTATAGTCCATCTAATATGACATTCATTATTCTTACTTATGAATTAATAGGGTTATAATACAAGGATACAATTATTATTATTTATCATCATGGTTTATATTTATGATTGAACGATGTTTATGAAACATGTTTATTTTCCATGGGTTACAACATGATAAGATTCGTTTGAAACTGTCTTAATTATCATTGGGTAATTCAATGATGAAATTATTATAAAACCAATCTCATTTCCATTAGATATGATATAATGAATTGATTATAAAACCCATTACATTTCATGGGTTATAGTATGATTATTGTTTTATAATCTTATAGACCATATTAATATGGTATTAATTATTATATGGGTGGGTCCTATATATCATTCCAATGAATTTTCTAATGATAAATGTTATATGGTCTCAATGGGTATATTGGTTATTATCCCATTCTAAAAATGGATGGTATATTGTCACAAAACAACATCATACCGTAGTAACGTGATAATCGATTTATCCCGGACATATCTAAAAGGCTGTTCCGGATCCACATGGGTCGGCTACTAGCACCTGCCATAACACAACATGCAAGTGGGAATGATTTTTCGAAAAACAATGCTGAAGAAAATATATAGGACAATTAGCATAACAAAATAAACATTACTGGGAGTAAGGTACCAGAAGACAACAAGGCATTAACCAGACAAAGTTACTATATCTGAAGTACTGAAATAGGGGAAATATCCCATGGTCCTAAGGATCAATACTCACCAAGCCCATTGCTAAATAGTTGTATCCACCTCCAAGATACCCTTTCCCCTTGATCGAACCTAATAGGATAATGTCTAAAAACACTCAAAGGACAAAGTATATTGTGAGATAAAAATACGTAGGCTCTCACAATGTTTTCTATAATAGATCCCAAAAATTGATAAACCAAAGGAATGCTTTCAATTATTTATGATAAACATGTTTGACATTTTAAAGGATAATTAAGAAAATCATTTTATACAGTTCAAATTATGGAAAAATACATTATTCAATGACTTTACAAAATTATGGAATATTTCATAAATAATTACTTAAATTAAAAAATTACATAAAATAGTTTAAGTAAAATTAATTTTAATGTAATACAGTTCCAAAGCCTCAACATAAATTTATATCTCAAATATAAATAAACAAGAAAACAACATGGTAATCTGCCAAAAGGTATGATAGCATTAACCAGCTATAGGATTCCACACTCTTTATGTGAACTCAGAAAAATGTGTATACACATGTCCCTATAAAACAAGCCAAATGAGACTTGTCACTAACAAATCAAGGATGGGACCCTGCCTTCAATATTTTTTAGATAGTTATCGGAGCGTATAGTGTATCCAAATAACTCACTAACTACCTAAGGATCTCATGTTCTCTTACATGATGGGTAATCTATATAAAGACTACATAAATATCTAATCAATCCCTTTCATCCATTTCAAAAGTTCCAAATTCCTTTTTCAAACCAAACTGGTTTTTAAAAGAATCATTTTTTAACAAGATAAATCCACTTGGTTTCTATGAAATCATTTTATTCCATTATAACCATTTTGAAATCCAATAAAACCAAATTCCATCATTAAAAAAGTTATTTTCAAGATAAATTTCAAAAATTAATTTGAAATTATTTCCTTTAAATCCACAATTTAAATCAAAAAATTTCTATAAATACAACTAATTCATTTGAATTTAGGGTTTTCCATATTTCCATCCCAAAACCATTTCAAATATCTCGATTCAGTATAATTGGGTTTTTATCGATTAAATTCAAATAAAATTTTATCAATTGAATTTAAATCAATAAATTAAATAAATCAAGTAATACAAGGATAATCAATTTGGATAATAAATATAGAGCAACTAACCTCAAGGTAGTCGATGTTAGAGGGAATGATAATCCTCCCAAGGTGTTTCAATACACCACCTCACAAAATTATTATTGAAATCATCGACACACCCATACCCAACATTAGTTGTGGGTTCTTAGAACCAAAACATCTATTTTATTTCCCCATGATGTAAAATATTACATGGGATTACATTTTATCTCTCCTTGATAATCTCTGGATTATTGTTTTATATTAACACAATTAATCACATGAAATATAATTAAGAATAACTATATACCTTGTTCGATAATTATATCCCTAAATAAATTTTGAAACAGATGTGGTATTCCACTTAATTATTATTCTTTTTTTAATATATATATATATATATATATATATATATGTTTTTAGGTATATATATATGTGTGTTATATACATATATCAAAATATCATTCAATAATGAAATTATTATTTAATAAAACATATCATTTCTCTATTGATAAATCCTTTAATAACTTATGATTGATAATTTCAAGAAATTATCATTTGTTAATATCAGTAACTATCATTTGGTAGTCCATGTAATTATAGTATGATAATATCAATAAACTACTTTTCAATCTAATTAGCATAAATAGTTTGGCATATTTAAAACATGATAATTTTATTGAAGATTATATTTGATAAATATAAATTTATATTTTTATAAATCATAGAAACATATTTTTATAATTTGATGAAATTTTCATTTTATTAATCTTCATAATTATCATTCTATAATTTGACGCAATCGTTACTTGTTAATTAATTTAAAATTATCTTTTGATATTCCAAAACATATTTATATTATCGATTGATACTTTTTTGGATTCTAATTTTATAATTTATGTCATTATAATTTTATATAAAATCCATCATTTTTTCATTAGATTTAATATATATCAAAATAAAAGGAAGAATAGAAATAAAAAATTGAAATTTACCTATCTTCTCTTTTTTACGGCACACCATGCATAGTAAGGGTGTTCACGAGGTGTACCTAAATCTGATGATTGGGGGTTCATGGATATTACCTAAAGGACTTCTTGAGTCTATAATTCCTAATAGGATCGAGAAATGGAGTGAAAGATGATTGTGGTGATTTATGAACCTGAAAATCAGATCAATTAAATCAACAATTTGAATCGTCTGATTTATTCCATGTATTAACCCAAAATTCATTACAAAGACATTAATTACACATAATAAATGACTTACAACCAAAATAGATTAAAAAAGTGCTCAAATTAATGTTTTTAGAAAAATAATCATCCATCAATGGTGGGGAAGTTTTATGGAAGAATAAGAAGCATTGAAACATTGTGAAGTTGTTATTGTAATTTTTCTAATCAATTTCTTATAATAAAATTATTAGAAAAAATACCATAAGTTTTGATGTGACTAAACACACATTGATCATGAATGGTATACCATATCTAGGTTAAACCCTTCATTCCAGATCCAATGGTGGTCTCCTGTCTATCATTTGATGTACTGTTTAAAAGATCTTAATATTATATTATTTTAAAATCAGAATAAATAATTAATTAATATAAAAGCCTTTTTTGGCGACTGAGGAATCCAGGTTCCTGACTTTAAAAAATGTTATACACAATATAGGTTAAACCCATTATTCTATACCCAAATGTGGTGTCAGACATCCCATACAATGCACCATTTTAGATATATGGATTTACTTTTAATAATTAAGATATATATTATTATTTAATAACATTATCTCAAGAGTGATGCATTCAAATGTCTGGCACATTGAAACTTTATTCCACTCCTAAGGTAAACACTATATTTTGGATATAAACATTGTCTTATATTTCTCACACGACACCATATATCATAGTTATTTAAATATTTTTAATAAAACATCCGTGATTAATATTTTAAATTTAAAAATTTTATTTCGTCATCACTGAGCATTTTCAAGACTCAGAATCATACTCCACCGTATTTTTGAACTCCAAAAATATTCAATTTAATATTCCATGATCTTAATCAGCAGTTAAGGCCCATTAAAAATTTATGAAAAAATCACTGATAAATCATTATTTTCCCATTTAAGATATTAATAATTTAACACAAGATATTTTATTAATACCTGAAATAGAAATAATATGTTTCAACCACCCCAGAATTAGATCATTATGTCCCTAGAAAGCCTACAAAGAATTCTCCACATCAAAAATATGAGGCCACTACTTTAGCATTAGTGCCTCCCTCTTCCACGTAACATTAGAATTAGAAGCACCATGTCAAAACACATAGACCTGAGTTATTGTCCTACCATATCGTACCTTACTCTTAGAATCAACATCCTTGACAACCCATTTAGTCATAGATAAACTAGGATCCACCCTATGATCACGCAAACTCAGATCATGATATGGTCCAGATAAAAACATTCTAGTTTAGATATATAAAAATATTACGTATCAATGTCATCTACTGTGGTCATTCCAAAAAATATGAAACTATTCCAAACTGATCAAGAACCTCAAAAGTTCCCAAAAAATAGGATCAAGATTCTCTTTCCTCTCATTCTATTGGTTACCCAACCATGGTGAAACCTCTATGAATACCTGGTCATCAAATGTGAATTTCAATGGTATACAGTGAAGATCATTGAAAGACTTATACCTTCTTTTTTCTGTAATTATTATATGATGAATTAACTTAATATTAGTTTTCATCTCTTGGAAAAATCATATCCCAATCAATTAACGTTTACCAATCTTTTACCAACACAATGTAGATTTACAAGGATGACAAAAAAACACCTCAAAGGAGCCATTCTAATCCTGGACTCGTAACTATTGTAGAAAAGAAAATCATTCATCCACAGAAGATCATCCCAATCCCCACCAAGTATTATAACACAAGTGTGAGGCATATCCTCAAGAAGAATTTAAAACTATGAAATTAGCTCTTTCAGTCTAACCGGAGTCATGCAGTAAGAGGAAATTGAAACTGGTTGATTATCGACATCAATTAAATTGAAAAATCAGCCTCTTTTACCATTGATAGACGAAAAAAGTTATAGGGAAATGCTGAGGGAAAATTGATGAAAGATGTATGGAGACCACAACCTAATGAATCTCTCTCTAGATCAAAAGTAAACAATGATATCTCTTTATGAAATTCTGAATAAGAAGGTCTGAATCTTCTCGATCATATGTCTTATTCTCCTTGAAAGACAAGAGGCACACCACTTGGTGTTGTAAGGTGGACCCATCGAGGATAACAATCAATAACTGATTTATTGGTAATGATCAAATATATCCCAAATATGATGTCCAAATAATTCATATTGAGAACTATAAAACACCAAGTAAGCACAACATATGATAGAGAGAAGACACAAGTGGGACTAAGAGGACCATACCCTCTCTTCACATCAAGGGACGTAATTATATCTGTTGCGAACGATAAAATTGCCATAGGATGATTAATAAGATTAATGATATGGGATGAAATAAATTACTTACATTAAATGGTATCAAATAGACAAGTCACTAAAGATGAAGCTATATTAATGGTAATTGTTCATGGTTATTGGACCAGTATCTTCTTCCTCTAGAGACACTTCAACTGTGTGAAGATGCTTCATTTTCGATGTCTATTCCCGGAAAACAATTGTACATGAAGCATTTTATTGACCTACATTTTTTGAATTTTTTTGATCTTGTTCCACTATAAGGAGTGTAAATGTTGGGGAATAACTTCTATAAGTCATGTAATCATCTCTAGAATCCACAGTTCTATCGTAATGCTCAAGTATGAAAAAATCCACTACCTTGGAAAACACCAATGAATCTATATAGAACTATCTGGTGAAAGGATCCTTTATGTCCTTCCATTATAATTCCCCATGATTTTTTGTCATCACTATTTTATCCCACCATCTCTTTCTTTGTCCCTCCAACACAATGTTGGCACACATGATCACTTATGATGTCTCCCAGAACTCAATCAAATTATTAATCATGTCCAACCATTCTGTAGCATGAGGAGGATCAGTATATAACATTTAAATATGTGGTTACTAGTGGATGAACTCTTGAGAATCATTTTGAAGACCATCCTCCTGAGGATCCCCAACTGGTTCCTGAATGGAGACTAGTGGTGCTGCCCTCCCCAAATCATTGATAGTACTCATGACCACATCAACTAGATTAGGATCCACAATATGATTCACTCATTGAGGTATAGAAAAATCCTTCTACTAGATATGATTCAAATCTCTTCTTGGAGGAATAATGTCATATAGAATCAAAATTAAATTGAAAGACAATAGATTATCACTCAGAATTAGTAACAGTAAAAATTATTCTCAATATAAGGAACAAACACGATTTTTATTTCACCCTATCCAAGTCACAGTAGAGGAAATACTGAAACTAACCCACAGGATGTCTTTCCCTATCCACCCTGGCAACATATGCTACATTGCGGTGATAGATGACCAGACACTCAATCCCTACTACCTACTTTATACAGACAAGATTTCACAAATGCATACGGATATCTAGAAAATATCTCAATCTCCCTCTGATACAATTTTTTCATGAAACCATTCCATCGCTAAGAAATACCAAAGAGCGTTCTTGATCCCCATTGGTTGGAAACTACCAATTGGAATCACACAACAATCATGGGGTAAGGATTTTTCCAACCAAAAATGAAGAAGAAAAAAAACAAGACAGTAATCATAACAAAATAAACTCCACTGGGACTAATGTACTAGATGTCAACATGGCATAAACCCACCCAATGCACTACAAATAATGTACCCAAATAGGGAATAAAACCCAATGTCCTGAGGAACCCAACTCACCAATACCAGTACTCAATAGCTGAATCCCCACCAAGAGATCCATTCCCCTTAATCGAACATAGAAGAAGAATGTCTTCAAACACCCAAGGGAAAAATAAGGGTGTGGGATAAAAAAACTAAGCATGCTATCACCACTGATTCCATAACATATTCCATTAATTGATTTAAAAATGGATTTCTGTCAATTTTTTAAAATAAATATGTTTTTTATTTTTATGCATAATTAATAAAATCATGCTATACATATCAAATGATTGAAAAATATATTATGTGAAGACATTAAAAAATGACGGAATATTTCTAAAATGTTTTTTTTAAACAAAACACTTACATAAAATAGTTTATGTAAAATCATAATGCATGTAAAGAAGTTTAATATCAATGGTATACATATATATCATAAATATAAATAAAAAAGGGAACAATATGGTTATCTTCCAAAAGGTACTATAGTATTAACCATCTATAGCATTATACACTCTCTATGTGAACTTAGTAACATATGTATACAGACGTCCCTATAACACTACCAAAAAGAGAATCGTCACCAATATGTCAGGTATTTGACCCACAATATGTATTTTCAAAACGTTTTCATAGAATAGAGTGTATCAATATGACTCAATAACTACATATGGTTATCATGTGCTTTTACATTATTGGTGAACTATTTAAAAACTGCTTAAAAATATGATCAATTCCATTCTACAATTTCAAAATCGCCAATTTCTTTCCATCTAAAAACAAGGTAGGTTTTATTCCAAAAAAATTCCTTTTTCAAAAGATAAAACCACTAGGATTCTATAAAATCATTTTTGTAATATCACAAAATTTCCGTATACACATTATTTAATTATTTTATTTATAGTTATGCCATTTTCATTTTTTTCACACCATAGGCTTGTGAAAACTAAACATAAGTCACTCCTACAGTAAACCCACCATCCTGAGCGCAACGGTGCCACCAGATTTATGATCCAGGAAAAAATTTAATATTTATTCCAATATTTATTTAAAAGCTCTTACCCACATTGATTAAAGCTTAAAAAACATCAACGGATCATTTTGGCACTCTGGGCCTCGAAATTACGTGTCGTCAGATTTTACGGTCTCGAATTAATTCCATATAATTAATAAAAAATTATATAGAAATTATGGGACATTAATTTCTCCCCAAATTAGGTATTTATGTGCCTAAAATGCACAACATAGACTAAGGAAACAAATTGGGGATAATGAACATGAAACAGAGCCTCCAACTCCCATGTTCTCTCCTAGAGGATCATGTGCTACCAGGGAACACACACTAGAGGTATCAACTACCAACGAAGGACACGATCATATCGATCCTCAATATCTACTAGATCCTCAGTAAATGTTTCCCTATTTTTTATGTCCATCTCTCAATGGTTGATAACATGCGATGGATCATGAACACATCTTCTCAGATGCGACTCATGGATAACATTATGCACCCAGTGCATCTGTGGGAAATGAGATAGACGGCATGCCACCTCGCCCACTCTGCTGAGTATCTAGAAAGGTCTGGTGAACATTGACGATAACTTTCCACCCCTGCCAAATATCTGAAAACCTCATCAACGTGAGACTCATAGGAATACATGGTCTCCCTCCTCCTACCGATATAAGACATATGCCGACTCTAAGCAGTTTTCACTTGCTAACAAATGATGCATCATGATACAAAATATTCCAGTACTTCATTCATCACTGGAAATCAGTACTATTGATGGATGCCCTTGTACATCATCACCAGATGTGTTGTTAATGGGGTTGTATGGATATCCCTCAACACCTCCTCAATAAGAATCACTGGTACCATGGTGCATCCTCTGAAAAGTATTATGTGTTAACCACCTTCAGAAAATCGTTCAGGATAACTTCCTGAGAATATCTTATAATGTCAGGCCTTGCAATAAATGCCTCAAGTTTTGCCTCCTGAATTCTCTAAAGAATTGGGGGAGTGATAGTGATAGAATGGAGGTAAGCTGCACCATCTCTATCCACGAAGGATATCTTCATCGCCACTAGCTTCTCTGATGCCTCACTCAATTGTTGCTAACCAATCCTCTTACAAAGTGAAACTGCTATCATGTTCCCCTTCCCAAGAGTAATGACTATTTGATAGTCATAGGCCTAGATGAAATATAGACATTGTCTATGTCTCAGCTCCTGAATGCTCTAGTGACACTTCTCCATTCAAAAAAAGGCAATGTCTTCTTTTTCAAAGCTGAAAAGGGTGCCGCTACCCTCGAGAAGTCATGTAAAAATCTCTAGTTGTACCCAAAAAAATCATATTTCCATCTCCCTTCAGGGTTAATCCTGGAATCATCCTTTGAAAATATGTCCCCACACTCGGTCACTCCAATTGGGAACTGAAAACTCAAAACTCCCACCGCTATGAGGGTAAGGTTGGACAACTCAAGAGTGATCGGTTGCACCCTCATATGCATGAGTTGAAGCTTTGTTGTGTGAGTTTAATTCTCACCAACCAAGGAAAACTCTAATACAAAATTGAAGAGTAACCGCATCCTTTTTGTATAATACATTCAATCTGATTAGGAATTGTGGTTATTCAGTCCATACACAAACAAACATCATAAGGCCTCGACCCTGCCACCAAGAAGTTTCAACCAAAACTTTTGCCTCAAGGGTCAGATCACACCATTAGTGTAAGGGTGATTATTGAGTCTCCTCCAAGTGGTATCTTTAGATTTGAGGGTCAGGTCAGTCATTTAACAAGAAACTCTTTGTCTTGGACATGTTTCTTGAAAGGAAGGAATGATTGGTGCATTTTTCTATTGATACATAATCCAGTAGTAGATACACACAATACCTCGAATCATTCCTAGAGCCCTTAGGTTATACTCATTGACCACATGCAGCTACACCCTTCCCCTGTCCTCTAGCTATTTGAGCCAGATGGGGTCCACCAGGGGGGTTGAAACATGTCGAAATGTACACCACCCCATTCTGCTCTCCATGATTTTATACCACATCTAATGCCCTGCAGATTCATCTATCCACAACACTTCCATTTCTCAAAACATTTTACACGACCAAGTCTCTAAGACTGGCACATGTTTCCTGCATTCCCACTGCTAATATTCACTAGCTGTATCCACTCATCCAAAGAACATTCAACCACAAAGTTTCTCTCTATCACCATAACATAAGTTGGAATGCATAGAGCAATAGTGCTGACATGGATATCCGTAAACACACCACACTCAAGAAATCTGAGCCGTGAACACCGATTGTATTGTATTCATGATTACCAAAAATGGGTGATATGCCTCGATGAATACTCAGCTCTAAACATGTCATCATGCTGAAGCTGTAGAAGCTCTAGGGAACTCTTAGCCACCTTTGCAAGCTAGTCCTAAGCCGCATGTGATTCATGATCACCTCAGAACATGAGTGGTATCTGATTCTGAAAAACATATAAGACACTAAGCCTACATTTTTCATCCATCGGTACTATCGGTCATATATACTAACCAACGGGCACTGATATATATGGAATACTATCTGAAGGAACCATCTCGGGCAACGGTCCACGTAATGAAGACTCATCATTATGCAGACTGTCCCCATGGTCACTCAATGGAAAAGACTAATACCAATGATCACCATCTTCCCTATTGGTGTCTCAGCTAGGAAGAAAACTCTAGCCACAACCTCCAGCCAATTCTCACCTACAAGGGAATTTGCCTCACCTAGAATCTTGTATGGCCTCTGTTGCTGGAACTCATGAAATGTGTTGAGTCAGCTTGCACCGTCTGCCAGTGCGGTTGGCTGTAAATGTTTCCCAACATGTTGTGGTGCTGCTGGTACACCACCCAAAGGATCCAACAATGTAAGTGGGTCGTGCACCAGAGTCTCATCTCTCGGTGGGCCATCATCGTGTACTCTCTCAGGAATCCTAGCTTGTTGTCAACATGGAGGCATCCTTATAAGGAACATGTGTTCCGAGGCCATTAAGATATATCTGGTGAGATGACACCAATGAAATCAAAATAAAAACTTTTTAAAAACACAGACAAAATAATTGTTTTCATGCACTGTGTCGGAAATCATAAGTTAGGGTCTTGGTGTATAGATTCATCATCCAACACCACAAAACTGGATTCCCATAACTGAAAAACACACTCATCACACTAAACACTATTTCCACATGCAAATTATCAGAGTCCCAGTTCATTGGTAGAACTGATCTCCATTGATACCACTATGTCATGACCCATCCCCCGAGGCCTGTTCCGGGACTACCCCATGCCCACCTTCCATAGTCCATGGGATGGGGGCTAGAACCATGAGGAATATTCCCTAAAAGGGGAAGGCATTGCACTTAAACTGGTACAAATTCATGGTCTGAGACCACAATAAGAAAAAATTGTTCAATAAAATGTGGTTGTAAAAGTGTACTAGAAGTAAATGGTCTGTAATAAAATCCCAACATGAAATGTAAAAGTACAAATGAAAGGTACAAAACATCTAAAGGGTGAAGATCATCTCCTGGATCATCCAATGCAGATCCTACTTGAAGGGTATGTACATATCTTCTCCCCAGTACTCCATGCCCGCACATCTCCTCCGTGTCACATCACACCGAATAGTCCTCCTTTGAGCATTGTCCAGTACTAGATCCCTTAGCCTCGACCAACAATGTATGTCATCTACACTACACACAACAAGGTTCGGGCGAAGCCCGTGCATGGGTGAGTATGAAAATACTTAGTAGGGACCCCGATACCTTCATAGGTCTCCTCGAGTTCCACAAAGGAAATACCACAAAGCAAGACATCTATCTCAAGGCATGATGTAATAAACATCAACTCCACTTAGGAAAATTCCCATACATATAACTATGTATTCAAGACAAACCCATCTCATACATTTGGGAACAATACAACAAAGGTAACACCACGAAGGTAGAAATACCACACATGTAACACCACTAAGATAGAAGAACCACATAGGTAACACAACGTGATTGAAGTACCACCTAGGTAACACCAATAAGAAAACACCACAATTTTAGAAGTACCACACAAGAAAAAAATCTAACGATGCTTGATTCTAAGGCCAGAAATGCCCAGAATGATCTCTAAAAGTTTTTTTAAGCTTTAATTAATGCGCGTAAGTTGTTTTCAAAAAAAAATAGAATAACTATTAAACAGTTTTCTGGATCATAAATACGAGGGAACCATTGTGCTTAGGATGGCAGGTTTACCATAGGTGCAAAAAAAGTTTAGTCAGCACAAGACAACGGTGAGAAAACCCAAAAAGGGAATAACTGTAAATAAAATAATTAAATAACGTTATTTTAAAAAAAATTCTTATAACTCACGAACGGTAACTCAGATTTAAAATCTAAGACCACCACTGAACTCGTGAGGGTATTATTACTTTAGGAAGATACCTCCATTGGCCAGTGCATGGAACTGGTGAATGAAGGCTTTTCTCCGTAAAAAAAATAATTAAGTGAAAATTATTTTATTGTAAAATCCATAACATCTAAATAGTAAATCAGATTGAAAATATGAGATTACCGTTGAATTTTTATCGGCATGTTTCACTTATTCAGAGCCTATCGTTGAAAAACATTGGTCAAGGGTGACTGTTAATAAATTTATAAACTTTTTTTCAGGTACATTTAGTAAACACATTAGTGGAGTTTTGTAACTTTTGTACCAGTGCTCGGAATTATAATCTGAGGACATCATTGAACTCACAACGTTGATATTATCTTATGGAGAACTTCACCTTGACCATTGTAGGTCGATGGTGGAAGTTAGTTTTCTAGACATTTTTGGGAGATTTAAAAGAATAGAAAATAAAATAAGACAACAAAATTTTATTTTTTCATTGTGAAACCTCCTTTTTTATTTTAGTTGTGGGGACCAACTGAACTCTCTTTTTTAATTTGGGAGACACTTGGAAACCTCCCTACTGAATTCATGGTGGTTCAGACGACCGAAAACCCACTTTTAATGGGAGGAAACTATTGGTTTTCATTAAATTAATGTGCATACTCTATTTGTTTAATTAATAAACTTTGTCTTACTAATTTTGAACCACATCATTCGGGGGAGAAATTTTTTGAAAAGGAATGAAGAGATTTGGAAAACCATTGGAGAATTATACTCTGACGAACAATGACTTCTGAATGAAGAACGGGGAACTGACTTCAGAAGTGTCTTACGGGAGCGACGAACGCAAAAGTCCCCTTCATCGACATCATATTCTTCCTCATGCCATCTCCAAGGAATGAGGTAGGGGTTTCAATTTGAAATATGAGTGAATTTATTTGCTAATTATTCATATTATGGATTCACAATGAAGATGGAAAAACAAACATGGCTATCATTCCACACTTATTCTTTTCCCATTTTAATTTGTTCTTCACACGTTCTTCGTGCATTCTTCCATGCCAAATAATTAACAGCGCTTAAAACACAATTTTTTGTTAACAATGTCGTATGGACTAGGAGCCCTCATCCCAATACTCTTGAATATGAGGTCATAATATTTTTCTCTATTAGAACGGATATGCGGTGAACCGCGGAATAGGAAGGCCGCCAACAACAGGTCAGCTGCGTAGATGTAGTGTGGAACTCGTCTATGATGCTGGATGAGCAGGAGGCCATGACCCGTCACCTGCGGTGGAACAGGGTGGTGGATAACACCCATGTGGCTGCGTGGAAAGGCGGCAGTGCACGTCCATGCCGCTGTTACATGAGACCGCGACTGCTTCGCCACGGCGTATGCCGAAGGGTGGACGACACCCAACTGGCTGCATGGAGATGTGGCGGTGCACGTCTGTGCCACCGTTTCATGAGACCACATCTGCTTGGCCACGGCGGAGGCCAAAGGGTTGCCGGAACCCGACCATCCGTGGATGACTGCGGCACAGTCGTGCCCCTGGTTGGAGGATTACCAACCGGCGAACCGGCTGGCCATGGCACACCATGTAGGACCTTCTCTACCGGGTCCCAAATCCAAATATTGAACGAACATTTCGTATTTCGAGTGACTATGTAGGAACCTCCCTCCCGGGTGTTGGCTAGGGAAGACCTAGCCACGGCGGTCCACCCAATAGCGGGTCACACCACCAGCCCCACCACGGGACGCGCCAGTGGGTCGTGCCACCGAGTCGCCCCTTCGTGGGTCGGGCCCACTGAGGACCATGACATCCAGTCCAGAACCATGTCAGGCATGGTTGACCTGAACTGGGTTGGGTCGGCCCATTCCGGGTTAGGACGGGTTGGTCCTACCGGGTCGAATCGGACTCGGACCCATCGATACCCAATTTCGCCTTTATGGCCATATCTTTAGAACCGGGTGTCCATTTGATGAACCGTCTGCAGCGCCAGAGTCCTTGCATCGATATTGTCCTTTTCGTATAACCCGAATGATTTTTGGATACTGTTAGATTATGTCTGGGTAGGATCAAAACTAAATCCAACTAGGCTCTTATGACGGAATCGCTAATAACTTACAGATCGGGCGTCCGATTGACGCTGCGTCAGTTGTGTTGGGTCCCTTTTTATGTGACGAACCATTGGAATACATCTTCATGGGACTTAATAGAAGTTGAAGTATTGTCGGATTGCTTGAATATAAGATCATCCTAGAATCAAGTGTGCTTAGTAAGAGAACCATGTGGCTGGCTGTAACGTGAAGAATGAACAACGATCATGTGTGCGACAACATCTATCAGATCCTATGTGGGTCCGCGCTCAGCGATCCTATATGGTTCTGTCCATACCGATCATGTGTGGGTTAGATCCTGTGTGGGTCAGTGCTCAACGATACTGTGTGGGTCAGTGCAAACTGATCCAATGTGGGTTATATCATGAGTGAGTCATCGAGAGTTAGTTACCCATTTTAACAACCCGGACCTGACCATCCACCCAAACAGTGCCGAACGGGTCGGGTGTCACTACCTTAGGTGCACCTCCCCTGAACGCCAAAGGATGCCGACTAGCAGCGAGGGTCTGTTAGGTATAGTTGGGAGGATATCCCCTATTAGAGGTTCATAATAAGGGTAATGTTCCAAGTATAATAGTAAAGATGCAGCAGAATGAATGAATCAACAGACTCGAACTAGACCCGCAGAGCGGAAGCACAATCAATATAGATAAATAGCGGAAGAAATAAGTATAACAATAGTAGGGTAAATAAACACAACAGCATGCTGATAACTTGTAACTACTATTGAACAGTAAAACTTGCATCCAAATCAGGTCATACACCACTGAATATAAAAAGGGCACCAATGGATAACCAACAATACCTACAACAAGTAAGAATGTCGATTCAGAATAGTAAAGAAAACAATGTAAACCCCAGCTAGGCATGACCTCATGTTTCATGACATCTCCATACAAAAATTAACGCATCCCATCTCCTGAAGCTATCCTCCTTCCTGCACATAGATCCATAAAGTCTACACGAATCCCAAAGGGCCTGTGCAGGGTGTGAGACAAATCTCAGAAGGATACCACCCAACGGTGTGTGCCAAATATGTTTGTTTAAGAAGTCACACATTTAAAAGAAAAGTAGTAAACAGTACAATTCCCAAGTAAACATAAACTCTTCTGGTGCCCAACAGCCACTATGAAGTGTCACCTGCTTCAGCCAACACTGGAACCTCTTTCGTGTAACCCAGCACCATGTGCCACCTGACACCTCATGTCTCAAGTACCAATGTCTCGAAGGCATGCCAATGAAGAAACAACCTGACACCATGTGTCCCCTGACACCTCATTTCTAAAGTACCGACTTCCTGAAGGCACGCCCAAAAATAGTAACCCGGCACCATGTACCTCCTAACACCGTGTGTCTCAAGTACTGACATCCCAAAGGCATGCCCATCCCCTGGTGGCTCCTCACCTACCACATGGTGTTTTATGTCCAGAACCCCCCAACCAGAATATCTAACCTCAACTACGGTGGCCTCTACCCACATGAGTGGTCAAAACCACCTCATCATGGAGTATCTCTGTGTGCACGATACTCAAAGTTCTAGGAGAGTGGTAATCACCAAAAATAACCTAAGACACCAACACATATGACACCTCATGTCCCTGAGACCATGCTACTCAAGTCTGATAGCATAACCATCTTAGTAACCTGGTCCATGCCCAACCTGACAGCCGTACTGCATCCAGCTGACGTCCATGACGCCCAATCCCATGATCAAAACCACCCAATGTAACTCGGGCCACGCCCAACCTGTGATCCACATCACTCAAGAACATCCGGCCATGCCCAACACCACCCAAAGGGTCCAGTAGATTCAATTCAGAAATTTCATATAAAAAATGATTAAATAGAAAACATAAACCTGAAAAACAAAATAAACAGTTGAATTGCACTATACCAGGTGTTGTCCCATACCAGCAATGAGGTCTTAAATTCCTCTAACAATTTATCACAAGCTTTAATAATTTAGACAAAATGTTTAACACATTAATATTTCAATTAAAACCATTTCGGCATTCCCCTGCCAAAAATTCCTCAATGAGCCACGACCCCTCACACGGCCTGCTCTTACAAACTGGTAACTGAGCAAACCCAAAGGTATCCTAGAGGCCCCATAAGCAATTCAGTATAAAAAACAAATAAAACGGGTCCCACTCAAAATACCCGAGAACGTACCAAAGATCGTGATACCCAAACAACCACGAAAACACAAAATGAGGTATGCACCACCTACTTGAGACGCGTACGATGCTAATCCTCCAGTAATAGACGTCAATTCGGTCTAAAACGTGGTAAATCTACAAATGATTCAAAACCGCTCAAATTCTTATAACTCATTCTAGAACGAAATTACAAAAAACGGCCAAAGAGGATTCGAGGACTTACAGAGGGGGCTCCAACACAATAATCAGAATTTGAAACGGGTCTCGGACGAATGATCGAGAGAAGGAAATAAGTTCGGCCGGCTCTCCCCGCTCAACCTGACAAAGGAATTGAGTTCTGCCTAAAAAAATGAGGCTACTGTCGGTTTTAGTGCGAAAAAAGAAAGTACACGGCATGTACTTGATGACTACTTTTCCTGTATAATTCATTTAATTGTTCATTTGGCAGATGGGATTTGGCCGAACTGCTGATACGAGTACACGGTGTGTACCAGTGGGTACACAGCGTGTACTTAGTTTCTCTTCTCTTCCTCGCCGACTTACCCACATGCCATGTATATCCCACATACATGGCTACATTACATGGCGTGTCCGAGGGAACATAGTGTGTACCTGGTTCTACCTGGCCAACAGGCCTACACGCCATGTATAGCCACCACCCAGTCGGGGTTACACGGAGTGTTTAAAACAACACACCGTGTAGTAAGAAAATTTCACACGGTCATCACACTGCATGTACATGGCTAGCACACGACCGTCACTCTCTTAACATGTACATGGAGGGTACTTATATGTACAGGGCCTGTAGTCTGGAAATTTCAAGAAACTTCCTGTTTTCTCATGTTTCCTCAGAAACCAGTCAAAAATTCAAACAGGGTCGGGATTTTGACCTATTCGAAAAACCTAGGATCTTAAAATCTCCCCACCTTAACATAGATCATCTTCGAGCTATCAAACAAATCCAGAAGATGGCACCGTACATACCACCCCGATCAAAGTTACCAGGAATCCCTAGTCTCAAAGGTCCTGGAAAAATTCCTCAAGGGGGATACCCACCTTGAGAATCACTTAACCTAGTCTCAACCCGACTAAACTCAAGAAAACAAAGTATACTAACCTATTTTATGGACGCATAGTCCTCTCATGATGGATCGTCACCCATGTGCCCCATTAGTTCTCCTATGACGATTCCGACACCAAATGTATCCCACACCACATCGGTGTCCGCCTCCACGAGGTCATGCATCCCATGGTTTCTCAAAATCGAACCTGGGGCCTAGCACCTGAAGTAGCATGCATCCTCGATGCCCCCATTCCCATGACACCTCAAGTAACATGCATCATCGATGCCCCGATGCCCACGACTTCTCATGTAACCTGCATAATCGATGCCCCGATGCCCACGACACCTCAAGTAACCCGAATCCTCGATGCTCTTGATGTGACACATCTCATATATATATATATATATATATATATATATATATATATATCTTACACACCTAATATGGTTCCAATCCCACTAACTGGCATCTAGTGTGTTCACAAAGATCATGTGCACGACATTCACTCAAAACAGACATGCCTCTACAGCTCATGCCAAAAAGGAATCATGGAGATCACGGCCACACGGCAGTGTACCTCTAACTGTTGTTAGCTCACCAGCCTACTTAGCCTCTGGAAGCTCCACAACATGCACCTGTCCTGAAATATGGCTGCTTGATGCCTGACCTCCCTGTGGTGATGCTCCAGTCACCAGCCACCGACCCTTCAGCTGGGTCCCACCGTCTCTGTCATGACCTCTGTGCACAGCTGAACCTCAACTACCCTCTCCGGGTACCGAACCTGAACCAACTCCAGACGTTACAGTCTATCCGGGTCCCTGCCTGCAGGATATCAAAGAAGGCTGCCTGCAAAACCTCTCCAGATACCAATCCTATCCACATGCCCGACACTCCTTCGGAGGCCTATCGCACTGCACCCAAACATGTCCTGGCTTTCCACACTGGAAGAAAATCACTGAAGAACTACCACAAATTGGTCTATCTGAATCACTGGCCTAACTCCCCTGTAGGAACTCATTCCATAATCACTTCCTACTGTCTGAACCATCACCTGAAGCTATCACCCTGCCCAAGAGAGACTTTTCTCTCTCATTTCCTTCAGCTATGAGTGCCTGATTCACTGCCTTGGAGAAAGAACCCAGTATGAAGATGGTCTCCTGGACCCGAATGGTGTGTCATAATCCATCCTCGAAGCACCTTATCCTAGCTGTGTCATCCCTTACCATACCAGGTGCAAAGTGAGATAACTCTGTGAAAGTAGCTGTGTAGTCCACGACGGACATATCTCCCTACTGAAGACTCAATAACTCCCAAGCTCTCTCTTCCCTCAGTGTCTCTGGGGAAAAGTGCTCAAACAAGCTGTCTTCAAAGTCCTTTCAATGCCAACCCCTCTTGTCTGCGAGCATGAACCTGCACATCCCACCATTGCTTTGCTGGTCCTCTCAGCATGTATGTCGCCAGCTTGACCCTCCACCATGGAGGCATCTCAAGTTTCTCAATGATAATCTACATAATCTCTATCCAGTTCTCAGCTGCCTGCAAATCACTCTATCCCTTAAAAAGCAGCGGGTGCTGTGACTAGAACTCCAGCATCAGATATTCCATAGAAGGCTATGTACACTATGTGATTCTGTCAAACCCCTACAAGACATGTCTTAGGCTAGCTCGGAGCTGCTCATCAAGACATGGTCCGAACGTTGCCAAACCCGGATGTTGTCATGCCTGCACTACATCCGGTCCCAGAGCTTGTCCCTGAGCATATACCTACGGCTAGTGCTCTGCCTGTACCGAATCTTGAACCTGATCATGCGGCATTGTATCACATCCGGTCTGACGCTCCATCGAGTCATGAAGGAGTACCCCGCTGAATACCATAAATGGTCAGAAAACCCATATATATATAACAATATATTCTACGCAAATAAGGAAAGAAGTAAAAGGCAGTGCATAACAACTACCCTTACTCCCCCTTACCGCAACCCATGCACCACGACATCCCGATCTCATGGCCTCTTTACCCACCCTCAACAGAGCCATGAATCACAATTACCTCAGTCCATGCCTGTCCTAACAACTCAAATTGCCACAAACCGATGACCGAGTCACCTAATCCTGAGATTTGCACTTCCTCATCAATAGAACTTGCCTAATCTCATAAGAGTCAGACCCATATATCTCGCCACATGCAATTTTACAAAATATAATGAATGGAATACACACTTGCAAAACTATCAATTCTATCAGGAATTTCACCAATTCAAATTTCAAAGAATATAAAGCATAGTAATTGATTTTTATTCACATGTTATTATCACAACACAAAGCATACATGAAATTATGAAATTAAAATACCTAAAATGTGCCTATGAAAATCCATGAAAACATGCCTCGACATACCAGGCCAAGGTCCAATTCTCCCAGACCTCACTGGGTCAAGGGTCACATATCACAATCACGAACATCGCACATCAAGTGATCCACCAAGGTGGAAATCATATAGACTATAATCTAAGAAAAATAAAAACAGAAATTCCCACCCACGACAACTTGGTCCATCCCACTTATATGGGGCTATAGGTACCAAAGAATAAGCTAGGAACCCAGTTACAGTAACAACAAACTCTCTCTAGTGTACCATATCCCAAATAGTAAAACCAGCAGAATAAAAAGAGAAGTCTCAATCTCATTAGTACCCAGAAAAAACTGCTACTATATCCTTGCCAAGAACTCCTCTAATACCACGTTGTAACGACCTGGACCAGGCCAGCCACCCGAACTATGCCGAATGGTTCGGGTGTCACTACCTTAGGCACACCCCCCATGAATGCCAAAGGCTGCCAACTAGCAGAAAGAGTATGTTAGGTATAGTGTGGAGGATATTCCCTCTCGGAGGTTCATAATAACGGTACTGGTCCATGTATAATAGTAAAGATGCAGCGGAATGATAGACTCACCAGACTCAATCCAGACCCACAGAGCGGAAGCACAGTCAATATAGATAAACAGCAGAAGAAATAAATATTACAATAGAAGCATAAATATACACAACAACATGCTGATAACATGTAACAACTAATGAATAGTAAAATAAGCATCTAAAGCAGGTCATAAACAACTGAATATATAAATAGAGCCAATGGCTAACCAATAGTAGCAACAACATGTAATCATGCCAATATAGAAAAGTAAATAAAACAATGTAAACCCTAGATAGGCATGACCGCAAGGTTCATGCCATCTCCATGCAAAAACCAACATAGCTCAGCTATTGAAGCTAGCCTGTTTCATACACGTAGATCCATAAAGTCTGCACGCGTCCCACAAGGGCCCATGCAAGGTGTGAGACAAATTTCAGTAGGATACCACCCAACAGTGTGTACCAAATATATGTGTTTAAGCAGTCAAGCTTTAACAAGGAATGGATTAAATAGTACAATGAAAAAATAAACATAAACTCCACTGGTTCTCAACAGCCACCATAGTGTGTCACCTACTTCGGCCTACGCCAGAATCTCTGTCGTCTAACCCAGCACCATGTGCCACCGGACACCTCATGTCTCAAGTATTGACGTTATGATGGCACGCCAAAAAAGTAAGATGTAACGACCTGAAATTTTGAATAAATCTTGTTTCCTAATTTTGTGTGTCATATTATTTTATACTCAACAAAACTGTTTCATTTGATAACATTAGTATAATTAAAATGAGATCGTTGGGTTTCGACTATTATATGATCATTGGTCAATATGACTGTTTTAAACTAAATGTTTCCATTATTGTCTCTAAATACAAGTGATCGTGGTTAATTAATATAGAAATAAGATTCGACGGCCTCATCTAGTAGTCTCGGGCCAATCGAAGACCAGCTAACAGAACGTGGGAAGGAGGTAGCACCACTAGGATTTTCTCTGAACCAAACCCAAGCCAAACTTCATTGTGTGAAGCTAGAACAGAATCCCTTTCACGAGAAGTTCAAACTGATAGAAATTACTACTTGTGCAATGTTGGAAGAGTCACCCTTAGATTCTCTCACCTTAGCACACCTTACACTTAGGCCCTATGCTGGGGTTATAAGGAGATATGTTAGGAGACTGTAACTGCTTTCCTTAATCCTTTGAGATAAATAAAATTGTGTTTTGTTCTTATGGATAAGTTTGTAAATTTTCAAATGTCTGGATAAACAAAGGATGTATATTTTTTATAATTTGAAAAAATGGATATTTTGAAATATTTTTTAAACCTTAAATTATTATTGATTTGTAATGATTTTCAAAAAAATTTCTTCTGTAAATGTGTTCAATAAGAAATTTGGAGTCTAATAAGATCAACTTAATTATTAGTGAATAGTAATTTATGAATAGTGATTTTACGCTTAGGATTAGTAATGTGACCAAATGGATTATTAATAGTATGTAATGAAAGTATTAATATATAATAGGCAACCATATTAAGTAATTTGATTCAATAAAATAGGTAAATAACTATTACAGAAATTATTAATCAAGTATTAGTTTTTTAGGATGAATAGTGTTTTTTAATTAAAAAATAAATTAAAAATATTTATAAAATTGTTTCTATAAAATGGAATTCATTTTTTAAATCAGAGCATTGATATTTTCTTAAGATGAAATTTTGGGATTTTTCTGAAAAAGTTGAATAGTTGGTGAATAATGAATTTTCAGTTTAGAGTTTCGGGTGTTTAATGACGTCATTAAGGATATAATAATTATTTAATAATTCTAGTAGGCTTATTAATAGTAAGATAAGGTATGAGGTGTCTAATGTGGCCAATACCGTGGGCATATACCTTAGGGAAAGCCCTTGGTTTTTCCCACACGACCAAGGAGGTGTCCCTTGGCCATTAATGCATTGTCCCCTCACTTCCCCTATATATACCAATCCATTGTATCATTATTTCCATTCCAAAATCCTCTTCAATGATGTTCCGGTCTCCTTACCTCCCAAGGAGTCCTCAAATGGTGTCCTCAAGCCTCCCTAGGACCCAAACATTAATATTTCGAAGTTACTCTTCAAGGTAAGGGATCCTACCTCTCTCTTTCATTCCAAGTACTCTCTTTTACGTAATTTCTTTTTTTTTCTCCATGTTCTTATGTTGGGGATGTTCTTTTATATTAATCCTATTGTCCTTTTCATGTTCATATGATTATAGAACCCCTATTTCTCTCATCAATTCATTTTAAGAATGTTTAGGTGGCCTCGTTAGGCTGGTGAATTTTTAAGGGATTATTTGTCCTTTCTCATTTTCAATTTATATTTTCATGTCAATTCATTAAATTTACTTTTTATTATGTTGGAGTACGATCTATATATCTATCATACTGATATTTGATGTTTATATGATGGGAGACCCTATTTGATCTCGTCAATTCATTTTTTTTGTTTTAAATGATGCCGTTAGGCTGCCGAATTTTCATAAGAGGAATATTATTTTTTCATTCCTTCCATGATTTTCATTTCATATGGTATGTCTTTAAAATTTCCTTACCATGATCCTATATCCTTTATATTATGTCCCTCTACTATTTTATGGATAATTTATTAGTGGGTGACCCATTTCCTTTCTCTTTTCAATATTTTCTAAAGCCTTATAACATAATCGTTATGCTGCAGAATTTTCGTCTCAAAATGTCTCTATATTTTCCTCAAATTATTTTATTTTATTAATTGAATACTCAAAACTCATTATTCTACATGTTTATTCACATATATATCAAAATCTTCTGCTTTTAATTTCTATTATTTACATACATGAGACCTTCTTTCCTTTTCTGTGGGTTTAAAGTCTCATAAAGTTCACGTCTTTAAAGAAGTTTTTAAAATGTTATGACTATGAAATACAACCCTTTTATTTTATGATATATGGGTGAAATGATTGATTATGATATATTTGGCTCACATGTTAACAAAGAAAAATTAACGGTGTGCCCTGATAGCGCTCAACTGCTTTAGGTAATTTCTTAATCTCTAGAGATGACCATTTTTAACGATACCTTGGTGAATAACCTTGGTAATTTGTAATGTCACCTTGGGGATGGACCTTGGGGAAATGGAAATTATTTTATATTTTAAAATTTGTATCCAAATCCTAATGTTTTGAAACACATTATTTTTATTATGATATGCCTCATGATCTCTTTCTCATGACTTAAAGTTATTTTTTATGACTTTTTGATGTGTCTCAAGTTCACATGTAAAATGTTTCCCTTGTTTCCCTTATCGGGCCTTCTGCTCACCCAATCCTTTTATGTATGCTCCCAGGTTATGAGATGTTGTAATGAACTTAGGATGAACAATGAAGATGCCTTTGAAGTGTTTAAGAATAATGTTTTATGTTGTCACGTATTATGTTCCTGGTTTCCAAGTCACTAAACCTTAATGATCCACAGTTTTGTATAATGTAATGAAAGTTATTGTGATAAAAATACGGGATGATACAGTTGGTATTAGAGGATGGTTTTGTTATTTGTGGAAATTGGGATATGAAAACTTTAGGAATAACCCTACAGAAAAGTTTAAATAGAGGAAATCTTCCTAGTATTTTGGTGAGTATTGAGTAAGTGGGTTCAAAAAAATAAATCCCTATCTGGATACGAACAAGTAGAGGTGGCTCTGGAACAGACGTTCCTAGGAGTGAAAACATTGACAAGGTGTTTCAGGCTTGACCCGGGGTAACCTGGTGCACGACAACAGGCCTAGTTTCACTCTTGGTTTAACACTCTCGGGGGATATGCTTTGGTAAATTCATAAGAATTGTATGAACAATTATTAAAGGGACAATGATAAAATAATATAATGATTCACAGAGGAGTATATGATCATAGATAACCTAGATTGGAACCTAAGGGATCACAAGATAGGGTATACTTTTCTTCTACAAGCTTATCCTTCTATTCTTTAAGTTTCCTTTTCATGATTATTGGCTAATTATTTAAGCCCCCTTATTATACTTTCTTTTCTTAGTTAATGTCGGGAAATGGAATAACATTACCAACAACCAATGTGATAGAAATGCGACAATTGACCTATTAATACGAACGAGATGACGACAGATCAAGTTGAACATATTGTGATTATCCCAAACCAGCTATCAAAAATCAAAATTAATAATTGGTAACTAGTAGAATGCCAAAATTCACCAAGGAAGAAGAAGACTAAGTCTCAAGGATGTTCATCTGATAAAGTTGATAAGAGAAAGAAGACCCAATTTCCTTTGTAAAAAAAGTGTGGAAGGGGTCCCCAAGGAGAATGTCACAAAGGAACCAGGATATGTTTTATGTGTGGGGTGATTGGGCATAAAGTAGCCAATTTATTTAATAATGGATATTGTGATGAATAGAGATAAGGTTTGATATAATGTACCTTATACATTTCAATGTCATAAATATGGAGAAGTTTGACATTATCCAAGGAAATTCTCTCTTGGAAGGTATGAGAAGCATGATAAGAGGAAACAATATTCAAGGAAAAGGGAACAATGCAAGTCCTATGCTGAGATGGATCATGATGATTGAAGTACATGTGACTTCTTCGCAATAATTGTATATGTCATGTTGTATTTTAGTTTATTCCCTATGAGCATATCATTATTGTTTTCTAAGAACATCGAGTCACTGCCTATGATGGATTTATATCATTATGGAAAACATCTATTATTATGTACCACATGTTGATGTTTTGAATCTTTTCTTCTTGAATAAATAATAACAATTAGGTGACTAAAAGATGATTATTATTTTGGAAAATGTTCACTATTTTGGGAACCCTATATGATCGAGGTAAATAGATTATTATGGTATTTTCTTTGAGGAGTAATGATTAACTTATATTTTTAAAAATCAATGAATTTAGGTGAACTTATATTAATTTAGGTTACATATCGAAATAATCAACCTATCTTGGGGATAATATGATTAGGTTAGTAACTTTTATTAAAAATATGTTAGGAGTGGTTGATGTTGTTTCGAGATGAACAATAAAGTTTATCTTGGAAGACTATGTTATCAATTCCTTCTTGTATTTGGGTTTCAATCATAGTTTGGTTTATTTTGAGGAATTTTAAGGAAAGTTATTTACGGAATGGTCTATGATGAAATTTGGGAAGTACCATGGAACTTTGATGATTTAAAATAGTTTCCCTTCCTATTGGGTTCTTTTCTTTTGAAGAGTTGTTTTATCTTACCCTTTATATTTTTGGGATAATGTTTAAAGATAGAAGAAATAGATAGCTAATCTTTTGTGGATTATGGGATTCTCCATAAGATGATTCTTTTTCTTTTTTTGAGATCTAGTGTTTTTGAATGCTCATCGTTTGGAGAAAAGATTAGTTTTGGTAGAAACTTATTAAAGGATGAAACTCTGCTTGAAGGTAGGTATATTTCATTATGTTTTTATTATATGTAGAAAATTAATTCCTCAAAATTATGAACGGAACGTAAAAAAATGATGTTGGTTTATGTTTCCTACTGGGTAATCAATGACCATTTACACACATCATAAGTTTGTGATTTTCTTGTGGTTAAATTTCTTCTAATCATGTTTTTTATCACTCTCCATCAGAACAAGACACTTTGTTTTCTCTTCCATATCCACGAATCCCTACATGGAATCCTAGTATGGGTTAACTCGGGTGTCCTTTGTACTTCCATTTCTTTCTTTTAAAGTAATAGTTTTACTGAATCCTTTTCTGATGTGGGACATTCAATGAAATTTCCAAGCCCATTTATAAAAATTGGGAGGATGCAATTTTTTAAGGGGGGAATAATTTAATGACCCTAAATTTTGAATAAATCTTATTTCCTAATTTTTTTGTTATTTTATTTTATACTCAAAAAAACTATTTCATTTGATTACATGAGTATAATTAAAATGAGACCGTTGGGTTTCGACTATTATATGACCATTGGTCAATATGACTGTTGGAAACTAAATGTTGTGATTATTGTCTCTAAATACAAGTGTTCTTTGTTAATTAATATAGAAACAATATTTGATGGCCTCATCCAGTAGTCTCAGGCCAATCGAAGCCCATTTAACAGAACGTGGGAAAGAGGTAGCCCCACTAGGCTTTTCTCTGCACCATACCCAAGCCCAAATTCATCGTGTCAATCTAAAAAGGAATCAAATTTTCTAGAAGTTCATACTGATAGAAATTACTTTTCATGCAATGTTGGTCGAGCCACCGTCAGATTCTCTCACCTTAGCACACCTTACACTTAGGTCCTATACATGGGTTTTAAGGGGCTATGAATGGAGACCGTAACTGCTTTGGGTAATCCGTTGAGATAAATAAAATTGTTTTTTCTTCATATGGAGATGTTTGTAAATTTTCCAATGTCCGGATAAATGAAGGATGTATGTTTTTGATGAATTTGAAAAAAAGGGTATTTTAAAATATTTTTAACCTTAAATAAATAATGATGTGTAATTATTTTCAAAAAATTGTCTTCTGCAAATGTGTTCAGTTAGAAATTTGGTGTCTAATAAGATCAACTTGATTTTTGGTGAATAGTAATGTATGAATAGTGATTTTACGGTTAGGTTTAGTAATGTGACCAAATGGATTAGTAATCTCATTTAAAGAAAGTGTTAATATAATATTGGCACCTTGATTATGTAATTTTATTCAATAAAATAGGTAAATAACTGTTTTAGAAATTATTAGTCAAGTATTAGTTTTTTTGGGTGAAAAGTTTTTTTAATTAAAAATTAAATTAAAATTATTTAGAAAACTATTTTCATAAAATGGAGTACATTTTTTAAATCAGAGCATCGATATTTGGTTAAGATGAAATTTTGGGATTTTTTTGAAAAAGTTGAATTTTCAGTGAATAGTGAATTTTCAGTTTAGAGTTTTGGTTGCTTAATGACATCATTAAAGATGTAATGATTATGTAATAATTCTGTCGACTTATGAATAGTATGATAAGGTATGAGGTGTCTTAAGTGGCCACTACCATTGGAAAATATCATGGGCAAGCCCATGGTTTTGACAATACCACCAATGAGGTGTCCCTAGGCCATTAATGTCATGTACCCTCACTTTCCATTTAAATACCAAGACATTCCCTCTTTCTTTCCATTCAAAAATCCTCCTAAACGAATTTCAGGTCGCCTTACCTCCCAAGGATTCCTCCCAAGGTTCCCTCAATCCTCCCAAGGTCCCAAACTTCATGATTTCGAAGTTATTGTTCAAGGTAAGGGATCATACCTCTCTCTTTCATTCCAAGTACTCTCTTTTATGTCATTTATTTTATGCTCCATGTACTTATGTTGGGGATGTTCTTTTATATTCATCCTACTATCCTTTTAATGTTAATATTATGAGATAACACCACTTTCTCTAATAAATTCATTTTATGAATATTTATGTGGCACCATTAGGCTGCCGAATTTTTAAGGGATTCTTTCACCCTTCTCATTTTCAAGTTCTATTTTCATGTCAAGTCTTTCATGTTCCTTTTTATTATTTTGTGGTATGATCTCTATATCTATCATTCTGATCTTTTATGTTCATATGATTAGATACCCTATTTGATCTCATCAATTAATTTTTTCTTTAATTTTTAAGTGATGTCATTAGGCTCACGAATTTTGATAAGAGGAATCTTATTTTTTCCTTTCTTCAATGTTCTTCATTTCATATGGTATGTCTTTAAAATTTCATCACCATATTCTTATATCCTTTAAATTCTGTCATTCTACTATTTTATGGATCATTTACGAGTGGGTGACCCATGTCCCCTCTCTTTTCAATATTTTCTAAAACCATATAACATAGCCATTATGCTGCAGAATTTTCATTTCAAAATGTCTCTCTCTTTTTCTCAAATTATTTTATTTTATTAAGTGAATAATAAAAACTCATTATTCGACTTGTTTATTCACATATATATCAAAATGTTCTATTTTTAAATTCAGGGATTTACATACATGATACCCGCTTTCCGTTTCCATGGGTTTAAAGTGACATAAAGATTACTTCTTTAAAGCGAGTTTTAAAATGTTATGACTATGAAATGAAACCCTTTTCTTTTATTCTATATGGGTGAAATAATTGATGATGATATATGTGGATCAGATTATAATAAATAAAAATTAAGGGTGTTCCCAGATAGCTCTCCAATTCATTGGTAAAAACTTAATCTATAGAGATGACCATTTTTAACGATATCTTATTGAATAACTTTGGTAATTTTTAATGACACCTTGGGGATGGACATTGGTGAAATGGAAATGATTGTCTATGTTAAAAGCTATAGCCACATCTTCATGTTATGAAACAAGTTATTTTTTTATGATATGCCTAATGATCCATTTCTCATGCCTTAATGTTTTTTTTCATGACTTTTTGATGTATCTCAAGTTCACATGAAAAATGCTTCCCTTGTTTACCTTACTGGTCCTTTTTCTCACCCATTCCTTTTATGTATGCTCTCAAGTTATGAGATGCTATAATGAAATTAGGATGAACAATGAAGAATCCTTTCAAGTGTTTAAGAATAATGTTTTATGATGTCATGTATTTAGTTCTTGGTTTCCAAGACACAAAACCTTAAAGATCCTCAGTTAAGTATAATGTAATGAAAGTTAATGGGATAAAAAGAATGGATGATATATAAGAAACCAGAACCATGTGCCCCCTGACACCTCATGTCTAAAGTACTGACGTTCCAAAGGAACACCCATGAATAGTAACCCAGCACGATGTGTCTCCTGACTCCTTGTGTCTCAAGTACCGATGTCTCGAAGGCACATGTTGGATCGAATATGTAAGTGTATATGAATATTAGATGGAACAATACAAGAGGGGGGTGAAATGTTGGTTGAAAAACTTTTTTGAGTTTTATCACTTAATAGATTAGTTTAAATGATCATAAACTAATACAAATACAAACACCCACAACTGTATTGAATATAAAACGTATGATGTAATGTAATACCAATGAAATGTAAAACAATTGTATTCAAGATGAACACAATAATCAGAGTTATATAAAGATAAATGATTATACCTTAAAGCATATAGAATCAATCAATACAATATGTAATAGAATTATTGTAATTGAAACAATTACAATTGAATATGTAAAGAAGAAAGGAAACAATACAAATTCCTTTCTAATACAGATAACAAAGTAAATGTAAAAGTATTAAAATTATTTTGACCCAAAGAGAAGGGTTATCCTTTAACCTAGGATAAAAGTTATGTCTCACCAACACCTTGTTAAGCCCTCGATATGATGATCGGACGGTCTGTCTTCCTATCTCTGGCAGCCCTCGATACGATGATCGGAACGTCTGTCTGCCTATCCCTGGCAGCCCTGGATACGATGATCAGTATGTCTGTCTGCCAATCCCTGGGAGCTCTCGATACAATGATCGGACCGTCCGTCTACCTATCCCCAGAAGCCCTCTGTTTTGTAGGTAATCGGCACCTCTGTCTTTCAATTACTTGAAAGCCCTCGATACAATGATCGGATGCACAAAGCACACGGCATGAGAGAAGTCACAACATCTCTTTCTAGAATCTTCATTGAAGTGGAGTATCGCAGTTGTTCCAAAATTATCTCAGTTGTCTGTTGTTTTCTCAGCTTTAAATGACCTCCTATTTATAGGCCTCGGGTTCCAACAGTCACATCTCCTCCAACAGTCATATTTCTCCGAAAAACTCGGAGGGACTTGGACACCTGGCATCATAACGGTCACATTGAAACATAAAGCACGACATCGTTTTGATTAGTTTGTAACTAACTCAACGACATTGTATTGGTTAAAACAAGATATATGAATAAGATAATCATGAGTATGATTTAAATGAAGCATGTGTTTTTTAAAAAGTACAAATAAAAGTATGTAATAAAAGATATGAGTAGCAGAGTAAATACAATTTCCATATTCAGTAAGATCAACATTGTATGATTAGTATGATCAGTACGATCAGCATGATCAGTACGATCATCATGTTCAGTACGATCAACATGTTTAGTACGATTTGCAAGGTCAGTACAATCAGCATGTTCAGTACGGTCAGCATGGTCAGTACGATCAGCATGTTCAGTACGATCAGCATGTTCAGTATGATACGATTGACAAGGTTAGCATGGTACAATTAAAAAGAAATTTGTGATTTCCAAAACAAAATATAGAAGTCAAAAGATAACTTTTGACTCAACAACACTACCATCCCCTGAAGGCTCCTCACCTCCCACGTGGATTTCTATGACATGAACCCCCAACCAGATTACCAAGCTATAACTATGGGGGCCTCTACCCACACGAGTGGTCAAAACCACCTCATCACAGAGTATCTCTGTGTGCACACGATTCAAAGTCCCGGGTGAGAGGTAATCACCAAAGAGTACCTAATCCACCAACACATCTGAAACCTCGTGTCCCTACGACCATGCTGCTCAAGTCTGATGGCATCGCCATCCTAGTACCCCGGGCCATGCCCAACCTGACAGTCGTACTGCCTCAAGCCGATGTCCATGACACCGAATCCTGTGATGAATACCACCCAACGTAACCCGGGCCAACCCCAACCTGTGATCTACATCACTCAAGAATATACAGGCCATGCCCAACACCACCCAAAGGGTCCAGGAGTTGCAATTCAGCAATTTCATATATAACATGTTTAAACAGAAAACAGATAATGGCGAAACAAACTAAACCGTTGAATTACACTATACTAGGTGTTGTCCCATACCAGCACTGAGGACTTAAATGCCTCTAAAAATTTATGACATTCATTAATAAATTAAAATAATAGTTCAACACATGAATATTTCAATTGAAACCATTTTGGCAATCCCTGGCCAAAATTCCATGATGAGCCACGACCCCTCACCTATCCCGCTCACGCAAACTAGTAAACGGACATACCCAAAGGCATCCCAGAGGTCCCATAAGTAATTTGGTATAAAAAAACATATAAAACGGGTCCCACTCAAAATACCCGAAAACGCACAGAAGTTCGTGTTACCCAAACAACCACGAAAACACAAAATTAGTAATGCACCACCTACCTAAGACTCGTACGATGCTACTCCTCTGGTAAAAGCCGCCAATTCAGTCTAAAACGTGGTAAATCTACAAAAGATTCAAAACCACTCAAATGGCAATAACTCGTTCTAGAACGAATATTAGACTAAATTTCCAAAGTGGAATTGAGGCCTTTACTAGGGGGTTCCAAAGCAGTAATCAGAATTTGAAACGGGTCTCGAACGGATGATCAGGAGAAGGAATTAGGTTCAGCCATCTCTCCCCACTCAACCCGATAAAGGAATTCAGTTCTGCCTAAAAAACAAGGCTACTTACCATTTTAGCGTAATAAAAGAAAGTACAGAGTGTGTACTTCATGACTACATGCCGTGTATATTTCATTTAACTATTAATTTGGTGGCTGGGATTTCGCCGACCTGATGACATGAGTACACAGCGTGTACTTTGTTTCTCTTCTCTTCCTCGCCGACTTATCCACATTCCATGTATATCCCGCATACACGGCCAGACTACGCAGCGTGTCCAAAGGTACATGGCATGTACCAGGTTCTACCTGGCAAATAGGCCTACACGCCATGTACAGCCACCACACGGTCGGGGTTACAGGGTGTGTTTAAAAGTACACGCTGTGTAGTAAGAAAATTCTACATGGTCATCACACGTCTTGTACCTGGCGAGCACACAGCTGTCACTCGCTTAACATATACACGGTGTGTACTTAAAAGTACACGGCATGTAGTCTGGAAATTTCTAGAAACATACCATTTTCTCCTGTTTCCTCAAAAACTAGTCAAAAATTGAAATAGGTTCGGGATTTGGACCCATTCTAAAATACCGGGTTCTTACACCCATCTATCCCATGTGGGTCAGCGGGGTTAGTTACCTATCGATCCTTTGTGTGTGAGAAGCGGTGCTAATTAAAAGAATAAGATGATCTTGCCTTATGAATAATAATATTTATTTCAGTACATAAGTTATATACGTGGTGTGAGATGAGTCTCTACCTCTGTGGTAACTTACCTTTGTGGTTTTACCCTTGAGGTACTTACATTTGTGGTGTTACCAACATGGTATTCTATACTTCGTGGAAAAGTAGAGCATTAGATAATGGTCTGTACCTTATGTTTCCTCAGAGATTAGATGGATTTGCATGATAACATAGTTATATGTATGGGAATATACCTATGTTTTATTGACTTTTGTTTCCATACATTATGGTTTATCCTTTGTGGATTTTGAGAGACCTTCGAGGGTCTCATGTTTCCTACTGAGTACCGTTATAATCACCCCTGCACAGACTTTTCCTGCACATTATTTTGTTTTCTGTAGACGATGGACAGTGCTGACCAAAGAATAGGGTACTAAGATGGTAGTCTTCTCGGAGGTGGACATTAGACGAGGTATTGCACAGAGATGACCTTTTGAGATATGTACCTACCCATCAGGTTGGATCCTTGGAGGGTGTTCACATGAGCTATTTTCAGTTTTACATGAACATTCTAGTTTTACTTTTTCTTTCTAGTTGGGCTTTTATTCTGGCCCCCTTTACTTACTTTACATAGTATTTTGACTATACATTTTAAATTCTTTTTTCTTGGTTCTATGAGTTTACTGGTTATTAAGTTAATGCCTTCCCGGTTTTAGGGAATACACCTTTCAGTGCTAGTCGCTAGCCCCTTCCCTATAGAAGGCGGGCATGGGGTAGTCACATCAAGGGCCCTAAGGGATGGTTCATGAAAATTTTAATCCCTTTACACACTTAAATTCATTAATTTAATTAAAATAAATTCCATCAAATGTACAATTTAAATTAAAAAATTAATATTATCCAATTTCCATAAACACACCCAACTTAATGGAATTAGGGGTTCTCTAAATTTCCATGACAAACCCATTTCAAATATCTCTATTCATTAGAATCTGGTTCTTATCAATTTAATTGAATGAAAATTTGAGCAATTTAATTTAATCAAAAAAGTAAATAAATCTAGAAATACAAGGATATTCAATTTGTCTAATCGGAACAGAACAACATACCTCAAGGTTGTCGATGTCAACATCAATCATAGTCCAACTAGTGTAGTTAAATACATATTCTCACTATATTAATATTTTTAGAATTGACCGAACAATAATAGAAGTTTTTCATGGTTTCCTAGAACAAAAATATCTACTTTATTTTACAAGGAAATAAAATATTAAAAGCGATTACATTTTCTCTCACATGGATAATGTCTAGATTATTGATTATGATAACATATGAAATCCTAATAAATATCCATAAGAATAATTATAATCCTTGTTCGATAATTATATCCCAAAAAAATTTGAGAACAGAGGTGGTATTCAACACAATTATTCATATTTATTAAAACAGACTTTTGATAATCCAAAACCTATTTAAATTATCAATTGATAATTTTTGGATTTTAATTTTTCAATTTATTACATAATATAATTATTTAAAATCCACCATTATTTTCTTTAAAATTATTATATATGAAAATAAAAGGAATAATAGAATAAAAAATAAAATTAACATTTCTCCTCTGTTTTTCTAGGCACACCACCGACAACAACGGTGTTCAGCCGGTGCACCTAAATTTGACGAATAGGGATCATGGATCATCCAAATGGGACATCTGCAATCTTCCAGACATAACATGATTGGACAATGGGAAGGGGAAGGATTGTGGTGATTTAAGAATCCTCAAACCAGATCATTTAAAACCCCAATTTCAGTAATCCATTTTAATCCATGTTTTAACCCAAAAAGCATTAAGGGGTCATTAATTTCTCCTAAAAATGAAATTCAATAGAAACAAAATAAAACGATGCTAAAATAGATGTTTTTGGAAAAATAATTGTTCATTAATGGTGGTACGGGTTTGGGGAAGAAGAAGAAGCAACGAAATGTTGTGTGGTTATTAATTTTATTGTTTAATAAATTTTATAAATTAAAGTTATCAAAAACATAACCATAAAGAGATATGTGACCAAACACATGTTGATAAATAATATTAAGCCCCTGTCTATGGTAAAAACTCCATTCTGGATCCGAAAATGGTCTAATGTTTATTACACGATGTACCTTTTAAATGATATTATTGATTTATTATTTAAAAATAAGAATAATTCATAAATTTAAATAAAAATTGTTGTCTTTGCGATTGAGGTGTCTAAATGAATGATTCCAATAAATTTTATACCATGTCTAGGGTAAAACCATCATTCTGCACACATATGTGGTCTAGGATTTCTTATACGATTCACCATTTTGGATATATTTAATTATTTTCAACAAATAATATATTTAATAATATTTAATAACATTATCTCATGAGTGAGAAATCCAAATGTCTAGAGCCTTCAAATGTTATACCCCTCATTGGGTAAAAACATATTTCATACGTATCAATGGTCTTAGATATCTCAAATAATGCATCATTTCAGAGTTATTTAAATATTTTGAATAAATAGTGCTTGCATAATATATTCTATTTAATAATTTTATTCAGTATTCACCTATCACGACCCCCTCCCACCAAAGATTCCCCTCCTGATATGGCAATGGCTAAAGGGGGATAATGGCCCCTGAGTCCCACCACCAGTAGGCCCCGGAGTGGCGACTAGAACCAAGGTTATGGGTTTTCACAAATATGGGATTCATTAACATATTTTTATTTATGATCGTGAAATAGGACAGGTTAGCTACCAAAAAGGAAAGAACATGTGTATAGAAATAAACCCAAACTAATCCCACATGAATGTTTTAACAATTCTAAATCAATGTACAAGTACAAGAAAGCTCAAAAGTACAATACCAAAAGAGACAAGAGTTCAACAACTACAAAAACTCCAACTGTCCAGACTAGTAGGGTCCCGCACGACACTAGTAGTCCTCCTGGAAACCTGAAAGTAAATGTAGGGTGAGCATACATGTATACTTAGTAGGGAAACCTAAAGCTCTCATGTATAAGT
Source organism: Viscum album (assembly GCA_963277665.1). NCBI lineage: Eukaryota > Viridiplantae > Streptophyta > Magnoliopsida > Santalales > Viscaceae > Viscum > Viscum album. The sequence continues at coordinate 1,727,745,125 of OY728157.1, forward strand.
GGGGAGACATCCTAATGTCTTGTGAGAACAACAGAAGAAACCAAAACCTACAAGGAATTCTATCCACCCAACCCCACCAGTCATGCTCACCAAATACACAAAACAACATGTGGTAGTATATAAGAAGAAGTATTGGGTACCTCGCACCAATTATTACTAGCTAGCTACTCTTCCTAACGGTGAACATCCTGATGCTACAACACTCTTCCCGGCCACACACACCAGGGCCTCAATAACCACATATACCGCCCGCAGAAACCTGGGCCTCACAAACGACAGACCCCACCCGCACACACATGGGCCTCACAAACCACAATCACATCCCAGCCTGAACACACCTGGGCCTCATCCTGAAGTTTCTTGGGAAGAGTAAACCTACCCGAAGAGACTTGGGATAATACCACCCCAATCGAAACCAACTCAAAGAGTCTAGGGTGTAAGGTCTCCTCAAGCCATCACAACCTATGGAAGAAGGGGTACGAATGAGATAGTATCTAAGGGGAAAACACCCTCTCCCATGAAATGGTAGTGTTCAGAACTAAGTTCTCAACATGGGTGGGGTGCGAAAAAACACAATGATACAGATATGTATATATGTATACCAACACACAACCCAAACTATGTCTTCTAAACAAAGAAACTGAGCAAGATCCACAGCACTACTACTACGAACCATGCATACAACAAACAACCCCATCCCCATTACGGTTTTTATGTTCCATCCGTAATAGTTTATTAGTTCCTTAATTGCTGGGAAACTATCAAACCAGTTCAAGCGTTCTGTAGAACAAAATCCCTACCAACCACAAGTCATGTTAGATAAAACACAAGAAACACAACCTAAACTTTTATCATCAATCAATCCCAATCGATGGTTCCGACGTTCATTATCTTTCCCCCCAGTTCGTTTATCAATTTTCCACCTTCTTTTAATAACACAACCCATTACTACAGCCTTGCTGCCACTATAACCACATCTCCACCATCATATCACAAAACAAGGTTTATGCCACATCATCACCCCTTTAATATCATTTAACGCAGCCCCGCTGCTCGTCCTATTCGTAACAACTCAAGATCAACCCCCCTTTCACACACCGCAAAACCAACCAACACCCACATGTTCATTATTCCAGTTTGTTCAACCAGGGTGATCACACACGAGTTCTGGATTTTAAATCATCCAACTTTAATTGATTAACTGAATTAAACATTCCACAATGTTCCATCCACAAAAACAATCTATAAAGATAGGGAAACATTTAATTGCGCAAGCAAAGGCCCCCAACGACTGTGATTTTCAGTAGTCATAAGCCTATTCAATTCACAACATAATATCACAAGATATAAATAATATAAATGCATTCACAAATATCCCATCCCCGTTATACAAGCTAGTTATTATCTTTGTTAAAACTGTTCAAATGTGTTTAACATAAACAAGAGGAATCCCACCCCGCATGATGCACAATTTAGAGAGACGAAGGTAAGATCCCTACCTCAACAGGTTTTGATTAGAACGCTCCCCCAGATCAGCTTTAGAAGACGTCTGTCAACGTCCGTCACTTCTGTCAAAACCAGAAAAATCCTCCTCAGGTGGATGTTGGGAAGGAATGGCCGAATGGGAAGCAACGGATCCATGCTCATAAGTTCTGCCTCATCGTTACGATCTTGTGGCCACTGACGGATCATAAATCGGAGCTCGAACAGAAACGTTATGGAAGGAATGAGCGTTGGATTCTCTTGGGAGTGCTCTGCTCTAGGGTAAGGGGAGGAGAGGAGTGATTTGAAAAGGAGGAAAGGCCCCCTCATTTTATAGGCAAGAAAAACTAAAGTACACGGCGTGTATTTTATAGTACACGACGTGTACATGGCCATTTCACACATCCACCACAGGGATTCCAACACGACCTTTAACAGGGAACATGGTCGTTGACTGGTCAACACACGGTTTGAGGGTAACACATATGTGGGGAGGAGCTACACGGCATGTAGCATGGGCTACACGGCGTGTACTATTTTTATTTCACGCGGCAAGGTCACAGCCTCAACATGGCACATGACCATTGACTGGTCAACACATGGTTTGAGGGTAATGCGTACACGGGGAGGAGCTACACGGTGTGTAGTATGGGCTACACGTCATGTACTCATTTATTTCACGTGACAAGGACACGACCTCAACACGGGGTATACCCTACAAGGTGGTACACGGAGTGTACTCACACTACAAGGCATGTAGTTACAAAATTATTAAAAGTGTGGGAAAAGTCCATTCTACCCTTCAGAACACTTCATGACCCTCTATTCGACAAAAGATTGGTTTGGAGAGGTCTAGGCCATCACAGCAGATACCTCTTAATACATTCTCATCCCCGAGAATTATGAAACCAACCCAGAGGAAACCAACAAGATACCTCATAGGGATCTCGTTATAATAGTAACTCAACCAACAACCATAATCATATGTGTTAGGAATTCCCTCTCCTATGTCGATATATTATCTCATTTAGGAGGCACTAAAGTTCCTACACAGGTTTAATTGCATCCTCATTAATGCATCTTGATTAAGAATTGGGTCTTCCAACTTCCATATATTTTGATTTTTCAACTTACACTACCCCCAACACCTCACAACCAACACACTGTCCGAACACGTGGCTTGGGGAAATATTGTCTCCCATGTTACGATATTATCTGCTTTAGTCAACACTGACTCACCCACATGGGTTCAATCGAATCTAAATTAATGTGTCTCGATTAAGGATCAGGTTTTTCCCTTTCCCACATGTCCAGACACATTACACCCTTCCAGAGAACAAGGAAACAAAACTTCTGACAACAAACATGCCAAGTATTCCATATATCAAAGGTACAGAGCATAACATCAAAAAAAATCTCATAAGAAAAAATAAAAACACAAGTCAAAACAACTCTGGGTACTGAGCATACATCTGAGCCTCACACTCCCAAGTGCTCTCCTTGAGGCCGCCATGTCTTCACAACACAGGAACCGAGGTGATGGTTTGTCCACGGAGCACCATTACATTACGATCCTCGATTCTGACTGGTCATTCCTCGAAGGTCGCATCGTCTCCCATATCTAACTCTCCCCAGTCTATAACGTGATAGTCATCGTGTAAGTACCGAAGAAGCTGGGAGACGTGTAAGACGTCATGATCCTTCTCCAACTGAGGTGACAGGGCTAGCTGATATGCCACCTCGCCAACTCACCTCAACACCTTAAAAGGTACGATGAACCTAGGGGAGAGCTTACTCCCCTTCCCAAACCTTCGCTTCCCCCGTCGAGGGGAAACCTTCATGAACACATTATCTCCCACCTAGAACGCCAAGGGCCTCCTCCGACGATCAACATAAGACTTCTGTTGGTCTTGAGCTACTTTCATCCTATCACGCACAAGCTGGACTTTCTCTGTGGTGCTTTGTACTACCTCTGGCCCAAGAGCACCTGTCTCACCAACCTCTGCCCAGAAAATGGGTGAATGACATGGCCTTCCATACAAATCCTCAAACGACGCCATGAAAATCATAGAGTGGAAGCTGTTGTTGTAGGGAAACTCTACTAAAGGCAAGTGTCACACCCATCATCCTATGAAATCCAGAACGCATGCTCGCAGCATGTCCTCCAACGTCTAGATAGTATGTTCTGCCTTCCCACTGGTATGGGGGTAGAAAGCTGTGCTAAGGCGTAGCTGGGTTCCAAAAGCATGATGTAACCCCTTCTAGACTCGTGAGGTGAACCGTGTATCCCAATCTGAGATGATAGTCTTTGGAACTCCATGAAAACGAACCACCTTGTCTATGTACCACTGTGCTAAGGTACTCAACGGGCCCGAATCATTAATTGATTTGAAGTGAGCAGATTTCTTCAGCCAATCCATGACTACCCAGATAACATCATAACCACCCTAAGCTCTAGGTAATCCTATGACAAATGCTATTGAGATGTCATCCCATTTCCACTCAGGGATATCTAAAGGATGCAACAAACCACTAGGAACAAGGTGTTCAACATTTACTTGCTGACACACTAGGCACTTAGCAACAAACTCTTCCACTGTCCATTTCACCCCAGGCCACCAAAGTTGTTTCCACAGGCCTCGGTACATTTTTGAAACTCCCAGATGCACCGCCAAGGCTGAGCTCTGAAACTCACAGAGAACTCCCTCACGCATCGCCTCCAGAACAAACAACATTACATGAAAAAGCATCTGATGATGACTATCCTCTAACCATCCTTCTGGAGCATTTCCCTGATCGATATGATCCCGCATTACTTATGCCTCGGTGTCTCCCCACTGAGACTCTTCCACCTGCTGCAACAAGGAGGACTGCACTGTCTTATGAAACAAACATCCTCTAACACCTTCTAAACTTGCATCCAAGTGCAAGGCATCCAACTCTCCCATCGCTTTCCAAGCATCAGTGGATTCTAGAACCACTTCATTATGTGACTTCCTACTCAGGGAATCAACCACAGCGTTGCCCTTACCTTTAGTGTAAGAGATATCGATGTCATAGTCTTGGAGAAACTCGACCCATCTCCGCTGTTGTATGTTCAGGTCACACTGGGAGAAGATATAACATAAGCTCTTATGATCTGAGAAGACCACAAAGTGCTTCCAAAAGATGTAATATCGCCAAAAATTCAGTGCGAACACCACTGCTGCAAGATCTAGGCCATGGGGTTCATAGTTAATCTAGTGAGAGAACAACTACCCAGAACCATAATAAATCAAAACTTTCATCTGAATGAGTACGCATCCCAAACCAAGGCCAGAAGCATCAAAAAACACACTATACAACAACCATTCCTCTAGAAACCTGAGTACTGGAGCACTGACCAACTTCTCCTTCAGGTAGATGAAAGCTTCCTGGCACTTCTCGCTCCATAGGAAGACATGGTTCTTCCTAGTCAAAGCTGTCAATGGAGCAGCAACTCGAGAGAAGTCCAAAATGAACCTCCGATAATAACTGGCCAACCCCAGGAATCTACGATAATCAGCCATGCTCTTGGGTGATTCCAAAAAAATAACTACCTCCACCTTTGACGGGTCCACTGACACTCCATACTGAGACACCACGTGCCCAAGGAAGTCAACCTCTTGCATCCTGAACTTACACTTTGACAATTTCCCATAATACTGGTGGTGTCGAAGGACTTCCAAGCCTATCTTGAGGTTATCAACGTGCTCCTCCTCTAATCTGGAGTAGATCAGAATGTCATCGATAAACACCACAACGAACCGGTCAAAAAACGCTCGAAAGACAAAGTTCACAAGTCCCATGAACACAACTGGTGCATTCATAACTCCAAACACCATCACTACAAACTCAATGTGCCCATACCTGCACTTGAAAGCCGTCTTCAAGATGTCATTGTCCTTTACCCTTAGCTGATGATGTCTAAATCATAGATAAATCATATAAAACCAACCTGATCCCCTCAACTGTTTGAAGAGATCACCTATCCTTGGAAGGGTGTAACGGTTCTTGACTCTTACCTTATTCAACCTTCAGTAGTCTATGCATAGCCTGAGACCACAATCTGCCTTCTTTATGAAAAAAACTGGAGCACCCCATGGTGACACGCTGGGTCGAACAAAACTCTTCTCCATTAGGTCATCAATCTGAATATGGAAATCCCGCAACTCCGAAGGTTCTATCCGATAATGGGCCATTGAAATCTGACGAGCACCAGGTTGTAACTGTATCCCGAACTGAACGTCACGTCGGGGGGGGGGGGGGGGGGGGGTAGAGGCACAACCTCCTCAAGAAAAACATCGAGGAATTCCCCAACATCCTCTAGAAAATCCACCATCTTTGTATAAAATGAAACCACTGATACCCCGCCTAGTAAGGAAAGGAGAGGATTCACATGCTAGCTTCCCACCTGATAGCTCCTTTCGCCAACAAAAGCTACATGAATCCTATCCACATCAGAGAACACGGCTCTTCTCTGGAAGCATTTGATAATGACATTAACAGAAAATATCTAGTCGATTCTGAGGATGACATCGTAGTGCTGCATCTGCAGCAAAAGAATATCCCCTCTAGATTGATGTGGTCCCAAATCATCCCACATCCCCGACAAACACAAGATACGCTGGTCTGACCTCCAATTGGTGTACTCACCACCAGGGGTATGGAAAGACTCTCTACATCTAGACCCAAAGCATGGGCTAGACCGGGTGCAAAAAAAGAGTGTGAATCTCCCACATCGATCAAGCCAGAAATAAGAGTGCTGAACAAACAAATCATACCTCGCACCACCTATGGTCCTACTAGAGCTGCCAACTCTACTGCGTGCAACTGTCCACGCCTATATCCTCTTCCTCTCTGATGTTGAACACCTCCCCGACCATACCCTGGTCGATGTCCCTGAGGAGCACCCTGTGGTCGGCCTCCTCCTACAATGTCTTCCCTCAGAAGAGCATGGTCATGCTGTTGATGGAGGGGCCTCGCCGACAACTGGTGCTGCTAAGGCGGGCGCTGAACTTTCCCACCTCCACCGTACTGAGCTCAGGACAATCACCGACTCTTGATGTGCCCGAAACCTCCAGAAGAGAAACACTTCGGTACTGGGCTCAAGAAAAAGGGAAGAGGACCCGAAGATCTGAACTGGAACTGCTGGGGCCTGCTCCCCATTGGCCTGAATCTAGAAGGTCCCATCACAGGAGACCTGCTGCTGACTGCCTTCCCTTTCGATGAACCCTGCTGGATCCCCTCTTGTGGTGCCCCTCCCTGTGAGTGCATCCTCTATACAACCTCTACCTTCTTATGTATGGCCAATTATGTCAGAAGGGTGAATGTGGTGATAGCATACTGGAGCAATGTACGAAGCGCCTCCTCCAAACGTCTCGCCCGAGACTCCTCATCCAAAAAGAGATCTAGAGAAAAGCGTAAGAGATCCTTGAACTTGATCCCCAACTCTCGTACTGACATACTCCCTAATGTAGTGAGAGTAACTCATGCTTATTCTTCGCCTTGATAATGGATGAAATCAATTACTCTCAGGGCGCCTTCTCAAAGTTATCCCACAGAACCTCTACCTCTGTCCTCTCCCCGAGGTAGAGCGTACGCCACTTGCGCGCCGCACCTCTCAGCTGAATGACTACTAGGGGAAACCAGTACTCCCTCAGAGCACATATCAAAGTAAAAGTGATCCCTAGCTCCTCAAGCCACCCCTCTGTCTCCATATTCAAATTACTACCCTCGTACTTTTTGAGGGTTTGTCGTTGGAAGGAAGAGAGAGACTTCTGCCACTGGCTATCTTCCTCCTCTCGGTCAATCCTCATATGATCGACAACCTGAATCTGCTAGGCCTCGGCTATCTAAGCCACCCAGGGATGACGTCCAGGTGCCATAGATGTACAGTAAACAAAGATCGCCTAATCCTAAGTAACAAGGAAATTTCTTATGTTTTCATTTTATCAATTTAATTAATTTACCGGAACACCCAAATCAAGTAAAAAATCATAATGATGTATGTACCTTCCCTAGGGTCTCTACCCTACAATAAATGTAGTCTCACTTGGTCGTTCAGTAGGCTTAGAGTCCTTGAATCGGATCACGGGGGGCCCTAAAATCCAGTGTCCTAGCCGGTCTTCCCTGGCCTATGTCACACACCAAGATCAGCCAACATTGTCGCCCTACCATACCATGCAATCCTCACTGTGCCTAAATCTAGATGTCATCCTATCTCTCAATCATCAGCTCTGATACCATTCTGTCATGACCCCCTCCCACCAAAGATACCCCTCCTGAGCAGGAAATGGTGAAAGTGGGATAATGACCCCCGAGTCCCACTTCCAGTAGGCCCCGGAGTGGTAACTAGCACCAAGGGTATGGGTTTTCAAGAAAATGGGAGGCATTAACCTTTTTATTATTTTAGATCAGGAAATAGAACAAGTAAACTACCTAAAAGGAAAGAACAAGTGTATAGAAATAAATCCAAACCAATCCCACATGCATGTTTTTACAATTCTGAAACAATGTAAAAGTACATGAAAGCTTGAAAGTACAATACCAAAAGAAACAAGAGTACAACAACTGTAACAACTCCAACTGTCCAGACTAGTAGGGTCCTGCATGGCCCTGGTAGTCCTCATAGGAAACCTGAAAGTAAATGTAGGGTGATAATACATGTATACTTAGTAGGGAATCCTAAAGCTCTCGTGCATAGGTACGGAGACATCCTAATGTCCCGTGAGAACAACAGAAGAAAACAAAACCTAGCAAGGAATTCTATCCACCCAACCCAACCAGTCATGCTCACCAAAAACACAAAACAAAAGGTAGTAGTATATAAGAAAATTATTGGGTACCCCACACCATTTCCCACAAGATAGCTTCTCTTCCTAACGGCGAACATCCTGAAGCTACCACACTTTTCCCGCCCACACACACCTGGGCCTCACAAACCACAATCACATCCCCGCCCGAACACATATCGGCCTCATCTCGAAGATTCTTTGGAAGAGTAAACATGACTGATGATTCTTAGGCTAATACCACCCCAATAGAAACCTACCCGATGAGTCTTGGGTGTAAGGTCGCCTCAAGCCTTCACAACCTATGGAAGAAGGAGCAAGAAGGAGCTAGTAGCTAAGGGGAAAACACCCTCTCCCATAAAATGGGAGTGTTCAAAAATAAGTGCTCAACATGGATGGGGTGCAAAAAAACAAAAAGATATAGATATGTATATATGTATACCAACACACAACCCAACCGATGGCTTCTAAACAGATAAACTAAGCACGTACCTCAGCAGGTGTGGAGACAGTTTCAGACTTTCTCAAAAGCTGGTTCCAGGGAGTGATTAGGCCTGGACTTGAACAAAAGGTTAGAGATATATGTTTTATTGTAGGGTGTTGGGTTCTGTGGATGTCCCGGAGAAGAGCACGACACCAATCCACGCCTGTTTCGATAGATGGAATTATTTTTAGAGCTATATTTCTCCTTCTGGATTTGGGTAATCTATGTAAAGATGTGGTCAAGGGCTCTTCTGTTTGGTTTCCTCTCCTACTACTAGCAGGTCCATTCAAGGGATGTGGGTCAAATGGAAGGCACCAAGCTGGGGATTCAAACTCAATACTGATGGATAATGCCGCTCGGGCTTATTGCATGGAGGGAGAGTTGTTCGTGATTCTCTTGGATCTGTGGTGGTGGCTTTCTCAGCTTTTTTAGCAATTTCGATTCTCTTCATGAGGAGTCTCAAGCCGTACTCACTAGTTTCCTCCTTTGTAAATGGAGGGAAATTCCAATCCAAGAGGTGTAGGTTGACTCTTTTATCATCATCAAGGCCTTGTCCGACAAAGGGTCAATCGCTTGGAGCATTGAGTACTCAATTAGAGGATGCATGATTCTTTTGGATAGTAACATGTCTATCATCCACATATGCCAGGAGGGGAATTTGGTGGCTGATTTTCTGGCCTCTAAAGCTACGACGCATGATAACTTGTTAGTTTTTTCAGGTCTCGGGTCATTTCCAGCGGATGGCTCTATTTTTGAGCTGGCTGACGCCCTTGGACTGCACTATTTTCTCCCCCCTTAGTCCACCTATTTTGCCTTTGCACTTTTTTCTATTTTTCTGCACAATTTTTGTTAGTTTTTTTGCATGTCTTGCTTGACCCTCATTATTAATAAAATAAAAAGTTTTGGTTGGAAAAGCACGTACCTTGGCACTGCTACTACGAATCATGAATACAATAAACAACCCCAACACCATTTAGGTCTTTAAGATCCAACAGTAATAGTTTATTAGTTCCTTAACTGCTGGACAACTATCAATCCAGATCAAGGGTTTTGTAGAACAAAATCACTACCAACCACAAGTCAAGTTAGATAAAACACAAGAAACAAAACCAATCCTTTTATCATCAATCAGACCCCATCGATTGTTCCCGCGTTCATTATCTTTCCCCACAGTTCATTTATCAACTTTCCACCTTCTTTTAATAACACAACGCATTACTGCAGCCCTGCATCCACTATAACCACATCTCCACCACTGTATCACCTAAAAAAGTTTGTGCCACATCATCGCCCCTTTATTATCATTTACCAAGGCCCCGCTGCTCATCCTATTCGTAACAACTCAGGATCCACCCCCCTTTCACAAACCATGTAACCGACCAACACCCACATGTTCATTATTCCATTTTGTTCAACCGGTTTGATCACACATGGGTTCCGGATTTTAAAACAGCCAACTTTACAAGATTAACTGAATTCCACATTCGACAAAGTTCCATCCACAAAAACGGTCTACAAAGATAGGGAAACATTTAATTGCACAAGAAAAGGCCCCCAACGACAGTGATTTTCAGTAGGCATTAGCCTATTCAATTCACAACATAATATCACAGGATATAAATAATATAACTGAATTCACAAACTTCCCATCCCCGTTATAGAAGATAGTTATTATCTTTATTAAACCAGTTAAAATGTGTTTCATCATTGTTGTAATAGTAATGGTGTTGTTGTCGACAATAAAGAATAAAGGATTGAAATATCAGAGTAATGGGGTTATGTGGAATAAGATAATGAATCATAGTTAATGGTTTGAGAATTTAGTTGGATGATTTATGTGTTTATGTTTTGGGATTATTGATTTATGAGATATATACGGATTCTTTAGTGTATGTTATTTGTTTAGGATTTTAACGAATATGGTAAATAATATTGATGTCCTCAAAATGTGAATTATGGTAATGAGATATTCATTGAAATCACTTGATTAAGGGTAATATGACCCTTTATATGTTTCTGATTTTTAGATACTGATGTTGGGATATAGTGATGATTTATATGAACAATGTAAATTTAATAGTAAATTTGGAATTATATCATATTAATGAATAGTGGAAAATTTGGTTTATGTTATCATTGATGGACTTTAAATCATTATTACATTTATAGATTATATTTAATAATATTTGGTTTTTTAGTAATATGTATGAATTGATTCTTTTAAATATATTTTTATGGAAACTCTTGTTTTTACATGTTTCAAGAAAATACACGAGGAATTTATTCACATGTTTGGTATGTGGAAATTAAAACATAATTTGGGTTGGTTTTGGGATTATTTCATTTCATTAAAAATTTAGAGAAATTATACATAAATTTTAAATTTTTGATGTGTTATAAAGTTGAAAATTTATGAAATGGATGATGATGAATATTATATTTTGTTTTAGAGATTAATGTATTATTTCACCATATGATGATTTATTCATAACTTATGTTAACCATTCTATATTGATAATAAATAAAAGGAAAAGAAATAAATTATCATTATATTTAGAGATCATATTATCAATTAGTGCTTTATGAATAACAAATTCACCATCATTTGTTGAAGTAAGAGATGGAGAAAAAATGGATCAAGAAAAAACAAAACTGTGAGATGATGCTTTTCAAATTTCATGAAATAAAGTAAAGCATCTCAATAAAAATTACAAAATTTTGGAAACTGCTATTGAAATAATATTTTCCATTTAAAATTATTTTTTTATACTAATGAAAATTTTCAAACCTATTTGTTGTATGGATAAATTATCATTAACTATCTGATGATTGTGTATTTTTTCACTCTCTGTGAGTTTGTTGTATTTAATTTTCATTTAAATTCCATGTTTTCAATACCGAACTATGTTCTAAAATTTTCAAACCTAGTATGTTTTATTCTAGATGTACTTTTTTACATCCCATTCCAAATTTCCAGATGATGGTTTATTAACCCTTATTGTCATGTGGGAGGGAATATTAAATTTATAATCCTTTTGTGACTGAGATGAACTTCAATGTTGAAAATCATTTTATGGTCGGTAAAATGTAACTCAAAGATATTTATTACAATATTTTTCCAATTTAATTAATTCCATTTAGTATTTAAATTATATCCCAAACTAATTTTATCATGGGATGCAAGAAACTCTATGATTATATTATGGTACAAGAAACACTGAGTTAATATAAATTGGGTAATATTTTTAAAATATAATTATACGATAGTTACCACCTATATGACAACCCTGATATTTATTACACACTTAAAAATGATTTATTACATAATACCTTCACTTGATACAACATAGAATATAAAGAGTTTTATTGCATTTGGGGATTAATAACATTACATAACAACTTAAAAACACAAAACACATAATCATTATTTAATACATCTTTTACATGACCATTACATTTCCTCATACTTAGAATTGCATGGGATAACCCGAGGGTATGCATAATAAAAGGGTGAGATATAAATCCCAGTAATGCACTAAACAAGGGATAATGAGAATAATACCATACATTTTAGGAAATAGGAATATAAATGTAGCATGAAATAAATATTAACATAAAGGCATGATATATCATAATTATCATAACATGGAAATGTGGCAACAACACTTAACATAGTACTAGCATGAGACATGGATCATTGCATATGGTGCATGAGTCAACCATCAGTTTAATTGAAATTCAATGAGTAAACCCCATTTCAATTGACATATCAGGATACTAATCTTTACGCAATGCATTGGAACTCTATTAGGTCTCACCCTTGTTATTAATTTCATTTCATACATAAGTGTGCAACATGGATCATATAACATTGATTCATTAAAAATTATCATTTATTCCTTAATAAAGGAATGTTAATTCATACATGAATCTCTATAATCAAAATATAAATGTGCATAAATGTGAATAACCTTGATAAAGAAATGGGCATAGTATTCACTACACAACGACTTTAGCATGGAAAATTGTGGTGCAATTCCGACAGCATAACGGTGTGACATAAGAATTCATAAAAATAGTTGATGAGATATAAATGTGTATCTCATAATATTTAGATGAATTTTAATTTACGTGGGTCATATAAATACATGTCCCAACATATTTAATGTAATTTAGATTAATAATACAAACTAATTTCTTAAATTTAAATGTGGAGTGACAAATTCCATATAGAATTTCAGCAAGGTAACAAGTACACATTGAAGGCATCGATGAGAGAGAAAGGGGTCTCTCATTAGTAAAACATAAATGGGATAGTATAGGGGAGGTTAAAAATCATACCCCAACATTTATAATGGGAAATAAAAGGGCTTAACAATATTTTGAAATTTGGATAAAATGAAAAAGGAAGAAATCCCTTACTTTGAAGTGTGATCCCAAAGGCATGAGATGGGCATGACGGAGGCTTCATGGGAGGTTGAGGCACCTTGTAACGATTATAGATAGACGAGGACTAGTTTTTGATGATCTCCAAAGGCTTTGAGTGAAGAGGATGTGGGATCTTGGGTGGGTTTATAGAGGAAAAGCGAGGGGATTCTTTATTATATAGGTTTTGGACCCAACACATTAAACTAATAAAAACCACAAACCAACCCATTTTTTCCTCATTGTTCATTCCAAAGGGGATTAGAAACAATATTTTATAAGTCAAATTACTGAACTTCTTAGAATAATTTGTTTTCTTATGAGGAGGTGACTCACACTCTCAAGTAAATCAATTTTAAAAGTTAAAATGTTATATACGTATTGGATGGTCCACTAAGGCTTTGTAAAAAAATCAACCAAAAAATCACATTATTTTTATGGAATGAAATATATTGGCCGAAATTAATGTTTATATAATTTTATTACATAACTATTGGGTCATTATGATGTCATAAAACACATTATATATTTAAATGGTATTTAATTTTTACCCAAAAATTCGAATATCTCATAAAAATATGAAATATTAATTTTTGGATAATTTTGATGTCTAGATTTCAAAAATAATATGCATTTTATCAAAATAGTTTTCTAAATATTTGGAATTTTATTTTTAATATAAAAACCGACAGTTATCAAAAAATCACGGGTTTTGACTAAAATAGCTTCAAACCATAATGAAAATCACAATCATATTCATAATATTTATACGGTAATTTATATTATATCAAAAGTAATTTAGTAATAATATTTAATTAAAATATTATTTAATTCATAAATCCCTTAATTAATCTAAATATATTTCTTAATTAAATAAAATTTCTAAATTTTCAGCAAAAATAATTTACAATGAAATAATAATAAAATGAATATATATTCTCTATTCAAAAATAATGAACATTATCACAATACTAGGGTATCATTATATAACCCCTTATTACACCCGCGTAAGACCGATAGGTAATGTGTACGTCGGTGACAATCTCATGGGGTTGCTTAGATAACATCACTCGGGTGGTAATCTCTATCAACATCCACTTCTCCCATAGGGGATTTTGTTCATAAATAACTTGATAAATCTTGGCTAGGGCATGGTCAAGATAGAAGCCCAATGAAGAGACCTCCTTTCTGAGCTTTGAAAAATGGGCTTCATATGGAGAAATTCTATTAGATCAGGCCATCACTTCCTTTATCTGAGTAAATTTGATTTGTTAAATTCATATATTTATACTAATCATGTGATCATTGTTCAACATATGTACTAGCAACTTTTAAAATTTTAATGGTATTTGAATTCCAAAAACATAAAACCAAGGAAGTGCATTTGTTTTATATGATCATTCTACATAATATGATGTTTAATTGGATCAAGAGGGATTTTCATTAACAAAATGTTTCGATCATTACAATCATCCCCACTTAAGAAATTTCTCCCTCCAAATTTCCTTTTCCAACACTAAAACAGATATGGGTAACTTTTCCTCATTACTTCCTCTGGGTCCCAATTTTCCTCTCCAATCATAAGGTTTCCCCACAAAACATTTATGAGGGGAATTATCTTATTTCATAGATCATTTTACCTATGTTATATGATCTTAAACAACTTCTCTTTATAGGACAAGTCATTATCCAATAGTACCACGTCTATATTGAGAACATCTGATGGATCAAGTATGTACTTCCTCAAGCGTGATACATAGAATGCATCATGTACTTGAGATACATTCGGAGGGTGTGATGGTCTATATGCCTCTGCTCCAAACAAATCAAGGATCTCAGAAGGTCCAATATATCTTGGACTATGCATTCCCTTCCTCCAAAATATCATATCTCTCTTCCACGTTGATATTTAGAGGAACACCGTGTCTTCCACATCAAACTGTATGTCTCATCATCGATTATGATTGTAATTTTTTTCTTATCTAAGAAGATTTAATGTAATGCTGGATGGTCATAACATTCTCCACCATTTCTTACACCATTTCCAGACCTAAAAGTTTTCTCTCCCCATATTTATCCCACCAGGTAGGTGTTCTACACCTCTTCCCATACATGGCCTCAAAAGGATCCATATGGATTCTTGAGTGGAAAACATTATTTTAAGAGAACTCAACTAGAGGAAGATATTGATCGTATCCTCCTTTGAAGTCGATTTTTCATGATCTCAACATGTCTACAAGTGTGTGGATAGTCTTCCTAGATTGGCCATTAGTTTGAGGATGATAATCCATATTGAAGTTCAGCTCTGTATCCAGTGCATGTTGAAGACTCTTCCAAAACATAGAGGTGAATCTTGGATCTCAATCGTATACAATAGATAGTGGTACTCCATGCAGCCTTACCACATCTCTGATGTATATTTGTGCTAGTTGGTCCAATGACAATCCTCTTGAATAGCAATGAAGTGTGCAGTATTGGTAAGACAATCCACAATAACCCATATAGCATTATTTTTTTCGATGACTTTACAAGTCTGGTGATAGAGTCCATGGTGATGTTCTCTTATTTCCATGATAGTATGGGTAATGGTTGCATCATCCTCTTATACTTCTACCTCTCAGTATTCACATTATAACACACTAGGAACTTTTATGTATAACCAATGATCTCCTTCTTCATATTATCACACACATAATGATCTCAAAGACCTCGATACATATTTGTGTTTCCTGGGTGAATGAAGAAATATTAACTACAATCATTGTCCAAATGATACTCTTCAACTCCAGATTTTATAGAACACATAGACTTGACCCAAATCTCACAATTCCTTCCTCAATAACATTTAATTTCAAGGATTTACCTTTTATGAAAATTTCCACATTCTTTTGAATTCCAACATCATCATTTTGAGCATCATTATATCTTTCCAAAAGAGATAGTTAAGAAATAATGCGTGAATTGATTGATTATGTTCCCATATTAATGATTCCCTTGTCCATCTTCATTATTTCCAAGATAATTGGTTACTTTTCCATTCTCATTCATGATATAATTTCTAGATCCTTTCTACTTAAATCATTCGACAACTTGTTCGCTTTCATATGGTGGTAATTGATTGAGAAGACATAATACTTGATCATATCTAACCATCTTTGTTGGTGCATATTAAACTATATATATGTGTGTATATAGTTGAGGATTTTGTGATCCGTGTATATTTCTCACTTCTCCCCAAAGGGGTAATACCACCAAAATTTTAAAGCGATGATCACCATAGCCAACTCCAGTTCATGTGTTGTATAATTTTTCCCATGAACATTCAATCACCTTGAAGAATAGAAAATGAATTTCTCATTATTCATAAACGCAGAACCTAGGACCTTATTCTAAGAATCACAAAATTCTACAAAAGATCTGCACTTGTGGGTTGTGTGAGCACGGGCACATTGATAATCCTCCTTTTCAACACCTTGTAGATCTCTTTAGATTCATCAATTCAAGAAAAACATTACTCCCTTCCATGTTAGCTTGGTAAGATGGTTGGATAGTCATGAGAAATTTATCACAAATCGACGATAATATCTATGTAACCCTAGGAAGCTACAGATATCCATTACTGATGTTGGCCTCGACCATCCCTCAATTGCAGCTAACATGCAGGGGTCTACAAATATCCAATTACTTTTAATGATATGACCCAAGAATGAGAACTTCTTCAACCATAACTCACACTTTCTGTACTTTTTATCAAGTTTCTCCTTTTTCAATGTCTCTAGAAACGTTCATAGAAGCTCCGCATGCCCCTCCAGGGGATTGGAGTATATTAGAATATCATCTATAACGACTACCACAAATTTCATGAGGAAATCTTTAAAGACTATATTCGTAATGTACATGAAGATTATTGGAGCATTAGTGAGTCTGAAAAAAATTACTATGTATTTATAGTTCTTGTACCTTGTATGAAAAGTAGTCTTGGAGATATCCTCCTTCTTCTCCCTTACTTGGTAATATCCCGACCTCAGATCCACCTTGGAAATGTATTGTGATCCATGTAGTCTATCGAACATGTCATCAGTTCATGGAATATGATAGTTTATCATTTTCATGATTTTATTGAGCTTACTATAGTCACAAAAAATGTGCACTGACCCATCCTTCTTCGTGAAGAATAGAACTGGAGCACCTCATAGTGAAGCTCATGGGTATATAAACCCTTAGCTAATGTTCTCCTATTGTTTTTTCTTCTGATCCTCAAGCAAAATTTTGGCCATTCTATAGAGAGTCTTGGATATTTGTAATTCACCAGATATAAGATCAATTTAGAATTCAACAACTCTTCTAGGAGGGAGAGCCTAAAATTCCCCAAGAAGGACTTCAGTGAATACCTCACAATAAGCACATCTTCAGTGATGGTTGATTCCATACACTCAAGAGTGTATGTAAGATATGAATGATCACAGGTCAGTAATATCAATTCTTGATATGATGGTGGTAAAGAAGATTCACATTCAACCTTTCACATGTATTGAATCGGGTGCCAATTCTCTATATGGAGGGTTATTTCCCTCTCAGGACAATTTATGATTGATATATATATATATAATGAAAGACACTCAATGCCAATAATTTCGTCAAATTCCACCATATGGAGTATTATGAGGTTCTATGGGATGTTTAATCGACAAATTATGACAAGGGAGGAGTTATATTTGTGGGATGTAATGATTTCCCTAGTTTCCATACTCACTGACATCTTTACTTCCATGATTTGTGTTGGTGTTGGGATTCTTCTACTAAACATTCTGGTTATAAAATAATGCATAGAACTAGAATCAAAAGGTATGTTCACTATTCTTGAATGAATAACTATCGTTCCTATCACCAATTCATTACTGGGGTTCACTTTGGCAGTAGTGAAGGAAAATGATCACCCATGCTGCTTTGGAGGTTGTTGGATGCCTCCAAAAACCATTGTCTTAGGGTACTTATTTGGAAGGTTCCCTGGTTCTTTGTAGTTGAAGCAATGAAAAAAAAATTGAGGGTCAAATGAAGCGTTCGTCTCCTCTATCACAGTCATGGGTTTCTCTTTTCTATAGTTAACTACTAGGTTCTCTTCTCTCCCACACCTAAATAATTTTCTCATCCCCTTTAGGAAATTTTTGGTGTGCTTTTTTCCGCACCTATGGAAAGTGGGGTTATGTACATTTTTTAAACCATTGGACATATCCATCAGACAACTAGAATTGAATTCCACCTTATGCTTCTTATCTTCATGATAACCCAGAGATTTTTCGATCTCCATTTTGACTTTGAAGGATCATGGGAAAATTTCAACATGTCAATCGAAGTCACGAATCACCATGGATCCCTGTAGGTTAGGTATCATCCCCTCAATGAAGCGGTCTACCATGCATTTGATGGTAATGTCAATACAAGTGGAATATCATGAAATCCTTTTTATGTTTTCCTTGTATAATCTGACCGATTTTTCGTCTTTTTCTTGAGGGAAAGGATGTCCATTTCCATCTTAAATCGGAGGGTGTGAAGAAAAAATGTATCATAAAATAATTCCGTAAATCCATCCATTAAAATTCCTCGACCTCCTCCTTAGGATTAATCTGTTTGATCAATGTCCAACATTAAATATCTTCACCATAAACAGGATAAAAACTAGATGAACATTCACATTTTTGGAACATTGAAGGATGGAGAGGTTCTTTTCAATGGAATTGATCCATTATTCGGACATTGAAGGATCAGATGATCCATTAAAAGTATGAGGCCTTTTTCTTATGAATCTCTTGATTGTAACATGTTTTTTTTGGGTAGGGGCTGAACGTTATTCTTTACCAATGATTATATTCAATGTTTGAGTTAACTGATAGGTTATCGTGACAATGTTCGCAATTCTCGCTCACATTAGAATGTGGATCTAATTAGAATAGTCATCACATTAATTCTCGCATCAGTTCTTAGTTGGATTTATTCTATTATCAGCCATTGGATGGAATCAAAGGAATGTTAGGAGTAAAACATAATGGCTTATCCAAGGGAAAAATGGATAAATTATAAATAAATTTTATTTACTTATCTTATGAATATATAATCATTAATGTAGATTATCTACGATCTACATGACAAAAGATATTATTGGGGGCACATTTCCATTCCTATGGTTCATACTGATATTTTTGAATTTTCCAATGAATATGCATTCGGATTTTCTTAACCAAGAGTGGAGAAATGTCAGTTGTTGTGTACCAGGATATCTCGGGTTAAGCACAAAACTCTGTGTCGGAGTTTTCACTCAAAATACATCTGTTCCACAACCGCCACTACCTTCTCATATCCAGACAGAGATGTATTTTATTGATAAAACAATTAATTAATACTCACCAAAACATTGGAATATAGTTATTAAACTACATCTTATCCATAAGGCTTTCACTAGGGTTTTCTAATAAAAATCCTAAAAATTAATAAACCTCACATTTGATACCAACTATAACAACCATAAATTTATTACACAATTAAACATTATTTATTACATTAAATATTAACTTCATACAACATAGAATATCAAGAGGTCTAGTGAATTTGGTAATTAGGAACATTACATAATAACTTAAAACATGAATCAAAAAATATATATTGAAAACATTCTTTACATGACCACCCAATTACCTCATACTTAACATTGCATGGGATAATCTGAGGACATGAATAAGAAAAGTTTGAGCTATAAATCTAAGTAATGGAGTAATCAAGAAATAACAGGATGAAGAAAATACATTTTAGTTAATAGTAATATCAATGGATCATAAAAGAAACATGAACATAAAGGCATGATATAGTGTGATTATCATAACATGGAAATGTGGCAACATCACATAACATGGAATTAGCATGATCCAAGGCTAATTTCACATATAGTATTAGTAAACCATCATTACACTTGAATTATCATTATTAACACTAATTAAACATGAAGTAACATGATATTAATCTTTACCCAATGCATTGGAGCACTATTAGGGCCCACCCTACTTAATCATTGCATTTCATGCATAAATGTGCCACATGGATCATATGACCTGGATTTATTAAACATCATAATTTATTTCATGATAACGAAATTTGGAAATCATAATTGGAAATCTATATTAAAAAATTAAATATTTATAAAGGTGAATACACTTGATAGAGAAATGGTCATGGTATTCACTATACAATAACTATTCCAGGGAAAATAGCGGTGCAATTTCGGCAGCATAACAACATGACATAAGAATTCATATAAATGGTTGATGAAAGAGAAAATGGAATCTAATAATATGTAAATGAAATGGAATGTAAGGGAGTCATATATATATACTTGTCCCAACATATGAAAGGGAATTTAGATTCATGATTCAAAATAATTTCTTGAATGTAAATGAGGAGTGAGAAATTCATTATAGAATTTCACCATGGTAACAGGTATACATGGAGGACATTAATAGGACATTAAAGGGTCTCTGATCATTAAAACATAAATATTAAAATATATGAGATGTTTGAAATAATAACCCAACATTTATATTTTCAAATAAAAAGGCATAACAATTTTATGAAATTATGATAATGTATGAAAGGAAGGAATCCCTTACATGGATGTGTGATCCCAATGGCCTGGGTGTGGCTTGGGGGAGGATTATTATGATCATGGGGACCCTTGTGAGGATTATAGAGAGAGGAGGTCAAGGTTTGGTTGATCTCTAAAGGCTTTGAGTGAAGAGTAAGTCATATCTTGGGAGGGTTTATATAGGAAAAGATATTAAATTATTTATTACTTAGGTTTTAGAGCCTACACATTAATATAATCAAAACAACAAACCATGCCATGGTTTTTTCCAAAGGGGAGTGGGATAAATTATATATATTTCCAATGGCCTAAATTCTTAAAATAATAGGGCCATATATGTGTAGGTGATTCAAACTCTCAAAGAAATCAATTTAAAAAATTAAAATGTTTTATAAGTCTTGGAGGGTCCACTAAGGCTTCGTATAAATAATAAAACAAACCTAAAATCACATTATATTAATGGTAAAAAATATATTTGACGAAAATAATGATTATAGTATTTTATTACATCACTATTGGTTCATTATGATGTAATAAAACATGATACATATTTAAATGGTATTTCATTTTTACCCAAAAATTTGATTGTCTCATAAAATTATGAAAAATTGAACTTTGGATAAATTCAATGTCTGGATTCCAAAAATAATATTCATATTATCGAAATATTTATCTAAATATGTGAATTTTTAATTTTAAAATAAAAACCGACATTTATCGAAAATTCATGGGTTTCGTCAAAAATAGCATTCAAACCATAATGAAAAAAAAATAATATTCTTAATAATTATACGTTAATTTATATTACATAAAATTAAATTTAGTAATAACATTTAATCAAAATTTTATTTAACAATAATATCCATTAATTCCTCAAAATAGATTCTTTAATTAACAAAAAATGATACTTTTGTGTTAAAATCAATTTACAAAGTTACAATAATATAATGAATTTATATTCTATATTAAAAAATAATGTACATAATCAAAGTAATGGGGTCTCATTATACAAACCCTTATAAAACCCGCATATATCTGATGGGTAAGGTGTTCGATTGTAAGAGACTATTGCTATTTCTCAAATAACATCGCCAGGGTGGTAATCTTTATTAAGTTCCACTTCTCCTGTAGGTTTTTCTGTTTATGAATAATGTGTTGAATCTTAGCGTGGTCTTGGTCAAGAGTGATGCACAATAATGCCACCTTCTTTTCAGAGAACCATCAAATGAGCTTCATAAGGATCAATTCTGCTGGATAAGGCCATCACATCCTTTATCTCAGTAAATTGGATTTGTTAAAGCCCTATATTTATACAAATCAGATGATCACTTTTCAATGGCTAAATTAAAAATTTTAAAAATTATTAATGGTATTTCCACATCCAAAAAAATCCATGGAAGTTCATATGTTTTATATGATCATTCTATATAATAATACATTTAATTAGATCAAAAGAGATTTTCATTAACAATAGTTTGGGTCATTACAATGTAGTCATTAGAATGACATGTATGAATTTGAATAAATAAATTTAAAAAATATATGGTTTTCACATTTATCTAAATTTATTATTGTGATGAAAAATTAATTACAAATCAAAATAAAATCAATATTAAAATAATGTAACTACTTTTTTGAAGTAATATTTTTTATAATAATTTTTCTACATAAAATTAATTGAAAAAATTATTCAGTTATTTTAAAGTAATGTATATTTAAAATTTTCGGTCATGCATTTTTAAATCATATTATGTGTTTTTGAAACAAGATATAATAATTAATCCATTTAATACAGGTAACAAGAATTTTTCTAAAAAACTGATTTTATCAGTATTTTTCAAACTGATATTTTTAAAAAAATATTACAATTTCTAAAAAATTATCCGAATAAATAAATTTAAAAAATTTAATGATATTTTTATATTATATCATAGAGAATATTTGAGACATTTCTGAAAAGAATATTTGTTTATAAATAGTTAAAATTAGTTAATTTTATTTAAAATGTTCCCTTACATTTATGCTTTTTTATAAAGTAATAATTATATCTATAAATTGATTTTAATGGGAAATTATTTTATTTATATTTCTATAAATCAAATTTATGTCATTTTATTAAATCATATATTATAATTGGTTATATAAAAGTTGTAAACTTTTGATGACTTTTTCTTCAAAAACCTTTTTTCTCGTCACGTCTATAGGTGTAATATTAAATTAAAATTTTAATATTCAATCAATATAATTATAAAAAATAGATTATCTATCCATAATCATTTAAATTGTTATTATATGATAAGTTTAAATTAATTATTTGTCAACTTTAATAGTAAAATAGTAAAAATTATATTTCATGCATAAAATAAAAATAATATTACTAGGTGTTAATATAAAATCATATGGGTTAAAAATAAATTAAAATAGGTATAAATCCTATTGGATGGTTTTATTTACCTCTCATACTTAAAAATATATATTATAGGTTCATTTTAAGAATATTTTAATGATAAGTAACTTATCATTTTCTATTAGTTCTGGAAATTTCCATTTAGTTTCCATGTTGGTTTCTTTCCCCCACTTATCAAAAGGCCACCACCACCCTTCATTTATTCAAATTAGTAAATCAAAATATTTCAGCCACAAAAAAACCAAATCACATCCCAACAACACTCTTATTATCCTAGAATCCATATATTGGGAAGGAATTTATATTAATATGTTTTTCCATGTAGACATTTGAAGGATACCTAAGAAGATGCGTTTTTGTTTAATTTCTTCTGCCACACTCATAAATTATTTTTTTATTATATGGTAATTTAATAAAAACATTATAATCTATATATAAATATGTTTACTAGTTATGGTAATGACCTATAAGAATTTCTACTTCTATGAAAAGGGTTATAAATTCATTTTTTTCGGTGTACGATATACTACCACCTCATGAAACGATATCATTAATTTTTTAATTTCAACCTATCAAGTATATAAATTATTAATAATGTATTATTTATATTAAATTTTTATGACACTATTATACCTTATTAGTAATTATATCATACATACCATCATACTCTTCATTTTGGGAAAATATTATAATTTTTCTCATTTGTATGGTGGACTACCACCATACGAAGCGATGTGATTCATTTACACAATTCATGGAATTTATTAATGATGTTTTTAATAAAAATATATGAAATATATGACATAAAAGGATTCTATAATTTAAATATTTCATTTAGAATAATTTATTTTAGTCCAAAAAAATAAAAATATTATTCATGTATAAGTATGGCCTACCGTCTCAACAAACAATGTATTTCATTATACATCAATAATTTTTATAGATTAATAAAAATAAAAATAATATATATATATATTATTTCATTCATTATTTAAATTTTTGAGGTTAAAAATCATAATCAATATATGAGGAACAAAAATGTAAAAACAAAACATATACATAAATTGAAGTGTTTAATAACTGAAACATAACGTTAACATGGGATGGTTAATAAATGGGTAATAAAAGATTATAATAAAACAATATATGTTATGAGATATATTAGTATTATTTTGTTAATATAAGCATTATAAACATATATATCTTATATTGGAAGATCAATCTTTTATAAAGGATGTCAATACATTAGGTAAGATATTTATAGTCTCTCTCTTCTTTCTAGAAGACATATACTAATTCAACAATATTTTCATTTTTGTGGTGCAACTAATGAACCATTGACATGCTATATCATGAATTAAATTATACATATGTGATTTTATGTTTCAGTTGATGTTATGATTTATTAGGGATCGTGATTCAAAATATTACTAAAGCATTATGAGATTTTGTCATATTATTTCTTCTTTGATATATAAATTACGTTATAAAACTACATTCATTCATAGGGTTCATATAAATACCATTATGACACATTATTTAATTAATAATTTTGTACTAGTTATATTTTATGTTCAACTTTATCATAATCCTTTATGGGGTTATGATTCAAAATTACCAAAGTGGTAATGATTTTTTGTTAAAATCTCATCATTTGTCAGGATTATTTATGATTTTATTTCATATGTTTACATAATCTTAAACATATCATTATTAAATATTTATTTTTAATATATTTTATTCATTCATTATATATTCATGTATTATTACAACTTTCCCATCCTTTTTTACAGAAAATATTTTTGAAACTTTATTTAAGAAAAGAAAATTTTATTTCTATATTTAGACTGAAATATGTTTTCTTCCGAAACCATTCAATATAATGATATTATAAAAAAATTTATTTTTAACCTATTATTTATAAAATATATTTGTAAAAAAATTCATTTAAAAAGTAGTTTTCATTGTAATATTTATGTCATTTTCAAAACAATTCCATTTTGGGTTTTACTGAATCTGGTAAATGAATATTTTAGTAAATGTGCATGAAATTAATGAAACATCCAACAACATGGACATTATTTCAATCCAGGATTAATTTTTATCACATCAAGGATATTTTTAACAAAAATATTTCCTATATGTTTTATTTTTTAAAATTTATTTTAATCAAAAATTATATTTTCATCAAAAAACGGTTTATATTATTCCTAAAGCATCCTTTTATGTTTTCAAGCATTTTTTTTAAATAAATGGTTTCCCAAAATTTATTATGTTCTATAGTTTTATTTTAAATGTAAAATTTTCATTCTAAAGATGTTTTACAAAAATAATTTCAATAAAATTCTATGTCGAAGATTATATCTGTCGATATTACATACGATTTAATCGTCATATAATCCAAGGATACAATTATTATTTTTTCACTCAATGGTTTATGTTAATAATTGAATACTATTTATAAAACTAATTCCTATTCAATAGGTTATACTATGATATTACTAATTTTAAACCCATATCATTTGACATGGGTTGTATTATGATATAATAGTGAATTGATTATAAAACTTGTTTATGTGGTATAGGTTAGAACATAGTGCAGTGTTTACGAAACCAATTACATTTCAAGGTTTTTAGTAGGATAAATGTTTTATCTTCTTATTTGATAAATAAATTTTGTTTTAATTATTGGATAATTGGGATATATTACGCCCTTAAATTAATTTTTAATTGCTAACTATTCTATGATATCAATCAATATATGGGTGGTTAATACATGAATGAAAAAGGAGGGTACTTGAGTGGTTAGTAAATGACCAAAAAATAATGTACATAGGTGCTTAGACCAATCCTAATTCTAGAACAGTAATGGTAAGACCAATATTAACATGTTATGAATTTCATGGTGGGACTCCTTGAGAATGTTTTCATTTTTAATTTTTATTCAATAAATCAATGTCATATCTCTATGTTATGCTCTCATGGGTAAGGTTCTTTAATTCCCTTATGATTCGAGTCTTCATAAATTCCCATTATTTTTTAATGATTCAAGATTATGATCATTTATATGTAGTGTATGGTCTTAAATAGTTATTATCATGATTTAATACACTTCATGAAATTCTTATGTATCTCTCTTTTTTATCCTTATTGAGCATCTAAGCTCACCCTTTCTTACATTTTCTTCTTAATGACTTCAATAATGGTTTTAAGTAGGATTACAAAAATTGAAAATATTTATGTGCAAAATTGAAGATCATTAAAATAATTTATGATATTCTGTTCCATGTCTAAAATTTTAGTAAAATATTACTATACACAAGCTTGGGTTTTTTATTTTAATGAACAATAATTCAAAATATGTAATATACCTATATAAAATCATTGGTCATTGTAAAGGCATAGTTTTATTGATTTTTTTAATGGATATTTTGATAAATTATTTGAATAATTTAATTAATAATGCAGTTAATGAAAACACTGGGACACATAATTAATTAGAATGTGTTGAAATGTTTTGAGTGATATCAGTTATGCATTTGGGATTACGAATGTAAATGGGTGTTTAGTTCAAAAGATCTAGAGGCAATAAAAATCAATCATGATTGATTGATTCTATTTTTTCCTTTAAAGGTATAATTTTGGATGTTATAATGATGTTGTATTATAATTTCATTTAATTTGGTAGATTCATGGGTCATATTCTCTTGGTACTATAAAAAATTAGAGAAAATGATCCATAAATATTTATGTGTAGGGATTTTATAGATGGGAAAATCCTTCCATATGGTTCAACTATAATTATCTTATAATGTTGATAATTTATATTAGGATAAGTGAATAAATTATTATTAGGTTAGATAGAGAGGCATCACAGTTTTTCATTGTAAGATATGAACATATCAATTGAAAATGTGATATTGAGTCTTTTCATATCATAGTTTTCTTTTGTATATGAAAATTTATAAGATAGATCCGCTGATTGTGAAAATTTATGAGAAAGAATTTATTAGAATTATTGTTTTATAATTATGTGTTATTTTTATTGAAGATCCACTAATTATGGGGTTATTGTATGGGAATCCTAATAAATTTAATGGGATGAAATATGTAAATCCCAATTTCAATGTGATACATAAAAATAGACATAGTAAGTATACAAATTATGGAGAGTGTAGCCATGGGTAATGAAAAAGGTAATAATCATTCAAGATGGATAAAATATGGATTAGATGTTTTTAAAACATTCTAATGGAATTTTATATCACCATTTTCAACCTTTAATGATAAATGGAATATATGGTTTTTTTCTTCTCAATAATAATTTATATGATTATCTAAGAAATTGTTTTGTTTTAGGAACTATTGAAGAAATG
The DNA here is from genome assembly GCA_963277665.1 of Viscum album. NCBI lineage: Eukaryota > Viridiplantae > Streptophyta > Magnoliopsida > Santalales > Viscaceae > Viscum > Viscum album. The sequence continues at coordinate 1,727,772,741 of OY728157.1, forward strand.
ATATCATGTATTTAGATATGTTATTGGTCTGTTAAGGGTCTGTTCAGTTGATGAGATGTATCAATCCTCACATTATAATTTTATTGTGATATTATTTCTAACCGTGTCATTTATATGAGTAAGGGTTTAATCTAAAATTAATTAGTGTGTTTCTATGTAATAAATTTTTATTGAATATTTTTTCTTTGATTTGAACAAATGAATTAAATAAGTTCATCAATGTCTATAATTTCATCAATTATGTTGTAGGATCAAATGAATTATTTGAAATAGTAAAATAATGTGATCATGAATAAAGGACGAATGAATTTACAGGTTCATATAGGATAAAATAATAGAGTAAATTTATAATGTTTAGAGGTATTTATCAACTTAAATGTTCTATAATTATCATATGGTTATATTAAGATTTTGGTTTATGTTTTATTGTTTCTTCATAAATATAAGTATTACTAAACAATCAATGAATACATGTAGGAGAATATCCAAATAATAATGTATTAACAATTTGATGGTTCATCATCTTATTTTTTAGGGAAGATTGGTAGAATTAATTTTTAGTAAATAAGGTCTATCTTTTATTATTTGTGATGCAGATTACCAATGTTAAATGTTATTGAAGTATCAGATGGTTTTAGTAGTGTGTCTTATTAATAAAATAACTAATATACAATATTTTCCATTATGGATAAGAGTTATAGAGGGGTAATAGTGTACACATATCAATTAAATTAATGTTGTATAAATATTATGGGGAAATCATTGATTAATGTATTTTTGAAATTTAATTTTGTTCTCATTGTTATTTTTTTGGATGATAAATCATGGACTAATTATAGAGGATTCCTAAAAAAATGTTTCTATTGTTTGATATAGGGACATGGATGACTAATGAAACTTCATTTTAATTCATTAATTTTTGTATTATATTTGATTTTTCTATTGCGTTCTAGATAAAGATTTATATGAAGTTGAAATTAATAGTTTAGGATGTTCCGGAGTTTGGTGTTGTTGTGACAACTATATATCAATGACTACGAAATTATGAGGTAACTAATTTTTACATCAGTGTTGTGTAGAAGATCAATATAAAATATTGGATAATAAAAAGTGTGTAAATTATTTTGTTGAATACTAGATTATTTTCATTAAGTGGGAGATTGTTAATATATTTCTATAAATGTAATTCTCAAGAGGGACACAGATATGTGTTTCTTGAAGAAAAATTTAGTAATCGGTTTTATTTTTGGAATAAAAATTTTTAGAAGTGTAGTTGTGCTTCTAGATAGTGACATCTCACCTAACATATGTAATGTGTAACACCCCATTATTTTATGGGTTTTCTCTTTAAAATTATAACTTCTTTGATAGTTTATGCATCACATAATAGTTAGTTTATGATTATAATATAATATTAAGTATGACTGTTTAAATAATAATACATTCATTACATATTGTAATAAGACCAATTGAATAGTATCATTACAAAGGAATGTAAACTTAAAATTTAGTTATCTTATGAATTAAAATAGAATATATTTGTATCAATGGGAAAGTAAATAATTTTATTAAAAATTATAAATTGAGAATTCAAAATTTTGTGAAATATAAATGTTAATTAAAAATTGTATAGTTAATATTTTTATTGAAGATATAATTTATTTTCAGAAAATATAGTCATAAAATATTTTTTTTTTATTTATTATAATTTTATTACAATTTTATGAGAACATAATGAACATTTCCAAGTGTTAGAAAATTAGTTATAAATTTAAAATTTGTATTTTGTGAATAAATTATGAAATTATATAAAACAATATACCATTTATAAAATTATTTTCCACAAATGGAGTGAATTTTTTATTTCTAAATGTACAAAATTGTTAGGGATACTTTTTGGTATTTATCAAAAATAGTTTATTTTTTGTGAATATTTTAACATAATAAGTTAAGGTACATATAAATTATAATTTAAATACATTATTCCATGATTCATTGTGGATTTAGGCTCTATAAGTTCTAAATAAAATTATCTCATTAATATATTTATTACTAAAATCATCATTATTTTTTATCTTGATTTGAAATAATAAACTAATGAAGAATATAATTTAAAAACACCCCTATCCTCCAATATAAATACCACATATCCCCACCTCTTCTCCTCACACCTCCTAAGACCTAATGTATGAATAATTTCTACCAAAACCTCTTCCCAATCATTTTCCCCTTGTCTAAGTGGTTTTGGTATAAAAAATCTGAAACCTAAATTCATTAAAGGGTTCCTAAATAAGAATAAGTCAAGAGGTAGAATCATATTTCACTTTCCTTAATTTCATTTCAATATCATTTATTTTGTTATACTCTCCTCACCTCCTCTATACAAACATTCCTAAAAATATTGAATCTTATATATACAATAATATTATTATGTTAATTGAAAATCCACCATCAAGACTCTTATTCTATCTTTTAATTCTAAAAATGGAAACACCATCCTTGAGGAGCTGATTTACCACCATCCAGGACGATTTGTTTTCATTTTTCAATTCTTCTTCTAAAGTAGCTCATAAGTTGTTTTTATGGTAAAAATATTATAGTATATTTATTAAAACTTATTTAATGTTCTTTAAGTAGTATATAAATAATTTTTTGATAAAACAAAACTATTTCAAGATGATCAAAAAATGCCAAAATAATTTAAATGGTTATCGCTAACATTTTATTTAATGATTCATTCTCACACCAAATAACCAAATGAATTATATAACCATTTAAAATTATACAGGATAATTAATAAAATATAATTTCAATTATGGATATATATACCCATATTACATGACCTTCCATACATGTATACAAGTGAACATATCATGAAAACCAACCAAACAAACACCACTGAACGATGAATTTGTATCATTGAATTCATGAAAATTTTCATAAATTAGAATAATAGAATTATAATAAATCAAATAGATGCATGAAGGTTTATAAATTATTTAATTATTGTATGTAATTTTATTCTCAAGGAATTTAATATCAATTGAGGAAAACTTTTGAAATTATGGTATAGGATTATCCCCATTATTCCATTTTTCATTCGGTTTACACTATCACTCTCTTTACCTGAATGAAATTAAAATTTATTGTTATATAAATATTTTAAATTATGTTTATATATTTGAATTTAATATATCTGGATCACATAATCTATCATTTAAGTTAAAAATACATATTTTATAGGGTTTCCTTTTCAATTCCTCTCGTTTAGCAGGCCAAATTAAAGGGTACTTCCAAATTTATTACCCATTTATATGAACACTCCATAGTCTCATTTGAGTGAAAAATATTTTTGTTAAATCACTATATATATAATTAAAGACAATCATTCATATTTTTAGACATATTTTTAAATAGATAATAATTTGCCTTTTTAAGGAATCATTCATATTTTCTCTTAAACCGCACTGTGGAAGCTCATTACTAAAGTTAATAAAACTATCTTTTTAATTGATATATCATTATTTTCCAAATAAGATAATGAATATTATTTAAATATTACTCAACTACAATTTCATTCCCTTTTTAGTAATATAAATGTTTACAATCTGATTTTATGAAAAATAAAAACTATTTTCAAAAAGAACTCTTCTTTCGAAAATAATATTAGATTTCGCCAAAGATTATCTGAATGATTTTCATCTATTTAAACAAATTTATTAAATAAAATTATTTATTTAGAATTTCTACTTATGTATCCTTTAACCATATTTTAGTTAATGGTTAGGTACGATTTTCCATATTATTTTTGACGGTTCATGATTATGTTTATTATTAGGGAAAAGTAATTATATTTTCATTTGATTGTTTAAATATGAATGTATATGTTGATTCTGTTTCACCCATATAATATAAAGAATTAATTCGACATCTTATGCTATTTTTGGATCCTTTTATAGGAACACAATGCATTGGTAGGTCTCATTGGACCAAACAGACTGATTTTTACCCATTTATGTATGTTGTTTTGGACGAAGCCTCGATGTTTGGTTTTTGATGTATGACATTATAAATAGCCTAATTATAGAACTATATTCTGGTAGTATATGTGATTATTCATCTAGTATAATATCCATGGTTATCTTTTTTCTCAAGTGATTATTTATTTTAATATTTAATCATTTTTTATTCCTTCCATCTTCTACTCAAGATCATGTTTTAATGACATATGTTATTAGTTATTCACCATAACTTATTGATTATAATAGCTTACAATGTATTTCATACATTTATTTAGCATATTATGTCACCCATTTCTTATGTTTAACTTTTTCTTGGATTCAAGTACGTACATTATGAATGGTATTTAGGGTTATGCTAAGACAATAATGGTGTTTCAAAAATGATTATTTCTGATATACTTTTTTATTTAAATATAAATTTAATGTTCATGTATGTAATGTGGATTCCAAAATGGTCAAATTATATTTCGTTTGGGATTATGTTATTGTATCAATTACAACATAATAACATGTGGTACCGGGTCTGGGCTACAGGGATCAGGGTCCATGAAGTTGGTATCATCAAAGTATTAAAAGAATCCTTGGAACCATGATTTATAAAACATATATTTTGGAATTTAATCATAAAAAAAAATTACAGTTAATCATAGAATAACATTATAAAATATTGGTATTGTATAGATTATATGTGTATTCCTAGAAATTCATCCATATCTAGGTACTACATATAGATGTAGTTCATGTATAGATATACCTTGGGGTAGCAAATTTGACAAGCTGTGTTGGGGCTGTCTTGGCATAACATGGTACACAATAAGAACTTTTATTTCAGACATAGTATAACATTCCTTTAGGATATTATTAGTTTAATTCAAAATTTATTTTAAAACCATTATGAAGGATTTATATATAGTAATTTCATAACAGAAACAATTTTAATGATTGTAATGTTATGTTCCTTAACGGCCTATTACATTACTGGTTTTGGTTATTGTCAGAGTTTAGATGAGGCTCAGAGGGAGTCTAGAGATGTTTTTTTGCTACGAACTAGAAGCAGTGATATGTCATGATATGAAATTATATCCCACAGTGTGAAATTTCATTTCAAAGTTAGTCCTGGGCTGGTTGAAGACACATAAAGAAATCACATGACATGAAAATTTGTTTCATGCTGTGTAATGTATTAATATCCGAATAATAAAATAAAATGAAGTGGCGATTCATTTATCAATGGAATGAGATTCCTAGGGATTACGCAATGTGAATGGCGATTACATATAATATATTACCCTGATATAGTGACTTTTTAAAATTCATTTCATCCTAACATTGATTTTTTCAACAGTTCACTCTTCTTCCTCTCATTTTAGGGCAATCCCTAGGCACCCTGAGGGGTTCTTCAAACCCCTTTCCTCACTCTATGATCTATTAATTTTAGTTGATGATCATTGGAAATACATGGTTTATTCACGGCGAGATCTTTTATGTTTCCCATCCATTTGCTTCTATTATTCTCCTGAGGATCCACAAAGGTGGTGTTTCTATGGTTTTAGGTATGTGTTAGGTAGTGTTTTTATTGTCCTGGGATACAGAGTAGGTTGATCTATAGTACCTCATGGTGAAACATTGGTTTTTAGTAATTTTTCCCACCATGTGGTCTATAGAAAGTTGAAAAATCAACCATGACGTGTGATTTCCTTTGTTTTTATTTTTTGTGCATCACGTCGGAGGGGATGATTTTGATTATCAATAGATTTTGGGTGTTCATTATTAATTTAAGATGATGTAATTCATCTAATAGAATTAATAATGGGAAATGGGGTTTGGTTAGCATGATTTTATAGTAATGATACTATTTTTTATATTGCGAATTTTTTGGGGTTGATTCCCTATTCATAATTATGGTTGTCGGGGGATTTTTTTTGCACTGGATATGTGTTTTTTGATTACTGTTTTGGTTGTGATTGTTTGGTATAATTCCAAAACAGAAATTGGATAACCATATATATTTGAATAATAAAAATGGTTTCCTAGGATTTTCTGTGTGTGTTAATTACCTTAAAATAAAGTGTAATGTGATAAATTTTCCATTATAGGTTCGTAAAAATGGAGCTTGTTGTGTTGTGATGGGTGGTTATGCATTTGGGATGGAAGTTTGTCAATTTTGTGTTTGTGTGGGGAGATATTACATTTTTTGTATATGCTTTGGGCGGTGAGGATATGTTGTTGTATTGTTTTGCTTTTGGGGTGGTGAGGATGTGGTAGTTTGGGGATAATTTTTTACGGTAAATAACTGGTTGTTTGGATATTGTTTTGGGAAGAAAAGGATGTGGATGTTTGGAAATGGTATTGGGGCGGCAGTGATGTGGTTTATTGTCATACTTATGTGGCGGCAAGGATGTGGGTTGTGTTTTCATGCCTTGGGGAAAACAGGTGATAGGGTGTTTTGGTGGTTGTGAAATGTGGATCCTTTTTTATAGATGCTTGAGTAGTGGTGGAATACATTAATATATTTTTTAATTATGATTCAAATGACATGATTTGGTTTCATTAATGGGAAATAATTGGTTTATGAATAATTATATGATGGGTTGTGAGATTAAATGTTTTCAATTAAAATTAATTAAAATAAATGAATGATTGAATAAATCTAGTTAGAAATGTGAAATGGGGTTTTTAGATTATTGTGGTAAATTATTTTTTTAGAGGTAGCAACAACAGTAATGGTGATATGAGTTGGTTATATTTTTATAAACTAAAAAGATGATCTTCTTTAATTTTCTATATATATATATAATGTAAATTAATGTTATTTATATACACATCCCACCAACATTGTGAAAATATGTTTCGAACACCCAATAAATCATGTGGGGGTTTTTTCAAACATTTGATGGGGAGTAATGATGGTGTACCAGCTATTTTTCATTCTCTCGTATAGGTGATATAGGTATGGAACCCTCTATGATGATTAGAGCTCTTCTATTGCTTTATATGGTGGTTGTGATGGATAAAGTGTAATCTGTTGAGATATAAAAACCTAGTAATCTGTGACTGAGGTTATTTGTGTCTTAGGTGTATACAAGATTAGCTGTGACAATCCGCGTGTTTTCTGGAGAGATGTTACCGTTCTTCTAGGTCAGATACCCAAGTGTTTTTAGGCGATATGTGTGTGGAATTTCTTATGGAAAGGTGAGATGAGGTGTCTGCGGGTCAGGAGTTTTGTGGATATGCTCCTAAGGAGATGTGGTATATTGAAGAGATGTGAGCTCTAGGATGTATTATGTTGTGTGTGAGAGTGGAATACAAGTGGGATAGTGTTGTGAGGTACCCTTTTCAATGTGAATCTTTTTATACTGTAATACATATTCTTTATTATTTATTGAACATGCCTTTGTGAGGTTGGGATTATTGTTGTACCTTGATAGGTGTTGTGTGGATATATTGATTTATCCCTAGTGAATTAGTATTCCTCTTTCACAAGTGCATGAGAGACTTGTGTTTTTTCTATTGAGTATACATATATGCTCACCTTATATATACAGAAATTGTATTTAGGATTCCAAGAGGATTATGTGGATCATGCAGGATGTTACTAGTTTGGTACATGCGATAGTTGTTCTATTGATTCTCATGTTTTGTATTGGGTACATTAATTGGAGAATTTTATTGTATCATTTTTATTTACATAGGCATAGTGTGATGATTTTTTGGTTTCTCTTTTATATATCTTAATGGAATTGTTTGTGGACGATTCATTATTTATCCCAACATTTTTTATATTATAATGGGTAATGAATCATATCTTGTTACATTTTTAAAGCCATGGTTCTAGTCACTGACATATGGCCTACTAGTGATGACACTCAGGTGTTATTTTCTCTCCCCCCTTCTTGTGGTTTTTTTAATGGGAGGGGGTCTTGACGGAGTGGTATTAGATGTGATGGTTGGGGGATATGATAGAGTTTGGAGTTTGGCACATTGGGAATTTCATGCATTTATAGGGCAATATTGTCAGATAATCTTGTTTCATGACATAGGCTAGTGAATACTGAAAAGGAAACAGAATTCTATGGACATCGCGATCCAATGCAAGGACTCCAAACATACTGAACAACCAAATGAGGCTACACTGCTTACTGGTAGGGAATTTGAAATGGTATGTGAGTCATAATTACTTGTGATCCTAATTGAATTGTTTTTATTTTGAAAATTTAAAATGGGAAACATTATAAAATAAAGGACTTAATGTGAATATTAAATGAAGTTACATAATACTCATGCTTCATAAATTCTTTTTTTCTATTTAGCTAAGGATCCTTATCATCGTCTGCGAGTAGCTCAAGATGTTTAGGTTCAACAATATGACTCGGTGAATTGTTGTAGGGCTATCTAGCTGAGTAGGATGATCATTGGATGATAAATTAATGTTATTTCTAGTGGAAGGATTTGTGAATATATGAGGTACGTGTTTCAATTATGGAATCATATAGCCAGATAGAGGATGTTGAGATTTATTTATGTTTGATCAGTGCACCAATGGAGTGTTGAATCTCTTTGGGAGTCTATCAGATGTGAGGATTTGTGCATCAATTGTGGACATTGTATCTAGGAGATAATAAAACGGTAGATGTTTTTTGGGTCCACTTCAATAAGGTGTTCCAGGGAATATTCCTATCTTCACCCATGAATGTTGTGTATAGTTAGGAGAACAGTTATCATATGTAGGGGCGTATCATTGTGGGGGGTTGGAATAAAGTTCATGGAAAATAAATTTTCCCCAAATTATTTTATAGATGAGGAGTCTCATTTGACACATCATTAGGATGCACTTTGTCCCTCTATCCATCATACAGTTACTCATTTTATGTTGTCAATGTATCTAGAGGTTCATAAGAAGGAATAAGAGATCATTTATATTCACTCATGTGAAGGATTCCTATAAGATGGGATCTAGTAGGGTTCTTTAAGGGTCATAGTTTTCAATGGAAGATCACAAATTCTATGGCCTTTGAGGTTTCAATTTATATTGAGTCTAAATGAGGTGCTTCCATTCCAGATTTCTAGTGCCACTAGTTTCTATTATTTTCCTTGGATCTTTGTGCTAGTTTTTTATGGTTTTGGGGTTCATGTTCATCTCCAAAACTAGTTCCATGTGGTTCCATATCCTCATATTGATAGAGGATGATAGGTTCAGTGCCACCCTTAGAAAAAGTTTCATGTGAAGACATTTCAGTAGTAGGGTTATCATGATTATGGCTCATCGTGTGGAGATAGATTTGGTAGAGGAAATCCTTCAAAAGTTCCTCATGTTCAGGGACCAATGATCAACCATGCTTGTGGAGGAGGTAATCAGAAGATAGGTATAGTAGTTGGGTGTGGTCAGTTGTGTGAAATGGAGGATCTGTTCCCGAGAGGATAGATATAATAATATGTACAATTAGTTTGTTTTTTACTCTTTAGTGTGTATTGTTTGATTTAGGATCTTCGTACTCCTTCTTTATACCTTCTCTACTCTATTCATAGGTACTAGATGTAGAGATGATTCTAATTCCCGTGGTGTTGAGTATGCCATTCAAATGCTAGACCAGCTTTCTTGGTGGGTGCATGGGATATAAATTGATGAGGGGGTCACATCAGTCCCATGTGGATCCTTTCATGCTCTATACGAATCCATACGATGTCATCTTTGATATCGACTTGTTATATTACATAGGTTATGTTAATTAATTCATTTGGTGAAGAGTTTTTTGTTCGGACATGGATGGATAACATGTGAGTTTCTTTTGTGAGTGGATTTTTCAGGTGGAAAGTTGGTGTGGGGATCCATTGTTGATATAGGTGAAGACATATGATTTTATCATCAACATGGACTCATTATTACATAGGTTATGTTAACTAATGCTTCTGGAAGAGATTAATTTATTCGGATGTGGATGGTCAACATGTGGGATTCTTTTCTGAGCGGAGTTTTCAGGTGGACAGTTGGCATGTGGATCCCATTATTTCCTTGATGGATGTGTTATCAATGGAATATATGTAACGTAGGATAGTGGTGAATTCCTAGGGTTGTAAAAGAATTATTCGAGTTTTTTCTAGAGAATGTGTTAAAGATACCCCAATTACATGATGTTCAATTTAGGATAGTATTATAGGATGAAACTTCTCTGATTTCAATGGATCGATATCAGATGGATCTTTATGAGTTTAAGTAGTTGAGGATTCACTTATCTGATTGGATGTAGATGGTTTTTATCCAGTCAAGTGTGTCACTGTTGGGTTCTCTAGCCTTGATCAAAAAGGAGGAAGATTGTAGTTTTAGGATATATATAAACTAAGACAGGTCGAATCAAGTGAAATTAAAAAATGGTTACCCTCTTACAAGGATAGGCTATCATTTGGACAACCTAATAAGGACAAGTTTTTTATAAGGTCCATCAACATTCTATATATTACTAGATGAGGGTTGAGGAGGGAGATATCCCACCAGATGCCTTCAAATGCAAGTATGGAATCATGGAGTTTGTATTCATGCCATTTTGGTTTATGAACTCATAAGTTATGTTATAAGGATTATAAAAAATGTGTTCTATGAGTTACTGGATTATATAACCATAGTTTTCTTCAATGATATCATGAACTAATTGATGTCAGATGAGTTTTATTATAAGAATCTCATAACAATTTGGCACATTATTGAATGCCAAAATCTCAATGGAAAGTTGTCCAAAGGTATAATATGGAATCAAGAGGTTCATTTCCATAGGCATGTGGTGTCTCATCAGGATTTGGAAGTAGAACTATCAAATTTTTTACTAGATTTTTTGTCGAGTTGCATCCCCATTGGTATACTTTAATAAAAATGTCCCAGTTTTTGTGTGGAGTGATATATGCTAGGTAGTATTTAGTTACCTGATGGGGATATTGTTTGGGGCTCCACTTCTCCTACATCTAGAGGAATGAGTGATGTTTCTGGTGTTTTGTGATGCTTACCATATTGGATTATGGTGAGTCATGTTGTAGTAGAGGAAAGTGATCACAATTAAGTCTAGGTAGTTATATCCTAATGATTGTAACTATGCCATACATGATTTGGATCCACTAGCATTAGTTTTTTCACAGATGTTGTGGCATCATTACCTTTTTGGGGAGTACTTTCTATTATTTAAGGATCATAAGTGTTTTTGGTATATGTTTTCTCAGCATGATCTGATCCTGTGAAAGTGGAGGTGGATGGAGTTTCTCTGGAACTATGATTTTGATATCTCCAAAACCATAGGAATCTGTAATATTATGGATGACTATTTGGGAAGGAAGTCATGGTAATGTATTGTTTAGTATTTTGTGAATTCTTGGAGACAAATACAGGTGTTTGAAGCCACACACATAGACTAATGTGTGAATTCTGGTAAAGGATATTTGTTTCAGATGATAGTGTAGTCATAAATGATTTAGTAGATGTAGGATTCTCAGTGGGGATACTAAAAGGTAGAGGTGATGTGTGATCGTGTGGGACCTGGTGATTCTATGGATGGATGGTGTGAGGATGGTCGATACCAGATGTTATCTCATTGATGGTTTTTTTATTTTTCTTGTAATGTATTATGGAATTCTTTTGGGTGATTCATAAATAACTTTCGGGGGGGTACATAGATGTATTCCAAAGAAGTAGCATGTCATGATGATTCATTTTTTGTGGAATTTGATGAAAATGGAAATGAAAATGTTTATGAAAGTATTCATAGTTTTACAACAAATAATGGTATGGAATTTTATTTGTGGTTTGTTTTTTCATCCCATGGAAGTCCCTGGTTATAAATAGGCTCACATTATGAAATATTTGGTCATAAGGTTATCCAGAACTCGAGTTGGTTTTGATTCTATCTATGTGATAGAATATTAGATGTCGAAATTTCCCCAATTCATGGAGATTAAGTAGTTAGTCTTAGTAGATTCCTTGTCTAAGAGGTACATGGATGAGTTAGTGATCTTTTATATATTCCAATTGTCTATTTTCTCAGATCGAGACACATATTTTATGTCATGAGTATAGAGGGGATTCCATAATACTTTTGGTACTCATTTATTTCTCTATAATATTATTCATTCTTAGATAAATGGGAAAACAGAATAGACAATCTCAAAATCAATGGATTTTTATTTCCTGGGAGTCATGGACATTGGTGGATCTTGGTTATAACTCTTAAATTTAGTAAAGTTTTATTTTAATAATAACTATCACTCTTCTATTGGAATGTCTACATTTAAGGATTTTTATGGAATACCATGTGATACTCTATTGTTCTAGATAGATGTTGGTTATATAGAAGTTCTTAGTACCAATGTGGAGTTGATAACGACAATAAAAATTCATATTTTTCTTGATATAATGAAAGAAGAACATGAACAATAGAAGGCTTATACAAATAAAAATATGAATTCATTAGATTTTGAGGTTGGGGAAACATGTTCTTGAATGTTTCCCCTTGATTTGGGTAGTCGATGTTTGGCATACGGAGTAATCTTTCTCTCATGTTTGTTGGATCCATTGAGGTGTTGGTGATAGTTGTAGAAGGGGTGTAACGATTGGTGTTTCCACCAATTATAGAGTATATACACAATGTATTTCACATCTCTTGGATTTTTTAGTATGTTCATAATTACTCTGATGTCATTTAATTGTGAGAGTTGGATATCGAGGATGGCACAATGTTTGTGGAATAGCCATTAGAGATCCAGGATCGTCAGGAGAAGGGATTGTGTGAACATAACATTCAGTTTGTTCATGTGTTGTGGAGAAATGGGGACCTATAATGAATTACATGGGAGTTAGAGATGCATCAGTGTGGCTAGTACCCATATTTTTTATGTTTTAATTTTCTCTTTTTTTTCATTGTAATGTTATTCTTGAAACCTGTTATAGGTAATGTGATGTTTTCCTTGGTTAGTCTTGTGGGTGATTATATTTGAGATAAAATATTTACATATAAAAAGTAGAGGACCAAATTAAAAATCAATATGCATCAACTATGATGTGATTTAACCCATGATGGTGAGTCATTGCCACCCAGATCAAATAATATCATGATATGGAGGATAAAATTACATTATTTCTGTGTTCGGTAAAACACAGTTTCGGGATTTTAAGTGGTTTTCTAGTCATATAGTTATGTTAGAGGAGGAGGCTAATGGGTGTGAAGTGTGTTTATAGCCTTTTGGGTTGATGTGTTTGGTTGGAGGTAGTGTTTGGGATTTTATAAGAGTTTTGAATGGTATCTCATGTGGTGTTTTTCAGACTCATTTTTCTTCTAGGTTTGGTTTTGGATTCTTGTGGGAAAAAATCAATAGATACATATTCGAGGTAATGGTATGTGCCATTTTAGTTTGTTACATTTTTAGTTTTGGTTGTTGGAGGTGTTTAGAAGAGCCTGAGAGGGAGTATGGAGAAGTATTGTTTCTAATGGATGGATTGATAGAGATTTCATAACATATAAACATTTTACATGATATGAAGGATCATTTGATGTTGTGTCCATGATAGGTTCAGCTTATATAAAATAATTACACAACATGAAAGTTGTTTTTCATACTGTATATTGAATCTAGGTTGAAAAAATAAAATAAAATAATGAGGCGTCATGTTCTTTGGCATAAATAGGAAATCTGGGATTACATGTCTTATAATAAACCGATACAATGAAATTTGTTAAATTATTTTCAGCCAAAATATCATTCATTTTTCCCTGCCCTATTCTTCTTCTCATTTTTGGCGAACACTATAAGCATTGAGGTGTTCCTCAGTTCCTTTTTATTCCTCCTTGATCCATTGATCTAGGTGGATGATCATTATAAATCCATAGTTGACTCATAGTTTTTTATCATCTATTTCCCATCCATTTTATTCTAGTAATCTCTACGTAATAGACTATGGTGATGTTTCTTTGGTTTGGGGTGTTCATTATGTTGTGTTTTGATTGTCTTGGGACATAGCATAGGTTGATCTGTTGTTCCTTTTGGTACAACTATTGTTTTTGAGAATTTTGTCCTACCATACAGGGCTCAGAATATATATAAGCATCATTGAAGTGGGATTTCTATCATTTATCCTTATTTGTTCATTCTACAATATGGGTTTCTTTTGTTGACTTATTGATTTGGGTGGTGTTTGATTAATAAAGGATAATATAAATTGGTTATTTGATTGAAAATGTGAAATTTGGTAATATTTTCATGCTCATACAACATTGATATTGTTGTTGATATTACATATTGTTTCTGATTGGTTCCTTACTGAAAATTGGGACCGTTGGGGGATTCAATTGCATTGGATATGTATGTTGTGATTGTTATTTTGGTTGTGATTTTTTGGTATTATCGGAAAATATAAATTGTCTAAGAAGATCTCTTTAGATAATAAAAAGGCTTCCTTGGGATTTTTATATTAATGATAAATCCACTAAATTAATGTAGAATTTAGTAAGATCCAATTTTTAAATCTATAATAATGGAATTTTATTTCTTGCAATGTGTGGGTAATCTTTTGTTATGAAAGTGTGTGGTTACAATAGGGAATTTGGAAATATATCGTTGTTTGGACATGCTCTTGGGGTGGGTAGGATATGTGGTTGTTTTGTTATCTTTTTGGGGTGGTTAGTATGTAGTTCTTTGGATGTTCTTTTAGGGTTGCAATGATGTGGTTGTTTTCCCAAGATTTTGGGGCAGTGGGGGTGTGCTTTTTTGGGTTTTGTTTTTGGGGCAGTGAGAATGTGGTTTTTAGGATTTTGTGGTGGATAAGTTGTTGTTTTTTGTCCATTCATTTTGGTTGATGAGGATGTGTATATTTGGTTGTGATTGTGGGGAAGTGAGGATGTGGGTGTTTTAGCCATTCAATTGGGGAGACAAGGTGAATATGTGTTTTGGTGGTTTTTAAATGTTGTGGTTTTGTGATAGATTCACGATTAGTGAGGGAATATATTAATAATTTTTTAATAATGATTGAAATGTCATGGTTTTGTTTGGTTCATGGGATTAAAATGATTAATGTATAACTAAATATTGGGTTGTGTGAATAAATGTGGTTGAATCTAAATAATTAAAACAATGGAATGATTAAAAAAATTGGTTGGAAATTGGAAATGGGGTTTTTGTATTGTTTGCAGGATATTATGAATTTAGAGTTAGCAGCAATATTGATGATGGTGTGAGTAGGTTAGTGTATTTGTGAACACATAGGTTGGTATTTTTCATTTTTTTTATAAAACGATATACCATAAATTATTGTGATTTCTATACGCACCACTCTAACAGTGAAAACTATGTGGAAAACAACCAAATAGTAAAATGGGGGTGATTATCCCAATATTCGGTGGGGAGTATATATGGGTGGGTACCTTTTCTTTTCTTCTCTCTCCTTCATTCAAGGTAGATATGACACATGCTACGATGTTTACAGTTCAATTAGTTCAATATATGATGGTTGTAATGGAACAGGTGTCTTCGGGTGATATGTGATATCCTAGGTGTTTTTGGGTGAGGTGATTTGTATCCTAGGTGTATACGGGATGAGGTGTGATGGCCCTGGTGTTTTTGAGCGAGATATGATCATGCTTTTGGGGCGGTGGCCCATGTGTTTTTGGGAGATGTGTGTGTGGTTTTTCTTGTGGGGAGACGATCCTAGTTGTCTGTGGGTGAGATGTTTTGTGACCATGCCTGCGTGGTAGAAGGTATATAAAAGACATGGGAGTACCAAGACGTACAACGTTGTGTGTGAGAATGACATACCAATAGGAATGCGGTATGGGGTACCCATATATAGGTGATTATTTTTATACTATATTACATGGTTTTCATTATTCAGTGATAGTGACTTGGTGTGTTTTGGATGGTTTTTATACCTTGATTGGTGCTCTTCGGTCATGATATTTCCTCAAAGGCTCATTAGTATTCTTATTTAATATGTGAACAAGATACATGAGTTTTTATAATGATAATACATTTATTCTCAGCCAACATATATTAAATTTGTTTTCAGGTTTCTAGGATGATTATGTGGATTGTGCAGGATGTTACTAGATCCTAAATTGGGATAGATTATGTGTTGCTTGTCTAGTTTTATTTAGGGTACATACTTTGGGGAATATTACTGTATTAGTTTTATTTACACATTCATTGTGGGATGTTTATTGGTTTTCCGATTTATATTTTTTCATGGAGTTTTTTGTGGATGATTCATTCTATATTTTAATTCTATTTATTTTATAATGGGAAATTCCACGCATATTGTGTGATTTTAACACCCCTGGTGCTAGTCACCAACCCATGGCCTACTACAGGTGGGACTTAAGGGTCATTATCAGTCTACCTTCATTGGGGTATCTTTGTAGGGTGGGCGTCGTGGCAATGATTATATGATTATCTATGCCTAAATTTTTAATTTATGTTATGTTTTTTTCTATTTTAATTTTATGCATTATGATTCATAATGTAATTTAGTGTATGCCATTATTTCAAAATAGAACATAGTGGATTGATTGAAAACTATATCAATTAACACTATACTCATATACAAAATAATGATGTTGGAGCATGGGTTACAACTGGTGCTAATAATGTTATTACTATACTAGAACAACTAACTCAGGTTATGAATAATAACCTTATGCATATAGAGATTCATGATATACAACATGAGGGAACAATGTTAGTCTACTTCATGAGACCACAACCACCATCATTAAATTGTATAACAAAAATATTTTTATCAAATCAGTTGTTGTTAGTTATTATAAAAAACCACAGAAGAGTAAGAAATATAAAACATGTAATTCAATGATTTTAAAAACATTTATCTGGATTATATTTTTCTTTTCAAATAGTCAGTAGGTATGGACAGAAAATTTTTGAATTTGGTGACAAAAGTGGAGGAAATATTTTCTATGTATGAACCCAACTCTACAGGGATATCCATCCATGATGCTTATTACAAATGATATCCAAATATCAATATTAATGTATTATTTAATGGGATTAAAACATTCCATTGAATGGAACGAGTTTCAATAAAATTATCACAATATGAAGATATAATACTATGTTCTATCAAGATAGAGAAATAAATATATGTCTCTTTTTACATTAATGGGATTTGAGAGAAAAATACGGTTTTTGAATACTTTGGAATATGAAATGATTAATTAGAGAAGAAGTTAATATTTAACTTTCTATCCTAGAGTAAATTTGGAATGAAATATCATAGAACTTAACTATTGGGTATTGTATTTTATTTTATGTGTGGTGAGAAAGGTCACCAAGCCCATGATTATAGTGGAAATAAATAATCTACCAAATGATCAATGATATAATTTTAAATATATGTGATGTTATTAAAATTATTTTCCAAAGTGTCATGGAAACATTCCTCTAAAATTTCCTTGGGAAAATGGAAAATATTATGTGATCACAACACCTAAGGTAGATTTTCTTAATGATGTGGTGGTAGTTAATTCAATCATCTCCTCAAATTTAGGTAAATTTTTATTTGATTCTTCATCATAAAATTATTTTATGTTTTCAATGATTTCATTAATAAAT
Organism: Viscum album; assembly: GCA_963277665.1. Classification (NCBI taxonomy): domain Eukaryota; kingdom Viridiplantae; phylum Streptophyta; class Magnoliopsida; order Santalales; family Viscaceae; genus Viscum; species Viscum album. Next base: position 1,727,790,353 of record OY728157.1, read on the forward strand.
ATATATTTCCAATTCAACCTAACAATGTAGTTATCAATAATGAATGTTAATGAAAACATTATTGAAAAATGATGTGTTGATACGATACTATTATGACACAAAAATGTGATCTCATTGATTATTTTATCATCATACCTCATTTTTATTTTTTTATAATCCTTGTAATTGCATTATTTGAAAATATAATGACAAATATTATTGAAAAGAGAAGTAAATAATGATTCATGATGAATATATGGAATTTCATATCATTAGAGGGGAGAATTCATAATATTATTATTATCTAGAACCACAACAAGTAGCTCTATTTAACAAATTTTTAGTATGTAGGAGAAAAAATATTCTATGGGTAAGGAAAAAACCATCCAATTGAGGAATTACGTATTTTCAAATAATACATTGATGTATTTCTAGAGGATTTACCTGGGCATCTTCTAGAGAGGGATGTTGAATATTCCCTTTATATAATCACTGAAGTGAAGCCAATATCAAAAACTCCCTATATAATGGCCATTTTGGAACTTGTGTAGTTGAAGAAATAATAATAGGTTTTGAGTAATAATGGATTTATTCACATTAGTGTTTCTCTAGGGGGATCATGTGGTCACTTTTTTAGGAGGAATGTTGGATCCATGAGGTTGTACATTAACTAAAGACAAATCAATGATATTAAAATAATGAACATGAATACTCTTCTTTAATTTGATTATGTTTTGACAAACATCATAGATATCATCATTTTTAATATATTGGAAATTTATCGTGATGTAACCAATTCATTTATGAAAAATGATGATAATTAAGTGATAAAATTTTGAACCTGGTATGAACATTATCAGTATATAGTAATTCCATTAGAAAAAACTAATGCAACCTATATTTTTATGGATCTCATGAAAACATCGTTCAATGAATATCTTGATGAATTTTCTATTATATTTATTAATGATATCATTATATATTCCAAAATCTATGACGACCATGAGAAAAACTTTATTTTTTTTAAACACTCTTAGAAGAAGAGTGTTTTATGGGGAGTTTAGAAAGTATAAATTATGCCTTAAAATAGTATATTTTCTTGTCAATATTTTCACTTTTGATGGAATCTAATTTGATCTAATAAAGAGAAAGGTAATTCATGAAGGTATTACAATAAAATACATTACTGAGGGAAATAGTTTCATGTGTTTAGTTGGTAACTATCGATGTTTCATTCATAATTATTCCTAATTACCTAACAAAATATCCATGATTACTCGTAAAGTGGATAAGTTTTTTTAGAAAAAGAAATGTGAATATTGCATTGAATAATTGAAGGGTATATTAGAGAATTCTATAATATTGAATCAATAATTAATAAATGGTGGATTTTTTATTTATAGTGATGCATAAAATAAAGGAATTGAATTTTCATTATGAAGAATGAAAGAGTTAATTTTTATGCATCAAGGATTCTAAAAAATAATGAACATAAATATCCAACATAGGATCTTACATTATAATACATAATATTTTCTATGATGATATAATGACACAATCTCTATGGTGAAATATTTGAGATATATATGGGTCACAATATATTGAAATATATCTTCTCACACAATGAACTCAACATGAGGCAATTGATATGGCTCAAGAAACTCATGGATTATGGTAAAACTACAACCCATGAAAGTAAAAGAAGGTAAAATAAGCAATGAATAGAAAGGTTCTTGGAGTTTGGAACAAAATGAGGAATTAAAAAGAATCATTTGTACATGGATCTAGAAAATATAGATATGGGAATTTACAAGGTGAAACAACATTAATTTATCAATTGGTTTACCAACCATCATTATTATAGAGGATTAAATGTTCTATGTCTAATGATGAGACCATTCAAAGTAAAATTAAAGATGTGAATGATGGGATGATGGAATACATTTTGTATGTGGATGGAATTATGAAATTTTTTGAGGCTCTATGTTAAATCTATACCCAGTTTAAAAATGAAATTATAATAGAATCCTCATAGATAAAATTTCTATAAAAACTATGCTAGCAATATGATGTAAAGAAAATGAAGGGAACATTTCTTGTGGGATAATATGAATCAGTAAATTGCAGATTATTCATCATCTTTTTTCCCTATCAATTGGTTATGGATGAATTACAACACCCAAGTTGAGTCAAGAATTATATAAATACTCATACATGGAAATGGGTTGAAATTATTATACATAATGTCATTGTGTTACCAAAGAGTCCAATAATGAGTGATTCAATATGGGTAACTATTGATCGACTTAACAAATATGCTCATTTCCACCAATAAGGGAGGATTTTAATCTAGATCACCTAGAACGACTATAAATTAATGAATTTGTAAGACATCATGGATCACCTCTTTAGGTTTTTTTCAAGATCCTCTATTTTCATCAAAATTATATAAATGTATACAAAAATCATTAGAAATATACCATAATTTGAGTACACATTATCACTCTCAAACTGACAAGTATTATTAGAGGACAATTCAAACATTAAAATCCATGATGAGATATTGATCACTAGTTTGTGAAGGGAAGTGGGATATGTATTTACCATTGGAAGAGTTTTCCTACAATAATTGTTTTCATTAAGTCTTCAAATGGAACCATATGAGGCATTGTATTAGAAAAAACGTTGTAGACCAACTTGTAAATATGAACATAGTGAAAGGATGAATACTGTAAAAGAACTTGGAGATGAAGCATATTCAAATGTAAATACTATTCAGACACATATTAAAAAGTAACAATGTAAGAAAAATAGCTACACTGATAAATAAAGGGAGTGTTTTTAGTTTCATGTAGGATATCATGTCTTCTTGAAGGAATCTCAATGGGAAGGTGTTAAATTATTTAGAAAAAGGGAAATTGGTCCCTTGGTACATTGGACCTTTTGAAATGTTAGAGATAATTGGAGCTGTATCTTATCATTTGTTGATGCCAAGTATAATTTCTAAAGTACACAATGTCTTCCACATATCAATGTTAAAGACAATTTTTCCAGACCCAAAAAATTAACTCACATTTAAAGGAATAGAATTATAACCTGATTTATACAGTTACAGATTGTCTATCCAGATTATGGATACTAGAGATTAGTTGTTGAGGAATTAGACACATCATATTGTAAAGGTACTTTGAATATATCATAAAATTGAAGAGGTGACAAGGAAAACATAGGAATTTATGATGAATAACATCCCAAATAATATATGGAGGTATCCTTTTAGAAACATTGATGTCAATTTTTTTATGTAATGTAGAATGTAACACCCTATTATTTAATTGTATCTATATTTTATAATTTAAATACATTGATAGTTTATGTTTCACCCAACACTGAGTTTAAAATTGTAATATACTATTTTTTATGACAATTAGAATAATAATGTGACTTGTAAGGAGAGTAATATAACCAATATAATAGTAAACATACCTAATAATGCATACATAAAATTTTGGTATCTTATGAATAAAAATATAATATTTTTTAATTTTGGAATTAGTAAATAAATTATTTATACATTATAAATTTTGAATTTTTATTTTTGGGAAACATACATGACAATTAATAATTTTATTAATAAATAAATTAATTAAAACAAATTTAATTTCATTAAATGTATTCGTAAAATAATATTTAATTGCCTAATTATTTTATGATAATATTATAAGACCTTAATTATTATTTCAATGTGGTATATAAATATTTAGATTTTTAAAATAAGAAATTTTCAAATAAATGACTAATTTAATTAAAATTAAAATATCACATATTTTGAAAAAAAATCTTGAAATGGAGTCCAATTTTGATTTCTACAAATCAAAAGATGTTTATGGTGTATTTTTTTGGATTTTTATTAAAATAGTAAAATTTATGGTGAATTGTGAAGGACAATAATTTATTGTATATAAACATTATTAGTTAAATACAATATTACATGAGTCATATGTAATTTATGTTCCATAATAAATAACTATACTTCTCCCTATAAATTATTAAGACATGTAATCATCACTATTTCATTTCAAGAGTCAAAATAAAAAATAAAATAAAAAAATAATAATAAAACACCCCTCCCCTCCAGTATAAATACCACCACTCACCACCTCATCTAGTAACACCTATTAAGACTTTATCATTATTCAATTAATACTGAAACATATTCCCAAAGCTCTTCCCCATGTTTAGTAGGCTCTGGTCTCAAGAAAATACCAAAACCAATTTTCATACAGAGGTTCTCAAGTAGAAAAATTGAAGTGGTAAAATCATATTTTTATTTGTAGATTTTCATTTCACATTATTTTAGATTCCTGTACACTAATAAACTCCAATATAAAAAATTGAATTATAACTCTAGTATCATATATGTGCTCTAAATTTATTATTTTAATGGGAAATACACCTTAAATTATCTCCTTCTCTTCTTTTCTACAATCATTTTAATCAACATATGTGAGGAGGCGATTTACCACATTCGTGGACGATGTGTTTTAATTATTAAATTACTCCATCATGGATTTTCATAAAACCATTTTTATTGTAAAAAAAAGATAATAATATATATTTTTAGAAATTATTTAATGTTTTGAACCAGTATATATACATAATATTAATTAATATAAAAAATCATGTTCTTGATGATCCATAAAATCCAAAATAATCTAAACAATTATTAGTAATGTTCTATGTAATTATTAATCCTCACCCACAAATAAACAAATGAATGATATTAAAATTAAATATTATATATGATAATTTATAATATATTATTTCAATTCTCAATATTTATTCCCATTTTACATGATTTTCCACACACATATACAAGTGAACTAATAATGAAATCCAAGGAAATAAACACTATCGAATGATGAAATTGTATCTTATAACTCATAAAAAACGACATAAATTAATATAATAAAATTATATTAAATAATATACAGGTATAAAGAGTTATTTATTGGTTTATTAATATATATAATTTTATTTTCTAGGACATTATTATCATGTGAAGAACACTTTCAGACATATGGTAATTAATTTTCCCCAAACCATGAAATTTAATTCATGTTATGCTTTCCCTCTATTTAAAACAATGGAATTATATTTTTGTACTATATAAATCTTCTACATTATATTCATATGTCCTCAAATCATCAATATCGATGATTTTATAATTTTTTGATTGGGAAATACATGTTTTATAAGGATACCATTTTAATTCCCCGCATTTTGAAATCTATATTAAATGGTACTTCTAAATTTATTACCCATTTTCATGCATACTCCATAATAATATATTAGACAACAATATTTTATAAAACAAACCTTTTTACCCGGAAAAAATATCCTCTCTCTCTTTTATAGTTTTATATAAACAATTAATTTGTTATTTTCTATAAAGACTCATTTATATTTTCTATTAAACTACACTGATGTATATCATTATTAATGTTTCTAAAAAACTATTTTAAAATTTATTCAATTTAGATTCCAAATTTATGTATGAATTTTTTTTAATATTAATAAAATATATTTTCCATCATTTTCCAATGATATAAATTTTTACAATATTATATTCTGACAAATATAAATGATTTTCCAAAAGAAATATCCTTTCCATAGTAAATGGGGATTTCTATCAAGAAATTCTCATTGATTTTAATCTGTTCCAATGCCTCCCTTAAATATTATTATTTTTTGATATTGAACACATATTTTAGCATTCATCGTATTTGATTACTTATTTTATGATTATTTTGACAATGGATTTACTATCTTGATACCAATCATCATATTATTAGGAATGATTTATGATTATGTTTCTTGTATGGGGAATGTTATTAACATTTGATATTCTATTTTAAATATGAATGTATATGTTGATTATGTTTTAACACATTCATATGAAGAATTAATTGGTTTTAATATGTGATTAGTGGGTCCCTCTATATCCCCTCCATGCATCGGTAGGTCTCATCAGACAAAAGAAAATAATATTGTACCCATATATATATGGTGTCTTGGCCAAAGCCTTAACTTTATATCTATGATGATTGACATTGTGAATTCCATCATCATGATAAAAGTAATTTATATTCAATGTTATTATTCAACTAGTAGAATATCTGTTGTTATGATTCTTTATCAAGTGATTATTTATGTCATTCTTTATTCAAATTTCATTCCCACAAAATTATGCCAATTATTATGTTTTAATGTAATATATTTTAGTTATTAACTATGATTTCTTGTTTATAATATATTATTTTGTATTTCATACCCTTATTGATTTAATGACCTCAAGAAATTTTTCTCTTTTTCTCTTACTCGTATGTGCATATGTATATTGTTGTTGACATATATAGTTAATCTTGGAAAATGAGGTTATTTCACAAATAATTCTCTATGTTGTACTTTGCCTTTTAAATAGTAAAGTAATGTTATATACTTTAATCTAGCTTCCAAAACTTCTAAACTCATATGTACTTTTGGATTTGAGTTATGTAACTATTCAAATTTAATGATGTGGGGAACCAGCTTTGGGATACTCAGGCGGGGGTCCTTAAATAATATATATAAGGGAAGAAGTTAAAATTAAGGTGACATATGTTGGTGGAAACAGAAGAAAAACATTCAAATAATGTAGTACATGAGGATGTTCTAGCTGTGTAATGATTTTCCCGAGTACATGGTGAATTATTTAGAAATATGATTCTAGGTAAGGTAGAGTGGTATATAATATTGAATAATCCTTCTGTGATATAAATATAATAAAACTATTGATGAAAAATCTTGTTTCAAGGATAATTCTATATACATGTAAAATTAAAGAAGTCAACGGACGGTTTTCTAGAATCATACACCAATGTGGGACATAATGATGAAAATACATGTGATGTAACATTCACCTGAATAATCAGTTGAGGAAATAGTTCCCAATGGATTTCATTGACATAGTGTATGGATATAAATAAAATCCGAATTGTGGTGTAAACTATAGGAAAAACTATCTATTATGGATATGACTCATAATATGATAGGCTATTATCACATGTATCTTCTAATATTTAATTGATAAAATTATAAATTAATTGAATCATGTATAATATTTAGTAGTTTATAATTAATGTTCCAATGTAATAATTATGTTGGTTATCATTGATTGAGTATGTGTTCTATGACAGAATGGAATGGTGATTCTTGAAGGGTTTTTATCAATTTCATAGTCAACATGTGATGTTGGTGATTCTGTGTGGTGATCATCATAGAAGAACCTCAAATGAGGTGATGGAGATGTTCTGGTACTATATACATCATTTTTCAATTTCTTATAGATCCATGGGCTTGTCAGGGGGTTATCGAGCATGTTTTATAATCTTAAATAACATGTATTGAGGAAGATATTTCAAACAAAAAATGGTATTTTAAGATCATAATACATTTTCTAGTGATTATTAGATACTACCATAAGGAATCTTTGTATGTCTTTAAGGATTGTTGTACCAGATTTTTTTAGATTTTACAACATTAATGAACATATTCTTTGATCATAAGACTTCATCATAATTATTTTTTCAAGATTATAAGACATTATTATAAGCTTTTGAGCATCTCAAGAAATGTAAATGTCGGTAATATAACTTAATTATAATCATTTTGATCTAATAAAATGACTTCAATTTGAAATTTATGATTTCATGAGTTTATTAATTCAAAATGTATCAAAACCAATTTTTTATCATATTAAAATATTAATAAGTATTCCATACTATAATCAAATAGTACACATTGTGCCCAACAAACTTTATCCATCAGGTTTTATAATTATAAAATTTAATCATAAATATATTCATGAATATATTCTAGAGTCGCAATGGAAAATTGTAAATAAATGTTACCATGGAAGAACTAAATGACATAGTGTCGACTTAAAAATACATGGTGGTATATATAAAGAAAATAAATCTTCCACCCTAATATCATTTTCGAATAAAACAACAAGATCTATCCTACAATTTGATAACTCGATCGGCTCATAAATGAGACTGATGTCTATTCCAATTCAATATTGGATGGAGACAAGCACTGAGGTATTAAATGTCTATAATGGTAACGATTTTCCACTTAATAAATGTAAAATTAAAGTAATGATTTTTATGAAAACCATTCTAGACACTTCATTATTTTATACATCTATTAAAAAAATATTATAAAAAAATATTAATTTGGTAAAAATACAATCATATAACTATTGAATCACCAATTCCTAAAAAAATATCTCTTAGTTACAATCACCAAGCACTATAATATCACTACAAATATACCTTCAAAAATATGTAAATTATTAATCATAAAATATACATCATTTAAAGGGATACACAATATACATTCTTTGGTGGTCAAAATAAGTAATAAAAGATTCATGTTGAACAAACCACTATCTAAATGAAATGAAATAAACAAAACATGGATATGTCATTTCCACAAAATATAGTGAATATCTAGATAATATTCTATAACTAAATATATATATATATGAGTTATAGATCAATTTGAATTCTTAAGTGAAACCAAGAATCATCTAGTGAGTGTCTGATCAACATAATTTATATAATGGTTTTTATAATATATAAATTTTTTAAAAAATAACATCTCTAAATGGATTGAATTTTTTTTCTTATTTTATTATTTTAAATGAAAGAATGAAATTATAAATAATTTATTAGTCATACTCCATTTTTTATTTATAATTTCATCTGTTTTTTAAAATAAATTTAACGAGGTTCTCAAAAAAACTAACACAAGTACAATGCATTTGAAAATAAATACAAAATTAAAAATAATAGATATATACAATCAAATAGATAAGGCAATTTGTGTTCAAATTCTACATATATCAATGTAATATGGGACATAATTATTTCACTGGACCCCCTTATAGAAATTTACCAATACTTGAGTGGATCTCATGGGATCAACCCCTGGGGACTATGGTTTTGTTTCTAAAAAAAGAAGTTCAGTTATATATAGAGAAAAGTTATGGTATCATGTCACTAACAAATGTATTATAAACATACGGAACTAGTATAACTAGTGAAACATGACATTATCCCATCATTTCTAGCATATTCTAGAACCCGAAATCCTATGAACAATATAAACAAATAGTGATAATATATGAACTGAACATAGTCAATAAGAATAATTAACATCTAACAATGAGTAATACAAACATCATTGATCAGATAAAATATCTCACAACCACCTTTTATCTTCCTCCCATGAAACAACAGAAAGTGTAAAATCATCGTGTGATATTGAATACACTAAATTAATCAAGGTCCACATTCCATGTCAATAATTACATAGTGGGGTACAATGAATATTTAAGAAATTCATATGTTTGGAAATATCATAAAATTTATTAGCTTTTATTTTAAATATATTTTAGAAACCAATATATAAAATACCCTTAATATAGTTATACTAATATACACATAATCATATATATATATATATATACATTTTTTAAATTTCACAAATTAACATATTATTATATGAATTTATAGTCACACAAATATATATATGTATGTACACTAATGTATATATATAGAAAAATCAATATTATATATAATATGATTAATTTTGTAAAACAAGAAACTTATTAAAAATGAAATTTAAAATACATTACTAATACCTGGAATTTCACAATCCATTTAAAAATAAATTTCCAAATATAATTTTACATATTTTAAATGATAACTATAATAAATTTTTGGAAATATTTTCTGCTTAGTTATTTTCCTACATTTAAATTTTTTGACAATATTTGGAACTAAAAATATATTGAACATATTTTTTCTATTTTTGGATATAATTGAAATTTAAATTAATTTATAAACAATGATTTTAAATGGAAAATTTTATTATAATATTTTTAATATATATACATATATTTTAAAAGGTATTTTTAAATGAATTTTTAATTTCCATTTTACTTCAAATTTTTTTGACCTTGGGTTATTGATAATATATATTTTCTAAAATATATATAAATATATTTTTTTGTCTACATTTATACAATGGTATATTTATATATAACAATGTGTATAAATTCATATAAGTAATGTTTTTTTTGAAATGAGATAAATATATAAATATATATAAATTATTTACTGTATATGAGTACAATTATAAAGTAGTTTTTTTCTTATTTTGGAATCTAAAATTTACACAAAAGGAATTATTGGCTCTTTTACCATATTTCAAAAATTGTGAATAATGAAATAATATTTTCATACATTGATATTACATCTTTTTAGATGAATATTCAATACATTACATTACATAACTCATTAATACCATAATAGTTTAGTGTATTTGAATATGAGGTACACCATCATCTAATTTGTTGAATTTTCTATAACATATACAACAAAGATTTTACCCTTTTGTACAGTGCACAATCAGACCATACTTAAAAACATTATTCAATACTTATGGAAAGGAATCACAAGGAAGTGTGAGCTATGATTATCTATGATGAAATATAAAGAAGATTAATAATCATAACATGAGCATAAGGGTGTTAGAATTTTATCAAAACATATGAAAACCAAAAAAATCATATCTAATATCATTAACATGAGTCATTGAATAAATATTTTTAGTACATATGAAATGAATGATAGATAAATAAATGTACATGATCTATTGGACCATAAAATAGGAATATGACATGGAATTTTCCAAACCCACAAGTACAAAAAATTCATCTCCATTAATATCAATGTTATTATCCAAGGAAATCATAGTTTAAGTGGTTTACTCCCCAAACCATCATACTAGTAATATTTTACTCCCATGACCATGATAAAAGAAAAAATCCTTTAATATACTAAATTAACTCCCCATTCCACTCTTTCTTATCTCATTAGATATAAATATTTACTTAATGCATTAGCGTGAGATATTGGTCCCATACATTTAAAAATAAATATCATATGTATGTGTTCCACAGTATCATAAAAAATACATCTGATCATAACCCATGAAATAAAGTCAATTTCATCCAAATCTCATCATATCATTACATATGGAAAAGATATATGTTTTATAAACATTTCTACATTCCATTGTAGAACAGACCATTGAAAATATGTAGTTTTCATAATAATTTTTCATTGTATATCCTAGGGATTAAATCAGGTTTCATAAAATTTTCACAGAAACCATAAGAGTTGTATCCTTAGTATATGTCCCAAAAAAATAAAATGATACATCAATTCATGTAATATTATATGGGGAGTGATTCTATTAGTTAAATCATTATGATTACTTCTTGGGGTAGATAACTTTTCATTTAAAATAACATTTTATAACTAAATTTTGTTTGGAAATAATTTTCTTTGAAAAAAAATTGACTAAATTATATATAAAACACTAAAAATAGTTTAAAAAAATAATAGGTAAAATAATATTTCCACATATAAAAATAAATTTTGAGAACATAAATATATCAAAATACATTTTTTTGAAAATAATATTGAAAAAATATAAAGTATGATTTATTAATAATTAAAATCATTTCTTAAGAAAAATATCACTTTCACCTAAAATATATTTTTAATACATAAACCATTTTGAAAATAAAATTTGTTGAAAATAAAATTAAAAACATATAGAGGGAAAATAATTTACTATAATTTTCACAATACTGAGAAATTACATTTATTCAATACACATTAGAACAAAGATTAATTTCAAATTTTTGTTAGAAGAAAAACAGAAATTATTTGCAGAATTACATGAAGATTCATTTCAACAAAATTTTAAAAATGTAAAAAATCAGAAAACATGTCATTATTAAATAATTTTAAAAATATTAAAAACATTTTTATTAATTTTTCTTTTGGAAGAAAATGGGTTTCTAACGAAAAAAGTGTTTTTTCATTATTTTTTTTGTAAAAAATTATTTACATAAAGAGATTAAAATGAAGGGATAATATTTATTTTCATGACAAAACAAATATAAGAATAAACCACATGATATTTCCTTTGATATTTATCATACTAATTTTTTATTCAAAAATGGGAAAAAACAATTCTGATAAATGATGAGGTTGTAACATTAAATCCATACCATATTTGTAACATTAAATCACAATACAAATGAAAACAAATCATTAAATTTATCATAAAATATCATGTAGATAGATAAATTCATTATATTACATTTTAATGGGGATATATATATACCGTATATATGGAATATTATTTCATAATAAAACATATGTCTCAAAGAATTCAAATTTAGAAAAAAATACCTTACTAAATAGGTTACATTTGATCTATAAATCAAATGAATTGGAGATACTAAAATGGATATTTAAATACCCATTATATTAAATATATGAATTATAAAATACATTCATTGTCATTATAAAGTCCACCAATAAGAAATTTTTGGTTAATAAGGAATGTGTCTCATAAACAATAATAGATATATATAAACCCCTTTCCACTTTAGGAATAATTGGAATCATAAACCCTAATAAATCATTACGTATAATAAATCATTATATATCATTAAAAATTCTGATATTTATGTTATCTAATTTAATATTTTATGGAAATACATCACTATAAAATTAACGAGGGTTCAATTTTTTGTATGTCTCTGATAAATAAACAAGAGGCTATAAATCAAAAAAATTAAGTATTGAATTACATAATAAATGTTCAAACCACCTATATAATAAATATAATTTTAATAGAAATATATTTAAAAATAAAAATTATACATATATAATAAAATATATTATCAAATTACATCACTTTGTTACCCATTTATTATAATTTTCTTGCTAAAATCACATTTTGGGAAAAACATCATTGTTTTTCATTTATGTTGTAATTTTTTTATTTTTTTTCTCGTAATTTGGTAATGGATAAATTATATCTAGAATAATAATACATAATATTTTATTATAATTTTTTATATATTATAATTTTATGGCCATTCAGGAATGATAGGGATTCTAAATCATGTATGTTATAATCATTGAAATGGTAGGCCATACGTATGCATGAGTAAGGTTGACTTTTTTAATGACTTTTATAGAAATGAAGTAAGAATATTTATATATTTACCTAATTATTTAAATATCATAAATTCTATATTAAATGATTAATTATAATTATACAAATTATCCATGTGGTGTGGTGATGAAAATAGAGTCGCAATGCTTCATGAGGGTGGTAACACAACAACATGAATGGTGATAAGATAATTATGTGAGTGAGAAGGTAATATATGAAATAATATATAATCAATAAATAATGATAAATATAACATTAATAATATAAATATTTCATGTATATATCATATATTTATCTATATTATTTTTCATGTAGTGTTTTAGTGAAAATGAATAACATAGCTTTGTGAAGCTGTAGTTAGACATACTCATGAGTGATGTTATCATGTCACCTATGGAATTGAATATATTTTGTTATATATGATATAGTTACTCAACATGTATATATATTTTATAAAAATAATATATATAATTTTGATCCATCATCATACCCAACTGTGAGATGTGGTAATCGAGAAACGAATGAACTCAGTTCCTGAGGCGGTAATCTCTTGTACAGAAAATTAATGATTTCATAACTAATTTGATGGAATTAGATAAGGCTATTATCCATTCCTTGAAAAATATACCACTATATGAAATATACTATGTATATTATACCATAATTTTTCAATTATTATTTAATGAGTGGAAGGAATAAATAAAACAATAACGTTTGTTGATGAATGTTACCTTGTCGTCTGGAATCCTCTATAGGTTTGCAACAAAATTATTCCTTGGATGGATTAATATAGATAATAAGTATTATTGGATGAGCGAATAAAATATTGGAATTTAATTTTTTCTGGTATTTTCCAATCCAAAATTGATTGAATGTGTGAAGAAGAGAGGAGAGGGGTGGGGGCATTCTTATGTGAGGTGAGTGAACACACAAAATTTAATAAAAGAAAAAGGTGTAACCATAATTTTCACCCTCCAAAAAGATAATCAATGTAACATAATTGATGATTAATGATGATAAGGTAGATAAATTTCCATCTAATATATTTTTGTTTTGTGATTATTTCATTATTACAACAATTTTTTCGTTTGAAACCTATATAAACCCATTTTAACCATAAACCTAACAATTAATTTTTATTATTTTAACTATTTATATTAGTAAACGAATTAATAGATATTATTATGGATTATAAATTAATATTATTATAAATATGGAATTAATTTTTCAAAATAAAAAACATATAAGCGAAGTAATAAAAATTAAATTAATCCAAGACACGTAATGAAAAATATGTTTTGAAAGAGAAAAATTTCAGATGATAACAAAGTTAATACCTAAAATTTCCAAAAAATTTATAAATAAATAAATTGGATTAATATATTTATAATTTATCTAATATTAGTTTAAAATCATTTTAAAATATAAATAATCTTTACATATAATATAATTTATAAGTCAATTGGTTATTAAACATTAGTATTCAACACTATTTATAAAAAAATTAATATTTTCATAAACTAATTATTATTTCACTCTAAAATAATTATGATATGATGATTTAATAAATTGAAATAATTATTTAATACTTATTTTATAATATTTTCAAAATTTAATTGTAAAATATTTTCAAATAATTTAGATAAAACTATTTTTTAATATAGTTGTTAAGAATAAATTGGGATTTATTATTATTTATTGTATAGAAAATACATTCAATGAATGTTAAATAGTTGAAATAGTGTATACTATATAAATTTCCTTAAAATAATTTAACATAGATGATTTTATATTTATTGAGGTAAAATTTATTTTATTAATAAAATTAAATTTTCGGAAAAGTATTTCCTTTATTTTCAAAATATTCAGTACTAGAAAACAAGTCTATACCCACAATTATTGAACAATGTTTAGGTATATGTCACCCATATTCCCCATATTTTTATAAAACTGTGGGTATCGGATTTAGTCCAGATATGTTCTCATGGTGTTGCTAACGCCATGGGTATATGGTTTAACTGAAGACTTATACCCACATTTATATATAAAATAGTGGCTATAGGGTGTGTTCAAGACCTATACCTACATTTTTTTAAAAAAATATAGGTATATTTTTTTGTTAAAAACCTATACCAATAATTCTCCAAGAGCTCTGTGAATATTTCATCCCTATAGACACACTTTATTTTATATCAGGGCTATATATTTCCTACATAATCATGGGGAAAAATAATTTTCCATGAAAATTCATATTTCCACATGTTTTATCCTATATTCATGGTCTATATATATAAGTAAATATATTTTTTAATGAAAATAAACGTACATGAGGAATTGTTTAGGCTCTTGGATTCCAATGTGGTGGTCCATGGTTTGAATTTGATGGTATGAATTTTATAAAATCATCTACCCAAAATTTTAGAACTATGGGTATAGTGTTATTGATATGGTGGAGTGTTTTCCATACACCTATAGACACAAGTCATAAAAGTGTAATTTTTTTTAAAAACATACATATAGATCATAGTTATATCGATGACTTTTTCACTCGTACTTCTGTTAACAGATGGTATAACCTATACCCATGGATTTATGGGCTACACTCATGGTTCCAAACCCTAAGTATATGTTAATTTTTCATTAGTTACTTTTTAATTTTCATTTGTCTTTATTATTTAATCAAATAATTAAAAGTATATACATGTTTGCAAAATATGTTTTCATTATTTAGTTATTTTTCTTAATTTCCTCAATTCTAATACCTAAGTGATAAGTATAAAATTAAACTAATACTTCATAATAATATGTAAAATTATATTTAAACGTGGTGTTGTGTTTGATGGAAACTACACCTAGTATTCTATGTTATGAAATATAAGCTCCTCATTTTGTGTAATGAAATCTATACTATTTTTTCCATGTAATTAAACCTATACATTTTATTTTATTTTTTCCCAAAAATAATAATTCATTAAATATCAGGGTGTTACATTCCACTTTTCTTAAAATGAATTTCACCCTAAAAAATCATATTAATAAATACATTATCATATGAATATTCTTTCATATAAAACCACATTGTAAAATGAGTTAATAAAAAATCATATATAAAAATGGAAAGTGATATTTCATAGTCATTTTAAATAACACAAATAAGGCTTCCAAATTTGAGACTATAGGTGGGAAGTGACAACCTGAACATAGAAAAGAAAAAAACCTATAAATTTTTGCATTGTGATAGAGAAAAATTTTCATTAGGAAGCTAATTAGAAAAATGAGATAAACCAATAAAGAGTGAAAAATGACACTGATATCATTAAAATTTAAGACAAAATGAAAACTTTTTTTAACATAAGTATCAATATTGTATATAGTTTCATTTTCCGTCTAGATTGAACACATATGAAAATGTACTAACTTGATGTCATTTAATATAAAAAGATAAATTACATACCTTTGATGTGAAATGATCAATTTTAACTTCTTATCTTTGTATAATTGATGAATTATTCATTTTTGAAGAACTAAATATGATACAAAAATTAATGATAATTCTTTTCCTCAATCCCGAGGAAAATGTAATAAAATGTTATGAAAGGTTATTTAATATGGGTAAAACACTCCTCGAATACCAACAATAATATCCCAATACATTCACTCACATATCCTATGATAAAAATATATACTTTAAATTGTTTGGATTTTATATCGAAAAAGTGAACAAATTTTAACTCATCACATCACATAACATATAAAAAATATATACAATCACAAAAATACCTGATGAACATTTTTTTTAGAGTTCAAGATAATTACATAAAACTCTATCAATGTTGATTTTTCATCAAAGTGACTACTTTTATTGCAAAAAAATTTCATTATAAACTAATCCATGATTTTCTAAAGGTAACATTGATATCTAGAACTCTTAAATTATTAAATATTATACTCATCCTTAATCACAGAGAAAATTAATTTGAAAACATGGTATGGGAAAAACAAAAAAACATTGAGTGGGATATAAAAAGAAAGACATAAACTTTTCAGTCCTTGAAAATCCTAACAAATATTAATTTTGAAAAAAACTGAGATAAAAACAAATATTTTGATACATGAGAAATAAAAATCAATTATATAATATTTTCATTAAAAATTTTAAATAATAATTAATATAAAATAAAACATCTAATTTTTTCATTACAATAAAAAAAATATTAAAACATATTCAAAAGGATTTACAATATGACCTTAAGAAGTTGCATAATAATGAATTTAAGAATAATATAAATATCATAAACTGTGAAAAAATATGATTTCTATAATCAAAATTATAAATAATATATATTTCATATAGGTTAAAAGGGAAATAGTTATTATATAACTATTAGAATAAGTCATATAGATACCGAATTCATTATAGAGCTATATCGGGCTCACACATTCATTATTTCTACACCAACCTTCTGTTCATAGAATTTAATTGATCCAATCACAAACTAGAAATATCACAAGTACAATAACATCTATATAACACATAATTCATTGTATAAATATATTCTTTATACCCATAAAAAAAAGTTATAGATGTCAAAATATCTAATTAATTTAACATTATTTTTGAATGTACTATAATAGTGAAAATTGGTTTTGTTATAACAAAAAATGAAATGTCTTAATGGAATAAAATTAAAATTTTATGCATATGGCTGTTGAAAAATAATTTCTCATCGTATACATCAAAATAGAACATTCCTTATTATTTTATATCAAAATAATATATATATATATATATATATATAATGTAAAAAGATTCCAATCAAAAACCATTAAAATATAAAGACAAAAGAGGTGTAGATTTTACATTTATAATTCATTTAAGCCCAAATAACTATAGATATAAAATAATATTATGAATATATATATATGTGGAATAAGAAATAATTAAATTAAATCATTTAATAATTTTAAAACCATATTATCATATAATATGTACTATACCATGATAGAAAATCTTCACAAATATTCCTTATCATCCTAATTAAATAAATATAATAATTATTCACATTCAATATAACCTTTATCATTTTTATTTTTCCTTTAATTTTATCTATTATAATTTTATATAAAATTTCTTAATTAATTATGTTCACATTGGATGTTTTGATGATATCCATATAAAATGTACTAAATGATATTGTGGAGTTGAATATGGTCAAAGTGTTCATGATTACATAATCCGAAAAATATTATTCATTGAATAATTATTATTTTTATATATAAATAATAAATTTAATACTATCCAGTAATAATGGATATGAAAAAATTTATTATTTTACCATTGTGGAATGAGTAGTGTGTAGGTAAAAAGGAGTAATGCTTAAATTTTTCAATTATGATGATGGTAAGAATGAAAGTATTATATTATCTATATGAAATTTTAATTATTACACAAATGAAATATTATATCAGGGAGGTTCTCCTAAGATATATATTATCTCGGGAGCACCCCATGCCTTTCTACTTTGTGGTACTCTTCTCCACTGGCCTTCATCGGAATTCTACTTCGGTTCGAGTGTCATTAGTATAGTTCGTGGGACTTTCCATGGGAAGTGGTTGTGTTTATCTATGGATCTAGTTTATCCATATCTAGGTTCTTGGATTAGAATCATGGATGGTGGATTTGTGAAAAACCTGTGGCATGGATCGATGGATTAGCGAGATTCTTGTATGGTCTCAGCATCAACATTTGAGGGTGGAGTATTTATCTTCAGCTGTTCCTCCCATGTCAGTACCAAATTTAGTCTATCGTGATCTGGATGTTTTTAAGGGCCGCTATGCGAGGGAGGTTTGGCTCATGTGGTGGATGGAGGTTGGCAGTTTGTGTGCGATATTTTCGATGGGCGTCATGAAATATCCCTCAGACGACAACTCTAGATATAGATTCCATAGATCTAGGTGTGTGGGGATCATTGTTGTGGTTTCTCATGTTGCACAGTATTTGGGAAAACATTTTGTGCAAGATGGATCCAATGAGTGATGCGATGGTGTTCGCAGTCACCTGTCTTCTGTTGTTCCTCTAGGACAGATGTTTCAGATCTGTTCTACTCGAGTCTATAATTGGTGTTTAGTTGTGCAGGGTAGGATCATTGATCATCGAGTCTGGTATTAGAGTCATCATTGGAGTTCTTGTTTGCTCCGTTATACTATGTATCCATCTCCACTGGTGTCTTGCACAATGTATGTTTGGTTGGGAAAGTTGGATGTCAGTTCTACAGTGTGCAGTTACAGACGAAGTGGATGATGGGTCATATACTTAGCCTGGTCCTATATTAAGCTTTCTACATGGGTTATGGGACATTAGGACATCTGAATTGTAACGATTCTATGACATTGGGCTATTGAGAAACAGTATATTATGGCCTTTGATTCTTTAGGTTCATAGATTTGTGACAGGGTCCCCTTTTCCAACAAAGGGGTTTCTGGTATTTTTATTGTTTAGTAAAGGTTCATTCCACTAAATTTATTCAAAATTTTATTGCTATATATACTTTTTATATATCATACATAGGATATTGTGACGAAAAATGAATCACATCACTTCATGGTGGTGGTAATCCAGATGTACTCATGAATTAAAATATCATTTTTCATTGGAGCCAAAAGAAAAAAGTAGAATATTTGTTATCTATATAAAGCAATAAATGTTACATGAATATCATTAATAAATCGTAGATCAATAATTTCAATAATCATTCTGAGGATGTGAGGGAAGATGGATTACATATGTTTTCTTGGTCGTAACCCACCATAAACCTGAACAATAGTTTTATTTCCCATTTTATGGATAATGGAGATTTATATAGGTTATACAATAAAAATAATAATGTATTTTGATATAGAATCTACCTATTTTATTTTATGTTATTGTTTGAATATGATTTGAAGGACTGGTAATAAGAAATAAAACTAAAACATTTGGATAAAATCTATACCACTTTTTTGGAAAACATCTTCTTATTTACACCGTAATCCATATAAGGATGGAATTATATAAGAAATAATAGATATAGAATGGTGTGTTAAGATGTTATGATGTTATATTGCTATGTCTTGGTTGAGATAGTTTACAGAGTTGGTGTGATGATGATATGATAAGAGGATTATTTTTTAAACTCAAGGAAGTGAAATTCTATTAATTTCATTAATTAGAAATTTATTATAAATTTATTTTCATGTTCATGAAGTTAAAAATTGATATAATTACTATATATAATGAATATGAGAAAAATATAACAAACTAAAATTTATAAATGATTAGTGGATTCTTTCTCCTTTATCTCTTTGTTGTATCCCTTGATAAATCGTTTTATAATTGCTGTGATATCAATGAATTTTGTCTGCAAATGGTCATGTATATTACTATAAAAGTATAAATGTACCATAAATGGACCATGATTGATATTTTTTGTTATATACCATTCATATTAAAAATTATATTATTTATATGAATTTTAACTCAATTAATAATCTTCTATTTATTTTAAAATATCATTAATATATATTTTGGAACAATTTAATTCCATTGAAATTAGAAAACTATGATAATAATATAATTAAAATACATTTGATTCAAACATAACTAAAATTTTATTTAGGTCTATAAACTTTTTGAAGCACTAAAACTATACCAATAAATTAATTCAATTGTGTTTAACAATATTTACGTGATTTTTCAACTACTTTAAAAGGTAAAATATCTTTGTTTCATAAGAATAGATGTTAATTATTTCATTACTAAATTTTATAAATAAAATTAAATGATAAAAATTTATATCTTTAGAAAAATTTAAAATAGAAATGATTTTTTATACCAATTAAAATATTTTATAGTTATTAAAAGAAAGACATTGAAATTTTTCACATTATATTTTCATAATATAATATATATGAAATTTTCACTGAAAAACTACAGAAATTCATCATAAATTTTATTATTAGATGAATACGGTTGATCTAAACTCATTCAATTGATTATATGAAATATTTAGTGTCACTTTTAATCCTTATCATATTATTTTTAAATGCAATTACTCAATTTTCCATAGCTGATGTTTCAAATATATACTATAGTTACTATATTTAAATACAAAAAACTAAAATGGAATTTTTTTTTAAAAAGTCATCCGATTAACAAATATTTTTATCCATGATTCTATATAAAATTTTTATAAGTGGATGACATAAATTTTAACATTAATTCATAAAACACATTAGAAACTAAATTTTGAAAATATATGTTTTTTCTAAAAATGATGAAACTACAAAATCTGGTATAATGATGATTCAAATATGATTATATATATTTTATATAAATATTAAATACCTATTTTAATTTAATATTAAATTTAAATATTTTATATTTTAAAAAAATAAAATAAATGAGACTTTTACTAAAATCGGAATTTTCATATTGTAATAAAAAACCAATCTTTAAAGAATTTTCCTAAAATTTCACCCTAATATAAATATGATATGATAATTTATTAAATAATATAATTTTTATTAAATAAATTTTATAAAATATACATAAATAAATTATAAAATTTTCTCAAAAAAATAAATAATAACCATCTTTGAAGAAAATATATTATTCAAGATTAAAATGATTTTACAAATAAATTATTGACTATTTAATAATATTTTATGAATAAATATTATTATTTTTCGGACCATTTTATATTTATTTTTTGGACCATTTTATATATTTCATGATGTCCTTAATTGTATTAATCCGTAAAATTCCATTATCTATTTTATAATGGTCATAATTAAATAATAATATTTTGTGGCTTGTTTACGCTCTGTATCACATGTTGTATGCACTATCAAATATAGAATTATTTAATAATCATATAGTTTTACATTATACACATCCACTACATCCATATTATTGATTACTTCTAATTTTTGCCCTCTCAAAATCCAAAAATGTTTTATATCATAAAACATTTTTGTTTTTTAATTCCAATTTTAAAATGAAGTCATCTTATACCATTATATGATGTGGGTTTTCCAGAACGGTATTTTAAAACAATTTACCATTTATTATTGAGAAAATGAATTGTTTGAATGAAATTTTATTAAATATAGAAGACATAACACACTGAAAAATTAATTTATAATAATTTTTTTCTACACAGCCTTATTAACACGCATCAAAGAGAATTAGGAGAAAAATGATATATTATAAAAAAAAATTATTTATTTGTCTCCATTATAACATTACTTTTAAATTATATATAAGATGAGACATATAGAAATTTAAATATTAATAAAATTTTAATATAAATCAAACGTATTTATTATTAATTACCAATTTAGAACTCATTAACTTTTAATATCATTTTTTATTTTAAATAATATCATTATTCTAATTTTTTTTATATTTTTTGGAAGGATATCATACATAATTATGACCATAATTATAAATATTAATTAAGGTTTTATATTGATTTAAATTTTTTTTAAATATTATATAATGGTGAATTTTCATGATTTTCATGAAATGATTTATATTTAAGTGAATAGAAAAATATAGATATTGTTTGTAAAATTTTCCATTAATCTCAATAAATCATGACATATATGTGTCCCTTTAACTTATTAATTTTATAATTATTTCCCCTTTAATTATATATACTATAATTTGTTACATGTGACTAATTATTATACTTTATTTTGATACATCTTCCTTTTTAATATTAAAAACTTATTTTTCTATGAATTGTGTTCCATTTTGATTTCCACATTGTTTAAAAATTTAATTAGAAAACTGCTAAATATAGGATCTTGAAAAATAAATTCAATATTTGGTATCGAGTGGTTAAGATATTTTAATGAAATACATTTCCATTTTCCAACATAAATAGAAACCATGATTAATATATTTTTCCCTGACAAGGTTCAAATCATTAACGTGAGGATATAGCTTTGATATCATGCCAAATAATATCCCTAAAACATGAATATATCTAATTTAATTAGTCGAGTAAGAAATAATCGAGAATAAATTTCAATATTTATTAATTTTTATCTACATTCCTTTAATTAGAACATTTTTATTTTTTATGAAAGGGAAAGTTATAAATATCACATTATGGGATTTAATTTAACATATATATCATAATCAAGATAAAGAAATGTTTTGATTAAATGTTAAAGGTTATTTTGAAAATAAATAAAATATAATTATAATAGTAATTTATATTTAATTTTTTGTGGTCATATACTTACCTTGAACACTTAAGAGACTCCAGTATATTTCTTCTTCATGAAGACGAGGACTCATGGTAAATGATATTGAAAAAAATTAAATTAAAAACATATTGATTAATTTTGGTATGAAATGAATTTAATAAGTAATTATATATAAATAATGTTGTTAAATTTATTATTATATGAATTACTTTGCTATGATAATGTATTAAAATTTCAGTGAAATGGATGGTACATGGAATGGTAATATATATATTTTATGTTAAATAATATTCCATTAAATGATGTAAAAAATAATACGTGAAAATGGAATATTGGTATTGGAAATGACTATAAATTAATCCATAGAATATTTTTGAATCATTATTCACATTATAATTAAATTCACAACTCTACTAAGCTAAAAATCATATTAAAATATATAAGGCTAAAAAGGGTTACTTAAGAGTGCAAAATAAAGGATATGTTTTCAAATGAAACCTAAAAATGTCTACACTTTATTGGTGGATTTAATTCCAAAATTATGATGTCATAAATATTATATTATTTTAAATTGGATCCAGGTTACATGTTTAGGGTATATATTATTATTAAATATGTAATGTAATAACATTAATGTTTTTTCCATCACATATAAAAGTGAAACTCCAATTCCCCGTCACTATTAATGGTTTATATATAAATATCAACCAATACCTTGAAAATTTCATTCATATAATTTATATTTTAATTATTGGTAATCTTATCTTACCTTAACACAATTTTATTAAGTTAGAAATTATATTCAAAATTATATTTCTCAAAAAAAAGAGGTAATCGTCTTACCTAAATCTTTCAATTAAAATTAAATTATATTTATTTTAAATATATATATAACATATGAAAAAAATAAGCAGATGTTAAAATTATAATGTGATATTATTATTATTATAGTATAACTATTTTCTATATTTATTCTATCAAATGATAAATTAATGTATCACTCATGCAAACATGGTTACTACTTCCTCCACATAATAATATAATTCATTTTCTAACTCTATAATTAAAATATTGTTACGAATCTTTATATAATTTTTACATAATGTATTTTTTATACAATTATATTTTTTTAATTATTATATTTTATCATCATTATTATCATCCCATAATTAGGAAAATGATATTGTCATTCATCCATTTTTGTGGTCTAACAACCTCCACAAATCGATGTGTATCATTTTTCATTTTCAATTTATATGGATTGTAATATTGATGCATTTAAATATTATATACTATAATTATTATATAATTATTATATAAAATCGTTAATTATAATTTACCGTTATTTTTTTCATCAATTGAATATTGGAAACATAAAATAAGTGTACATATAGATTACCTTCAACAAGAAGTGATGTACGTAATTTTTCATCACCACCTTATGTGGATATTTATATAATTTAATATAATTATATTATATAATTCATATGAAATTAATAACATTATAGAGTTAAGAGGTATATTTTCAATGTTCAATGATGTCAATTAATAAACCCAATCATACATGAATAATTAAGTAGTTAACTCCAAAAAATAAGATGGTAAAGAAATAATGTTAATGAAAAGTTGATATGATATCATAAGTAAACAATTTATTGTATTATAATTTATAATTTGGTAAAGTTTTATTATTATAATAAATTTAAATTTATTTTATAATAGGATAAAATTTCCTGAAAATAAATTCAGAGAAGATGTGAGATTTATTCATATAAATATTCATTCTTTGAGACATGTTTAAATTTATTCACCTATTTATGTTTTTGACGTAAATCTAGAACCAATTTTATATGTTATTTAATGAATGTTATTACTTATATGTTATTTAATATTTCATTTTATGTTATTAAATTCTTGGGACTTATGATTAGAATGTTACCAATGTAGTAAGTGTTTGTGATAAAATATCATATTTTTAACATGAATTCTTATACTAATATTTTCTATTAATGAAATAATATAATAAATTTTTCAAAAATCATATTTCATTAATTATAATATGTTTGTTTCATGAATCATTAATTTTTCCATTCATTCCAATCACTATATGTGTATAATTTATTTTAATAAATGTTAATAAGAAAAACTAACATTGTTTTTTATTCGGGTAGGAATGGTCTCTTCCATGGAGATGTATTTTTTAATATGTATTCAATTTTTTTTTAAATTATACAATGAGAGATTAAATTTATTTTTACCCTTATTTTACATTTTATTCATTATTTTAACATGAATCTTTTTATAGTTCTCCAATTGAAATACTTTTAACTGAAGTGTATAAAAAATATATTTATTTAATTTTTCCTACATGAGTTGTTTTTCATAACATTATTTTTATTCATTTCCAAGATACGTCCCATTTTTGGTGAACATGGTTATATTAAATGAATTTGTTTTTCCAATAATTTTTGAATTATTTCTATTTTAAATATTTATTTTGAAAAATAAATTTGTTTTCTCTTCAAGAAATGTTCTAGTTACTGTGAAATGTTTTTTCATCAATTAAAAATTATTTGATTACTAAAATGATTCACTAAGGATATGATCAAATGATACCATTTTTATTCTTATTTTGGATGTTTTATGATTATGTTGACTAAATATTTAAGAAACCTATTTTCTTTTCTATGGTATATGTTATGATGAAATAATTAATTTTTTTATGATCTATTCACTCCAATATAAATGGATTATAATGTTGTTAAGTGTAGTCCTATTATACTACTCTAATTAAATTAGTTATTTTTTATATTTATGATCTTAAACTATACAATATAGATTATCTCGATCCCGAAATAGGGTACATGGGAGGTTATATTAAGATCGAATATATTACATGGGTGTTTATCCAAATCCTAATATTGAATGAATATATTTATTTTTATCCTTGACATAAAAATTTTATGATAATAATTATTTCATAAATTATAATCCACTATCTATGAAAATTTATTATTCATATTGTATGATCTCATGGCTCATGATCATTGATTCTTAAATGATTCAAGTCATAAGATCATATATATCCTTGTGTCATTATTATGACCTATGAATTAATGGGTATGAATTTAAAATGATAAGATCATGTTATCATACACTTATTCACATGATAATCATAAATATCATCATTTTTTGATATCACTATTGTTTATCATAACTGAGTATCTAAGATCAACTTTATTAGGATTACATTACCTTGGTTCTCAATAATGGTTATTAGTAGGCTATTTTAAAAAATTATACTATTCGATCGATTATTTTTGGGAGATATTAAAGAATGTAATGAAATAAGATTAAAATATATATAATTTTTGACAACTCAAAACCAATATTGTTCTTGGGTAATTGTTTTTATGATATTTATCAAATATTCAACTAAAATGATGAAATATTAATGTATATATTTTCTGGGTCTCCCCGATAAAACCATAGACCGACTTACTAATTGGTAAAATCTACTGTATGGGGAAGCATGTATGTCGTTCACTAACACTCTGTTTATGTCACTATTCACATTTATATTATATATAGATTTTATATTTTTATAAGAATGTTTTATCTCCAATTTTATATTATGAATGAAATTATATAGATGAAATACTATCAAATAAGCTCATGAAATTGA
Source organism: Viscum album (assembly GCA_963277665.1). Classification (NCBI taxonomy): domain Eukaryota; kingdom Viridiplantae; phylum Streptophyta; class Magnoliopsida; order Santalales; family Viscaceae; genus Viscum; species Viscum album. The sequence goes on from OY728157.1 coordinate 1,727,817,429, forward strand.
TCAAATAAACAAAATGTTAATTATAATATGTCCATAATGATACAACTGGCTTGTTCTAGGACATATAATAAGTAGTAGGAGGGTTTCTAATTATTCCATTTCTTCAGTTTATATAGATAAATTAAATAAACATGATAATAGAAATCTTGAAATCTTTTATATAGGAATATTCACATTTAATTTATAATTAATTTTAAAAATTAATTTCTCTAAAAAAGTACTTATTTGAAATAAATTTGTAAGGATGATCATTCCATGTAATATTTATTTGGGGATAATAAAAGACAGTATTCATTTAGTTGTATCCACATTTTCTCCTTGAATCTATAGGAAAATTTTGTTTATTTAAATTACTAGCGCATAAGAATGTTGGGTTCTATGTCATTCATCATTGATTTGTTTATGTGATTTTATTTTAACCTCCATGTTCTTAAAAGGGATGGTTTAGGGTTTTCAATATTTTTATTGAGATAATTTCAAAGATTTTCCCAATTTTTTACTATAACATATTGGTTCCAAAAAACATTATATTGAAATTTATACCATATATTCATTTTTTTTTAAAATATACCTTTATCAAATATTTAATCTATGAAAATAAAAATATCAAATGATTATTATAGTCATATTTTATCAAACAATATTTGTTTATATAAATAAAAATTGATAATAAATTGATGAATATTTAATTAATTGATATTAATGAAAATCTTTAATTTTCATAAGGCACATAACATAACCCACCAATCCTCGATGGAATTTATTAAACATTAAAAAGTCAAATTTTCATTTAAATAAATTAATGGTATCTATTTGATAAATAAATAAGAAATGTATTTATTAAAGTCATGAATAAATATTTACTTGTATATTCAAATAACTAAATAAAGATGTATATTATCCAATTAAATTTTATATTGAATAATAAATAATTATTTATTACCTTTTAACTAATTAAATATGCTAAAATTAGAAAACAATATTTTAAATTTGAATATCTCATGATTATATTTATATTATCATCATTACATGAATTATTGTTACTCTAAAATGAATAAAAATTATTTTTTATTATAATTAAATTAAATATAATTAAATGATATTCTGGATACACATAATGTGTGATATTATTGGCTAGTTTCTCATTATAATTTGGATAAATTAATTTACATGATCAGCATCTAAAATCACATAATGGATCCCATATAAAGTGAAGTTAATTTCATAATTAAAACTATATTTCTATGATGTGTAGCATGTAATAAAATACTATTGACTTGATATCTCATCATCTACGACACATTCCTATTTCATCCCCCAATATACATTAGATATCATTCGTTGAACTTATGAAATGATCTTATTACTGAACTAGAAGGCCATGGATTAAGTTATATGGTTAAATTTTTTATCAAAATGATTATTATATCCCCTTATATTGACATGGATGTGAAAAATACTTTATGAATTATTCAATCAGTGTCATATAACATATGACACACTGAACATGTGATACCTCATAATGAGAATATGTCATCAGGAATTGTGAATATGTATCAATGTACATGATTCATTATATATGTAAATAATTTTTAATTTTTAGAACAAATAAAATTCACTTCATATATGAATATCTATTAAATAAAAAAATAGAAATCTTATTATAAGTTTTTCGACATAACCTTTTTTTGTTATAGATTAAAAAGTGAAAAAGAAACAATATCTTACTATCTTATAAGCCCCCCTAAAATGATATTCAAACAATATATATTTCATTTATGATAAATTTCATAAAGACCACAGAAAATATGTTTAATAAAATTTTTGATAGAATTTATTGGTTCTCATTATAGTCTATGTAAGAACCCTGTTATTCTATGAAGTACAGATCCATTAATTTTTTTGTGTAGTTTTTCTGGTTTGACATAATGTGAATACCTAGTGGGGATGTTGAGTAAAAACATATGTCTATGTCTTGTTCAGATCTACGAACCCTGACCATTGGAAGAACCTACTGGGACACTTGGTTTATAAGAAATGTTATGACTATTCTACATAGTTTCTATCAATCGTGAAAGGGGTTTTAGACGGATGTAGAGGGCACATGTTTTACCATATCAGTGTGACCTAGGGTGAAATCCCATGATTTTTTGACATTTTTATCATTTTAATATCAACTTAATTGCACAAGGTTTTCCAAAAAAAAATCATGTATTATCACTATTATTTAAACAATACATTATATTTATTTTTACTTTATAATTTATTTCTTTCAATTTGAGATTATTTTCAGGTTTATAGTTTTAGTGAAATAGGCCATAAATCATACATAAAAACATAAAATAAAAAGTCTACATTTCATCTAACTATACATTTTTTCATAATATAAATCATTTAAAACAAAACATGAACTCCTTCCTTAAAAATATCCATGAATTTCAACAAGAAATGTTTTTCTCTTACCATTAGTAAACTCTTTTAAATTAAAAAAAAGTAGGATGTGAACAAAATCTCTATAATGGATATAAAAATAAAAGAAATGATTAGTTCAATAAAAAAAATGATAAATTATATAATGATAACCATTATCTTCGATTTTATATTAAGATATGAAATAAAAAAATTTACATGAAATAAAACACATAATCTTCCCAAATAAAATCATTAGAACCCACACCAATCAATTAATACTCATTTAGGTGACATAGATAGTCATATTAATAAAACACTTTCAACTGAAATCACTATAAAACAAAATTAGAATATTATAATTATACATTGAATTATAGAGATATAACAATCTTACATGGTGATATCTAAAATACCCAGTGATAATATATAATAGGATTTCTTGGGATTTTCTAGGACACAACATGTTATGAGATAATTGTCTTCCCTAATGATATATGATCCACCCCATGCTAATTTGTAATATATTTTCATGGTGCTCTCTAAGGTAACCCCATGTTATGCTATAACGAGCTTCCCATACATTATCATGTTTTCCACATCTTTTAATTCTCAAGTACCATTTGATGAATAAAACACTTTCCTCACAAAACACTTTGACCAACTCTTTTATACTCATAATAAAACTATTCCTGATAAAAATACATTTTATATTTTAAAATACCCTTTTAAAAAAAATGCCCATCTTCTTTTTAAATCCATTTTCAAAAGAATATATTCCAATAAGATAAATATGATTTTTTATTTAAGGAAGATTGAAATCAAAAAAATGAATCCAGAAATAAATTAATTTCACATCAGTGTGAATAATTTTACCACTTTTACCTTAAGAATTGAATATTTCTTCTATAATTTGTAAAAATGTTCTGTATAAAGCAAGTAAAAAATATCCCTTTATTAAAAACATTTAGTGAAATTCATAATATATATATAATTTAATTTATAATATTTATATATAAAAAAATCCATAAAATATTATCATAGGGTAAAATATATTGAAATAAAATCCTCTATCATTTAAAAATATATTTGTATAAAAAATTGTCACATATGACATTGAAAAATATTAATCAAAATCACCATGTGAGAATAACATTAAATAAATTAAAATGGAATGAAAATAAATTAATTTTTTATATGATCTATCCAAAGGTATGTATAAAAATATCATAAAACATGTGGGTTTATAACATAACAATTTGTCTCAAAGAATGGATATTGAAAAGAAATCCCTTACCTTGGGTCTAAATTATCCAATTTGTCATTGTCTCTACAATAATAAATTTAATATAATAATTTATATTAATAAAAATAAATTATGTGTTTATTATTATAATAAATTTATTTATTTTTTTATTTTATAGAGTTACATAGTCAATTATACTTTATGTGAGATGTTTTGACCATATTTATCTTATGATTCAATAACGTCTAAGGTTGATTTACTACCGTTAAGGGGGTAGTTATAAAAACATATAAATATTAATTATAATGAAAAAATTAACATATTTATATTTAAATTAATCTTTTAAAAACAATCATGATGGTTATGAATTTTTTCCTAGGATGCGCCCGTAAGGGGATATGCGGCGATTAGGTTTCCCATCCGTCGCCGCCTTCCTTCCTGTTGGATCCTTTTCCCTTGGCTCTCAGCTCGATGCGCTAACTATGTGGCTTTCCTTAGGTCGCACAGACTCTTCATCATCCCCGGGTGTTCACATCATTGCTTGACCTCGTCCAGCTTTTGGTGGCGTGATGATGCCCCAGGGTGAAGGATCTATGCAGAGTTATGCGGTTTTCGTCATGTTCCATCTCGGGTGTTTGTTCTTTAGGCAGATCTAGTCATAGGGTGCGTTTCAGAAGGAAACGATGGGTTTTTCTTCAATCAATTATTGTTTTGTGTTGGTTTTGGTGTTTATTCCATTTGGGTGGCGACAGGGCATGCACGACTCTTGATGTTTTTGTTTTCCAAGGAGGTGATTTCATTCAGGTATGTGGTTCTGTTTTAGTGTTTCTTGTTGCATCGGCATATCTGGTGACAGACTGGGTTTTCTTAAGGTGAAGTCATTTCTTCCCGATGATCTCTGGTTTTCAGTTTTGTTTTGTGGTGGTGATGATGATTTTTTGTGGTTTTGGAACTCCAGTGATTGTTCTTTTTTCGTTCATTGTTTTGGTGATGTCACTTCTGTAATGGTGTTTGAGCTTGCTGAGGCGAGGTGGGTGGTTCGTTCTCATCGGCAATGTTGGAATTGTGGCGGTGTTAATGAATAGCGGTGTTCTGCAGAGGAGGTTGCGGTGACGATGCTTCCGACAGTCTCACTAGTGACTGATAATGATGATGTGTGAGATACGAGGCAGTGTGATGGCATTCGACCTGCAATGATAGAGATACAGTGAATGCGATGTTTGATGATGGGTTCATGTCTTGAGGTGTGGCATGTGGTGTTTGATAGATTTGTTTTGGTTTGAATTTGAAATTTGAATTCTTGATTTTGGGGACTGTTTGTACGGGTACCAGGAACCCTAAACGGACAATTGAAAAATGAAAAAATGTTTCGGACAAATCATGATTGATGGTTATGAGAAATGGACAAATGTTATAATCATGGAGACATTAGTCTCTATGTATGCACGAGTAACATCCCCACTTTTCAGTAACCATTTCTGAAAGAAGGAAAATAAAAGTTATCTTTATATAATGATAATTAGATAATTAACATCATATTGATAAATTAATTATTCTTATATATATAGAATTCTTTTGATTTAATAATAATCACAACACTTTGAAGAGATGTCATTCCACACATCCATGAAAGACATTATCATTTTTTAGTGTCCAAAAAGTTAATAATGAAAATAATATATTTTTTTATCGAAAGGTAATTATTTCATGAACATCACACATATACTATGTTTATAAAAAAAAATTATTAAACCCATTAGTATTACATTCAATGTAAAATTTTAATGAATCATATCACTTTGAGAAGGTGATAGTCCACACATCCACAATCAATGGTATTATATTCCTAAAAAAATGTAATGAATGAAGGATTTTGATATATAATTATTCAAAAATTATGAATACATCAAAAATATAATAAAATATATATATTAGTCATTATTATAAACCATGGGATTATGTAAATGGAAATTTAATGACCTCATTTCATGAGGCGGTTGTCCAATATACACAAATACAATGATCTCGTTACCCATTTGATGTAAGTTTGTGTGGGTCTTGGTATGAACCTTAACATAAACAAATAAAAATATATTACGGATACATAGGTTATTATATAATCATGTAATAATTATAATCTAATTGGTGGAGAATGAAATGATACAACATTTCTCTTTAAAAAATGATACCTATTTTTAGTGTAACTCATTTTGGTTAGAACTAATGGACTTTAATTATTTCCATTCTACCCAATGTGAGGCTTCATGACAGGGAGAAGGTATGTTGGGAGATTATTTGGCATTGACATAGAATAAGGTTATTATTTTCAGAAAAAAAAAACTTTCAACATCCAAAGGAAATAGTAGAACACTAAAATTCCCATGTACAATTTATATTTAGGCTATTAATTAATTAATACCCACTTATATTAACATGGATATATAAACAACTTGTTCATAAAGATGAACAGCATCCCATGTTATACACATAATTCACATTTTACATTTGTTCATCAACATTATCCATGGTAAATCCCATTTATACATAATTAATTCAACATAATTATTTATAAACATTATAAAAATTGATATAATAAGGGTGAGATAAAATTATCAGTATAGGTTATCATAATCATTAAACATTTATTGTCATCAAGAAGTAAAAAAGATCATAAAGTTATCACAACATAACTAGAGACAGTCGGAAAATCAAAAATGAATTCATACCCATAAATAACCGCATAAATAAATATGAAATCAAGGAAAAGAAAAGAGTTTTAAGAATCAATAACCGTGTGAAATTTTATATAAATATAGATCATTAGTAACATTATCAAACCATATGAATCAAAAAAATCATTTTTATATATTGGATATTTCTTCTTCATAACTCATTTTAAACTAATGAAATTAATAACAAGAGACTAGTAAAATCCATAGTAGAAACCCATAGTTAACTACCACCTTATTACCACTCATGAAATTGTACATTACCCAATTCAATGGAGGACTATTTTGGTGCTCCAATCATTTGAGTTATAATCGACTCACCTAGTGATATGTGGGCCACTCTATCATATAAGCTATAATGGGATCACTGGTTGACATTTTGGTTTCCCAATAATACATTTTAAAGTAGTCTTACATATAATTATCTAGGCCACCCCATATTGTAAGCTATAATGGGCTCACAATGTGTTATGAGGATGCACCAATCATAAATATTGTCCCAGAACCACAACATTAATATAGTTCATAATGATTTTTATTTTATTATAAAAAATATAGAAATAATCATTATTAATTAATAACTGTTTTTTCCCATGGAAAATAATAGATTTTTATATCAATATATTTGAAAAAATATTAAATTATGGAAAACAATGGTTCCATACTAATATATTTGATACATGATTAAAAAATAGAAAATATATGGGTTCCATAAAAATCTCTTTGAGATAATCTAAATTCATCCAGTGAATGATTTATGATTTTATCATTAAAAATATCCTAAGATTAATATAAGGTAAAAATGTTTTCTTTTAAATTTATTTATGGAATCACCATTGAGGGATAATTAAAAAATTTTTTGAGGAAAATATGCTTTCCATTTCGAAAAAAATAAAAAAATAAAAAAAATTTAAAAATACATTTCATTGATAATAAAAATGAAATAATTTACTGTTAGATTTATAAAATAAATTAAACCATTTATTGATTAATATATCAATTCATATTTTAGAAAATAAAAAAATTGAAAATAATTTTATAAAACATGGTTTTGTGAGAAAAACTATATTTCGACTGAAATTAATATTTTTGGTAAATACAATATTTCAAATTCCAATATACCTAAAGAGAGGAAAAATGAATGAAAATATTTGTATTCTCATGGAATAACTAAATGAGATAATGAGTAATGTGTTTATTTTGAGATTTATCATAATATTTAGGCATTAAAACCATAATAAAAATCAATCTTGAAAATTACGAGATAATAACATAAAACTCATAAAAAAATTGTAACTATGAATCATTTGACTCATGGAAAATAAATCCTCAAATTTAAATGTAAAGGAAAATAATTTTATTTACAGTAATAATAAAATACAATCTTGGTATTTATATACACCATATAAAAAAACATTTGGCGATCATGGAATGTGTCTCACAGAAGTAAAATATGAGACAAAAATCCAAAACATTGATTCTAAATTCAAAAATATCTCTTTATTATCTAAAATAATATAAAATGGTTCAATTGTTATATTTCATGAGAATGGTTTTTAATTTTATTGTTACCACTATTCCACTCATAATCATTTAATATATTATTACTTAATTAATTAAGTGTATGTCAGATGTTTGGACCATATTCAACCTGTGTATAAAACATGACTTATGTGGTTAAATTATTGTCCAAGATGTAATTATATAAAAAAAATTAATAATAATTATGATGTAATTATGATTTCTATAAATTAATTACACTTTATAAAACTTTCTTGAATAATTGTTATAAATAATTACTTAACAATATGACTATATTTACAATAGGTTATACATACACTTAAGGACTGTTTGCATTTTTTAATGAAATATATTGAAAGAAGATAAGTAATATTTTATCATTATGTAATAATAACATATCATAAATATAATTTTATTAAATTATTTATATTTATATGTATTATTCTTATGATTTTTTGAAGAAAAAAGGAATCACATCATTTTTATTAGGCGATAGTCCATACATCCACTAAATATAGTATCATTTTTTTAGCGAGTAAAAATATATGAAATAATGTGATATATTTTTCAATATAATGATAAATATGTCCTTAATACATTTAATATTTCATTTATATCAAATATATTCATCAAATTTACCCTTATTAGCTTCCAATTAACATGTTGGTGAAAAATGAATCAAATGGTTTTGTGAGGCGATACTATGTCATACACATGTATTCAATTATTGTATCCCAGATGATATGGAAATTTAAAAATTATATATGATATAATTACTCCATTGGTATAATAATTTTATAAATATCATATAAAAACATTACATCCATCATCATCACTAATTTTTAAAGTTGGTAAAAAAAATGAATGGTGTGTCTTCGAAATGAGTTAATCCACCGTACAAAAGAATTATGATTTTCTATCCCATTTGATGGAATATGAAAATTATATATGCTATTACATTTACAAAATAACATATAACTATATTTAATACACTTATTATATTATATCATAATTGTTTAAAAATATTTTAATGATGTGGAGAATGAAATAAAATGAAAACACACTTTCAAAAAAAGCTACCACTTATTCAGGTATCCTCCTTAGGATTGCACAAAAACATTATTATGAAGGATTTATGGAAAAAAAATATGGATTTTTTGATCATTGGAGGTATGTTTATTTGTTATTTTTTATGGTTTGGTCGATTCAAATGTCTTGAGAAGTGTGAATAAGATTGTGGAGTGTGTGTACATTTACTGTTTATGAGGAGTTACATTTTTTTAAATACACAAAATTATTCACTATTAGGAGGAAAATCATACCTATTGTGCATAAAATATTGTAAATAAATATTTTGGATTCAATTAATGGATGATCCATGCGTATATTAAAAAAAATGTATCGAAACATGTTGTTCCTTAATATCAATGTTTCCTTTCATTTACCAATTTTTTATACTACAATAACATGTCATTATATTTATATATTTCAAAATTTCTGAACTGAAAAAACTTATAATTATTAGATATTTATCAAAAAAATTTAAAAATATTAAATCAAAAAATTTAAAAAATATCTTTTTTGTGTTGAAAATTAATTTTCTCATATGCACATGAAACATAAAAAAATACTACTTCATCCATAAACTGACAATAAAATATTTTACAATTAATTTTGGTCAAAAATTATGTTCACAATATATGAAATTATATTTATTTATGATTCAGAATACTAAATAAATTTTTAAAAAGTCAATTCACAAATCATTAGATGATTTTAATTTAAAATAAATCTGGTAGACGTGGAGAGAAAGAATGTTTTTAAAGAGAAAAATGTTAAAATAGTTTACAAATTATTTATATTAAACTTGAGTATGAAAAGTATTAAAATGAACTAACGTGGATAAATTTCTATAAAAATTAAAAAAAAATTGAATAAAATTAATAATTATAATCTCTCATTTTAAATTATTTAAATGAAAATACAATTTTCAATTCAAAATTAGAATAAATTAATATTGAACATAAATTGAATCTTTTATGAAAAATACCTAATATTTAATCAAAACATTTTGGTATTAAAATTTAAAAAATAATGTTTAATTTTCCAAGGAAATTTTATAAATGTCTTAAATAACATTTTAAATAGGTGCACAATAAAACTAGTTAAAAATTAGTTTTTCAAAATATAAACTTTTATTCATAAAATTTTATTTACCTATACCACTTGTATATAAAACAAAAAAGATAAATTTTCAAAAATTTATTTAATATAGAATATATAAATTTCATTAATATAATTCATAAATATTGATTTGTAGTTGATTTTTATAAAAAATAGTTATCATCATTAAAATAGTTTTCCATAAAAATATTTCATTTTATTTTCAATAGTGTTTTATTTTCATTTCAAATTAATTGGTCACCAATTAAATAATTATATATACTTGTGTAAAACATATATTAATAGGTAAATTAATCTTTTCCATACCCATTATTCTTATTTCTATATGATAATTATCATACTAAATAATAATAATAATAATTTTTTTTATTTAATATCACTTTTGCATGTAACATAAGATAAACTAGAAATTCCATGTAATATAAAAAAATTGTGTTTCTTGTTTTTAATCAACAAACATGATTTTTATCATTTAAAATATTAATGTGTTACCTACTCTATCCATTTAATAAACTTCATCTACAAAATTTGAAATATTTATCATCATTGAATGGTTCTACATTTGAAAATAAATATATTGTACACATACATTTTAAAAAGGGATAGTAAATCATGATCTTAATAAGAGATAAATTGATGTATAAAGGTAAAATTTATTTACATCCAACTAGTTATCCATGTTCGAAAAAATTTGTGGCAATAGAAAAAAGTGGAAATAATTATAGAGAGTGATTTAGGTTGTTGATCACAAGAATGTGAATGATTAATGGAAAATTAAGTGCCTCAAACCCATATATATGTGATCATAAAAATTACCATTAGTTATAATTAAATGAGATTATTATGAGAAACTTTTATTAAATATCCTTTACCAATAGATGATGGATTATATTTCCTTCTAGATAGAGTTAATATGGAGATATTCTTATTGGATTACTAAGAATTCATCATATAATCAATATCCACCACAATATCATCTTTTTCTCTCAATATGTGTATTCATGATGATTATTTCATTACTAATGAACAAAAATATATTTTTAAATACCACATAACTATAAAAAAGATAATGATATATTCCTCTTGTCATTTAGCATTAAAAAAACAAAATGTATACACATAGTAAGATATAAAAATATAATCCATCATGTATAAATCTCCAAATTTAAATAGTATTACCCAACATTCAAAACAAATTATTTCAAAAATAATTATCCATAAAATTATTCAATAATTTCATTACTATGTTTGAAACCCAAATGTTATAAGTATTTTATAATATTTTAATCTTGGATAATCAAAACATTATTAAAAAATAATGTCTAATATCTTTCCGAAATAAATATAATCTTTATTTATAAGATTTTAATACTAATCAAGGCATCACATAGTCTAGTGGTAGGTGAACCCCATTATAATCATTTAGCCATGGTTTCAACCACCACTACATTTCCAAATGATATTTGTTTTCCTCCAAGATAATGGTAATCTTTTTCTTCTAATCATGAATAACAATTCCTCCCTAAACAGGAGTTCATATAGGTAATAGGGGTTACAAAAACCTCAACCTAATAAAACATCTCCCAAAATATCTTATCTAACATAAATTTTCATTATTAAATAAAACATAAAACATGGTGTCTTATACAATGAACATATTAGAATCTATAATCTTATAGACCTATGATGGTGTCTATAACTCTTAAAATAACAACTCAAGAAAACATCATAATCCCCAAAGTATTCTAAACCTGTTATTGATACAGACTCTAATTTCTCAGAAGCCACACTCTTAGACACAGTGTTAAAAACATATACATTAAATTTTTTGCATTGAAACTAATAATTGTGCACTAATTTTATTTATTCATAACCTAGAATATAAAAAGAAAATTAGACCACATTAATTCCCATGATACTTTTTGGTTTAACGTTTTTTACAAATATGACAAAATATTTATTAAAAAATATGCATATCTACTTGGAATCATAAAAAACATTTTAAAAAAGATGGACATCATGCCATTTTATGCCAATTATTTCATATTTTAAATTAGGTCATCAGCATCATCCTTGTAAAATATGTTATGGTCATAATTTTTTCAAACTCAATCTTTATAATGTGGGGAATGTGAAATAGAAGTAAAGAGGACTCAATGTATCAGAAATTTTATACTTTTTAATTAACAATTTAACGTCATCAATGACTATAAGAAGTTAATAGTGGTTTAACAGCATAATCTGAGAGCATGAGTGAGTAATAAAAGATCATATACCCATAAATAGATGGATATTAAATAATTAAAAATATAGAAAAGAAGTGTTCCATTATAATAAATAATCGCCAGGAATGTGAGATCAATATTGATCTTAAAAAACATTATAAACCATTAGCATGAAAAATAAAAACATGTTGGAATATTGGAATATTTTTCATCATAACTATTATTTAGACCTTGAAAAAAATGAATAGATCCAATTTTAATCCATATGATAAACGATCAGTTGATTCCCTAATTATTTCATATTAATATATGTTACAATACCCAATTAATTTGAGAAAAATTTAGGTACACCCATCATTTGAGATATAATTTTATCACATAGTGATTTCTCGGTGGCCCTATCAAATTGGATGTAATGGGATCACCCAGTTCTATCTGGGCCACCCCATAATAAAATCAACAAAAAATATTTTATGGATATATCTGGGACTCCCCATCATATAATCTATTATGGGCTCACCTGATTATATATGGGAACATACATCACATATAATGGCTAACAACCACAACCTGAATAAAGTACATATAGATTCTATTTCATCATATAACCCCTCTAGAATATCCTCATTCATTTATAACTGGATTAATCCATGGAATATGTAAGGGTCTCATTACAATATTTTTGAATTATGGTTATCCTGTCAAAATTAAATGAGTTCTATAACCAACTCATTAAATCGAGATTAACCCATGAAAATGATCGTGATCCATAAAAATATAATTTATAAAATCACCAAACCTTTAATGAAATAATTTGTATGGTATCAATAAAAAATATCCTTACATTTGATCATATAATAAAAATTTCAATGATTGATGGAAATAATATTAAAAGTCCAGAAAATCATTTATTGAAGAAAATATACTTTCCATATTGAAAAAATATTTTAATGACATAAACTATTTTAAAATTTATTTTATTTTAAAATAGATATGATAACATACAAAAAAATATTTAAAAATAATATGACTAATTTCATTAGTACAAAATCCTTTCATCTCTAAGACAATTTTTAAAACATTTAAGAAAACATTTTTAGAATACATGGAGTTGGAAGCACAAGATGTTTCGAAAAAAATATGACTTTTAATAAAAACAATATTATGAACCAATGACTAAAAATATGAAAATTAGTTTAAAACATGTATTCTTCTTAAATATCCAAATGATAACAAATTTTATTTGTTTATTTATTTTTATAACAAAATATTTCCTAATTGTGAGTATAATTATAAAAAATACTAACAAAACATTGATATTGTAATACAAAAATCTAAAAACCTTGGTTACATTGTACCATATTCCTCATGTATGAAATATCATAAAATTGATATTTAATGACCACTAATTTGTATTATAGGAATCATAAAACACATTAATTGGATGTATATACACCATATAAATTAATGATGTGGTGAACATATGATGTGTCTCACAATAGTAAAAAGTAATATGTAAATCCCTTACCATGAGACTTATATGACACATGTGTCTTTATAATAATGAATTATTAACTTATATTTATTATTTAGTTTATTAATGTAATTTTATTTTTTTTAATACATTTATTTCAATGAATTTTATTTTATATATTATTAATTAATGAAATAAATTTACATTGAACGTCTTGAACACATTCAGCCTCTATGTCAAAAATGAATTACTTATGTTGAATATGATACATGTTATTTAAAAATATCACTAATAATAAATAATAAATAATTATCACCTTTATACATAAATTATATATTTAAAACCAATCATTAAATATAGTTATGAAAAATGAATTAACATTATGATCATAGAGATGATACGCCGTATGTATACATGAGTTACATTTTTAATATTCAATGATCATTTTAGAAAAATGTTAAGTAAAATTATATATTTAATGAATGACCATACTATTATAATTACAATAATATATAATTATATATTATTTTATAAATATTTCTTGTGATGTGGTGAATAGAAATGTAATCACATTGCTCTGTGGAGGTTGTTGTCCACACACCAATTAATGACATTATGATTTTTTTTAGTTATTCAGAAGGTGATAAATAAAATGATATATTATAGATAAAAAATTATAAATATTTAATAAATGTAATAAATATTTAATGTATGTCACATATATTCATTATATTTACCCATATTACTTTCCATGTAATGCGCTTGGGGAAAATGATTTACATCACCTTATGGTGCAATAGTTTGTCATGCACACGAGTGACATTATCGTATCCCATTAGGTAAATAATGTAAAATGGTATATATGATAAAAATAATGTCTAGATATAATTATTTTATAAATATCAAATATCAAATTTATATCCATTGTCATACCTAACCATGTGAGAATGTAATGGAAAAATGAATGACATCATTTTACAAGGTGGATTTCCAACGTACACATGTATAATGATTTCATAGCCCATATGATAGAAGTGGGAAAGGATATAGGTTATTAAATTTCATATTAACATCTAATAATATGCATGATACTATGATTAATATATAAAAAATGGTTCAATAATAATTTTAGGAGGTGGAGAATGAATGAAAATAAAAAAATGGTGTGACAACGTTTCCTCTTCTTATAATATCCTATTTATGTTTTAACCAAAACCATACAATCCATTCAATTTAATGAAATTAAGCCTTCCAGGACCATGAGAGGTAATTTAGGATTTTATTTGAGTAGGTTTTGGTTATTCCAAGTGGCATAATATATGTAAAAATATGTGGGGGTTCTCTTTCATAGTTCACAAGTGGGGGATTTTTAAAAATACCAACAAGTATTCAATATTCGGAGGTCAATCATACATCATGTGCCCAAAAAATTTAAAATTTATGGAGTTGAGGTATGATATGGTTCATTCACCCTTACACCGTATCAAAACACAAGTTCTAAATTTTTTTCCTTAATGTCTATGTTTCTTTACTTTTACCTATCTAGTTTTTACTCTGGTATCTTGTCTCTTTATCTATGAAATTTATCATTTATGACTATAAATTAAGTAAATCATTTTAGAAAATTTTTCACCAGATGAAAAAAATAATAAATAAAAATTATTAAATAAAAACCCCTAATGTCTTTAAAATTATGCTCCACACAAGGGCATGTAATGTACAAAAGGAAGAAATTATCCATAACATCACTAACCTAGTTTTTACTATTGTGTTTGGTAAATAAAATTATTAGTATTATATATTATAAACTATATTTATTCTAAATAGTAGAACTATTTTGCATATTAAATTCAATTAATTTGAAAAAAAATAATTTAAAATTAATATCATAGAAATGATGTGAAATCATGATTTTAAAGAGGAACATTTTCAATAGTTTCAAAACCTTTATATCATGATTCACCATGAAAATAAAAAAATGAACTAAATTTGATTAATTCATTTATTAATGATATAATTTTACTCTTAATCCAATTAAAATATATATATAAAAAATTATTTAAATAGAAAGGCAGTATTTAATTGAAAATCAATATTTTTCATTATTAAAAAAATAGATTCTTTTCAGAAAAATAACAAATATTATTCCAAAGATAATGTAGCTTTATTTGTTTTAAATTTTGTTTGGGAATTTTTTCAAATAAACTTAATAATTTTTTTTAAAAAAATTACAATATGTGCACCATAAAAAGATGATAAAACTATTTTTATAATAATAAAGTATTATGAATAAAAGTGCATTTATTCGAATCTCTTTTATAGAAAATGCATAAGTACTGTTATAAGAATTATATTGAATATATAATATATAAATTTATTTAATATTATCCAAAATTTGTGATTTATTGAATTTATTACTCTATACATCACATGGTCACATTAATGTAGTTTTTCAATAAAATATATCTTATTCATGGTAAAATATTTTTATTTTAAATTTTAATTAATAAGTATCCAAATTATTCATTATGTGTACATTTTTAAACAATATCTTCATATTTCAATTAATTTTATTCATTACCTATATTCTAATGTCTTGGTTGTAGTTATCATATAACATAAAAATACTAATAAAAATATCTTTTGTTTAAAATAAGTGACTCATGTAACACAATCTATACATTATATTACATATAACCTAACATATAATTATTGTTGCATGTTTTTTCAATTTCAATCATAATTATATTATCTTAAAACCTTAGGTTGTAATAATTAATTTATAATCCAATAAAAAATAGAACAACACTGTGAACTAAACCAATAGATGATACTCATGCTTGGCCAGTATTTCCTATAAAAAATAACACCTCCATAAAACATTCACAAAAAAGAATGAATCGTAATCATAACATGACTACTAAAATTGTGATTCTAAATAAATCAAGCCAATTTTTTATATAATATCTATTTTTTAAATCACTCAAACAAATAACATTGGATTCATTATACAGTTAATTTTTATTCTATGACATATATATGAAAACATGAATCTAATCTATATATTATAGAAGTATTAAATTATTCACCACCGTTTCAATATTATATAGATCAATAAAATGTCATAAAAACAAATATATTAAACTAATAACCCCCACCTCATATATGTTCTCAGTGATATGGATACATGTTGAAGAAATAATGATCAACAACCTTGAACTCCAAAGTTATCCTTATCTAATAATTGAATTATTTTTAATGAATCTTTGTACCATTTATTCTCCCGTGAATATACCTCCAACTGTGCCTGTATATAGAAATAGTGATGGTGAATAATATAAGAAGACTCAATCAGTCCAAAAATATCACCTATAAGTTATCAAAATATAAAACCTATGTATACATGGTGTAACAATATTAGCTAAGTACTCTCTCATGTGATCATGAAAGGTAGATTTGAGATATCAATCTCACCTCCCAATATTCGGATGAATTACAATTAGAAATGATGATGTAATGAATATTTGGTGATAAATTTACCCTTTGATATAGAGTTTCAAAAACAGCTGAAATAAGATAATGGATAAAAATCAACTAGAATATATGAAAATTCTACAAACTCAAAAAACATAATTATAAATAAACAAATATATGTTTTATGAGTAAACTATTTCATGTTATATTTTATGTTAATACAAGTCTCATTCTAAATTCACAAATATAAAATAATTAAAATCTAAGAATAAAATAATCCAAAACTGCATTCTGAAACCCCAATATTTTTCTCATATAAATACTAAAATCTTGTCCAATAAATTAATAAATAATGTAATGGTCCACATAAATTGGTCCATATCAGCATTCAAGAAATTTTTTATGGGTACCATACAATGATCAAATAGGGTATGATGAAATCATAGTAGACCAACAAGCACATTTTCTAAACTATTTAGTATGAAATTATAGTTACTGTAATAATATAATAAATATTGTAGTTAGTTGATAAATTAATATGGATCACTAAATAAACATTCCAACACTTGAGATTCAGTTTGACACAAGGAGTCTACCAATAATATATTACTACATTGTATGATGTCTCTATCATGTGGTGTATTCTTCTACCTAATATGAATCACTCATACAACTAGTTGATTCTATATTTGATGATAAATCACAAAATAATATATATATATATATATAAATTACCATCAAGAATGAATATAATTTACATTCCACCCTCATGTATCATGTAACTATTATTCTAACCATCAGTTGGTATCTACCTAGGAATCCAGTCCTCGGGTGGTATTATAAATTACACCATTCCATTATGTGGTACATTACAATGAATTTAACCATCGAATAACACATTAACATTCAACATTCCTTTACGCTATATATAAACTTGAAAAAATCCAATATTCTTCAAACATAAGAAAAAAAATAAAAAAAGGAAAATATTCTAAGAAGTTCATTTTAGCACATGACTCAAATCATTCGAGACATATTAATACTCATTATATTGTCCAATTTATCGAATTTCAAATTAACAATACATTACATTAATTTGAAAAAGATAACAATTATAAAAATAAATGTACAATTCATTCAGAATATAAAGTAAACCTTGTTTCCCATTCATAGGCCATTATATACACTTTCCATAGTGTTACTATACCCAACCATTTGCACTCCATTATACCAAATTCATTCCAAGTGTTACTTTTCCTTGATTTTTTTTCACAGTTTCCATATTATTATAATTATATTTTTATCCTTTTCACATCAATTATTAACCTAATTCAATTTTCATAAAGGTATATATGTCCATTAAATCCATTGTTTTAACCTATTTTAAATGATTAGATACCCCTAATGTAGCCTAAAGTGCCAGTCTAAGCACTAAAAACACCAATGTCATCTGAGAGTCAGTTATGCATATTGTTATATAAAATTTAATGGGATATTAATTTACTTATTCCATGTTAATTAAAAGAAATTTTGATCATACTGGAGGTACATTAATGAAAAATTAAAATAGACATTATGGGAATATTTGAGATCACCCACATCAAGAATGAAGAAGGGGAGATACATGTTTGAGATTTAGATCAATGTGTATCCAAATGATCACATATATAATTCCATTGACACAACTCATCTAGGTAGTAATAAGTTGATTCAAGAATCTAAATAGTGTATTTCAACAAAAAGAAGGAGAGTATACCATTTTTTCATTCATTGGACCAATAAAAACATGATATGGACAATTAAAATATGATAATTCATTGGAGAACTATAAAATCCATATTATTCAAAAATCCCCTATTCGGGTTGATTTAGGTGTTAATAGGTGATTACAAGACGAATTTTGGGTTATATGTTTCCATACCCTCATTTTGTTGACATTGTTCAATGGCACCAGCAAGACAATGTTGTCCTATACTTAGGAATATCAATGATGGGCTGGTGGGTTCCTGGTATATGGCTAGTGAGTCTCCTTTATGAGACCTAATCTGGACCGGCCCATCAACTATCATGTTGCAATAAAGCTCCTTTAAGTATAAATTCAATAGCTATTCTCCACTTATCTCAGCTTTCACACGCCCGAAAAACAATTGAGGAATAATTTTACAATACAAACAAAGTTTAAAAATAGAACATAAGAGGCTCATGAAAAACAACAAAATAGAACTCACATTGGTAAAATACGGGAGCATACAAACTCCCACCATATAAAACCACATATCTGATCTATAGTCCAAGTATTCATTATTCGAGATCATTGAAAAAAATTGGACATTTTTCTTTATATTGAACTATGTTCTAAAGGTCTCCTGTTAAACTCACTCATGATACCATTGTATATGCACTATAGGATCGATCTTCCCCAATAGTTTCATTTCCCTGCATTCCATGATATTGATTTGAATCTCCTCAAATGAACTATTGAAAACATACAAAATGGAACCAATATCAATCACATGGGAATGGTCAATGTTATATCTCTGATGATATAATACCCTAAACATTTCTTTCATGGATCTTTTACTATTTAAATGAAAAAAATGAAACACCACTATATTGGCCCACTCCACTATCTCAAATTTAATTAAAAACGTGGTTTATAGCTTTCAGTACCTCCAGATTTGTCAATTCCTCATCCTAGGTGATACGTATAAGAAAACACAGTGACATGACTCTAAATCCATTGGTTATCTCTGATAGCTAACATGCTATTTATATTATCTCGATGTGGTAACCAACCTCCTTTTAATCAATTGAAACTATATAGAAATGAACTAAAATATACTATGAAAAATGATTTTCGACTCCCATGACTCATACCATAATAGTGGAAAATGAAATGAATTTCAATAAAATGCCTGAAAATTATCCATTTTGATTGATTCATATATGAAATAAGTATAAGTGAAATAGACGAGTTAAATATTATTTTGTAAAGAAATATTGAAATTAAAAACATAGACCCATAACATGTGCCCCAGAATATAAATCGTCCACTAATATTGTCCATTAAATTAATGATGATTGAATATACCCATAAGAACCTATTATTTAATCACCATATAAAGGACCTAAAAGATCCATGACATGAAATATGGATCTTGATAGGAAACCATAAAACCAATAATCCCATACAATCAAACTGTCTCCTACATATTGAGGATATATTGATTATAGATGGATAAGGTATCCCTGATTGGAGAGAAGAGTGATAAATTTTTCAGTAAATCCATTATCACCCATTTTTTCATTATTTTAGTGAGGTGTCTTGGTCAATCTCATCATAAATAATATAATTACTGAATCCCACTTCAAATATGGATTGGTCATTTGCAGCAATAATGAAGCAAGCCTTTAATTCTCATCCTTTACCTTCCAAAAATTAAAATATCATTATAAAAATCACGCAATATCCTTATTCATCCATAACAACTAGTATATATTAGAATGCAGTAATGCATATTTCTCATAATTAAATATACCATCGATTAAGAATTATGGGACTCCATTATTATCTCATCGTCCAGGACCATATGAACCATGAAATGGCCATTGGAAAAAATATCATCATCAATACCATGTGACCAACTAGATTCACAACTAAAAATAGGTTTATCATGTACTAGGGATATAAAATTGAAAACTAAAAGTGGTGTTACAGACCCAATTTTAGAGTTATATCAAATGAACTATTAAAGTTGGATTTTAACAACACTAAATACCATACATATATTGGTCCTTTTATCAGAACATTTAATAAACAACCCCAAAGTCACACATTTATTAGTTCTAGAAAAAAATAATTGACAAATGGTGGCCCTTTCATAGATCTAAAAATACACTGATAATGGGGACCCTAATCATTGTTACAAAAAACTTTGATAAATTCTACACATTATCAAAACTTTTTTATAGCATTGAAAGAGTATATTTTATTACAAAAAATATTTAATAAAAAAAATATATAAATATATTTATACTAAAATAAATAATATATAAATATATATATTAAATATGTATTAGTTAAGTATATATTGGCATTTAATCTTAATATATAAGACATTTATTGAAAATAGATTAATGAAAAATTGAAAAATATTATTAATTAATAATTTTCATCTTATTATCATTTAATGGTAATTTAATAATAGTTTCCAGATATGAATAATTAAATCAATTAATTAGCAGTCTACGATATGTTGACAATAAGACTTGAACATTGAATGGACATGATTTTTTTTCAGGTGTCCATTTGGGATCTACCACATATCAAATTTAATCTCCAATAGAGAATTATGAAGTATTAGATAGGGGATCCACATATCAATTTTTAGGCAAAAACCAAATCATAAGGCCTCCAACAATGTGTTTTTTGTTTGGGTATCTCAATTTTTACCATTTGATGGAAATTTAGGCTCATTTAATGGGTATTATTATTATTTAAGTAGTGACTGAAGTTATTACTAGGGATGACACTCTTATTTATTTTACGGATTCTATGTTTTATCATTTTTTCCAATGTATTTTTATTTGAAATTAAATAAATATAAATTTTCATATAATTTCTTATAATAAATCATATTAATGATAAAAAATATTAAAATATATATAATGAAATATATTTTTAAATATATATATAAATATTTTTTATTAATTTTATTTAATATAAATAAATTACTAATTTATTTACCTTATAATAATTCACTAATATATATCTTTATACTTATAGAAGTACTATTTATATTTAATAATTTGTCTGAAAATAAATTTTTTTTATATAAATGTCTTAATATATATAAATAAATTCATATTCTTAGAATATATTTATAATAATATCTAATTATTTTTAACATTATAGTAATATATATTTATTGATTATATATACATTTATGGGTGTATTAATGAACATAAAAATATATTTATATCATTTTCTAATATATGTAAATAAATAAAATATAAAATAAATTTATGTAAACATATGAATATATATATCACAGACACAAATATATATAATAGATAAATGTAATTAAAAATACATATATAAATATATGAAAAACACACACATATATATATATGTTAATATATTAAAAAATAAATATTAATATCACTAAATATAAATAAATAACATTAGGCAGTGGTAAAGGTGTTTCTACTTCAAACTATATGTGTAGTGTTTGAATATAAGCATTTGTTGTAGGCTGGAAATTTGGAAAGAGTTGATAAAAGAGAGGTGGGGTGAAAATAACTTGTAATCTGATGGGGTTTGAACACTTTAAATGGGGACCTAAAAACATTGATAAAGGGGTTGGACTTATAGAGATGCCGAAAAATATAATGTTTCCTCTATAACAGTGGTAAAGAAGCACTATTAAAGGTGTCCTTTACAGGTTCAAAAAATACATTTAAATGGAGAATTTAACAACACATTTTAGCGCTATAAAAGGAACCCTTTAATAGAACTTCTATAAGGGTTGTTAAATCCCTCCCTATAAAATGTATTGTCTATATAGTTCTTTATAAGAACTATTAAAGGCCCCCCTACTAGGACTATTAAAAACTAGTTTTATAGTGTTGAGGGTGGGTACCCAGAATATAAAATGTCCCTCAAAACTAATCCATGAAGATCAACCAAAATAACTATATTAATATTGAAAAGAAGCATAGGATTACATGATTCAAATTTTGAGTCACTCATCCCTAGGACTATTGAACATATTGACTCTATTAAGAAAATAGGGCCACAAACTACCACTAATCATAATATTCTCAAATGACTTATGTCTGTGTCTTCTTACTAAAGGTGTTATAAATGAAATTTCCATTAATGAATAAGTGGAAAAAATAGAATTAAAAATACAACAGATACTCAACCAAATCATCTATCAAAGGTTCAATTAAAAAGTGAAAATATTTACTTGTGGATATTATTTTCCTTTCACAATAGAGTTATATCACCAAAATTACAATTTAAATTTTATCACATAGTCTCTAACACTGCCACAAAATCCATATCCTGAGTATGATAATTCATTTCCTTTGGTCTCAACTATCATAAACCATTTGAAACCACTTTATACTCCATTATTGGAAATTGTCCTTATACAAACCTCAACGCATCACTATATATTATAAATTTTTTCCTGGAACAGAATAGCTGAGTATTTGTGTTGAGGTAAACCTAATAATAAACATTATAAATCCACATCATAAGCATAAAGAATATACTGAATCCAATTATTTTTCAGACATGAAATCGGTGCCCATATATGGGATAATTGATAGATGAAATGAATGTAATAGCCTTATAGACCTAGAAATCTCCATACCTCAAATATAATTTTGGGTTGCTCAAAATTTTCCACAAAAGAAACATTCACTGGAACCAATGACATTCCATCCCTAGAAATAATGATACCCATGAAGTGAACTCAAATTGCCTAAAACTGGTATTTTTATGTCATGGATTATAATCAATGATATCATATTGTACTAAAGCCAATGTTAGGATGTTGGGAATAATTTTTGGAAATGTAAAACTACCCTAAGATATTAAATTTGAATAACACCACTATATAATATATAAATATATATATGACACAATTTATCAAATCCATGAATATATTCGATGTATTCATTAGACAAAACCTTAAGACAACAAATTCAAACAAGACACATCAAATAATAAAAAATTCCTTGGGTATGTTATATTTTCTCAGCAAAAATTAATGGTACCTTGACCAAAAATATATTATGGAATAGATATTGTAACCTCTATTAATATAGAATAATTCATTTAATCATGGAAGGATATATTGGTTCTTGAAAATCATTTAGTATAGTCCTTGAATTTCCACATATAAGTGAAATCCCCTTTAACCTTCTTAGCGAATAGAACATGATAATCCAATCAGGTAGTACTAGAATTCATGATTAGAATAGAGTATAGATATTATAACATCACATTCAAATCCCAAGGCTATGTTACTACTTTATTGTAAGGCATTGTAGAAATTGGTAAGGCTCCCAACACCAACATGATAACGAAATCAACCTCCCCACATAAGGAGGTACGAAGTAAAACATTGTAGAAAATTTATATTTCTAGAGGTCAAATAATATATTAAATTTACCCTTCAATATCCCAAAATCAATAAAATGGTCATGGATCATCAACGTCATCACATTTGAGACATAAAGATACAATGTTTTATGAAAAAACAATTTATATATATATATAATATGCTAATGGAAGTATCCAATCTCAGAATGGTGATCTAGTATTTTTAGGTAGAGAAGAAATACCTCAAACTACCATATCTCAACTCATTAATATACTTAATTTCCCTAAAAATTCCGTTTCAATGATGGATTAAATCTCATGAGAAATGTTATGTTTCATGGTAGTTTATTTACCAGAATTATTAATAGTGACTCAAATATGAATTGAGATTCATGAATTACTGGTGATAATTCTTCTTTCAAAAAATCAAGAGCATGATTTAAAATATCACAATATTTATCACTTATATGAATCTCATGCTAATGTGTGGAGATAGATGCATGAATAAACAATTTGGAATTTATTTTTATTTATCTGCATCACATTCATGGAATAACATCATGAAAGAATTATGATGATTTTATGTATGTAATTTCATATTATTATTCATGATATATACATATTGTAATGGTCATAAAAGCCTGATCTTGTAGAACTCATATAGACTACGTCTATCGACAATGCTAGAGACAGTGAAAAAATTCCCATGGTGCTCAAAAGAGATCACTTGAAAGTACAGACACACCTTAGCCTCATATCTAACTTACACAAAAACTAAATATATTGAAAAGTACTAGGGACTAAAACCACTTTGTAACATCCTCAAAATAAAACTCCCCCATGTGACCATGTAGGGTATTTATGAGAACTCATCTATTCCACCCTATACACTATTGTTTTCTGAAAATAATTTATTTTATAATGAATATAATGGGGAAACTATATCCTTTTGGAGATAGTTTGAAAATTTTTGGAAATACATTAACAAAAAACATTTAGTTAACTAAAAGATTAATAGAAATAACTAAATGAATCCAGAATTTTATAAATTTGGTCAAATAAAAATTATAAGAATAAAACATGTTACACCATAGTTAATGTCAATCTTAATATCATTTTAAATTCACAAAAATAAAATAATAAGAATAATCATAATTATAGATTCCAAAACCATGATTCTAACACCCATTATTAGTCCCCTCTCTATGATTAAATAATATATACAATGTATTCAATAAAGAAAGGGGGCCCCTTTTCATTATCTATACCTGTATCCATAAAGACCTATCAGGTACGAAATAGTTCGTAAACATGCTATAAGAAACACATAGTATGATGACACAAATATTGTCTAAAAATCTATCCAATGGTAATTTTCAAGGAAATAGAATGATAAACAAGGTAATTAATTCAAAAATTAAGGAATAACACCAAATAATCATGTTTCACTTTATGCCATGGGTTGACAACTAGTCTCATCCAACCTGCTTTATCATGATTCTACATATCATTGTCAATTGGGGAATTTTCCAAACAAGAATGAATCACCCATAGCAGTAGAGGAATCTCATACTAAAAATGATTCACAAAAAAATGTGGATCAATCCTTGAGGTATCAAATATAATTTTCATCTATATCTTACACATTAAATAAATAAGAATCTTATGATATTTAACATGAATGTATCCCTTATGTGGGATGGTGACATTAGTCTAGTCCTTAGTTGGTATGCACTAATGAATCTATCCATCGGGTAGTGTTAAATAATTCATATTTCACTTAGGTGGTATAGTTCCATGAATCTTACACATAGGTAATAAATTATCTTATATTTAGACATAACGAGGTATGTAAACATTCAGTTATCCCTCAAAAATAAAACACATATATATAGCTATAAATTTAATTTATATCTTGAATTACATTATAATACCAAACTCCAGAAATGTTATTCATTATATTATAATCCATATTGGTTAGTTTATCAAATTTTCAATTATTAACCCATTCCTTACATTAGTCAAACTTAACAACTTTAAAAATTTGCCAAAAATCATTACACATATCAATTAACCCATTTTTCCCTCAATGATTATATAATTTCCATGTTATTCCAAATTAATATTATGGAAATTTTAATAAATGTTGAATTGAATTCCATATTCATTAGATGCTCTATGTTCCTTCAATTAAAAATTAACCATAGTTTTAAAGGATGACTACCCCTTGGGTAGACACAATTCTCAGTCTCAACATGGATGGAACAGTCAACAAATCAGGGTGGTTAATGGAAGTTTTTTTTAAAATTCAATGGGTTACCAATTTACATAGGTAATAGTAATGGTGTTTCAACATGACCACACAAGTTTCACATACTAGTGGAAGTAAAAGAGACATTATGGTGTTTTTTATGAACACCCTCCATAGGAACAAATAAGTAGAGATACATATTTGAGAACAAGGTTAGCATGATATACAAATATATGCTATAACAATAGTATGATACATATAATAATCGTTGGAATTCGAATATCCAAGGTTGAAACAAGAATATTTCATAAATAGTATCAACAAAAAACCAATTATTATTCACCAGATAACCATATTCAATAAGTGGTCAACAATTGGCTTTAGAGAATTCTAGGGAGCTCTTTAATGTCCCATAAACTCATAAATCACAAGGAAGGGTTGAATTAGAGGTTAATAAGTTATTGAAATAGGTTTTTAGTAGAAAATATGTCTTCAACCATAAATTTTATAGCCATTTCAATTGACACTAGCTCAATGATGACACCATCATCTAACTTGGGGTGTTTGACTATAGTGGTTTTTGACTTGTAACCTGACTAGATTGATTTTGGTTCTCCTTTTAGATACTCAATATAGCCAACTATCAAACAAATAGATGGAAATAATACTCCTATATATATGAATTCCTAATATAGACTCCCAATATATTAGCTTCTCCGAGTCCCCATCCCCAATGAGCATTCATTATAGACTAGAAACAAAAGACAAGAATAGAACATAATATATTTAACCAAAACATAAAAGTGACAATTTGTTGTTAAAATATGGGATCTTACAAACCATGTCTTATCAGCATTTTTTCACTCCCTTTACATATCTGTTTGATGATTAAAATATACAATAATTAATACTATGTTCAAAAATAATGTTGAAACCCCTTCAACACTGATGAATATCAATGAGGATTATTATCATAAATGACTATACATAGAACTCTCTGATTCCACATTTCATCATATAAACTATTCATCACAAAATATATCTGATGTGACAAAAAATTCAATCACTATAAAATATTAAATGTTCATTAGTTGAACAAGAAAAAAACGGTTTAATATATACCGATTTATTATGGGTATTATATAAGAAAATCAGTTAATATAGCCTCTATTTTCTACTAAGGAATGTCATATGGATCCAATATATAATTAAGGACATGGTGCAAGGATTTGAACTACTAATATAGAATGTATCAAGATACTATTTATTCCAATAACTTCCTAATATACTAACATAATGACTCATCCTTTAATGTATGCTAACTTAGTTAAATTCACATATTTTCTTCCACGGTGACTTATGAATCACATAAGGGACTTCATCACTTTTTTTAAAGAAATAAATATTTATAAAAAATTGTACATTGTTCAATCCATCATATTGTTTCAATATAATTTTTTTTATGAATTACATGATTAAAATGAACCTGTGTATTTGTTATGAAATTACCTTATGAGAATTACAAGAGGTCTAAATGAAATAATGTAGAAATAATTTTACCATTTCAGAGAATTCAATTGTAAATCCAAATAAAATAAGAAACACCACTTCTAATATCTAATGAAAAATATGTATCTCAAATGAGGTTATTACACCACCACTGTAAGAAAATAGTACCATATAATGATCATTATCATTAGGGACATTATTTTTCTAATGGGAATTTAATTGTGAAAAATTGGAGGAGATCGATGATCATTGAAATATGTACATGTCAAAAAGGCCAATACGTGAAGCATAACCACAAACTTCAAACATCACTCATCCAAATATTAATATAATGCTGGAGTCATGAATTAAAAATTCATTTATAAATTAAAAATAAATATTAATTATTTCATTTCATGTAAAAAACTTTTCACTTTTTTTTAAAACATTAATGTTGATGCAATATGAGAAAAAATGAAAAAAAATCTCTTATAATATCTTCATATATAAATTATGTCTTCCAAATCAATGAAATTAGTAATTGAAACCATATAAATTAACATATTATTGATTAATTTATCAATATATATTCCTCATCGGCACATGATATACTTATTGAAAGTCTCCACATGCACTAATTAATTATGTACTGGAAAAATGTATACTGTTTGAGTCATTAGGGAATCTCTAATACAACCCTAATATACTCCCTATTTATTTTCTTAAATCAATATGAATATATTATTTCATCAATTAACACAAATTTTATTAAATTCGTATCCTCAGCTGACATAAAATACATTAACTCCATGAAAACTACGGATGAGTTTTTAACTCTAATGGGAATTATCATGATTTAAAATTTCCCAAACTGACATTATAAAGAGTTTTTAGAATGTATTCTCCTTAACTCACATATAAAATTATTCTAGACACATATGTCTCATTTAAAACGTAATATCTACCATTATCTGATCTATCCTTTCAGTAATCCAATGGAGTGTCTATTATTTCTTCACCATCATCTAGCGTAATCATTGATATTATATAAAATGTTATCAACCACCATTTAATTTTATAAAATCCAATAAAAAATACATTTTCATGGAAATTTTGGTTTGATTATTTTTTTTATAAAATATCATCATTATGAAAACACAAATCATATAGCTTTAAATTCATAAGCATGTTAAGAGGCACAAATATAGTTGAAAGACTAGGATATACATCTATTAGAAGTTTATTTCACATCAACGTGATAATTAAACAAGCTTATAATAGAAAACAACATTTCCATTTTTAAAACATATTGAAACTCTAAATATTATTACTTTACACAACATAACATTTAATCTTATCATTATAACAAAACAATTTCTAATAATTAAAAATAAAAAAATTATTTATTTAAATAACATATATCAAATCCATCCATTCTAGGTTTTCATGAATCCACACTCATCTATTATTAAACAATGTTGTCTTACCAAATGTATTGAAAATAAATTAAAAGTTTATATTGTATGGATAATTTAGTAGAAAGAGGATATAAGATACTGATTGGTGAAAACCAATCATCATTCCACTCTATTGACACAGATATCACAAAATTTTAAAACTCCAACTATACTAGATAACAACACCAATATTAGAATCATATCTATTCTATGTTCCAATATAGTGGATAATTAATTCCAAATAAGGGAATGAAATTGACTTATATCGATCAAAACATACGAATCTATGGAATATAATTTTTTAGTACATAAATTAATCTATGGAAATTTTAGTATTGGTAAATTTTTTTCATGAAATTATTCATTTGTACACCTCCAACTAACAATACAAAAATCATCATCCACTTCATCCACACTCATTTTTAGGTCTCTAGTTATATGAAATATGCCACAGTTGGAATCTCTTAACTCCATAATTATTGGGAGCCTAACACATTTAATACCCAACTACAACTGATAAGTATGTGGATATAGATATGGATGAAATAATTAATTTCTACCCATAGTTATAATATCAAATTTATAGTAGACATTGTGAAATTTTAGACATATATTCAGGTATTTTCATCACTTCCAAATGAAATATATATTTATGAATTTATTATATATATTCTTGGGAATTAAAAATTATAAAATAATGATAAAATGAAGGATGGGGGATAATTAATGAAGATCTAAACCTCAAAAGTCCTAAAAATTGAGAAGCCCTCGTTGTTGATCAACTATTGGATAATTTCTGATAAAATCCATCTTATCATGAATCCATCGAATAAAATGTCATTTCGATCACTTTCTCCTTCTATAGAACCTTTATATATTTCATGAACATAACATGGATTACATTATATTCAATATTTAGGAAAAATTATTACATTATATACCTTAATCATGATAAATCAAATGATACATGATTAGGGGTATAATTGTGGAGGTTTATAATACTCACTCAGAATTCAAACATAATTCAATTCCCTTACAAAATGTTGATAAAATCCTCTCACTAGTCCACTATTAATGTGATATTCAAGGTAATGATCCCACCATCATTGTCCAAAATTGAGCACTATATACCTTCAGCATTCCTCAATGTACACTAGAGGCTCAAAAAAATAAATAAAAGTATAATAAGTCTTGTGGAAAGGTTATTCATTCCATATTCATCATTAATAATAAAAAGTCAGATAAGAACACATGTAATTATTTTCTCATAAATATAAATAATTTAGAATGTTAGTAAGAATAAAACTCTAAAAATATAAGATATATGATATAAATAAATACACATATGGGTAATATAATCACATATCCATAAAAGATCTCCCATTGGTCCAATAAAATATAATACAAAAAAAATTGAATAAATATTTATCAACCATGGTCCATGACACAAGCACAAACCTTTTTCTACATCCCCATGGTGCTCCTCCATCTCACCCACCTATACAAATTACATTGTCTAAACCTATATATTACTCATAAGATCATTACATGTAGTAGAGGGATGGGGAAATTTTTGTTCATAAAAAACATTTATCTTCCAATAGTGGCATCTCAAAAAAAATTATATCTAAGAATCAATGTGATGATGAAATGGAATATATCGACAAATAACAAAAAAATTCCAAAAAAATGGATACACATATTACTCAATGATAGTTGATTAATACATATCCTAAAGAGTTCCATTTGAAAAATATATAAATGCAATACTGACAGGTAATTATAAGATCAACCTGATCACAATCTCATGTGTCACATAGGTGTAACATAATGCATCACAATCCTAACCACTATATATTTAATTTTTGGAAACAATTTCATTATATTAACATTTCATTGGAATAAATATATCAATACTCATGATATAATGGTTGTTAATGGAACGAAAATATCCTTATGTAACAAATTCCCTTGTGAGTAACCCCATCTTGGTGAATCAGAACACAACAACAAATATCATGTAAATTGAAAATTAATAGTTTAAAACATCCGAATACATTTCATAATAAAGATTAAGTTTTTAGGTGATTCTAAATTCTATTTCCATATTCTAAATACAAATATGACACAACCAAGAATCATTATAAATAAAAGTAGAAATATCACATGTCTTATTTACTCTTAAACAAGGAAAAAAGTCCATACCATAACTCAAAATAAAATTACATGGTGATCTTAAAGGTAATATCTCATATTATACACACCTAAATGTCTAAATAGGAAATAGGGAACCTTTTTAGGAACAAGATTTTATAATTCCATAAAAGAACACACTAATTGGGCACCATGTACCATATTCTTCGTATTCTATATTAAAACCATCGATATTAATGACAATATTATTAAATAAGAACTCATATATAGTTTGGTAGATATATTCCACTCTATATTTTCCAAAAAAATCATTAATATCAAAGGGACCAATTTTTGGTTACATTCTAGGTGATAAATTTTATAATGTATCAAATTTAACATCAAATCAATAAGATAATCTATAATCATCAATCAATGAATGAATTACTAACCACTAGAACAAAATCCTTTGTCAATGAAGAAAAAAAATATATATATACACCATCCACATATCCAAATTCAGTTTTAATAAATACATATAAAATGAAAATTTATACATTGGGGGACAACTAATAAATAAAAAAACTTTAAGAACCTCTATGAGTCTAATCAGATCCCTAGCCCCACCTCTCTATGTGAATCTCTAACATTGTTAGACCTTAGTTTTAGATCACGATATTATCAATAGTTTTAAATATATATAATAATCCAAATCCAAAAAAGGGGTAATATTATATATTAATTACCTAAAAATGTAGTAATACAGTCAAGTAATTCTTAGTCACCATCAATGACCATTTTCACATTGATCATATCAACCTCAATGGGACCCATAATTATCCTAGTTTCTACACATTTAATTAAAAATATATTATAATTAATTTACATCATGAACCCATTATTATTTATATAGGAATAACGAATAGAAAATGTTTTAGTTAACTCCATATAAATGTACAATGAATGAAACTTTTGTGATTATTCATCAATTTAAATCAAGTAATATCCCACACCAATGACCAAAATACTATCCACAATACATCCTTCAATTTCATAAATTTAATATAATAATTTTATTAATTTAATTATCAAAAAACATTATATAACTTTTTTATGTTAATCTTACCTTAGCCTCTTCTATTGTCTACCAATGAAATCCCAATCATACAAATGAGATTACACTATTCCATTGTAGAGTGCAACTATAATTCATATATGACACATCTGGAAGAAGATGAACAGAGAATGAGTTGATTGTGGAGGAATAAGAGAGAGACACTAGCATTGATCTAAAAACCAAAAGTGTCCAATATATATAAATAAAGTGGGTAAAATGAGGATAGTGAAGAATACAAGTAATATTTCTCTTCTTATATGATTCTATTGATCATGACCAATCTTAAAGGGGGTTTTAAATAATTCCACTCAAATTTATAAAGAATACCCCTATAGAGTAGGGGGAAAATCTCCACTACAACTTTGGTGGTATACACTATATATATCATGCCATATTTTGGATATAATAAAATAATACTAATTATATAGTTTTGTAGACAATGGTTATTTAGTTGTAACTAGAGGAACAATAACCTCTATCTTGGATCTGGTGGAACTCCCATAGCGAAACTGAATGACGCCTTGTTTAATTGCTTCCAAAAAACTATCTATGGGTCTTTTACTCCTAAAAACTATTAAAAAAATCATATAAATCATTTGTAATATATATAAAAAAGAAAATTACAATTTAAAATAAAAACATTAAATCAATAAATATGGTCCCAATATAAGGAACCATCCATAAAACATTACATAATGTTTAATTAAATGAATAATTCACATTGTGGAACATTTTCGGTTTAGAGTTTTATAGATTTAGTCCATAACTATTACATTACATCTCAAAAATAAAATGTAGACAATCCTACTCAGTTTCCATTTTTTCATAAAATAAAAAATCATTATAAAATAGCATTCTATAGTTCCATGTTTTAGATAGCATAACATTTAATTGATCCCATCCTTGACCATAGTCTTCTTTAAGTCATGTGAAAAAAATTTCAATACTTGGGATGAGCATAAAAACCTCATTATGGGATACCCAAAGAATGAAAACTATTTTTCTTCAAAACAACAAGTAAACCATGAGTACTCTATCATAAGTAATACTTTTCACCTTTATGAAGTTGTAAATACTATTCACTGAATAAAAGATCAATACCTACTCCTTTGTAATAAAAAAATTTCCTTAAACCCATATAAAGAACACATAACATATAAAGGTAACTTGTACAAAAACATACCTAAATGGAATAATCACACGGGAAACTTCCAGACATATCACTAAATGGAATTTCTATACAGTTTACTTCAACAAATATCATAAAATGGAATAGCCATACGGTCGACTTCCATACCCAATGCATTGGAGGTTATAATATAACCCCCCACCCTAGTTTATCATGGCACCACCCTTCATTTGGTTTATCACGTAACCACTCAAAAAATTTCTAAGTAACACCATTACACATAAATTATTGAAAATATAAACATTTCAATAATAACATTTCATTTTCAATCAGAAGAAATAATTTCATGATATTGAAATAATCATTCCATTTTCAAAAACCATTTAAAAAGATATTTTTTAATCAAAGTGTCCCATACCAATTTGAGTATTTAAAAGGAAATATAATTTTAAAAAATTAATGTCCATAAAAATAAATACTCAAAAACATTTTTTAAATATGGACAGTAAAGATAAATATTTGAAATAATAAATCCTTAAAACATTTAAAATAATATTTTAGTTAAAGAGTTTTTAACAAAATGTGAGACTCATGAATACAAATAATTGAGGAATAAAAGTTATTCAGTAGTATATTATATCATGATAATAACGGGATTCATGATATATTATTACAATGGAAATTATAAAAACCATATAAGAGTGAATTGGTCCATAACACCAATGAAGTCTCAATGGAAATGTCAATTGAGATGAAATCCCTTATAAAGGTGGTATGCTTAAATTATAGATAAATCAGTCACATAATTATGTGTGAAAAATATAAATACACCCATTATAAGTGTATATTAAGTGTAAAACAATCAGAGGTCATTCACACATATTCATAGGATGACATAGTCAAGAAGTACAAGTTTAACCCAAAGAATTGAAATTGGGTTGAGAAGTTGCCTTGCAAAAATTTGACATCCTAACAATGTCACTATAAAATTAACAAAATCAGTTGATGAGATAAAAAATGCATCTCATTCTATGGACATAAAATTTAAATCAATAAGGGTAAAGAATAAGATATCTCAACATAATAATATGTAATTTAAAAGACATTACAAAATGAAGTCTTTTAAAAAGTGGAGGCTGAAAGGTTTTCTTATCGATTTGGTAACATACAAAACATACGCCACATGAAAGATTGATCATACTATGAATATGTAAATACTCATAAACGAAATTATATTAAACAAAGAGTAAAACCCTGGGCAGTAAATACACCACACAAAAGAAAATAGTGGCAAATATAGCATAAATCTAAAGGTAATAAAAAATGAGATGAAACCATTTACCACGTTGAAATCAACTAAGTCGTATGACCAAAATTTAATATCTACCAAATGTATCACATAATACCATGAATATAAAGAGAATAATGATAATATATATCAAATTTTAGTACTCAATAAAAAAATACAATGAATAAGGGGCGTATAATGTATATCTCACGGAATTAAAAGTGAGATAACAAATCTCCTTACCTCGTGTCTGACTTGACCCGTTCGTTCATTAAAATCCTGAATAATAAACTAAAATTTATTTCAAATTTCTTCAGAACCTTTTTAATGTTTATTATTCCTCTTATTTAACTTATTATGATGTTATAAACATTAAAGAGTCATTTATGATAATAACGGTAATTTTTCCGATATTTGCTACTTGAGTCAGAAATGGACTTCTTATAATTACAAATTGTTCATGTGGTCAAAATTTCATTATATACATAATGATATTCATGATTTAGATATCATATATATAATATGTATCTGGAATATACATTTATTTATAATAGTACATAAAATTTTTAGGTAAGAAATGAAATGCACCGTTGATGGAGACGGTAAGCCGTACGTACGCTTGAACGCTACCTCCATTTCTATTTCTTATTTTAATGGAATTAAAACAAAATTATACATAGTTATAATATAATCACATTATAATATCTTATATAATATCATTAAATCTATCCATTATAAGTCTCACATATGAAATTAACGAGTCATATCACTTTGAGGGGTTGGTAGTCTGCACATCCTCAAATGAAAATATCGTGTTTACCCGTAATTGAAAACATAACGATATGATATAAATATATAATAAATTAGAAAAAATAAAACATAAACATAATATATATCATATATAAATATTGTTCCATCATAATGGCCACCATGAGAGCCGGTATGAGATAATTGAACTATCATCATTTTGTGAGGTGTTAGTTTGTCATCCCGAGAAAGATTTTGTTATTCACCCATTAGATGGAGGTGTGTGTAAGTGAAGTTTGAATCATTCTTATAACAACATCCTAGTATATTTAGGATACTAGTGTTGTTATAAAAGAAAGGAATAAAAATAGGTAGGGGATAGAGTAGTGAAATAAATGAAAACAATTTAAGTGAAACTGTTACCTTTAATTTGGGTAACTCCATTTCATTCGAACCGAAAGGACTTATTGAAGTAATGTTTTCCTAAGGTAAGGAATCTAAGTGGAATATAGGGATGTAGGGTGATTAATTGGGCAGAGGTTGGACGATCTAAAAGTCGTGAGAGGTGTGAGGTATTGTTTATAACTGGTCTCCTTTTATAAAGGAGAGGATGGTCTCTTTAGGATTGTTTGAAACAATTATTTTATAATATATTTATCTTTGGTCTAAAAATGTTCACATGTCATTACAATAGATAATAATTTGACTAATGGTCGAATAAAATGATCCAAATAATAATGAATAGGTTTGGGATATTATTTTAATATTGATAATCCAATTTATTTAAATCATTTATTAATTAGGTAAATACTGCATCATAATTTTTTAATATATAATTTTATTAATTTGATGTCTAAAAATTATAAAAAATTACCATGATGTAGTAAATATTTTCATCATTCCAGAAAATATTTATAGTTGAATATATAACTTATATAACACTAGGTGAAAATTAATTCACTAAAAGATATTTGTTTCTATCATTTTTATCATTACTTTAAATTAAATAATATAAAGTGTCATTATTGCTCCCAAGTGGCTCCATGGGTTCCCATGATCGACCTAAGGATGCCCATAGTCATCCATGACACGTCCAATATTTTTAGGAAAATTGTTATGGTAATTTTTAATAATTATAATATTCTTTTTACCTTGAATTACAATATTTACGTTTAACCGCGGTAAATAAAAGTCAAAAGTTATTATTCTACTAAAATTATTTTAATCTTATTGAACCACATTTTTATTATAAACAACAACCATCTATGTCTGATTTTCAAAATTGTAATGCCCCGACCCCCGTTACCCAATGTTGGTGCATTATTGCCTAACATTGGCATGATCACAAAAGATCAAGTTTCGAAAGAATGATTAGTTTAGTAGCCTTGGAAACACTAGATACATTCATATGTATTAAATTACATCATAAAGTAAAACAGAACTACAACAACATATTGTATTTATATCCCCTCAAACTATCCCTGCAGGTCATTCATAATATACTTTTCCACATACTGGAAAAATTAAGACATTGGAAGGGGTGTGCTCAGATGCTCAGTAAAGATAAAAATATAGCGGAAGCTTTCATAAATAAACATTAACATTTAAGGAAATCTATAACTAAAACAAAAGCCTTTTAAAGTTGAACTTCAGTATAATATGGAAAAATAAAATGAAATAATTCCATTTAATTATTCAAATGGATATTCTACTAGTGGAATAATCACATGCAATATCAATAACCACTTTCATAATAATAGAATGCATAATTCCAGACTATCATAACTACGTAGTCAAGTCCTCGTGCAAAGACTACAAATAATATTTTGTAAAGTCCTCGTGCCAAGACACTAGTTTCTCTCATTAGACCTACCGATGCATCGAGGAGGTATGACGGGCTCCACCCTTCACTTATTAAGTCCAATGCATTCCTCATATAAACAGGTTTAAACATATCATAAACCATAACATAATCATATGACATAAAACATTCATAAAGGAAACACAACATTTCCACATTTCAATCACAAGATATCAATACAAAACATTGATATAATAAAAACACTTTCAAAACCATTTTCAATACACAAATAAAATAAATGTAAAACTTTGTATTTATTTTTCATTTAATAAAAGTTATGGCTTGTAGAGGAAGCCGAAACTCAAATAATGGCCACAGCGGCGGAGAAGTCGTTGTCGCCGCATACATATGACAAGAAAAATATTCATTTTTTTCATTTAGTAAAACTTATCGTATAAAAATATTCCTTCTGAATAAATGTAAAAGTCAAAGGGGTTTATACACCGTATAGAATACATTTGGGTATAAAACAAAATATGCCTCAATGAATAGAGATTGAGACGAAGTCCCTTACCTCGTGTCTGACTTGACTCGACCGTTCATTAACCTCCTGAATAATAAAGTAGAGTTAATTAATAATTTCATAAGAACCTTTTCAAGTTTATTATTCCTTTTATATCACTTATTACCTTGTTATGAACATTATGTAATTATTTATGTTAATAACGGTCGTTTGTCGATCTTTGGTACTTGAGTCAAAAATAAACTTCTTATAAGTACATGTTGTTCATGTGGTAAAATATCCATTATATCCAGATTTATATTCATGATTTAGATATCATATATATCAAATATATCCAGTATATACATTCATTCATAATATTTCGTAACATTTAGAGGTAAGAAATGAAATGCACAGTTCATGGAGATGGTAATCCGTACGTACACATGAATGTTACTTTCATTTCTATTTCGTATTTAATGGAATTAAATAATTATGATATAAATGTGTATTATAATTCCATTATAATAT
The DNA here is from genome assembly GCA_963277665.1 of Viscum album. NCBI lineage: Eukaryota > Viridiplantae > Streptophyta > Magnoliopsida > Santalales > Viscaceae > Viscum > Viscum album. The sequence goes on from OY728157.1 coordinate 1,727,856,252, forward strand.
CATATATAATATCATTTACTCCATCCTTTATACGTCCCATATATGGCATTAACGATTCAAATCACTTTGAGGGGGCGGTAGTCCGCACTTCCTAAAATGAAATTATCTCATTTACCCATAATGGAAATCATAATGGTATTCCATAAATGAGAAATACAGTAGAATAAGGAAAACATATACATAATACATATCATATATAGAAATAGTTTAATCATAATGGCCACCATTAGAGGTGTTAAAATAATATTGAACAATCATCGTTTCGTGTGGCGGTATTTCGCCACCCACAAAAAACAGTATGTTCATTAACCATTAGACAGAGGTGTGGGTAAGTGTAAATAAAATACGTATCATAACAACATCCTAGTATATTTTAGATACTGGTTTTGTTACAAAATAAAGTAATAAAAATAATTTAAGGGGTTGGAGATGAAAAATAAAACAAAAGAACATAAGAGAAGACATTACCTTAAAATCGGGTAACTCTTTTTGATTTGAGCCAAAGGATTCCTTGGGAAGACTTATGCCCAAAGTGAGGCTTCTAGGAGTAATATATGGAGGTTGGAAGATTATTTGGGAAGAGGTTGTCCGAGCCAAATGGCATGAAGGTGTGAATAAGGTGGTAGAGGTGGGGGCCTTTTATAAGAGGAGAGGAGAGGCACTCATGGAATGATTTAAATCATACTTTATTATGAAATGATTTTCGGTTTATAAAGGTCCCAAAATGATATATTTCTAGGATAAGGTGATAAGGGTTCGAAATTTACTCATCCAATAGCTTTTGGACAAGTGTAAGTATTGGATTTTACATTATCCTTCCATTTTATTAAAATCGATAATTAATGAGGTAATCACCGCATCATCATGGTGTCATAAAAACATTAATTAATTTAATGTCTAAAAATTATAGAAAAATTACCATGATGTAGGAAATATTTTTACCTTTCATTTAATATTTATAGTCAAAAATGTTAACTTATATAACCCCATGTAATAATTTTTGTAGTAAAACAACACATGTTTGTGAAAATTTTATTTTTACTTTAAATAAAAGGTTTTTAATGACATTTTCTTACCCAAGTGGCTCCATGGGGTCCCCAATATGACCCATGGATTTTCATGGTCGGCCATGACTCTTACAATAAGTGTAGGACAAGATTCATGATATTTTTATATTTTTATAATATCATTTTTACCTTAAATTTCACTAATTTCCTTTAATCGCGATTAATAAAACTTAAAAGTTACTAATCACCAAAAAAAAAATTAAATCCCATTGAACCAAATTTTACATACTAATGACAACCATGTATGTCGGATTTTTGAAATTCAACTCATAGAAGTGGTAATGTTTCATTTAAATGAAAAATCAGTTATTTTAACTACCACTTAGAGGTTTCACTATTCATCAAAAATTGATGTTTTTCAGAACAAAGCCAAAATATCACCCTAAGCTATAATTGATATTCCGAATTAAAAAATGATTTCTATTTTAAAAAATTTCAAACATATAAGTTTCATTAATTAATTTTATAATTAATTCCCGCTGTCACAACAAATAGCGTGTTTTTAAGAAATAATATATATCAAAATATTGACAAGTGTTTATGTCCAATTTCAATGGGAAATTACTTCTAATGACCACCATTGGATAAAATGGTAAAAATATATTCTAATTATACTTTAAAACCACTCAATAGTATAATTTATCGCTAAAATTAGTTTTATTAAAAAAGTTGTTTTTAAGTATTTTTCACTATTCATAAACAATTGGAAGTTCTCAGAAAATTACAAAAAAATCAACTTAGGATAATTTAGATATTACGAATACAAAAATGAAGTCCATTTGGAAATATAAAATTTATATAATTTCATAAAGTGGGTATTACTATTCATAACGACTACTTTGATTGGTCACGGTGTGTTAGAATCTCGATCTTGCATACAATGCAAGCTATTCCAATATTGAAAGAGAAGCGTTTCGTGGAAGCTCGGGGTGTTACATTCTCCCCTCCTTCAATAAATTGCATCCTCGCAATTTGAAATTGTTCTTCGAAAATGAAAAGTTGAAAATAGAAAATACTTCTGTGGAAAACCCACATCGAAAATAAGGTTAATAAAATTTAGCCTTAATAAGAGTGAAAGGGAAACGAAAAAGTCACCACCAAATTATGATCTCAATAAAGAGAACATTAGTGGAAATTAGAGACATATAATTGGAGGAAAAACGTAAATATTTGTTGAGAGTGATTGAGTTCATCAATCACAAACAAGTGTAAAATTGAGGGCCTCAAAGTGTTCAATCTATGTTGATTTAAAATATTATTAGTTCAATAAGACATAAGGTATTAGGATAACACATTTTTTGTTTTAATATCCCTTTAATAATGTTTGAGAATTAATTTATTAATAGAATAAGAGATAAGTATATATATATTTATTCTTGACAAGTAGAGTTTCAACCTTCATCTAATTTCTACCACAAACTCATCTTTCACTCAAAAAGGTAATAGAACTCAAAAATATTATATTTATCCTAATCGTACATTGTTTGAAATATTAACACATACTATTTAGATTAGGAAAACTATTTTGTAATAACCAGGGAGTTCATGTAGGCTAGTGGTAGGTAATAAAGGCCTGTCACACTATGGTTGTGGGTTCGATTCAAACAGCTTTGTCTGACGCGATGGGTTATCCACTGACCTACAGGTTGTCCTTTTGCTAAAACTATAGTATTATAATATTCCAAAAATAATATTTAGAAATATTTTAACCTTAAACAATACTATCCAAGGTTCAACTTAATCCATTCCAACCTTATAGTTATCCAAAATACCTCTGTCTAGACTTTCTCTAAAGGGTCTCTAAATTCCAAAATCAATTGTAACTTCAGATCCCCCAAATACAGTAATGTTTCTCTTATTGTCAATACTAAAAATATGATTACATTCATCATCTTAAAACCTTAATGAAAACAACAAGTATTTTTGTACAATCCTTATAAATGTCACATTATTCTTATAACCATAATATAGTTCTTGAGTCCAAAAACACAAATACAATAATTATTCAACTTCATCTGTAGTAATATCATAAGCTTGGACTTTCTATCATGGCCTTTTCTGAGGTAAGGTTACCTAACTCTTAGGACATTCATTTGAAAAATGCCCCATTTCCCTACAATTATAGCATTCAACATTGATAGTCTCTTTCTTTCCTTGCAATCACGGGCCTGGAGACCTTTTTCTCCACATCTATAACAAACTCACACTTCTTTTAGAAAAGTACCAGGGTGATTCTTCCCACAATTATCGCATAATGGAAAATCCTTCTTTCCCTTTTTCATTTTATCTGTCTCTTGTTCTACCATTATCTTCTTCTCTTGCTTTACTTTTTTGTCATAAGATTTAGAGAATTCCTTTTCTATCTTGATAGCACACGATACTATATATTCGTATGTTGAGAAAGATTGTGATATTAAAGCTCGATGGAGAAAGGGTTTTAACCCATCAAAGAAACAATCAATCTTACTTCTTGGGTTATGTATATAATCTGCAACATGCCTCGCTAACCTTGTAATGTTATCCTCATACTTTGCGACATTCTCATCCTCCTTTTGTCTCAGACTCAGAAATTGTCTTTCCAAATATGCTCGACGATCACGAGGATAGTATTTTTCTAGGAAAGTCTATTTGAACTCCCACCATTCCATATTTGATAATTCATCATCTTCCTTTGTGTTGTGAATCAATGACCACTATTTTTCAGCATCTCCAGTGAGGCGGTAAACTGCCATGAAAAACATCTCCCTTTTGCTACTCCCAAAGGCGGGGAATATTTTTCTATTGAGTTTATCCTTTCCTCAGATACTAATAGATTTCTACCCCCATTAAATGTTGGTGGTTGTTGCCTCATGATGCGGTCTAACATTGATCCTCCACGTTGCGGATCAGGGTGCTCCATACGAGTAAGGTTATTATTTATAACCTGAGTGAGTTGTCCCAGTATGGTGATAAGTTGATTAGCACTAGGTGTATCTCAGGCACCACAATAATTATCTTGAGTAGGAGGGCAATCCCTACACAGAGTGCATGCATTGATACGGTTTCCATTCCTTCCACTAGGTTCGATTTCTAAATAATGGCATAAACTAGATTAGAATATGAATCAATGTACATAATTCCATACTTGTAAAACACTTAACATTAATTGAACAATAATCATAAAAATGTTTTCTTTGAGGAAGTATATACTCATAAACACTTCATAATGGTTTGTAATGAAAATTAGAATTATCGAAAGCATATCCCCCGGGAGTGTCGTAACTAAGATTGCAGCAAGGCCCATTGTCGTGCACCAGTTCCCATTCGAGTCTAGCTCAAAGAGGTGTTTTCTGGTTTTACCCCTAGGTACATCTGTGGTAGAGCTGCCTCTACCTGCTCATATCCAGACAGGGATGTATTGTTCAGAAAACTCACAAAATCAATATAATACCAAAATTATAGGATGTTCTTCTATACTAATCCTCAAAGTCTATCTTAGAGATATGTGCTCTAATCAGAGTTTATCTAAATCTAGCTTCTAGGGTTAGTACTAAACTACCTCTGATACCAACTGTAATGCCCCGACCCCAGTTACCCAGAGTCGGTGCATTATTGCATAAAATTGGAATGATCACAAAAGATCAAGTCTCGAAAGACTGATTAGTTTAGTAGCCTTGGAAACACTAGATATACTCATAAGTCTTACATTACATCATAAAGTAAATCAAAACAACAACAACATCTTTTTTTCATATCCCCTCATACTATCCCTACAGGGAAATCATAATATAATTTTTCACATCTTGGAAAAATTAAGACATTGGAAGGGGTGAGCTCAGATGCTCAGTAAGGATAAAAATATAGCAGAAGCTTTCATAAATAAACATTAACATTTTAGGGAATGTATAACTAAAACAAAAGCCTTTTAAACTTGAAATTCAGCATAATATGGAAAAATAAAATGAAATAATTCCATTTACTTATTCACATGGATATTCTACTCATTGAATAATCACATGCAATATCAATAACCACTTTCATAATGATGGAATGCATAATGCCAGACGAACATAACCACATAGCCAAGGCCTCGTGCCAAGACTACAAATAAGATTTTGTCAAGGCCTCGTGTGAAGACACTAGTTTGTCTCATGAGACCTACCGATGCATCGAGAAGCTATGGCGGGCTCCACCCGTCACTTATTAAGTCCAATGAATTCCTCATATGAACAGGTTTAAGCATATCATACACCATAACATAATCATATCACATTAAAAATGCATAAAGTAAACATAACATTTCCACATTTCAATCATAAGATATCAATACAAAACATTGATATAATAAAAACACTTTCAAAACCATTTCCAATACCAAAATAAAAGAAATGTAAAACGTTGTATTTAATTTTCGTTTAACAGAAGTTATGTCTTGTAGAGGAAGCTGAAACTCAAATAAAGGACACGGTGGTGGAGAAGTCGTTGTCGCCACATACGTATGACAAGAAATACATTCCTTTTTGTCGTTTAGTAAAAGGCGTTGTATAAAAATTTTCTTTTTTAATAAACGTTAAATTAAAAGGGGTTTATAATTTGTATAGAAGAAATTTGTGTATAAAACAAATTATGCCTCAGTGAATGGAGATTGAGACGAAGTCCCTAGCCTCATGTCCAACTTGACTCGACCATTCTTAATCTCCTTAATAATAAAATAGAGTTAATTTATAATTTATAATGATCGTTTTCAAGTTAATTATTCCTTTTATATCACTTATTACCATCTTATGAACATTATGTAATTATTTATGTAAATAACGGTGGTTTAGTCGATCTTTGGTACTTGAGTCAAAAATAAACTTCTTATAATTACAAGTTTTTCATGTGGTAATCTATGAATTATATCCAGAATTATATTCATGATGTAGATATCATATATATCATATATATCCAGTATATACATTCATTCATAATATTACGTAACATTTAGAGGTATGAAATGAAATGCACCGTTCATGGAGACGGTAAGCCGTACATACGCATGAACACTACTTTCATTTGCATTTCATATATAATATAATGAAATAATAATTATATAAAGGTGTATTATAATTCCAGTATAATATCATATATAATATCAGTTACTCCATCCTTTATATGTCCCATATATGGCATTAACGATTCAAATCACTTTGAGGGGGCGGTAGACTACATTTCCTAAAATGAAATTATCGCGTTTACCCATTATGGAAATCATAAATTAATGCCATAAATGAGAAATAAAGAATCACAAGGAAAACATAAACATAATATATATCATATATAGAAATATTGTCATCATAATGGCCACCATTAGAGGTGTTAAAAGAATATTGAACAATCATCGTTTCATGAGGCAGAATTTCGCCACCCACAAAAACAGTATGTTCTTTAACCATTAGACTGAGGTGTGTGTAAGTGTAAATCAAATCCTTATAATAACAACATCCTAGTATATTTTATATACTGGTGTTGTTACAAAATAAAGTAATAAAAATATTGTAAGGGGTTGGGGAAGCAAAATAAAACAAAAGAACAGAAGAGAAGACATTACCTTAAAATCGAGTAACTATTTTTGATTTGAGCCAAATGCTTACTTGGGAATACTCCTGCCCAAACTGAGTCTTCTAGGAGTAATAGAGGGAAGTTGGTAGAGTATTTGGGCAGTGTTTGGCTAAGCCAAATTGCTTGAAGGTGTGAATAAGGTGGTAGAGGTGGGGGCCTTTTATAAGAGAATAGGAGGGTCACTCTTGGAAAGATTGAAATTTTACTTTATTATGAAATTCTTTTAGTATTATAAAGTTCCCACAATGATATAATTCGAGGATAAGGTGATAAGGGTTCGAAATCCACTCATCCAATTGTTTTTTGAAAAGTATTACTATTGGATTTTACATCATCCTTCCATTTTATTAAAATCGTCAATTAATGAGGTAATCGCTGCATCATCATGGTGTCATAAAAACATTAATCTATTTAATGTCTAATTTTTTTTAAAAATTTACCATGATGTAGGAAATCGTTTTATCTTTCCAATTAATATTTATAGTCAAAAAATTATCTTATATAACCCCATTTAATAATTGTTTTAGTAAAACAACACTTTTTTTGTGACACTTTTATTTTTACATTAAATAAAAAGTTCTTAATGTCATTTTCTTACCCAAGTGGCTCCATGGAGTCCCCAAGTTGACCCATGGATTGTCTTGGTCGGACATGACTCATCCAATAAGTGTAGGACAACTGTCAAGATATTTTTATATTTTTATAATATCATTTTTACCTTATATTTCAGTAATTATCATTAATCGTGATTAATAAAACTGAAAAGTTACTATTCACCAAATAATTATTCTAATCCCATTGAACCACATTTTACATCCTAATGACAACCATGTATGTCAGATTTTGTAAATTCAATTCATCGAAGCAGTAAAGTTTCATTTAAAAGAAAAATCAGTTTTTTTAACTACCACTTAGTGGTTTCACTATTCAAAAAAATTGATGTTTTTCCAAACAATGACAAAATTTCACCCTAAGATATAATTGATATTCTGAATTCAAAAATAATGTATATTTTAAAAAATTCCAAAAATATATGTTGCCTTAATTAATTTTATAATTAATTCCCGTTGCCACAACAAATAGCGTGTTTTTAAGAAATAATATATATCAAAAGATTGACAATTGTTTATGTCCAATTTCAATGTGAAATTAATTCTAATGACCACCATCGGATTAAATGGTAAAAATATATTCTAATTATACTATAAAACCTCTAAATAGTATAATTTCTCACTATAAATTATTTTGATTAAAAAAGATGTTTTTAAGTATTTTTCACTATTCATAAAAAATTGTAAGTTCTCAGAAAATTACAAAAAATTCAACTTATGATAATTTTGATATTACGAATACAAAAATGAAGTCCATTTTGAAATGTATAATTTATATAATTTCAAAAATTTGGATTTAAAATTCATAACGGCTACTTTGATTGGTTGTAGTGTGTTAGAATCTCGAACATGCATTCAGTGCAAGCTATTGCATTATTGAAAGTGAAGCGTATCGTAGAAGCTCGGGGTGTTATAAATATTCAATTCACAAAATTTGTAAAATTTTATTTAAATTAAAAAGTCATTTTTTAACTACTACTTAGTGGTTTCACTATTAATCAAAAATTAATGTTTTTCATAAAAATACAAAAATTTTAGCCTAAACTATATTTTCTATTCCAAATTCAAAAATTATGTCTATTTTACAAAATTGAAATCAAAGAATCTACATTAATAAATTAAAAATATATTTCCCTTGTTAATACAAATTGCCTATTTTTAAGAAACAATATTTATAAAAATATTGACACTTGTTTTTGTCCAATTTCTAAGTGAAATTAATTCCAATGACAACCATTGTATTAAATTTTAAAAATATATTCTAATTAGACATTAAAAACACTTAAAAAATAAATTATCCATATAAATATATTAGGTTAAAAGGCAGTTTTGAATTAAAATACAGTATTTCTAACTATTAATTAAAAATGAATTTTATTAGAAAAATACCAAAAATTAACGCAATGTAAATTTTGATCACTCGATTATAAAGAAGAATTTTATTTTGTCAAACAGAACATATAAAAGGGAAAAAACTATATTTAATTGGGGTTCTCTATTAAAATGTGGTAAATCATCCTTTTAAAGTAAATTATGCTTAAAAATAGATTCATTCACATTTTTAGCCTCTATATTTTTTTGGGTTACTATAAAAAAATTGAACAAACATGTATAATTATATTGTTGTTAGTTATATTGATTTACACTAATAAAACAACTAACCGTTAACTACCATTTATAATAATATTATTATATTATTAGTGTGCAACGTAAGATTTCTAAAAAACCCATTGTTGTGTATCGGGTAAGCCATCAAACATAGTATCCCCATTAAAGAAATTTTATTATTTAATTAACAAATATTATTAATTATGAAAAGTTACATTTTCCTTATTTACCCGGGATGTTACATCCTTCCCCCATTTTTGGAATTGGGTCCTCGCAATTTTAAAATTGGTCTTGGAATCTTCATCGAATGTCCCACATCGGAAAAAGAGTCAGTAAAAATATCACTTTAAAAGAAAGAAAGATAAGTACAAAGGTCACTCGAGATAACCCATACAAGGATTCCAATTTGGAAAACATGGATATGGAAGAGAAAATAACTCTCATAAATTGGATAGAGACTGATAGAGAACATGATCACAAAAAGTTAACCACCACAATACCAAAAATTTGTGGTTGGGTAAAAGTCTGATGATAAAATAGAGCTTATAACATTTTTTTCTTCAAGATCATTTTTATAGAGTTAATGAATTTAATTAATAACTAGACTAATATAGTAAAGAAATATACTTACTTTTCATGAAGAGTGTCATCCTTTAATAAAATTCTACCAAAAACCCGTCTTTTCTCCAAGCGGTAATTATTCAACATGAATTTTTTACATTTAATGTGCTATAATAAAATTCTAGAGAATCACATTTTCCAAAAAAGAAGACAAATATTTTTCCAATGTCTATAGAAATTAACCAAAAACCAAATTGTTACTAGAAGATCAAATAATCCCAATAAAGGATAATCTTTTATAAGAAAAAAACTACTATTAACCTCCAAAATTTGTTAAACAATTCCCAATGTTTAAAAAAGAAAATTCAACAAACAATTGTCCTTAAGATTATTAAAATGTAATCAAAACTAATAATAAAACCCAAATATAATAATGAATTAATCACTAGTCTTACAAGATAAATCCTAACATTTATCTCCAAATAACATCAGTTACTCTGAAATTCTCATATTGAAAGGTAATTAACCTCATCACATATTTTCTATGATAGGTAACTCATTTCAATAAATGATCCAAATTGTCATATGACCCCAATAAAAAAACGGATACTTCCAAACTATAATTTCAACCATTATTCCAAAAATGAAATCCAAATGTATTCTATTTTTATTAGGAATATAGTGTGTCCTCAAAATAGAGAATGTATTCCACAAGAACTATTATAACATAATCACCAAATCATTTTATTATATTAATGATATCCATTTGATAAAACATAATTTCTTAAAATAATATTATTCTTCATCCATAAAATAATTTTACTAAAATAATAAATCATACTAATGAGGGACTTCATGTAGGCTAGTGGTAGGATATGCACACTTTTCACCCTTCAGTTATGGGCTTGATTCATGCGAGCATGCTAGACTCGACGGGTTGTCACCCATCATAAGGGTTTTCATTTTTATAATACTAAAAATAACGTGAACAAATTTTAACCTCACAGGTTTTATTATTCCTCTCTTTATCATCCCAATAAATTAAGACCTCATCATCTTATAAATTGGCATTTTTTCACCACCATATTATAAAATAAAACTAATCCCAAAATAATGAACAACATAACTTGATCATGGTGTCCATATGGATTCATCATCATCTTGTTCACATAGGTAGATGTTCCATGCATTGAAATAATGAATTAGTGATCCTTCAAAATCATTTGCTTCCTTCGTCCAAATACACCTTTTATAACATGGCTCATATGGGTGTTCACAGAAAAATTGTTTCGGAAAATATTCCGGTATAACATATAATTTCAAAAGATCTGATAAAACATTCTTTTTAAAAAATAGTCGGACTGAGTTTGGGTTGAATATTTCAATCAATAGTCCTTCGGAAATAACATAAGTATGTTCTGAAAGACTATAATTTAAAGGAAAATATAAATATGTTGTGCAAGGCTCTCCTTCTTTAGCACCCTTTTCAAAATCATAGTATGTTTCAAAATCCGGTGATAAGGTAAAATATTTTAAAATTCCTTGATAATATATTCCTTTCTTGAAAATATGAGACTATTGTCAAAATAAAATTTAATTAAGTACAACCCATGATCCACAATGATATCGAGGTATAGTGGAGGTGTTTGATATCTCAAACATATGCTTGCAAGTGAGTTTTTTGGTAGAAAATGTTTCACAGTCATCCGAACATGACTTTCCAATAATTATTGCAAGCATGTCATCAGGAAGAGATAAGAATGATGTTTGAGATCCTTATCCTTCCATTGTAACCAATATTCCTTGATCATAACATGTTTTAAAACAAAGATTTAAATGAAATAATAGACACATGGACTAACCGTGTCTTAAACAAAAACTCTTAATCCCTAATGTTTTCTAATCCGAACTCAAATACCAACTATATGGACCCGATCTTAAAACATTACATAATCTAGAATTAAATGATTAATTCGCATTGAGAATCTTTTCAGGTTTTTAGTTTTATAGAATTAGGCCATAATTGTTACCTTACATCTAAAAAATACAAAGTATACTATCCTACTCAGTATCCATGTTTTCACAAAATGAAAACTCTCGAAAGAATAAAAGTTTATAGTTACTTGTTTTACACAGCATGACTTTTCCTTAATCCCATCCTTGACCCTATTATTCTTTATGTCCGGTGAAAATCATTTCAAAACCTGGGATGAGCATAAAAATCTCAGTAATGAATACACAAAGAATGAAAACTGTTAGTTTTTTAAAATAAAAAGTAAACCATGAATACCCTATCAAAAGTAAAAATTTTCACCTTTATGAAGTATTAAATACTCTTCACTGAATAGAAGTTCATTACTTACACTTTTGTAACCAAAATATTTCCATAAAACCCATTAAAAGAACACATAACATATAAAGGTATCTTGGGACATAAACATACTTAAAAGCAATAACCATATAGTAGAATTCCACAGATATCACTAAATGGAATAGTCATACGGTCGACATCCACACATATCACTAAATGGAATAGCCATATGACCAACTTCCATACCCAATTCATTGGTGGTTTTATCGTAACCACCCATCCTAGTTTATCACGACACCACCCATTATTTGGTTTATCATGTAACCGCCCATAAAATGTCCAAGAACCATCATTACCCATAAAATATTGCAAATATAAACATTTAACTAATAACATTTAACTTCAATCATAAGAAATAATTTCAAGATATTGAAATAATCAATCCATTTTCAAAAACCATTTAAAAATATATTTTTGAATCTAATTTTCCCATACCACTTTGAAGATTTTAATGGAATTATAAATTTAAAACATTAATTTCCATGTAAATAAATACTCAAAACCATTTTAAAAATAGGTACATTAATGATAATTATTTAGAATATTAAATCCATGAAACATTTAAAATGATATTTTAGTTAAAGAGATTTTTACAAAATGAGAGACACTTGAATACAAATAATTGAGGAATAAAATTTAATTGGAAAATTATAATATCACGATAATAAAGTTATTCATGATATAATATGGCAAAGGGCTGTATATAAACCATATAATAGTGAATTGGTGGATAACAACAATGAATTCTTAATCGAAATGTAAAATGATACAAAATCCCTTATAAAGGTGGTATCCTTAAATTAAGGATAAATCAATCAAATAATTATGTGTGAAAAAAATAAATACACCCAATATAAGTGGATATTGTGTGTAAAACAACTATAGGTCATTAAAACATATTTATAGGACGACATATTCAATAAGTACATGTTTAACCCAGTGAATTGAAATAGGGTTAAGAGGTTCCTTTGCAAAAATTTAATAGCCTACCAGCGTCACTATAAATTCATGAAATGAGTTAATGAGATAAAAAACGCATCTCATAACATGGCCATATAATTTACATCAATAAGGGTATTTGATAACATTTCTTGACATAATAATAAGTAATTAAGAAGATATAACAAAAAGAAGTCTTTTAAAAAAAGGAGGGTGAAAGGTTCCCTTATTGATTTGGTAACTTAAAAAACATATTCCACATGAAAGAATGTTGATACAATGATGATGTTAATACTAATAAATGAAATTATATTACCCAATTAGTATAATAATTTTTAGTAAATACACCACAAAAAAGGAAATATGGAAAAATATTTCATGAATGTCACAGGAATAAAAAGTGAGATGAAACACGTTACCACATTGAAATCAACTGAATCGTATGAAAAAAAGTTAATAACCACCACATTAATCATTGAATACCATTAATATAAAGATATTAATGATAATATATATCAAATTTCTGTAAAGAATACACCATATGAAATGAATAAGTGGCATAAAATATAAATATCATGGAATTAAAAGTGATATAAGAAATCATCCTACCTCATGTCCGACTTGACCCGTTCGTTCTTTAACATCCTTAATAATAAAATAAATTTTATTTCAACATGATTAATAACCTTTTTCAAGTTTATTATTCATCTTATATCACTTATTACGATGTTATAAACATTATATTGTTATTTATGATAATAACGGTCATTTTGTAGATATTTGGTACTTGAGTCAGAAATGGAGTTCTTATAATTACAAGTTGTTCATGTGGCCAAAATTTTATTATATCCAAAATGATATTCATTATTTAGATATCATATATATCATAGGTATCCAGTATATACATTTATTTATAATTGTACACAACATTTGTAGGTAAAAAAAGAAATGCACCGTTTATTGAGACGGTAAGTCGTACATACGCATGTACGCTACTTCCATTTCTATTTATTATTTTAATAAAACTAAACCATAATGATACATAGTTATATTATAATTTCAGTATAATATCATATATAATATCATTAACTCCATCCTTTATATGTCCCACGTATGGAATTAACGAGTCATATCAGTTTGAGGGGGCGGTGGTCCGCACTTCCTCAAATGAAATTATCGCATTTACCAAAAATGAGAACCATAATGGTATGATATAAATGCAAAATTCATAAGAATATAAAACCATAAACATAATATATATCATATATAAATATATTTCAACCATAATTTACACCATGAGAGGTGGTATGAGATACTTGAACAATAATCGTTTCATGAGGCTTTAGTTTTCCATCCATAGAAACATCATGTTTTTCAACCATTAGATAAAGGTGTGTGTAAGTGTTGTTTTAATAATAATTATAAAAACATCATATTATATTGAGTACACTGAGTTTTTATAATGTAAAGGAATAAAAAGAGTATAGGGTGTAGGAGAAGTAAAATAAAAAACAATTTAAGATAAATTGTTACCTTGAATTTGGGTAACTCCATTTGGTTTGAACCAAAAAGACATCATGTTGTTCCTTCTGCCTAAGGTAAGGATTATATGAGGAAGATATGGGTGTAGGGAGATTAATTTGGTAGAGTTTGGATGAGACAAAAAGATTTAGAGGTGTGAGAAATTGGTTAAAAGTGGTCTATTTTTATAAGGGAGAGGAAGGGCTCTTTAGGAATGATTGAAACAATTATTTTATTATAAACTTATGTTCGGTTTCAAAATGTCAATAAAACTTCAAAGTAGAAGATAATATGACTCATGGTCCAAAAAATCATCCAACAATAATTGGACAGGTTTTGGATATTATTTTAATATTTATAATACTATTTATTTAAATCATTTGTTAATTTTGTAAATAATGCATCATTATTGTGTCAGAAATAATTTTAGTTATTTGATGTCTGAAAATTAAAAAACATATGATGTAGGATACCATTTTAGATTTAAAAAGAATATTTATAGTCTAAAATATATCTTATTTAACCATATGTAAAAATTAATTTATGAAAATATATTTGTTTGTGTCATTTTTGTCTTTATTGTAAATTAATTAATTTAAAGTGTCATTATCACTCTCAAGTGGCTCCATGGAGAAACAAAATTGACCCATGGATGACCATGGTCTGAAATGACTCATCCGATATGGTTAGGAAAAATTTAAATAAAATCATTAAAAATTATAATATTCTTTTTTACTTTGAATTACCCTAATTACCTTTTACCACGGTAAATAAAAGTCAAGAGTTACTATTCACCAAAAATTATTTTCTTCTTATTGAACCAAAATTTACTCATTAATAACAAGCATGTATTTCTGATTTTCTAAATTCAATTCACATAAGTGGTAAAATTTCATTTAAATGAAAAAGAGAGTTTTTTATCACTACTTAGTGGTTTTAATATTCATAAAAAATTGATGTTTTTCACAAAAATACAAAAATTTCAGCCTAAGATATATTTGATATTCCAAATTCAAAAATTATGTCAATTTTAAAAAATTCAAAACCTAGAAGTTGCATTAATAAATTTAATATTATTTCTCGTTTTCAAAACTAATACCGTGTTTTTAAGAAACAATATTTATCAAAAGATTGACACTTGTTTATGTCCAATTTCAAAGTGAAATAAATTCAAATCACCAAAATTAGATTTAGTGGTAAAAATATATTCTAATTACACTTTAGGACAACTTAAAAATCTTTTCTTATTTATATAAATGAATTATTTTAAACTGTAGTTTTGAATTAAAATGAAGTATTTTTCACTATTCATTAATAATGAATTTTACCAAAAAAATACCAAAAAAATACCCAAAGTAAACTTTGACATCCCAATTATAAAGAAGAATTTTATTTTGTCTAATATAACCTATAAATGTGAAAAAACTATATTTAAAGATGTTTCTCTATTAGAAAGTGGCAAATCAACTAGTGAAAGTAAATTATGCTTAAAATTAGATTCATTCACATTTTAAACCTCTAAATTTATTTGAATAAATGTAAAAACATTTAACAAAAATGTATAATCATATTTTAGTTAGTTCTATTCATTCCCACCAATACAAAGTCTAGGAATTAATTACCATTTAAAATAATCTTATTATATTATTAGTGTGCAACATTAGATTTCAGGGAAACCCGTTGTTTCGTATTAGGTATGCCATCGAACATAGCATCCCCTTTAAAGAAAAATTAATATTTAATTATACAATTTTAATAATATCAGAATTGTATTATTCCTTATTTACCTAGGTTGTTACACATGACCCATATTTATCATCGGTGTATGGTTGTGTTTGATTTTTCAGTTTACTGGAATTTGTGGTGTTCTGTTATATTTTTATAAAATTTTATTAATTATTTTATATAATTTAACTATTGATAATGGTTTAATATACTATGTGGAAATATTTTGTAGATATTCTCATTTGTATTCCTTTATCTAATACAATAATCTAATGGTTTCCTAAACTACATATATACTAAGTGAAACAAAGTGTCGTACCACTATTGGGGGACCCTTACTCATGGTTAGTATAGTATGAGGAGAGATTTTCTCCAACCATAATGTTTACCCAAATCATATTTTGTTTAGTTTAAAAATTGTTCCATAGTTCATCAAACAATGTTAATTAACCATGAAACCATCCCATGTGTTTTAATATTTTTAATTTTATAAACTACACACTCAAATTTAGAACTCATTTTTGGTCCCCTATTTTAATATTCTATAAAGGTTTCGATTTATAATAATAGGATTGAATCCTACCTACCCAAACATATATTTATATCATCAATTATTTTCTATAATTGGTTACATCATTGGTAGGATATATTTTCTCTTCTGATTTCAATTCTTTTAAAATATATATAAGTATCACTAACGGTTGTGAAAGATAATACCAATGTGTTTGTATTTGTTTTATCATTTTATTCATTATGACTATAGATTAATAAGATCATATTATGGAAATGTTTTTCATTTGTCATTAATGGTGACTAGTTACTATAGTTTGAGTCATGGTTCTCCTTAAAAATCGATTTAATTGTAATACTTCACTACTTTATTAGTTGAAAATATTCATTACATTTCATAGAAGTAGTGGAATGTCTAATTATTCATCCCTACACAATGGTGTTAATACATCCACCATTATTCATTTTGTTTGGGAATTAACTATTTTCATGTTTAATAATTAACCCTTTTAATATATAGATTATTTAAATTATGCCTATGCAATGATTATTTAATTGACCTTTTTAAATATAATTGATTCTAAAATAAAATATTGATTAAAATGGTCTATAAAATAAAAATAAAGTTTGATATTTTAAAAATTATTTTATAATGTAGGGGTAATCATGGTTTTCTAGTATATAAAATGAAATTTTATTTTTCTTAATATATTTTTTTAAAGGACCTTTTGGGATTGGTAAAAAATAATTTTTTATATGATTAAAAATTTCCTTAATGAGAGACAATATTAAATTATTTAATTTAATTTTCAGGTGATTAGCCGATATTATGTGGAATTATGGAGTATCTAAATTAAGGTACATGATTATTATGTTTAAAATATTAATGTTAATAGTTTCTCTGCTATCAAGGGTGTTTGGATGATAGAGAGTGTTATGAATATTTATTGTTAAATGTTTTTATATTTCAGATAGAATATATATGACTAATTTCATTACCTTTAGTCCACATAATAATTGGTTGATCATGGGAACCTTTGTTACATTGGATGAAATACTAGTTCATGTAATAATAACATATTGAAAACATATACATAGTATTGGACTATGCCACACTAACTAAACATTAATACATGAACGATATGAATCATATGTGTTGGGGTTTGGTATTTTTCATAATAACCATTGCAATGTTATATACATATAGTTAGGGATGAAAATAACATACTTAATGAAATACTAGTGGTAAAATTCTATTTTCAATATATGAGATATTAATAATCCTTAAATTCCATGAACATAGATTCCTATGTTATATTGAAGATGATAGTTATTTATTATTCTTTATCAATGTGATGATTTTATTTTTTTACTTTTTAGTAGTGATTTCCCCAATTTTATATATGAATATGTGATTATATTTTTTATTAATGTATTAGTTACATTCTGAATATTTTTGGTTTCCGTCAATTATTTTTAGAATAATATTCTTCAAATATTCTAATATGATTTACAACAACATAGTAATGGATCTAAAAAAGTGTTATTTTCAAATAATTTACAACGTTGGATTTTTTAAAAGACCAATTAGAGACAAATTTCACACTTATACATGTTTAACTTATGCATAAAATTATTAAATAATGCTTTATGAAAATTGGTGAACTGTTGACCTCGAAAAAGATAAATCCAAAAGACAAATCATGTTACTTGTTTTACCGATACATGGAAGCATACATTTTTAGTTTTCATGAAAACTAGGGTGAGGATTTTATTTTAAGCATTATGCATGCAGTGTGGGTAAGAAACCAACTGGGAATTTATATTAAGATATTTATATAAATATATACATATGGATAAGTTCTTATTTTGACAGAATAATTATTGGTCTTGGGTTTCTGATTCAATTGTCCTTATAATGCTACTAAAGAGATGTAATATTTTCTTCACATGAGGTAACAGGTGACCATAGTCATTATTTTATTTTGATATTTTTACATCATATATATCATAAATGTGGGTGTTTATTTTCATTAATATTTTAATTGTTTAGTCCTTGTAATATATTCATTTTTCATTAAATCGATATGTTTTGGTAAATATTATTGGGTTTGATTTTATTTCATATTGTATATTTTTTCATTGTTTGGATTATTTTTCTAAATAAAAAAGTTTATTCTGTAAGTGTAATTATAAGACATATTGAATGGACATAAATAAATTCTTAGTGGAAATTATGTGTAATATTTATCTGATTAGGTAAAACAGTTCCCAACGTTATATGTTTTATTCTTGGCAAACAACATCCTATTAGTGGAAATATTTAACCCATTTGGGAATTCTAATGGATATCCTAGCATCCCAAATTAGGTGTATCAAAGGATTGTTCAAGAAAAAATTGTATCCTCAATCCAATATTATTTTATGTTTAATATAAAATATATATAATAATTTTAGAAGTCAAAATGTAGTTTCATGGTGATTAACGATTACACATTTTCATTTTAAGGGTCCAGTGACAATTGGTGGTCATGTTATAAATTATGAATTTTTAGATTATTTTAATTTTGATTTGATATAATGGTGTTATGAATTTAATTGGGAATAAAATGAATATTTTTAGGGTATAAATTTTTTAGGCATGAGATTGATAGAAGAAGCAAGGGTTTTTTGGTAGCTCTTACAGTCTAGAAAACCATGTTTACCACATGTACTTTGTTCAAAGATGCTCTCAATGATGTTTCTATATTCTTTGAATAAGATTATCTACTAAGAAGAGCTACTAAACCAAATTATTTATTTTTTATCCCCTTATTTATTTCGTTCACATTCAATGATGATTGGTTATACATTATATTAAATAAAGATAATTTTTATGATTTTTATAAAACATGGTAGGATAATATTTTGGATATGAATTTTTTTCCTTTTCAATAGTATGAGTAATGATTTAATTCTATAAGTTATTTTTCTATGCCAAATTTTTATAATATAGAATTTTTATATTTTTAATGTTGACTCATTAAAGATTTTTTAAAGAGTAATATGTTTTAATGTGGAGTTTATGGATTTGAAACTAAACCATATTTGTAATGAATTGTAATTGATTTTTTTCGGGATGTATTTTTTATTAAGATTTTTGTTTTATATATAGAATGACTGTTCTTTGAAATTATAAATTAATATTATAAAAATATGAAAATTAGTTTTATATCATGGGACATCAAAATAGTTATATTGATGAAAATATTGATTACATTTTTATGGAAATTTTAATTGTTTTGATAGACATTATAATGAGACTTTAATGTTTTTAAAATAAATTGTGTTATTTCAAAATTTATTAAAAAGTGATTTCAAATATTTTTTTCAATTTTAATTTGTCAATGTGGTGATTTTCGTTTACATTCATGACATTCCAATTTGTCCAAAATTGAATTTTTTTGTTTAGTGTGATTTTAGAATTTGATTTAATCGATGAAATCTTGTTAAACTATTATTTTTTATATTATACCACTTACAATGTTACATAAGGATCATTGTAAGTGTATTTCATGGGATATCTGTTATATATGTGAGTTAAAAACAGAGAATATAGAATATCTTGGGGTGAAAGCTCCCATACTAATCGTAGAGTAGCAATACTGAAATGTTAAAATAATATATTTTACTATAAAATATAATATTTTAACATTTTTCAAAAACTAATTAATTTAAATTCAATGTATTTCATATCCTTTGATTGAAAAATAATACAACACTACTATCCTATATCATGGAATGATTTTATAATGAATCCATTAGATATGAGATAATAGTAACGATATCTATAAGGGAACCTATGATTCACGGTGCCGTCTTAATGTTTTGATAGATAATGATACATTTTTTTTGTTTTCAGGGTAGACAAATATGGAATTGTAATCAATTTTATTTAGAAATTGAAATTATTCACCTATAGGGTGGGTTTATAATCAATGGTATGATATAAAATTGATTGGTTCCCCCTCCCATTATTCTTCTTTGTTCCCTTATTTTTCTCCACATCCCACTCCTTTAATAATTTTAATCAGATTTTTTAATACTATAGTATAATTGATGTTTTTTTCTATGAATTTTTATGTGAATGTTGTGATTTCCCATGTATAAAAATAGATTTATTTTTATATTATGAGTTTCATTTCGACCACCTATTATTAGGGTTTATTATCTCCTTATAAATATTCCTTGGGATTTATTATGTTACTATAAACCATATATAGTATGAAGACCAAACCGAGTTCTTAGATATTGATTTCATAATTTTAATTTATTAAATGGTTATGGGATTATTTACAGCTTTGAAAGGTCAAGTATTAGTGAGGGGTTTTAGAGGTTCATTGATATATGATTCCTTTAGTATCAATGATTAGGAGTTGTTTCATTTAATATATTTATATTTATTTTTTATCTCATTTATGATTGAATAACCTTAAATTATTGGTGACTTTATTAGAAGATAAATAGTTATCATATGGGTGGTGGTGGTAACACCTTGATCCCTCAGTACTGTACTTTTATGTTTCATTATTAATTATTTATTAATCAGTGTAATGTAGGATGAATTATTTTCATGTAATTTAAGATGTTTCTGTAGGATCAAACATAGAGCATGGTTTAGTAAATTGTATATCCATATATTGGAACTCTCCCCATATATCTTAGTGCATCTTGAATCATTAGAACACAATAGGTCATACTATATGATTACTGGGAAAACCGTTCACGATTCCTTTATATAGGAATTTTCTGGATTGTTAGTTCATGTTTAGAAGAAACCTTGTTGTACATCATAGCATCAAATAGATCTAGTGGAATTATTTACGCCCAATTTATTAATCACTATAGACAAACATTGTGACCTACCCATGAATTCTAATTCAATAAATTTTCTAATCTTCATAATCCATTTTAAACCAAATATTTCCTAATTTTCTCATTTTATTTATTGAGACCCCCAAAAATTACACCCAATTTCACCCCATGGATTCTTGAACACTTATAATGATTAAAAGAGATTTATTAAATGATGATTCTTCTTGTCTATTATGTTTTATCTCCTTCTCTCTTTCTTCTTATTATTTTACCTAAAAAGGACATGGAAGCTAAAACATATCAATTTGGATTTGTTTTGAATTTTCAATTTTGATTCCATGATCTTATGAAGCCCCTTTTGTGGCTTAGTCTAGAATTGACTGTAGACAAAAATATCCCCCTTTTATATTAAATGCCTAAATAAATTATTAGTTTTAATCTATTTATGAACTTTCACATAGGTATTACAATTTATAATCACTCATCATTTCTGAAATATAATACTCCATCCTACTATTTTTATTTGTAGTGGGGGATGGGAATCCCACCATTGTGATTATCATATTATATTTTCATATATATTATTTAAATGATGATTTTGTTAAAATTATCAAACGCCATTTTCAAAATGAAATTTATTATAAAAATATTTAATTAGATTTTGGAGACAATAAAAGGGTAGGGAATATATTAATTTATAATATGGTTTAAATGATAATGATGGGAATTTTTTTCTTAAAGTTTATTTTTTTTAATTATTTTTTTATTGATTTTTTAATTGATTCAATTTATATGTGATCATGATACATTTATAATTAAACTGAGGGATTCAAAAAAGTGTTTCAAAGTGATGTTTCATGGAATATAATCCATTGTAATGAAATTATAAATATGTATTCATCAAAATATTTCTATAGGATCTGTTAAAATACTACAATATGCATAATTCTTGATATGAGTAAGAATTCCATTAAAGTTATCCACTTCAATTTTTTTTAGTTTTATAAGTATTGGTTGATAATATATGGGTTAGTGTACTATTACTAATAGAGGGTGTATTTATTATTTTTAAAAACCTATTATTATAGGGGTTTCGTCTATGAAGGGTTTTGAGAGGTGATTGAGATTCGTTATTCTTACTTGTTATATGTTATTATATGATGTTGATATTTTTAATGACTAATTTAATGATTTTTTCACATCCTTGTATTATTTTATCATATGGACCTTAGGTAAACTAGTTTGAAAACTATTTATCGTATATCTAGTCATTTTTATGCACTTTTACTAGCATTAGACCATGCCACACTAACAAAATATTACAACTTGCACGATCTAGGTTTTTTGTATTTCATAGAATGTGATATTTTCCCTAGTGAACTTTTTGTTTTTATGTATATTTCGTAATGGTGAATACTTATTTAATGACCTATAGGGGGTTTTATGATGTTTTTTGCCTTCTGATAATATAAACCCTCCAATCCCTTGACATTATATCCCTAGGATGATGCAATGATGATTTTTATTTATTTTCATTTAGATGAGTGACATTATTATAGATTACATTTTATTCAATATATTTAATTGTCCCCTCTAATGTATATTCTGATTTAAGAGTATTTTTAATAATTTTATTAGTGTTACTCATCCATTTTCTGGTTTCCTTCCTCTCTTTGTTTTAAAAAATAGTTGGATCTTTCTAAGGGGTCATCATGTTATATAAAAGGGGGACACCATTTATGTCATTTAACATTATTTTCATATGTGATAATTCATTTGAAATCATTTTTAGATGTTTTTCTACTCAATAAATTTAATCAATTCTTAAAATATTTATTTCCTTCTCTTTTTAACAAGGTGTGAACTATTAAACAAATTTAAAAATATTATTCAAATGATGATTCATCATATTTACTTTACAAAGAAGGTAATCTGGCCATTGTTTTTGTATTTTAATAATAGCATAAAAATGATTCATTTTCAGTATTATATATGTTCATTTTATAGGTCAATTACTGAGAATTTTTTCTACTGTATATATATATATATATATATATATTTATTAATGGTTTGATGGAAAGATGATTACTCTTGGGGTTTTTAGTTTGGATATGTTGGCGGTGATTCCATAAAGAATATTTTTTTCTTGAAATATGGTGATGGTTGATCATCGAAATCATTTTATTTCTGTTTTTTGTACTTACTCTATTTTGATCGAAGACATTATTTATTTTCTGGACTCATTAGTCAAATATTGGTCCATGTATTGTTTATTATTATTTTTATTTAGCTTCATTTTTTGTTCATGTTGGTTTTGATTTTAGTTTATAATGTATTTTTATTTCTTATTATTTTTATTTTGATAAATGAAGTTGTTTGTTTTGATGAATACTCATATGAATTAAAGAATGATCATACCAGACATTTGGGTTGAAATTATATGTTATAATTACCATGTTAGGTAAAATCATTCTAAAATGAATATTTTTTAAACAAAGTCACTATATGTCTTCCCATTAGGATATTGAATTCCACTTAGGCCATAACACATGCAAGATATGGTACTCAAATCACTGATATTCTATGATGCATTGTGAGAACATGACAATATCATTGAAACTGTACTTTTAACCGTATATCACAACATGTATCGTTAATGGTAACTATATCATCCCAACCATATCACATCTAATTTCTTATAATTTATAATATCAAATAACTATAACAACATCAGTAAATAAAAATAATTCATGCCCTAAATCATACTGATTAATTTGTTAAATATTACATTAACACATTTACAAAAGTTAAAATATATAAATTTTTTTATCCTCATCATCCAATCTATCCCACAAATAAATTATAAAGTAAATATGTCACTATATTAATTTTTGGGCCATCAATATTGACCATGTGTGAAATGATCTATTCGGTATGTCACTATACTAATTACATTTGGAAATATTATGTACCTCACACATATAGTACCAAATAAATAAATCTCAATAAAATTTCCCAAATACAATTATATTCATTAATTTATTTTTCACAAATTTTATTCATGGATGTTCAATGTCACATTTCTTTATATGCCCATTATTCTCTTAGATATAAACTTGTGCATATCAAATACATTTTGGTTATAAAACCATTTTATTTTATTCTTAAATCATATATTTCTTAAATAATATAATTATTATACATGTTATCAAAAATAACATGAGAAAAAAACACATATACCCAATCACATTAATTGTATTATTCCAAAAATGTGTTCTCAGTCATCCTAATAAAACACCATTACTAACCCATGCCAATCTATTATTGAACATGGAGACTTGCGATAAATATCACAATACCATATTAATATCCTTATATGACCTAATTATTATGTATAACCCAAATACATTAAACGAATAACGGGTGTGAATCCTCATCCAGCAACATTTCAAGTTCTCAATATATATCACTCTTGACGCTAGTCATTTATATAACATAAAGAATGGTTGAAACAAAAAATCAAAATGGTATTCAACCAATAATTAAACAACCATTATTTCTAACCTATAAACATAATCTTTAAAAAATATACACAATAAGAAAATTTTTGAGACCCCCAATCTAGATGACATATATGAAAATGAGTTACTTCTTTCTCTTTGTCAAGTGATGCAAAAATTTAAACCCACGATACAGTCCAACCAATATTATTAATTGTTTAAAACCATACAATGGTTTCTAAAATACCCTAGATAGAGTTGATGCATTCCTAAATTAATCATTAATAATGGAAGGCTTCTATAATCATTAACATCACATTAAATCCATATGTTACATCCCTTATTTAAATATCACACAAGATGTGATATCAAAATCACACTACAGAGACTTTCTCTCACACACTTGTTAATACAAGTTCTATAAATTATTATTTATCAATTTCAACTATAATTATCAAGTGAATAACCTGCTAATCCCAATATAAGAAACTAAATCTTGATTGAACACCCCTATAAAGAAACTATTGTCACACACCTTTATATAATATACTTATACCCTATAAAATGCATGTTTACTCTTCAATCGAATCGAGATTGAATTTTATTTCCAAGATAAAAAGAGATAGTATTATCAAGAAGTCTTATACCCTATTACAATACAGATAAAACTCTAAATTATATTCACCATAAAATAACTAATTAATATATTTATCTGACATGCCTACATTCTATAAAGGTGTCGAATTAATTCACATTGCATTTAAAAATTCATCAGGACATAACACCATGAGTTATGTTACCAAAACCCAATCTCTAAAAAATATAGACTCCTTATAATTTATCCATAATTATATCCAACATGTTAAATAATTTTTATCATGACTTTTTTAACACTAATATCAATCTTGTCAAGGAGAAAATTATATCACACTATCACAATGTCCATTTAAATAGTATCAAAGTCACCCTCGTATTACCATAGAAAGGTATAAATCACAATTTAACTCTCAAAATAGAACATAACTACAACAATTGACTATAAAACGTTTTACATGATCATACATACACACTATTTCTACCCATATCTATATCATGAGAATTCACTTCATGATTTTTATCCCAAAAAACAATGTATAACTATACATTAATATCCCAGACTAGTTTCAACTAAATTGGTTCCTTAGCCTAATTTTCCACATATCCCCAACCTCCCCCCCAAATACTATTGGTATACAGCTAACAGTGATGTCCTTGGTTGTGTTTATGGGTAGGGTATTCCCTCACATTAATGTATAACAAGGTGGAAATAACCAGAAATTAGGAATAGTAGTAAACATTATAAATTTAGAAAAAACAACAAAAACATTTATTTAAATATTAGTGAAATTAAATTAAAGGCTAAGAAGAAATTTCATATATATAAAACTGATCACCCACTAAGAACTTAATAGTAATATGTATAATTGAATGAAAATATAATAAAAGGTTCTACTATGATACATGAGAAAAACAATACATCTGATGTCCACGTACATATTCGATACATCATGGTCAATATTTTTCATACACAGCCCAATGTGTTCCTACAACAATGTGAATGCCTTGTCAGGTACCCCAGTATAATGGTTCCAGGTATAGGGTGGGGGTAAAAAAACTCCGTAGGTAACCTCTGATGTCATATTATATGTACCTAGTAAATGTATTGTATGTATAAGTGATATACTCAAAAATATATCAATAATGACAATAAACAATTGATGAAAAAAATCAAATGTCATGGACATATGATGAGGAAATAAATTTTTGGTCATTAAAAAGTTCCTTTCCTATCTGAGACACAAATGATGGAGTAAAGGTAACCAACCACATGTAAAATAAAACCACATTTGATCCTATGGCCTATGATTCTGATTGACTATAACTACATAAGCCTAATATGGAATGTCTTAGAACACTTTCCATCACAAAAATATATACACACACATATATAAATATATTAGTTTAGAAAGGGGCCTATGTAATATGACCAATGGGTATATAAATAAAAACGTACTATAAATGATCCACTTAATAGTCAAGCATAAAAAAAATTCAATTTTAACTATGATACCATCCAGGTGTTTGGTATAAAGAACCCAAATGTCACATTCAATATAATATATTTACATTTACCATGTGAGTTCATACATGGCATTTAGTATAATGGACCACAAGTATCACCCATGGTTTAACGTTATCTCAATACTTATATGTCTATTATAAGAATTCGGTATTAGGAACCCATGTATCACTCATCATGTATTATGATTCCATTTTCTATATGATCATGTCCAATGCATCCCATATGAGGAACCCATTTATCACTGATAGTGTAATTGTAAATGTAGTAATGGTACATCCACCATGACAGTGAGGATTCTCTCAGTCATCAATCAGGAAGACTATCATCAATCCTTGAGTATACCACAATCATAACAATGGAACACTATTTATACAAATTTCAATCATTCATAGATCAAATTAATTATTATTATGAGCCCATCCAAATAATTATGTATCCAAAAACTTTGTATTTCATATGGATAAGAATAATTTTAACATTCCTTTGTGACCACCTAAGGGATTCTATGTCAGGAATCCAATTATCATCCATAATATTTTGTGATAATAATTTAAACAAGGGTGATGAAAAGTTAGATCCTAGAATGTACATATGTCATAACTTATTTAGTAGTACATTACATCCTAATACATGAGAGGTGGTTCAAAAATAAAATATGGAACCATATTTATAACCACTCTAGTCGAGGGAACGTATTGTAAGAACTGAGGTCGACTGAATGCCTAAACCCATCACCGCTTATACATCCCATCATGATTGTTTGTTTGATATGGTTCATATAGTGACATCTTATATCATCTCTAACAAAACCCATAACACAACATTTCTTTTTTTGTCAATCATGGGGAACCCACTAGTTCCCTTTGTCTAAAAATACAACTGAAGAATCGTAAATGGGAACCAATAACATACTAAATATAATTATGAAGGTATCCCAATTAGAATCATCTAATTCTATAATAATATTATCCATTAAATACATATGATCCTATGTGTCACGTACCATGGAATGATAAAATATATAATGAAAACCTTTATAAAAACATGTGGTCATAACACTTTTAAAAATGTTAAGAGAATGTTGTTGACCCATTCTTAGTACACATGTATGTATGAGACATGCTTTGAAACCAACCCAATCTTTTAAATCATAATGTTTTGCACACATGACTATAAAATGGATTCAATATATCACAAGTAGTAGCCCCACATCATATGATATCAAGAAACAAGTCATTATATGAAGGATCCCTGCCTAAACCATATAGGGCAGGTCATGATGCTAATAGATAATTGTTTTTAGTGACCCCTAACATTCTGTCTCATAATTATCCAATATAATTTTCTAAAAAACTATATTTGGATTGTTATAAATAAGGTTTTCATACTTATATATGTTACTAAATTTTTGTATATTATATAATAATTCATAAGTAATAATGAGTGGGTATGACGGAATGGAAATATTTTAATAATTTTTCTATTTATATTCCATGGTCTAGGAGTAGTTTCCATGACATTTCCATGTTCATATGACTCATAAAAAGATCTTTTCTCCAAAAGATACCATAAAAATTAATTCATTAAAACTAATCTCATAATATAATTAAATTTAACATGTCTATAATATATTGAACAAAAGTAAATATACAGATGTTTTTATTAAAACCACACTACCTGGTCCTATTGCACTGGAATTCAAGTTAAATCCCACAAAAAATCAACGATTTATCCACAACCCTGAATTGGTAATTTTAAAGAAAAAAATATTCACACAATAAGACCTATAATTTAAAAATATATAAATTCAATAGAAATAATTCATTGTGACATACCTAAAAAAACAACACGCTTCAAAGTGAAGAAGACAACTTGTCTTATCATCTTCCTTGGTAGAGAATAATCCCTTTCACTAGTATCTATTTCCATAATGATCTGGTGCAATGGGGTAAAAAAATGGATAAAACCAACATATATAGAAGTAGAAGAACATAGTTGAGTATAATGAAATTGAAGAAATAACTCAATTATTTAAATAGTTATGATGGCATCCGATTCTGATAAAGAACAGTGGATAACTCCCATGTATGAAGGGAGAAAGTGGAATGCCACGACAGGGAAACTTTCGAGTGAAATGGAGTAGGGGAAGGACTTAAAATCCAATATTGGTGGAGGGGTAAAATTGACATTTCACCCATTTTAATGGTAAACATGGTTTGGCTTCATGGATGACCAATATATGCACTAAAAGTGTGGTTAGTAGTACCCAAAAACCACTCTCCTCAAATGGATGTGTCAAATAGTGAAAATGAACTCTATGCTATCCATGAAAGATGTAATCTATAAAAGATTGACAACATCATTGTCTAAACTGACATGCCACATGGTTTCCTCATGCTGTGAACCTATAAAAATTGGGTTACATGGTTGGGAACACATGGTTTACACTAACCAAGTGCCAATAGTGAAACCTAATTTTCCTGATTCCATAACATAATCTTTCCGACTTGAACCCTTATACAACTTCCTAAACTGTGAAAACACTTTTTAGGAAACAATCCAAATCTAAATACATTATACAGAGACATTACAGACAGCATATTTTCATTTTCATCATACAATCATGACTATAATCATCTAGTAAGTAAACCATCAAATTCATCATGAAATTTCTGATCCCAAAAAAAACATCATCTTATATCCTCATAACATTTACAATTTTAATCCCTTGGATGTCTTGGTGGTATTGAAAATAATAAATATAACTTACATTTTTCATTATCTGTATTTAAAAAATCATGTTACATTTTTTAAATCCCAATGCACTTTTAATTCCCATATAATGATATGGATCATAAACCCCTATGACATAATTTTATTTTCACAAATTAAGATGAAACACTGAGGGAGTTCTTTCTCAATCCCGTCTAACCTAACACATTCTCAAATATTCATCTCCACTATCAACCAGTATATGGTTCCCCCAACCATAGTTTCTTGACTTTAGTGACCAATTCCATGCCACGATACATATAATTTCGGAATTACCTGAATAAATATTCTTCAAGCCTCATAACAACACTCAAATGCATGTTTCTCAATTTTAAATGTCTTATCATGCATGCCGATACATTATTCGGTGATCCATTTTTTTGAAAAGGTTGAATTACATTAAACCTATCATATGCAAGTCATGTTGGATTTTCATTAAAATGCTTGGGTCGACCCTTAATCTTCGCCCACATCATCTTTATGGCATGAGTAATGTGTTTCCTCATATTAATTCAAAAACAAATCAAGATTACTCGTGCAAAAAATGCTTTGTATGAATACTCATGACACCAATTTCCTTTTGGAGTAAATGTGTTACAAAAAACCGACTATAATACCATTATCCCAAGGTGATCTAATATTATTCAATGCATACTCAATGAATCATATTAATGATTCCAGTGACATTTCATGATTGAACTATCCCCTTTATAGTGGAATTCATAAGCTAAAATGACCTTATAATTACCAGTTAAATCCTTGAGTGACCCTTCTCTCATGAGCATTATATCCTAGAAATCAATAGCCTAATCTACATAAAAAATTATCTAGATCACCACTACCAATTCTTCCTTCATATATTGACATAACTGGCCAACCTAAAAACATGATAAAACCCACGAGAAAATCTAAATAATTTTTTCCACTCGTTCCAATCCCTTGGAAATAACATCCATTTAATTTTCTCAGTTTCATCTCATAATAAGGGAATCCACCATCAAAAAATATTGGTTCCCTCCCCACGGTATGTCATTATATACACCTCTCATTGAGAGTTACTCCCAATGCGTACCTATATAAAACCGTAGAAGATATACAGAATGATGGATATATAGCGGAGCATGTGTCGGCATACTCATGATGATTATATTGGTATTGATCATCTTTAATCTAATAGTTCACTATGATTTTATAGATATTTATTTATTTCACTCATGGTCCATGCTCACATCATGAAGGCTACACTCACCATACCATGAAAACATGAACCATTTCTCCCAATAATGAGTTTAAATGTCCAGCCACATGTAAACCACCCCATAAAAGTTTTTTACTCTTAATTTCACCTCTACCATGGATGAAAATTCCAAATTTTATCCAAATTACCTAGAAACTATGAAGAAAAAATTTCCTTAGAATCATCATTCATTAGAATTCACATGGATGCTCACCATTATATTATTTAAATGATATCACACCAAAGTCGAACATATCATTCATATGATTCCTAGAAAATTTTGTGCCAACTTATTTACCACCCAGTTATCTTACAACTCATACATCTAAAAACTATACAATAAAAAACCCATGATTTCTATGATACATGGAACTTTAGACACATTAAACTAGAATATCCCTTATAATTTATTTGAAAAATTAGGCATCTCACAGGACCTGCAGTATATTCCATGACCGCCCCTAACATTAAATTATTCTAGTCATGTTAATTTTCCCATGCACTGAATACATTGCAATCCAAAAAAACCAATAGTATACATCGACAATAACACCTAAAATCCTACCCCTATAAGCTAGTATTGACATCTAATAACCATAGTATATTCCTCAAAATCAAAAGGAATTACCATACATATATCAGAAAACCTGAGCACCTATAATGAATCAGTCTCAACAAGATTCTAAAAAAAAGAGAACAACCTATAAATTCATCTATAAACACAGTTTAACCTCAATCATATGTATCAAAGATTTGAATAAATCTTTGACCTAAAAAACATTGAGTTATAACTATGTGCCTATAGGTCTCCCACGTACCACTACTAATCCAACAACATAACAAGGGAAACAGGTCTGACCACCTTGAAATAAGACAATCCTCCATCATTTTTCAGAAAATACTAAGTTTCATCTTCATAAAACTCTCAATGAAAGTAATTACACATAAATTTATACCCACTCTAATAGAGGTACATATTATATGATCGATATGGGTCAAAAAATATCAATATTTTTTAAATTAAACTAGCTATCAATTCCAATGTTATAGATTAAAATTCCCTATATGTATTAATTGACAATACATTTAGTTGAAACCCATTTATAATTATTAATTAAAGGATATTATTATAATGTAATCACCAAAAAATTATCACTACACTAGGCCTTGATATTCAGTGTGAATTATCAAAAGTGACTTCCACATTATTAACAATATATGAAGTAAAAGTATGAAAATGGGATAATGGTCATCATGTATTAGTATATGATAATACCCCTTGGAGGATTCGATTTTTTAAATATGTGTAGTTAACTATCAACATTAACTTTCATGATCAAAATATGTGACCATGAATTAAATTTTTCTATGTAAAATATATTATCATGCTGTATTGGAATACTCCATGTAGGTTGTTGAAAAGAATAAGTGAACTGGTAATAAAATGGATTTTACAACAAAAAAACAATAACAAAAAGGAATCAATAAAAAAATCTAATATATGTTGGTAAAAAATTTACACAGCACATCATCCCAGTGATCTATATCACACAACACATATTGACATGTGAAGCAGAATTCCAGTCCATACTATTTAGGAAAATAATTTAAATGTTTTTTGTAACTTCATATTAAACAATAATTTGTGACGAAAGACCATTATTGTACCAAAATTTGGTCCTCGTGTTCATTATCGGCATATTAGGGTCATTGATCGTCACTTGTATGATGATTGATTCCACATCGTCTTAATCAAATGACTAAACACATATCCAAATGATATGAAATCAAAATAAAATATATATAAAACTCAAAAAAACTGACTATAATTAAACGAATAAACTATATGGAAAAAACAATTTATTTTTATATTTTTGTTTAAAAAAATTTCCCCTTTAATAAGTAATTATCATATAGTAGTAGGCCTATAACATGTGGACCCTTCATGCTGAATATGATTTGTGACAAGACTTTTTTACTTTTCCATTCAAGATTCAAAATCAATCACTAGACTCTCACCATCAATACAATGGACATATATTCTCAAAATATAATGTAATTTACACAAAATGTGTGTTGAAAAATGAAAAATAATTATAAAAATCATAAAAATCATATCAAGAACAATAATCCCATGTACATGGATACCAGGACATCTCACAAGCATAAGTTTCCACAAAATACTAGTTTTTTGTCCTTCACATGTTCCAAAACATTCCTTATTAATTAATCAACTGAATCCTAAATATTAATGTAATTGGAAAGGAAACCAATTTTATATCTATTTATAATATATTTTCTTATATTCCCATATACTGGTGCCTAGAGCCAGTTTTCCAGAAGACCTCATGTACGCCCCTGATACAGTATAATATGATGACTATTATCAAGGGCCTAAAGTATGTATATGGAGAGACTATGTCCTCAAAATATATTTTTTGAAAATTGAGATAAAAAATGAATATTAATAATATTAAAAAACTATAGTCTTTAGGAAAACAATATTAAAAATGTTGTAAAAAATAATAAATTAAAATCGTAACCTAACATTCCATGTCATACATACAATACAAATAACCTGCAAGGATGGTCTCATATACATTAATAAATTTATGTATCAAAAATTAAATTCCAAGGATCTACTACATTTCTTGTGGCAAACCACATATCTGATCACGAAATAAATATCTAAGCTATCATTTATTAATAGTTCGAGACCTTATCCCCACATCTTCCTTCTAGAAAGTGAATTTCTTCTTGTGTACACTTGTGAAATGGCTACATGAGTACGGTGTGATATATTTATTAATAGTTAACCACAAACATGGTCCTGAACAAAGACTACAAATGAGATGTGTGTATAACGGATCTAATCAATAGATTCCTAACAATTACATTAAGAATCATGACAAAATTAACTCAATAACCAATCATATATACATGAAATCATGTCATAACAACATATTCATGAAAACGATCTCAGCATAGATGAGAGAAAACTTATTTTTTGAAGGTATCTGAATAGAAGTAAAATAAAACAATAATTGATTATTAGACCCATGTTCCCAATTAATCATTCTAGTTTTAGAATATTTTAGAATGTATTATACCATGTACCATAAAATACAAAATACATATATCCATATAATTATATTATAACATGTTAAACTAAGGACTTGAGTCATATAACTGAAGAGTCGTTATATAACATGGGTATTTAAAAGATCCACATAATAGTAATGTGCGATAAAATGTCATTTGATAAATGATATATTCCATTGAATTCTATATAATGAAACCACGTGTATATGCCCACATAATGTATTTATTTTTAACCAATGATCCCTTCTGTATATTTATTTATTAAGGGCCAAAATTTCTCAAAAGCCTTATTATTGTCTCACGACTTGTGATAATGTCTATGGGATTTGTATAAAGAGCCCACATATCACTTGAGGTGTAATATGATTCATGTTTCCTTATGAGACCACCCATGGTGTTTCAATTCAAAACCACATATTGCTATAGAAATAACCTTAAATTTAAGAATGGTGTGTCCAATATGTCCCTATGTAGTTTCTTATGAATCTATTGTGAAGATCATCATCAATTACGAGTAATATAAAAATAAAAACCGTGTAACTCCATGTCCAATATAGAACACAATTTCAACTAATTTTAGTCATTTATAACATAATTTAATATATCTAGTAAGTCCATAAATTAAATTCGATATCATGAATCCATTTGTCTCAAAAGGTGATGCATAATTTGTTCTAGTTTATAATACACTACAAGGAATTATGTATTGGGATTCCTTGTATCACCCATGGAATCATGTAATATGTAATTAAATAAGTATCATGAATAAGAATATCACAATATGTAGCTATATAATACTCAGCATTACATTACATCCCTTTAACACCCATGTTATGAGTAACTTGAAGAAAATTTGGAATCAAAGATTCATCATCAATATCCAAGTGAATTTATAATAAATAGGGAAAATAGATGAATGCCTAAATCCATAACTACTTCTAAAACACCCTCGATTATTTTTTCAGTAAGGGTTCTATAGTGACATTTGATACCATATATACCCATTCCATAATACAATATATCAGGATTGATATAAAATATGTGCACCCACGAGGTTCCTCGGGTTATAATACCAGAGAGGTGTCCTACTTGGGATAATTTATATCCATATGTAAATAATAATAGGTATTCCTATTTAGTTATAGTATGTTAATACCACTTCCAAGGTCATCAGTCATTATTATAGGGTTATAAATTCCATGGAATTATAGAAAATGGTTCTATATAGTTTCCAAATATTAACCATCATAACTCTAATTAAACAATAAGGAGATGGGTCCTGACATAATCTATATGCCATGATCTCTCTAGGATGGTCTGCACACCCTTCCCTATCCTTGTCTACCTATGATTCTTCATCCTAGTTATGTAAAAATTCTCTCATGAATCACAATGTGTAGCCTCCCCTCATAAGAGTTCGGAAGACAAGTCGGTCTCTCAATGAACCCAGCCTCATCGTTTAGGTGTCAAGTCATGAATATAACACACCGGGTTTTTTATAACCAGTATATTTCATTAATTTTAATCTAAAAAATTAATTCAATTAAAAATTTCATTAGATAAATTCTATTCAAGGATAATCATACTCATAGATGATTAAAATAAATTATATATTACATACACATGAATAAATATTTATCTATGTTATGACATACAACATACCATTTAAGAAGTGTTCCATTTAATTTTCCAAGTGCCGATAACAACGAAAAAGGCCCACCCATGCTCATCGAAGACATAATATTATCATGTATCAGAATGAAAAAATAATAATTAATTTATTAAAACTATTATAATTAAATTTTTAAACATAATATTTTATTAAATATTTAATCCAAAAATACGATAAGGGTCTAAATCTCAAAACCCATACCTACTAATCAAGTCCCATTACAAATGCAACCTAATGCTCGCATGTAATCCATGATCGATACTCAACAATGAATCAAGAATCTTACCCAATAAAAATAATAAAAAGGACCATAAATGTAATTTAAAATATGTTTTAATTATTTATAAATTTACCACCCTAAAAACGATAAAATAAAAGAACATGAAAAAGTGAATACAGTATCACGGTTCATCATCTTCTGTAGTAGAAATAAAAACTTATTAGCGATATTTGATTCCACCATTACCCAATAGAATTAGGACCAAAATATATATCCATTAAAACAAACATTTAATAAATAATAGAGAGTAAACAATATTATCTAACAAACATGAATAATTACCTTAGGAATTCCAATTCTTACGATGGAATCCGATTTCAACAAAGAATATACTAGAACTCCCATGAATAATGGTATAAGGAAGAAGGATGTGTGAGAGATGATTTTTGGTTAAATGAGGGATAAAATATTTTAAAACCCATTATGATTCTTTGGGTTAAAATGGAATTTTTATCCATTTTAATTGGCCACGCGGTTGGATAAACAATATTCCTACCATTCATTGGGCATTGTTTAATCATAAGACCCCTCACATGAGAAGGGAATATGGTTTAATAAACTGGGTTGCATCCATGCGACATGTTTGTAAAATTATATAGACACCCAAATGGTTTTCCATTGGATTCCACATGGATTCATCATCATGTCAGACAATGGAAAATATGAATCATGCTATGGGATACATAGTTTACACTAACCTTGTGCTGATTGTGCATCTTAATTTTCAAGCTGCTAAAACATATGATATATCCAAAAAACTACTGGAAGACTACCAAAACCCCCCAAATAAATTTCCAATCCAAAAATAAAATATAAAAATATAATTTTGGGATATCCCAATTTTAAAATTTTCTTTTTCGATTTCCCATCAATATATAACATGTCAGGTAATTGAAAATTCATATTTATTATGTTATTTACTATCTTCAAAACATTGGATCAAATATAAGTTAACAAAGTAACTCCTTATACCTCACATTTATTTCATTAAGACACCTAAAATTAATAACTATTTCTTTTTTAATACATAACCATATCACTACTTAATGTTAGTAAATACAAAATAACTCATTGCTTATCTGAAATGTTCCCATGTGTATTGGATTTCAAAACTCTACAAATATTCCCTATGATATCACTATAAATCCTTGGGTGTCACCTAGAAATGAACCATTGTATGAATATAATTTTCCAACGACCACTATTCTATGATGAACACCCTGATCACATGGCCGTCCAACATAGCCTATCAACCCTATCCTACAAAGTTCACATTCACATATTCAATTCCCCTACTTCCTGCATTATATATCTTAGAAACTCATAATTAGTCACCTTAATCTCATACCATATCATCTATATATATCCATATACTTATGAAAACTACCCACTATAGGGGATATTCATCACAAGGTACCCATATAAAATAATAATCCTATATTGATCAATGCATTATGTATAATATCATATACCCATTCAAGGGGGCCAATCCTAACTAGGTTCCCACATATTAGACTGAACACTTGGGGATCTTTTCTTCATAAATGGTAAATTTGATAATGCTACCCTTATGAAATGTGTTTCATCATATCCGTATAATAAAATAATTTATGTATTAGTAAATGAATATCACTAATATATATTCTCCATACAACATAAGGGTCTCAAATCGCATTGGAATAACTCTATCCTGACATACAAAATCAAAATTCCATGTATCTAAAAATAGCAGATCCACATAACCATTCATAAAATATAATAAATGAAAATATAACCATTTTTGAGTCATGTAATGTGTAATATATTATATATATATATAAATTCACTTTATAAATTTTTTTTATACTTTAATGAACCAAACCATTACATATATTTTGATCCTCAATCGTATACAAGAATACAAATATCATTTACATAGTATATTCCAAATTTGATGTATGAATAGACACATTTTATAGCTCCAAGACAAGAGTTATTCCATTAAACCATTGACCATATAAAATTATACATGGACCAATCAAAATAGCTTAATTAAAATAATATAAACAAACAGAAAAATCCCAACACTCTGAAAGCTTGAACATCATTCCATGTAGGTGTTGGATATGCATAATGCCTTCAATTATCCCATGTTTTGACAAACCCTTTCTCCATCTAAAATATTCTAAATTGTAGAAAAAAGAAAATAATATAATTAGACATTATAATTACATAATTTATATTGATACACTAACTTTTTTAAAATATAATACTATATACCTCAAACGTGCCTCATCGTATTCTTGAGGATTCTAACTAACATTATGGATATTATGTATCATGTGTAATCAAAATACTCTCTAATATAATAGTTAAAAATTTCTACTAAAAATATAATCATCCATATTAGGTAACAAAATGGGGTTTGGAATGTTAAATTACATTTGAAATAAATCAAATAAAATTATATAACCACTTTATTATGAAATACATGTCCATGTCATATAGTCACATAGTTTAAAAAGATGAACCATTATGTTAATATTGTAATGTATATGTATAAACATCCATAAATCATATCCAACAACTAACCTATTCATATCCATATACATTTCTGAACAAAAACTAGAAGCTCTTGTAGCATTTTATATTTGTAAGAAATGTTTTTTTAAGATTTTATTAATAAATTTAAATTTAAATGATAACTGAATTTATATATTTTTTTGTTATCGAATAATTAATAAAAATATTTACAAACTAGTTAATTCATTTAACTATTTTACTTGTATAATGGATATTTATTTATCAAAAGGATTTATTTAAAAATGGGTTCAATGTAGATCAGGAAACAACACGTAGCATCCTATGAATAACAAGTTCTTGAATCCTCTCTAAAAGAAAAGGGGGGTTGAGGTGTCAACCACTAGCATTGATGTTATACTTTCTTAATCCTAAATAATTATATATATATATATATATATATGTATTATTACTTCTAATATAGTCATGAATCTTTTTAAATATATTTTTTTATTTAGTTATTATAGTACTTTCATTAATAGATATATTTTTATACTAATTAGGTTACAATAAACCAATTGTAAAGTATCCTTTTACTCAAAAATAGTAACTTGTTATGCATTTTAATTTAAATTATTTTTAAGTTTTTTTTAAATATAATATTTCATATCCTTTGTACATATTGTATTACTCTACACATTTCTAGGTTAATATATTAAGTGCATGTTTCACAATAAAATGAAATTATATGTATGTATTATTATTTTATTCACAAAAAATATTATTATATTTTTATAATATAGGATTTATTAATGTAAATTTTTCATTGAAATTACATTTTATAATGAAAAATGATGGTTGTTAAACTTAAATCATGTTTTCATGATTACATTTTTTTAAAATTAATTCAACACAATATGAAGAATATTTTAATAAAATCATAATTTCATTTTACCATAACATTATGGGTATAAAATATTCAATATTTACATTTTTACACACCTACCTCATAATGAAACTATATTTTCTTATATTTGAGTTGTTGAATTTTAAAAATAAATTACATGACCATGAAATAAATAAGTATTTTTAAATTTCACATATATTGAGAATTATTGTTAAGAAAATGGATAAATTTTTAGACTCAAACAATTGAAATTATCTTCTAGTTATTTTTTTGGATTCCTCTTATCAAGATTAATTTTATCATGAAAAGTAAAAATTATAGTATTACGAGTTCCATAATTTTGATGGTACCATTATGATATAAGAATCAAATAAAATTATTAACAAATATTTTTTAAATTAAAATTTCATTTAAGGAATAATATAATTAATTTATTAATATTAATATTTTTATAAATTTATATTAATATTTTCAGCACATTAATTATATATTCACTAATAATTATTTTTGGACTCAATGAATTAAATTATGTGGTTAGAATATATTTTTTGTTGTTTTCGAGATTATATTTACAACTAATCCAACATTAATCATTAATTTAATATAGAAATCATTGTAATTAATTCCACAAAATTTTTATTGGCTATAAAATTAAACAAATCGTGTTTTATAGCGTATAATTCCTCCCTCCTTATGTGTAAATACATATTCACTATCCCCTCATATTCCAGTATAATGACATTGATCATGAATCCTATCGTATTCCTCCTCTCAAGTGTCACTATTAGGTGGTTTTTATTTTCTATGGTGTTTTTATCTTTATTCAAGATGTGTCCAATCTAGGTAAGGTTCTCTTAAATCCTCGACTTCCATTTCAGAGTCAATTAAATTTATCAAATTTCCTTTTAATATATTATTTGATATATATACATTTTTATTTTTATATTTTAGAAAAAACAATTGGATTATTAGTAATGATAGATTATTTATTAACTCTTATAACAAACTTTTCGAAAGAAATTTACATTTCAAGAAACAGTTTCCCACCCCTTATTTCCCATTAATTTTGTAGGACTTTTTAAATTAAATTTAAATTTAATTGAATATGATATAATGAATCATTTTTATAATGATTGTAAATTTTATCAATGAAAAATCACCTTTCACAATCATTATACGACAAGTATATATTATTATAATTCTAAAATATATTATTTTCCGAAGAAAAAGTAATTATATTTTAATGAAGATTGTGTGTGGAAAAAAGATATATTGAATACCCATCTAGATAAAAATAAATGGACGCATAATCTGGAGAAATGTTTACTTATGAAAATAAACATAAAAATTATATATTGGATAATAACTAAACTATCATCTTGTACATGAAAAATAGTCCTAACTGGCTACATAATGTAACAATCCTGATGGATTTTCATTCAATAATTCACACTCTATTTATAATCAATAATGAGGAATTTAAAAATATGGATTAAGGTACATATTATTTTGATATGCCTATTTAATTAAAGTATCATCCCCTAGTACTTCAAATTATTTATAAAATTTATATATTAACAACACCATTTAAAAAAAACATTTATAATGATTTTTGTTGTATATTCATCAAGGTAGCCACATTAATCCATTGAAAGGGGTTCTCTACCTGTAATTTTATAACAAAGGACTATTTTATCTTCCACTCTCTGTGACTCCCTTGGATTTACATATATTCTTTATTCCCTTATTCCTATGATAATTTTATATAGTGCATATGAAATATTTATGTGATTAATAATCCATCATTATCATTTTCTTTAATTGTCCTGAACTATAAATAACATTTCATATAATACCCTACCGTTGTGGATCCCCTTGTATGCTTCCACTATTATATGGGTCTTCAATTAGGCATCCATAAAAAACTTAATTGAAGAAATTATTTTCTAAACCCTAAAAAACATAATATATATTATATAAAGACACCGTAATTAATTATCTTGATTAAAGGGTATTTACATTCAGAGATTCTTAAATAGGTCTTTAATTTCTAACGGTTCTTGCAATACCCTGACCCAAGAAGCCCAAATTCGGTGAATTGTATAATTAATTTGGAATAATTAAAAGGAATAAAATATAATATTACCAAACAGTTTAGTATCTTTGGAATACCAGATAACATACAGGATACCCATAGTACATTGGAAAAGACATAAAATAAAAACATGGTATATAATATAATGAAATAAATTGAATCCTTTAATATTATTCAATGGATTCATATTCATAAACTAGAGAGTAGAAACTTTTTATTGGTGAGCTCAGATTATTAGGAAGGTTTATATAATAATTTAATATGTAAATAAATTTCAATGTTTTCGGACAATTTGGATAGGTAGATTTTATGACAAGTCAATCAAAAATAAACTGAGAATGTAAATTTATCCTTATATTTTCTCATAGTGAAAAACTCAAAGATACTGATAACTGAATACTAATTAAAGAAAATTTGTATTTATTTTATGTCTTATTAAGGGAACATTATCCATTATATCATAATGATGGTTAAATTTAGTGGGGAGAAACATTTATGATTCTGTTTGGAAATAAACACGAAGCATTTGTCAACAACAGTTTTGTCATTGAGACCTATTGATGCATCAAGGGGATACGGTGTCCCCACACATCACCATAATTACAATGAATTATATATATATATATATATATATATATATATATATATATTCAATTAATAAAAATATGACTTATCAAAATATACATATTTATTAGAAGATACATATTCAATAATATTTCCCCAGTTAAAACGACAATCAAAATAAACACCTTATGTAAAATGTTATACGACAAAGATATTAATTATATCCATTGTAAAATAATTTATATTTTCAATATAAATATAATTTCAAATCAAAAAATATCAAATGTTGAAGTATATTAACTATATAATAATTATTAGGTGAAAAACTCCATGTCTGTCCAAATGAAATGGAAATTGAGATGATATCCCTTACCTTATGGACGAATGTGTTATTCACTTGATCATAATGTCTTCGATAATCTGATTAAATCCATAAATTAATTATCTAAAAACCATTAATAGATTTTATTTATTTATAAAAAAATTTTAACTTCATTTATTATATTTTTTACGAGTTAAAAAGAGTAATTTCATTGATTGGGAGTGTTCATTTTCATGTTTTCATGATAAGTTAACTTGAATATTAATATGGATGTTTATATAAAATGGATATGATTATTCATAATTGAAATTATATTTTATTAATTAAAATATATAATATTAAATTATTATATAATTCATTTGTAATTTATATGTGAGGATGAATCATTAGATAAGATGTTAGTGTTAGTCATTTAGGTCATTTGGCGGTTTTTGATCAACTAAAAAACGTTTTGTTCTATTATATATTATAATTAAAATATATAAATATTATAAAATTAAATAGACTTTAATACATATGTTATAATTTTTTTAACCATAAAATTTTTTTATGACCAACCATTAATATGGTAATGTAAATTGAAAATGCACCCTCTATGATGTCGGAAAAATAACACATCACAGGCGATGTCTTCATTTATAGAATAATGTAATGAATGAAAAGAGTTTAATGATGGATAATAAATTATAATGATATTTTTATAGTATATAAATTATAGTGGAGTTTTCACACCATTTGGATAATGGTAGGTGAGTAGATAATAAGAAAATAAAAGAAATGTTATGAGGTTTTTTCCACCCGAATTATTCTCCTTGAAATCCTCCTTTAGGGACCTATGTTTGGACTTTTATTGAGACCAAAATCCTAAAAATGTAAGGGAGACTTGGGAAGACTATTCAGATGAATTTGGTCATGTATAAATTCTTAGAATGTTTTAGGATAGGATGAGTTGAGGGGTAGTATTTATAGTGGAGTAGTGGGGACTTTTTGAATATTTTATTCATTTTATTATTATTTTGGAACAAGCCTTTTTTTGTAATTTTATAATTACCAGGAAATATATTATTATTTTAAAATATATATTTATATTATGGGATTACATCAACTATAAATCACATATTATTTAATAATACATGTATTTAACATTTCTCATAAATTAACATATTTTACAATACACAATAATTCATGTATTTTAGACAAAACCCTAAAAAACCACAGTTAAAATTTTTCGACTTTTAAAATTGAAAAATGAACTCCTTGTTTTTAAAAGAAATTTACAAATATAATAAATTTAATTTTTAATTAAAATCATCATTTAATCCAAAAATACACATTTTAAATGTATAACTCATTTTATAAAAA
Source organism: Viscum album (assembly GCA_963277665.1). NCBI lineage: Eukaryota > Viridiplantae > Streptophyta > Magnoliopsida > Santalales > Viscaceae > Viscum > Viscum album. The sequence goes on from OY728157.1 coordinate 1,727,900,033, forward strand.
TATCTAAAATTAAATAAGTTCTCATTAAATCGTACCAAAATAACAATACAACAAAATTATAATGTATGAATAAAATATATGAAAATAAATTTCTTTTTAAATTATTTTAGTAATTAAAAATTATAATTTAATATTTATGAATTATAAAAATACAAATAATTAATTAATAATTTTTGAAATATTTTTATAGGTATATTATGATATAGCCAAATCATGATTTAATTTATATGATTCCTAAATATTTTTTATACTTTAATGGGTGTGGTTACTTTTCCTTTGTCTGGTTTACTATTTGTAAGGGTTATCTTACTATTCTTATGTTCAATTTACTATTTAATCAAGATTAGTTCCTTAACATCTTAAAATACCCCTTATTTTATTCATTATTAATTTTTAATGATTGTATTGTATTTTATATGTGATATTATGTGATTTATAATATATGGATTTTTTTGGGGTATAATGTAAGCTGTCGAATGAGTTAAATTTATTTACGAAGACATATAATGTACTATCTAGGGGTGTAATATTCTTCCCTCCTATAAAAATTTCATCCATATTTTTTTTAACATTGACTTCCAATCATATAAGGATGGTTCATCTTCATAAGATCCTCATGTTCTGACATTTCATCCTCAATTATATTTCTTCTCTAAATAAAATTTACTATTAAATTCATTTGATTTATCATTATTTTATCACTTATGTCAATAATATCTATAGGATCTTGACAGTAAGAAAAATCATTTTCAATTATATTCGTTCAGAAGTGATGACATGTGTTGTGTCTGGAATGCAATTTCTTAACAAAGAGATGCGGAACACATTGTGAACTTTAGAAATGTTAGCGGCATCACCAAATGATAATCCACCTCTCCAACCCCCTCCATAATTTCAAAGGGTATGATATACATGGGGCTCAATTTCACTTTCTATAAAAATCATATAATATCCTTCTATTGAGATATCTTCAATCAAACTTGTTCTCCATCATAAACGATAGATATCTCCATCAGTTGACAACATAACTATTTTTCCTACTTCCCACTACATTGATATGTTTTAAATGGCCATTACCATCCCTGTTGATTCCTCTATAATATCTTGTACTATTATATTCCTTTCGCTAACATCAATCCAAAAAGTTATTGTATGACATATGTTTCTATAAAACACTTCAAATAGATCCAATTTAAAATAATTTTGTATTTCAAGGGAATTTAAAAATTTTGTAATTAAATATTTAATAAACCATATTGAATCATTATCTCTTAAATTTCATGGATGTCTTATGATAATTTCCATCAAAATAACATCCCATTCTCCACAAATGTATATAAATAGGTTTCATGATTCTTTTAGGATGTTTTTATTTATCCTTCACATTTTTCAATCTAGTTATCTTGAATTATAGTCAAAATTTCTCACTTCATATTATTCTGAAAAAAATGTTCCTTCAAATATCAATACATCATGGTACTACAAGGGTGTTTGGAGATATTTGAGCTATGAGTATCATTCTATAGTTCCATTTTCACTTGGATATTGATGAGACACATAACCTATTTAAAAATATTTTAATTCCATCCGCATACATGTATTCCAATAAGATTCCAACCTTACTAGATTTTATTTTCTTTTGAAAATACTCAACATCAGATTGAGTGATTTTTATCATCTGTAATAAAGAAGCTTTCACAAAAATTTGAAAATGGAATGATGTTTCATCTCCCTTAAAAATTCCGATATCCATATATATTAAATTCATGATAATTGGATATTTTTAAATAAATATTTAGGTTAGAAGTATATGATATTTATTTCATAATGCTTATAAATCCTTATTTTCATTTCATGGGTTGTAGTTTATTAATAAATCATAATCATTGATCATATCGAGCGATATCCATTTCCTCATGTGGATTTCATTTTGTATAACAATGTATTTTAAACTCTTGTGATCTATATATATCACACATATTTCACCATAGAGATACAATATCAATTTATTCACAAAAAATATTACAACTACTAACTCAATATCATGAGTTGGATATTTCTATTTAGGAATTTTTTACTACCTTGATGTAGAGTTAATAACTATATCATTCTATATAAAGACACAACCAAGCCCTTTTAGTGATACATCACTATAAATAAAAAAATCCATCATTTAATTATTATAGATTCAACATCATAGAATTAACTAATATAATATTAAATTATTAAAAACATTCTTCATGCTCTATTTTCCATACAAGGAAATCCCATTTATAAGTAATCTTGTTTAACAGGTTTTCTAATCTGAAAAATTCCATATGCAACACCAATAGTAACCAGATAAACTAATGAATCTACATAACAAATTTATGATTATTTTGTGTAGGAAATTACTCAAACCCCTTTTACTTGTAACAATAAACTAATATTCTATTTTTAAATACAATATGGCCAATAAAAGAAAATATTTAATTCTCGAATTCAAAATATCCAAAAATTCTATATAACTCGATTATTCTATATGCATCTAGAACATCACACATGTGGTTATCATGGTCCTCATATATTTTTTAATATATCATTTTATCATCAATAAGTACCAATAAAAAATCATCAATGTAATATTTAAAAAATCTAGTCAATGATATATAATAATATAAGGTTCATTAGATCATCCGAATGTTATTTCTCTAAACATGTAATGTCCATACATATATTGAAATTTTGTCTTTGGAATATATTCCTTCATTAAAACAATTGATTTTATTGGGAATGAAGTTCAATATTTAAAAAATATTGAACTCCATGAATTTGGACAAATAAATCATCAATATGAAGAAGAGGGTTAATGATAATTATTTTAATAACATTGATTTTTTCTATAGTCAATGGAATCCCCAAGGATCTATATTTATTCATAAAAAATAGAATAAGGGTTTACCATGGAGAAATATTAGTTAAATAAATAACTTATTACTCAACTACTATTAATTTTTATTCGTATCTACAAATTTCACAATGGCCATTTTATAAGGATTCATTTGTATTGGTTTTACCATAGGGAATAAATCAATGGTAAACTTAATTTTATGCTCATGGGTAATCCAGGTTAATCCTTAGGAAATAAATCGATGCATTAATGTCCTATAGGTTTTTGTCATTTATTGAATGTGTTTTCACATCCAACTATGAATTTCATTCAACAGTTCAATGTGGGGTCAATCAAGATATGACTCAGATGATGAAGTATACCCTTTGTGGATGAGAAATTCCACACCTTTATCACAAATCATGATTTAATTCTATCTCAAATATATTTTTTAATTATAATTTTAAATCAATTCCATACAAAGTATTATATCAAAATCAACCATAGGTATGACAATATCATTAAAATTAGAAATAATTTATGTTCCATACTAGGAACTACTCTCCATATTATTGTTGTAATATGGTTTCCACTATGAGTTTTGGACGGAAAATCCCTTATTAAAGGAAATTTAAAATATCTAATTTTTTTTAAAACTATGAATATATATAATTATGTGATGAACCGGAATCAAATAAATCATTATCAAAACTTTAGGATATTATTAATGTACCTATCATTGCCTCATTATAAATGTCAACATTCGTCATTGTGATTTCTTAAGCTGGTCAATTCCAAAATAGATTTTCTAAGGAATTTTCCCTTGAGTCTTGGTAAATTCATTTTCACAGTGTCCCCACTCCATAAAATTGAATCATTGAACATCATTTATTTTTCTCTTCCCCTTTCATTCATTGTATTTGTGACTATTTTCTCCAAATTCATAACAATAACTATGACTTTAAAGCATTACTAAGATGATTAATTACATTGTTTTCCAATAATGGGAATAACTTCATTCTGTTCTTCTTATTTTGTTCCTCATAATTTCCATGGTTATTAGAGGACCTATTATTATCATGAATTCTATAAAACAAATTAGATATAGGAAATTCATTCTATATTTTGATGGAATATAATAATATTTCGTGATATGATGAAAATATTTCAAAATATAGTTCCCTCTAAATGCATAGATTAATAAATTCAAAGAAATACAAAATATTTTCTTTTTAATCTCGTATGTAATATATATCATAAAATACTTGTTTGGTGAAGGTATCCTCAAACTCCAAATCAATATTTTCTTCCATTTTCATTAATCAAAATAACATTCCCTTTATTCGGGATCTTTTATCATGAGGTATATATTTGTGGAAAAATGATTTACAAAATTTTTCCCATTACAAGTCTTCTATTTCATCTTCTTCATTAGTATTTTTGCTCAATGACCACCATTGATCATCATCTCGCATGTTATAATATACTGAAATTACTTCTTTTTCATTTTTATTGCATCCCAATGCTAGAAATATCTATTCAAGGAACTTTATCCACAACACATATACCATTAGATTAGTAGTACCACTAAATGATGGGGTATTATTCCACATGAAGTTATCCCTACATGTGTTGTATGGTTATTCCTCTTGTGTTAAGTAATATATCGTAATATAATCATCATCTAATTTTCCCAAACACAAACTATGTTGACATTAATAGTGGGGAAATCACTATATTATCTATAGGTTTTAATTCACATTATTCTAGTAAGTGACATTAATAAATAATGGAAAAAATTAAATTAGGTTCTAAATCATGATGAAAAATTTTGAGGTAGAAAAATAGTTAACATGAAATTAAATTTTTTGCACAACTTATCTCATAATCATAACATTTATTCATTTGGGGCATATTTTATTTCACATCCTTCATAATGGTTTGTAATTAAAATGTGATTTATCCTAATCTTATACCCTAAGAGTGTCAATAATGGTATGTAGTATGGGACATTGTTGTGTACTATGATACCCTTAGTCAATCACGATACAGGTTGTCAGAGTAGTTACCACTGGGTATGTCGATGCCAGAACCAAGTCCAGATATAGTATCCAGACTTGGATATATTTATATGAAGACCTATAAAAAATCTACTATACAAAAATTGGTGTATAATATTTATTTATTTATCCTCAAATTATATCATATGGTTATGTTGTCTATTCTTTGTTTTCTAAATCTAGTTTTCCAATGATGCTACTAAAAATTTCTCTAATACCTTCTATGAGGCCACAACCTAATAATCCTAGATACAGTACATTATTTTATTAATTTCTCATGATTAAGAAAAATAAAATAACAATTTACTAATCAGTTTACTAGTCCTGTAAGACTAGATTACATACAAGATACTTTTAATACATAAGGAATGATAAAAAATAAAAACGTGATACATATTAAAATGAAATAAAAAACATCATTGAAACTCAATCAAAGGATTCCTCTTCATAACCTATAGAAAGGAAGGAAAATTGGTTTGAGCTGAAATGAAACATAAGGGTTATTTGAAAAATAAAAATCGATGTAAAGTGAAAAATTCATAGTCGTTATGGCAATGTAGATAACCTGAAAACACATTACATAAATAAACTAAGAATTTAAATGCATCTATTGATTTTATTTCATAGTGAAAATATCCTAGAAAATGATAACCGAAGATAGAATGAATAAAATATTTATTTAGTGGATTACATGTATTTGGAACATGAACAATTATACCATCAAGAATGTTTATGTTTTATTGTAGAAACCCATCTGATTCTTTTTTGGAAGTAAACATGAATGGTTTATTACCAACTATTTTTTTCTAAAGATACCTATCGATGCATATAGGTGATATAGTGGGCCCCATCCATCACTATAAGAACAAAATTTTATTTTTAAATAGATCCAACTCAGGAACAATAAGTCCTCTAAAACTATATTTGTTGATTAGAGGATACAGATTAATCAATATTTCCCCAGTTAAAAAATCAATCAAAATAAAAACCATAAGTATAATACAATATTGATAAGAGAATAATCATATTACTGGTAAAAATTGTGGAAATTTAATATACATATAATATAAATTTTAAACTGATCTCAAAGGGGAAGGAGATACACCACATAAAAATTATTAGCTGCACAATAACAAGTAGGACTCAAAAATGGAAATTGAGATGATGTCCAATACCTTCTGTCTGAATGTTTGATGCACTTGATCATAATGTCCTAGATAATCAGATTAATTAATTAATTCATTAAAATACTTTAATACATATATTCTTTTATTGTAATATAATTACGCTAATTTATGGACGTTTTTAAGATAAAAGTTGCAATTTCAACGTTAGGGGGTGTTCATTTTCATGGATTTCCTAATCGGTTTACTTGAATGTGATTATAAAAGTTTATATAGAATGTATATAATTCCACAAAATAAAAATTATATTTTATTAAAGAACATATAGAATTTTAAATTGTGATAAACTTCCTTTATATATTTTATGTCATAATTCCTTATGACATAACACATTTGTGATAACTGTTTAGATCATTTTGGAAAATTTTTATCATCTCCGAAGAGTTTTGTACTATTATTTAATATCATGTATACATATATATATATAATTTTTATACATCATTGAATAGTATTTAATACATATAAAATAATGTTTTAATACATTAAAATTGTTTTATGACTATCCTTAAAGATGTTAATGGAAATTGAAAATACATCATCCATGAGGTCAGTAAATTGACACATCATGGGCAATGTTTAAATTTCTATAATAAAATAGGGAGTGAAAGTTGTTTGAATATGGATCTTAAAATAACATGATATCTTTTATATACATAAATGATACTTGATTTATCATTCCAATTTTATAACGGGAGGTGAGGAGATAATAATTAAATAAATATAATTGAATGAATGTAAAAATATACAAAAGTGGTTTTTACCTCTGGAATTCATCTCCTTGGGAACCTCTTGAGGTATTTGAGTTTCTTATTTAATTGAGAGATATGTATCCCAGAAATAGGTCGAGTCTTGGGATGGTTAGTTTTCTGAATATGTATAATTCTCAAGACATTAATGTGTGATTAGAAGCAAAGGTAGTTGTGGTATTTATAATGGAAAAGTGAGTTGTTTTTTGGATATTTAATTCATTTATTTATTATTTTGGATCATGACTATGAATATATTTATAATTATTAAAAATTAAGTTTAAATAATTAAATGTAGTTCGCTATTATAGCTTAGATAATCCATACATCACATATGACTCAATAATTCATGTATTTAACATTTATCATAAATCATCATATTTTACTATTCTCAAAAATATAAGTATTCTAGAAAACTCCCAAAAATCAACCATACAATTTTTCGACATATATAATAAAAAAAGAAATCCATTTTTATATAATGATTTTCTAAAAAAGTGAAATTTAATTTTAAATTGTAATCATCCTCTACTAAAAAATAGAATTTAAAATTTTAACTGGTTTTATAAAACACTCAAAAAAATAAGGTGTCATTAAAATATCCTAAATTGATATGACAAAAAAATTTCTTTTTTGAATATATTTTAGAAAAATATATATTAATTTAAATAATGTTATTAATTATAATCTTCTTATTAAATATTTATTACTTAAAAAAATATCAACAAGTAAATGATAATTTTTAAAATATTTATTTCTTATACTATGATATATTTATATCATACATTCATGTATAATATGCACAAATTTTATATATACTTCAATGGTTGTGGTATCTATTTATTTGGTCGACTTACTATTCATACAGTTAATTTTACTATTCCTAAGATCAAGTTAATATTTAATCGTTATGGGTTCATTAACTTATAGAAATACCTCTTATTAAATTCATTCTTCATTTATAATGATTGTATTCAGTAAGGTAAGTATTTTTATTGGGTTTTTACTATACGAAATAATTTTCATTGAAATGTAAGCTATCAAATGAATTCAATTTATTTAAGAGGATACATATCATAATATCAGGGGTTGTTATATCTCATGTTATGATTAATTGTGGATTTCTGTGTGTTTTCCTATCATATCACACATACACATGTGCATGATAATATTTTGATGTGTGTTCCAAACTAGAACTCTAATATATTGCATAAATTTTTCATTTCGTGAGATACCATGTATAGATAAGTGTTTTTATAGAGATTAATTCATTTTACACATATTTATAACAGAATTTTAGACATAAAAATAAAATTTGTACAACCCCAAATTTCATGAGGCCCTATGTCATTTAAAAACTAGTATCATAATACATAAAAATTAAACTAAAACATATTATAATAATTTTATTCTTCATAATGAGCTCCTAAATCCATTTGATATCTTGAAAGTGCATTGGATAACTTATGGAATACATAAAAAATTTATTAAGAGAACAACCCAAATACGTAACTTAAAATTATAAGGCACCATAACATGTGAGTTAGAGGTACTACATAAAATATAAATGTTGTGAATAATTCCATGGAATTGTAACATAATGAATATGGTATCATAAGATGAAGGAAAATATTAAACATCGAAGAAATATATAACATGTAATAAATAAGAGTTTGGGATAACATAATATACAATATGAAATTGTAGAAAAATTATATTAATGGATTATGATTTGTCCCTAGTCCCATACATAACATCACATGAGACTAATAATTTACAAAATCCATTAGAGAACTTTCTCGATTCACATATATGAACATGTTCATTAATAATTGTTCCATAAAATGAAATAAATCACATGACATAAGAATAATAATAAACCATATAAATAAAATGGGTTGTATAATATTTCATATATTATAATCAATGGAAATATCATATTTATGTATTTTGATGGATGAACATAAGGAATGTTTTACCATATAAAATTAAGGGAGAATTATCTTGGTATATATTTTCGAGATATATATATATATTTATATATATTAAAATTTATCAATAAAATCGAATGTTTTTTACATTAATCAAATGGAATTTAAAGATGTAAAGGATTATTTTGTCCAGAAAATGCACTCTTCACTTTGAAATCACTTCCTCAAAATCTAAAAAATTAAAAATCGTTATACAAATTCTATTTTTTAATTAAAAATATAATATTGATTCATAATATTAAATGATTGTAGTGTTCAGTATGGTGGTAAATACTGTACATTCTGTATAAGTTTAATGAAAATGTTCCATTCAGAAAAATTAAATTATTTTCAAAAATTCCAAATCTTTTATTTTATGTTTTTTTTGTAAAAATTAAAATATGGGTAAACATTTCATTAAAATTAGAGGATAATGTTAAAAAAATTCATAAATTTATTTTTAGAAAATATTTATATGGAAGGAAAAAATTCCATTTAAAGAATGAAGTAAAATCAGTTTTTCTTAAAGACATTTATTTAATCATTTTATATACCAAAAGGCAGAAAATGGTACAATTAAATGAAGATATCATAAACATGAAAAATATATGAAAATTAAATTTTTCTCTTATAACATGACAAAATAATTTCTGTCACTATAAATTCATTTATAAACGATATCGATTAAAATAAAATTTTAAAATAAACCACAACCGCTTTGGTAGGTTTTGAATTATAATCTGCATGAATGAAAAGACGTAAAATGAAACATAAAATAGTAATGTGATGAATTTATTCCTGATATAACACATAACAATGTTTTTATATAATCCATATAAAATATATTAATTTCATAAAAATAAAATATATCTAAGTGAAATATTATTTAATAAAAATCCATTACAATGATATTATAATTAATGTAAAAATTATTCAATTAATTTATTATGTGTTTAAAATGTAATCCCACACAAAAAAAATTTGAAATTCATCACAAAATAATCAATAGTAATTTAAAAAATTTTGATAATATCAAAGACAATGAATAATTAATTTTACCCATTGAGAATAAATTTATTTGTAAAATCCCATACCACATGGTAATGTTAATCTCAAATCCACAAGGATAAAATTATTCAAATTGAAAATAAAACACCACAATTTATGAAGTATTAATTATAGTATATGTAAATGGGAATGTATATATATCATATAATAGAAACCAGTAAATAAAATTAATATATTCCTCAGTGATATGTAATTGAGATCAATTATGTAACATTTTAAAAGACGTATTAATAAAACATTCATGAAATTGAAAGTGATGTAAGATATAGTTCAAATACCATGAATACTAATAATAAATTATTTAAAAAATCAAATTTTATTTATATATATTTTTTAAAATAAATTATGTTCATAAAATAATAATTTTATCAAATATCAATGTTTTCATAAAAATGTCTTTAACATGAGTCCACACTATTCATGTATGTCGATTATTTTCTATACAATAAACATATCAAAATTATTTTTTTGTCAATGAATATTTTTTAGGATTAATGCTTTATAAATATAATATATACCTTATTTTTTCTAATGATATATTTAATTACTTAATCTATTATGTCCTTATAGGATGTTTTTAAGGATTATCCATTAATAATTGCAAAACGACACTAGTTTATTGACATTGGTCAATGAGATCATTTTTCCACAATATCCAAATGATAAAAATGAAATAATTATCATTTTTATTCATAAATTATAATTTTACAACAATAAATGATATATGGTAATGAAAAATTAACTGTTTTAAAATCATAGAGATGGTAGGTTAAACGTATGCAGGGTTAACATTTCTATTTTTCAACGAATGTGATTGAAAATACATAATTGTTGTTTTATTCTTCAATAAATATAATTATATAAAGAATTTGTTATTTATAATTAATCATAACTAATATATAAAATTAGTGTGATGATTCAAGGAATCATTAATCACATAACACTATAAAGGTGGTAATCCACAAGTATGCATGGACAATGTTGTTGTTTTTATATGATTCAAAATTTCAGAAAATATATGTTATATTTCATATATATAATGATAAATATGTAATTAATTTATTAAATATAAATGATAAACATCATAATTAACATCCACTATATGGATTTATATAAAACAATAAAAATTGGATCATGATGTAATATTCTTATATACACATAAAAAATAATTTTAGTACCCATTTAATCGAAGAGAAGATGAGTTTTGGTTATTAATTTAAAATATTAACATATTGGAATATTTCAGATATTTCATATATAATATTAATATTTTTTAATAATATTTTAATGATTTTTAATAAGAAACAATAAAAATATATTTCCTCCTTAAGAAATTCTACATCTTCTTCAGACTAACTATTTAAGAATATATTGAAATACTTCCTTGATGGAATTTTTATAAAAAAAAAGACATTTGTACATGTTTAGTGAAATATTAAAGTTATATTGTTATTTTAATCATTATTACAATGATTTTAATTCTTTTAATGGAGAGGAGAGGATTTTCTATTCTATAAGTGAGAGGGACTGGCATTTTTTCAAATATACAATTCTATAAAATAATGTGAAGTCACACTTAGAAATAGTACATCCACAATAGAAAAATAATGTAGTATGTGGGATATATAGTTGATAAAAACTTCCCTCAATCAATCTGTAATATTATATAATAAATTTATTCTATTAACATCCATGGTTACTCACTTTTACCATTTTAGATTTTCACCACACAACTCGTATTTTGATTATTTTTACTATTCATTACAACAAAAATTTAATTTTACAAAATTAAATAATTTTCTTTATTATGATTCCAAATATATAATAATTTTTTTAAAAAATTAAATTAATGAATTTTGATAATTATATTTAATATCAAATTCAAAATACGATTCAAAGAACGATTTTTCAAGAATTGTAGTTTTCAGGAAATAGGTGATCTTCTTATCAACTCTATGACTAGAAAACATAAATATAATGATTTGAATTTACTATTAATAGATGTTTAGTATTTTAATTTCATTTAAATATTTCCTTACTATGGTTTATTTTTGTTAACTAATATTGATAAATTATATGAACATAACAATAGTTTCACAGAAAACATCTTTTTAAGTATCCAAATGATCTTATACAAAAAACAATAAAATTGATGATGAAGAAACTATTTAAATTATTATAACCAAAATATATCATAAATAATATTAATAAATATCATTAAATATAATGTTATTTTATAATTACGTGAATTAATTAAAATATATGATAGTATTTTAAAATTCAAAAATTTCCTCCATTCAGTAAAAAATCACCCATTTTAGAAAAAAATCACCTTATGTAAATATTGATATGCTGATTCAAAATAATATTTTAATAATATAAAATATAATTTCAATAATTTCAACCAATTAAAATTAATATTTTCTCTTAAAATGTAATATACTGCAAATTTGAAGAAAACTTTTTCTTTAAGAATAAAATGTCTTAATTACAAATGGAATGTTTATTTCTTAAGTATTTATCAATAAATTTATTTATTTTAGTAACAATATATGTATCTAATAAAATAGTTAATAATATTCATTTACACCAATTTAATTTCTATGTTATAATGTGAATATTTCTGGAATAATATTTCATGGTTCAATTCAGTTCATTGTTGTATGACGTATATGCAATGGAACATAGTTGTATTTTTTAAAAATATCAGACTATTAAATTATTCCCCCATTAAAAAATTTTAACCATAAAATTTTATCTTATTATAAATAACTAGTGGTATAATATATAACACAACATTTTTTTGATAACCCATATAGTAAAAAGGTTTAATAGTACTTCCTCCTAAAAAGAAGGAATATGTAGTATGGAGGTTATCTAAAATAACACAATACTAGATTTCAAATATACGGATCATTGGATTAATATGAAAACATGGATTTATAATGATTATCCATTGTTATTATTGTGCTATAACTTTTTATGAGTGAAGATGTAGTCAAGTATATAAAACTAATTTTATTTTTACTTCAAGATTATATTCATAAATATATTTGACCATTTAACTTCTAGACTAAGAATTTAAGGACATATTAAGATTAGATTTATTTCTTTGTAATAAAACATATTTCATATTTTTTTGGTCTTCATTCAATTACCAATTTATATCTTAATCAAAGGAACATATATCAACTAAGATTGTTTTATTCCTAAAATAATTATGTTATCATTTATGAATCATAATATTCATATGAGAATAAATATAAATTCTTAATATCTTTATGTATTAACCATGTCTAAAATGGTTACCCTAGGCCTAGAAAATAAATAATTATAAACTATATTAAGTGTAAATAATACATTTTACATAAAAAATTCTTCAAATATTCATCTTAAATTATTACACTAACAAAAAAAGCCATACCTACTGAATAACCTCAATATAAAAAAATTTATATCTATTATGAAAAACTATTATTCCATGATATTTTACATGTTATAATCTAGGGTAACATATAACTCAATATAATGTATAATTTCCAAAAATATGATTAGTCACCTAAAAATCCAAAACTTCTTCAAAGTTTTGATACATTTATTTTTTTCATAAATTAATCCTAATATTTTTCCAACATATAGTTTACAAAAAAATTCACACTATCTAATACATCATATAGGGTAGTTGTATGCACTAAACCACTATTACCTTTTATATGTGGTTTACAACCCCATGGACTTTCCGAATATGATGATTAGTCACCAAAAATGTGGTAACTACTTTATCTAAAACTATATTAATATAATTTATATAAATTTCAAAAAAATATGATGACCATATTCAAAATAAAAATAATCATATAATTAGTATATAACCACTATGGTTTTCAATAATCATTAATTTCCCAAAAAAAGATAATTACCTTAATTGAATATTATTACCTTAACATAAATGATTTGTGAAACTGTAATGGTTAACCTTACCATTATACTAAAGTCCACAAATTATAATGTAATTCCACCCCAAAAAACTTTTTTCATTAACACATTGATAAATATGAATAGTTATATTACAACAAATTTCTCCCAAAATACTATTAATTATTTTATATATCCATTTATGAAAACACCAAAACGGTTTTTTATTCCATTTTACTGATGATAAAACATATAGATATTAGCATAAAAACAATATTCTTAACCTAGGTCATCCATAATTATCAAAAAATCAATTACTTCGTGAAATGTTTTATATATTAAGTGAATTTAAAAAAAACATTCCCCCTGGAGTATCAAAATATGTGTCCAACAAGGCCCATTATCATACACCAGGGGAATATTGAGTCAAATGATAGTGATCCCTTTTTGAATTTATTATACTTATGTATAACTATGTCATAGCCACTTCCACCAATAGTATCCCAAGAGGGATGAAATTACATTGATCCCACCAATTCTATTATTCACAAAAATTCATTGTATTTTTTCTCTATAGTGTGTTTTTCATATACATGTCCCCATGTAACTCAACATATCTTTTAAGTTATGATAAAAAAATATAACGAGACATTTAAATGATACTAACAATAGGGACACATTACTTTTACACATTTAATTTAATTATTTTTAAATAATAAAATCCCTTAATACACCTAAATGATCATGAGGCCTATATTATTTGGATGACAAGGTTTATAATACCTAAATATGAAATTGAATAATGCCCTGATGATTTTTTCCCCTAAATTAGATATTAATTCCATTTTATCCTTAAAACTACATAGGATAACATAGGGAATTAATAAAATAAAGGGTTGAGATAAAATCCTAATAATGGAATAAAAATGATAAGGTTACAGAACCTATAATCCAATGGTAAAACATAAATAATAAAGTTCATGGTAATAAATAGAAATATTATCATAAAGAAAATTGTATCTTAATTTCATTGTAATTTGGTAAACATGGTAGTAATATATATAATGACATATACATGAGTAAAGTCTAACTTCACAAAAAATATCACATCGATGAAAAAGCCTCATAATGGAATATGATTTCGTCCTAATACAATAAAAAATTTCTATTGAAACAAAATATTTACCCAATGCATTGGAGTCCTATATTTTCTCATCCATCAATAAATATTCATGGTTATGAGTTCCATCAAATGAAATCAGTCACAAGGTTTAAAAATAATAATTTCCCACGGAATGAAAATTAGTTGTGTAATCATTCCTCATATCATAATCCAAGGAAATTTCATAATGAGAAAATTTTAGGGATGACCATATGGATGATTTTACCCCATAAAAGGAAGGTAGAATAATCTAGGTATATATACGAGACACATATGAAAAATATATAAGTAATAATATACAATATAAGATATTGTCATTGATGAAAATTTACTAAAATATTACATGAAATATTTCTTCAGGAAAATGCCCTATTCACAATGAGATAACTTCTAAAAAATTAAAATGTGTCTAAAATAGTATATAGAACACATTCATTGAAAAAACCATGGATACATGAAATGGTTGATACAAAAATTAGGATTATATGATGGTGTCAAATTCAATACATATAATAAAAGTTACATGAAAAAATTCATTTCAATAAAAAAAATAACATGTTTAGAAAAGAAAAAAATAGATTTAAATATTTTAAAAATATAAAACATGGAAAAAATATTATATAAAAAAATTGAAGCATATTGAAAACATTATTGAAATGATTTTTAGATAAAATATAAATAAAATAAAAAGGGATTCCAATCGAAGAAATAAATATTGTGGTCTTTTCTCAAAAATTATTTCTCAATCACTTTTATTTGTTACAAGTGGATAATCATAATTTTTAATGATAATATACAGAATAAAAATTGATAATTAAATTAAATTATGTTATTATATATTGAATAAATAAATTCCTTCACTCTAAATTCAATCATAAACGATATTAAAAAAAATGTGATTATGAAATAAACCCTTACACTTTAGTAACATTTGAATTGTAAACACTATTAATGAAATAAAATAAAAGGATACATTAAAAACCAATAATAGAAGTTGATTAATTATATAAAATGAGAACATGGTAGTATATATATAATATAAAATCTATTAGTTTTTTAATAATAAAATATTCCATAATGGAATAAAATTGAGAAGAAATACCTTACCATTATTATATTATTTAAATGAGAATTAGTCCATGGATTACTGTTGTGTGTTGAATATTATCCCAAAAAATATAAGTCAAAATAAAATATAAAATAATAAATTATCATAACATAGATAAACATACCATATCATAGATAATGAAGAATTAATTTGATACAAATAAATGTAATTGAGTTATAAAATCCATTACATGTTTGTAACATTCAATTTAATTCTACATATATGAAATAATACGAAATGAAAAGTTAAATTATATGAAGTATTGATAATTATGTATCTTACATATAAATTAGTCAGTAAATATATAATATAAAATAATTTTTTTTATATTATTAATATATGCCTCAATTAAAGAAAATTGTGATGAAGTCCTTTATATTTTCAGAAATATCTAAATAATAAATTATTAAAAAAGAGATATATCATAATGGAAATGTTTAAATACATAGAATAAAAATGATAATAGATGTTAAATATAAAATTGATATAATATAAATCATTTAAAGTATATTAGGTTCATTAGAGACATTTGTATCATATATGTATGTTTCTAGGAAAAAATACTTACCTCTTGTCCATATTTATCATCATGGTCATTTATTTAATTTAAGAGTATCATATATCAATTATTATTTTCTTATAATCCTTTTTAATGAATAATAACATATAAATAAACCATATACTTTATTTTTTTTAATTATATATTTAATTACTTTATCAATTACTTTCACATTGAGTGGTTTGAGGATGCTCAATTCAAATTTCAAAATCATATCTATTTGATGACCTTTATAAAAATTTTCATTGTTGCACTATCAAAATAATAATAATAATTGAATAAAAATATTTTTTAGACATAAATTATAATATTAAATCCAACCATTACAAATTATTTTGAAAATTTATATAAATTAATTTAAAAAAGACAGTATTCATAGGTAAATATGATTAACATTTCGATTTTTAAACGATCAAGATGGAAAGATGGTAAAAATTATTTTACCATTAAAACTATATAATAATATAAGAAACATTATATTATTTCTATAAATTTAGTTATATTTACCATCCATGTGGTGTAGTATGGAAAAACAAGTCACATTACTTAATAGAGGTGTTAATCCACACATATACACGAAAAACATTATCATTTATCTATGAATCAAAATTATTTAAATACAAGATATATTAATTTTAAATAACTATAAATATTAAATTATTATTATATATAGTCCTTAAATACATCATCATAATTGGTCATGAGAGGTGATGATGGAAGACAAATTACATCGGTTTGTGAGGCAATAGTCTATTAAACACAAGAATTATTGTTTTATTTCCTATTCGATGGATGAATACATGGATGTAGGATATTAAATTTATGTAATACATTATATGTATATGGGAGGTAATTATTATATTATATTAAAAAAAATTAGTATGTCATAAAGGAAGTGTAAGAAGAAACAAAATAAAAATTATCAGTTGGGAATGATACCTCATCCCTTGAATGCATTTTTAGGATTATAGGTAATGCCTTTAACGATTGGATTTATGATCAATAAAAATATTCTAGGAAATTATTGGGTAATTGAGGACATAATTATGGTTGTAATTTGTTGAAAAAAATTGATAATGATGTGTGGAATTTATATGATATCAATTGAACTTTTATAATTGAGAGGGGGTGATATTTTATTTAATACACAACACTATTAACAAATGGGAAGTAACTAACAAGAAAATATACTATAAAAAAATTAATGATGGGTTTTAATGGGTGATATGGTGGATTAAATCATCCAAAATTAAAAATTAATCACGTTATTCCACTTTACCCTAAATGTTACAAACAATACCATTTTCTTTATTCAACACGGTAACTAGTAGTATTGATGTTTTAATTATTTATTATGATAAATGGTTAATTAGATATTATTAACTAATATTAAGTAATAAAAAAATTGAACTCCATTTTTTAAAAAAAAATTGGAGAATTTTCAATTTTCAATTTTAATATTATTCTAAAAATGTACTAAAAATAGTTTTCTAATATATTAATTTTCCTAGAAGTATATGATATTATATTAAACATATTAATAAAAATAGTAATTATCTGATCATAAATAAATATAAATAGATTTATAATATATTAAAATAATTTAAATCATTATTTAGTTAATTTTTATTTTATTTAATTAAAATTGATAAAAAAAATTTAGTTAATACAATTTCTGAAAAACCATATTATTAAGAAAAAAAATAAGAACATACAAAATTCATTAAATATTATGATTAGAATTATATTAATTATATTAATATAAATAAAATATTTCATATGGAACATTAATAAAATATTTAACATATTATATAACATTTAAATGAATTTATTTTGTGAAATAAAATGACATGAGTTGAAAAGTAAATAATTTTCACTATTTATTTAAAAATTAACAAATATAGAAAAAATATAAAAATGTCCATAAATAAATTTTTATATGATGATATAAAGAAAATTTATTTTTATTAAATAATATTTCTATAATTTCAATAAATTTATTTTCATATTTTCTCCAAAAAAATTGCTTTGTATAATTTTTTTTGTAAGAAAGAAATATCTCATTAAAAATTGAGTAGTTGTTTCTTATGATTTTTTTGTAATTTTTTTACCTTTATATATATTTAATAATTTTTATAATAATATTTAGATCCACTAATTTGAAAGACAAGTTATAATGACCATATTTGAATAGTAATATTTAATGGTTCCTTTTGGTTAAATGATGTGTATCATACAAGATATCAAACATGGTTTTCATTATAATAATTTTTGGGGTGTTACATGTTTATCCTTGAAAATTTATTCTATGATGTATTTTTTTATTAATTATATATTATTATGATGACACATTTTTATTGTTTACAGAATCCTATATAGTCTTGATATTATGATATCATTATCTCATTTATTACATCAATGTTTACTTATATATGATTATAACCATTTTATATTATCATTGCATTCCTTTAAACTCACATGTATTAAAGGTATATATAAAAATTAAAAATAAATTAATTAGGTTCATTATAAAAATTTATATTCATTGATTTTTCATATTTAATCATATCCCTTCTAATAAAAATTATGTTAAAATATTAATTTTTCATATCATTGATTACACAAGAATGGTAAAAGAATTTGGATAATATGAATGTCATATAACACTAATTTATTTTAAAAAAAAGAGAAAATAATAATTTATATATAATATTTAATAAAATAGTTGTGAAAAAACAATTTATGACTCCAATTTTTTCTATAAGGATCCAATTTTGTCTTTATCAATGATGTTAAGGAACTAAATAGGCAAAAGAAATGATTTTCTTATTTATCAAAAAATAAATTATAATTTAAATTTTCTAAACTATTTTATACAATTTTTATATTATAATATTATTATTTATTTAATCCATAAGTTCAATAAATTTTATATAAAAATTATATCTTAATCATATTATAAAAGATTATATATTTTATGAAAGACTATATTTTATTAATATTCACAAAAAATTATCCTTTCAAGAAATTCTAAAAATTTCATCCAATTATAATTATGACATGATGAATTCAAATATAATTTTTTATACTAAATAAAATTTTATATGATCTTAATTAACCATTCAAATATAAAAATTTAAAAAATATTTTTTGAGAGCCTATTTATTTTAAGAATTAGTTAACATAATAAATTTATATATTTAATTCCAAAAATTAAAAAAAAGTTATTTTTTTATATTTATACCTAGGTTTTTAAAATTTCCCCGTCCCCATTTTTAAACGGAGTCATCCGAATTTATTCATTTATTAGAAAATTGTGCATACCATTCCCTTGTATAATTTTCTAATTCCCATGTTACATCTACAACGATAGAGTATCTCCATAAAACATGAACCTACTAAATTATGTTATTCTACAATAAATTCTCAATATGATTAAAAATATAAACAATATTTTCCTTATGTGAATGTTTATATTTCCACTGAACTGCCTTAGGTCTCAAAACATGAGATGAATATTAAACATACTATCTTAACAACAAAACATGGAAAACATTGTGTACCCGCGATAAACTCGGATATAAGTCTACTTAGTAGGCAACTGGTCCAACTTTATCCAAAATTTTATATGGTCCAATGAACGGTTGACATAATTATCACTTCTTAAAAAAAATAACTCTTTTCCATAGATATATTTTATTTAAACTTGACCACGGAAGCCAAAAGTAATGTGTTTCCACAAGTTATCCACAAATCATTTCATCCTACTCTATGTGGCCCTTATATGTTGTTGAGTAATTATCACCTTATAATTCATATCCTCTACCAACTATGGTCGAATTAACATCCTTTCTCCCACTTCATCCCAAAATTATGGAGATCGAAACTTATTTCCATATAATTCTTCAAAATATTCCATTTTTATATTATATTTAAAGTAGTTATATTAATAAATGTAAAATATAGAAATATCGTGTTCCCAAATTCACTGTTAATCGATTTAAAAGTAATATATCGTGTCTTATAGGGAATTATTTTTGCATTTCATATATCCATCAGATTGGGGATGAATGGTTGTGCTAAAATTTAATTCTTTACCTTAAGATTTATAAAGGACTTTCAAAATGTTAAAAAAGAAACTAGAATAATTGTCAGATAATATAATGGGGGAAAATCTGTATATCTTAACTATCTCGATATATATATATATTAATTTTTTTTCTAGAGTCATAGTATCATAAATTGGAATGAAATATGAATTTTTATTTATTTTGTCAACAATAACCCAAATTTCATTGTTACCTCAATATTTCTATTACCAAAAAATATGTGGATATATTTCCCCATTTGTACTCTAGTACTATAAAAGGATAATGAATCCCCTTTAGTAATTGTTTTTATTCATTATCATATTAAAAAGGAAAACATTTAATATTCATTTCAATAATATAATATGTCATTCCTACCGACATATAAACTCTTAAAGATATGTGTAAATCATAGTCTTATTAGTGTGATTGTAAAATTTAGAGCTATGATCTACACATAACAATTTTTTCCTTTTCATTGAATCACATGGAACACATAATCTCTTTCCAAATATAAAGAAAAATTCTTTATCATCATTAAATTCATATAAATTACCTTCTGTTAACAATTATACTCTTTTCATAACTCACAATAATCCTTCTATGTTTTCCTAATTCTATCAACATAGATGATTATACTGACTCGTGAAAAAAAAGTGGAATTTTTGAACCCAAAATTTCCATTAAAAAATTCATTAAATCATTATGAAAAGTTTAATATTGTACATATAATATACTTAATGATTCATCTGGTTTTATACTATATAAATTTACCACATTGTCTTCTTTCTATGACTGTAAATGAGTATTCAATCATAACCCTTTATCAGTTTTGACTGTCTTCTCTAGCTCATGTTCAATTATTTATGGGTAAATATATAAATTAAAATTTATTTATCCATATATATGTTAGACATGAAATCATATATAATATGTCTTTAACTTTTTTAATAAAAACCCAGAACTGCTAATTCCAAATCATGTATAGGATAATTTATGTCATGGTATTTTAGTTGTCATGAAGAATAGAAAATTACCTGATCACTTTGAACCAAAACTCAACCATGTCCCTTCAATAAACCATCACAAAAAAAAAATTCACAAACTTAATTCTAAAAAAGGAGCTACCCTGATCATATTTTTAATTCATAAAAAAATCATCAGCTACTTTTTTCTAAAAAAAATTAACTCTTGTGTGAGTTATCTTTTTTAGTGGGATAGATAACCATTAAATGTTTTCATGAAATAATATTAATAGCCTCTTTATCCATGAAAAAAATAAAATATTAGTTCCATTAGTAGGTCTTGTTCGTTAATAATGAAATTTTTTTTGATGGGTCAACTAATATCGCATCTTTATTGAAAATGTTCCCAAGGAATGAAATATTTTGTAACCAAAAATAAAAGTTGATAAATTTTATGTATAACTAATTTTCGTTGCCGGATTTGAGAAGAATTCAATTATTTTATTAAGGATCCAGATAAAATATAGAAACACTGAAAATTTCATCAATAAAACCCACCAAAAACATATCCAAATACACAATGATTAAACTATTCACAAGATTCATAACAATTGAAGGGGAATTCTTCCAACCAAAGGTAATAAAAAAACACCAAATACCCATATCCAATACATAATATTTTTAGTATCCCATCCTCCTTCACCATATTCTTATGTTACCTGGATCTCAGGTCAATCATAAAATAATACTAAGCTCCCTATGGATAATAAAAAATTCATTGATATGAAGACCATATATTTAGTCTAAACATTAATTTTACTCAAATATCTATAATCAATGTAAATCCTCTTAGAACTATCATTATATTTAACAAAAAAATAGGATCACACATTGGTGAAGATATATGATGAATGAATCCTTTAACAAAAAACTAATGTAATGAATTTTTCAATTCATGATGTTATAGATGAGCTATTTTATTAGGGGGTTTGAAATTGGATTGGCAGCAGGAACTAATTCATTTGTATTTTCAACTTCTTAATTAGGAATAACACTCTGTAACTCATCCAAAAATAATCTAGGTATTTATTTACCACATCTATAACTATAATCATACTAGTTCCTTTATTTTCAACAATATTTTCAAGATAACATTCTTTTTTATCATTTATTTGTTTTTAAGAATTTTGATTTGTTTTCAATGTAATGGTTTCACTATTTTATACAAACAATGATTATTTCTAAAAAATATATTTATATCTATACTATTTCAAAGAATGATAAATAAAAATGAAAATCGTTACATAGAATAATATAATACTCAACTAGAAGAATAATGGTATATTGGTCATGTCTCCATAATGACATGAACAAAAACATTATTATAATTATTTTCATCAATAATATTTCCCCTGGTGTATTTTACGATAATTTATAGTTTCATTTATTGAAGTAATATATTAAATTTTTGAGAAAATTTATAAAAAGTGAAATTTTTGTAAAACCTAAATCAAATATGTCATTATCATATTTTGAGTAAACGAATAATGTACTTGATACCTATTTATTATAGGTCTGGAAATCTACTGAAGATGTTTCAAATGATGTCACCAAAACTATATGATTATACAATTTATTATTCCTGTCATTCAAATCCTTCATTGGGAAGGTACGTACATAATTCAACATGTCAC
Source organism: Viscum album (assembly GCA_963277665.1). NCBI lineage: Eukaryota > Viridiplantae > Streptophyta > Magnoliopsida > Santalales > Viscaceae > Viscum > Viscum album. The sequence continues at coordinate 1,727,923,421 of OY728157.1, forward strand.
CACATGTGAAAATAATATAGTTTTATTATTATAATCATTCATACCAAAACTATGATTTTTTTTCACTTCAATTACGGGCCATATGTCCAATAATAACACATCAGAAGAACATATATGATTTTTATGGCATTCCATATGTTTTTATGAAACTTTCTACATAATGGAAACTATATTTTCTTAAAGTCATATTTATTTCAATCCTACAAACCATTTTCATGACTTATTTTAATTTTCTTCCACATGTTTTCATGAAGTCGTGATTATCAGAAAACTATATTTATATATCTTCCCAGTTAGGATAATTTTATCACTGTTATTGAGAGGGGGTGAATTATGGATTATTTTTATTTCATTTAACCTTAAAATTTAAACAACCTTCACCACCTATTAAATATTATATTCCCTGATTAAAATAATTCAAACACACATCCACCAGAACCCAATTATTCACAAGGTTCATTAATAAATGGGATAAGGTATGTCCTTGGTTTGGTTTTTAGACAATTCAATACCCAAAAATCCAATAGAAAACAATAATTGGATAACAATGTGTAAGATACACCCTTTAACTCATGTAGTACATTAAATAAAATCTAAAACTATGTGAGAATCCTCTTAGAACAAATAAGGTAATACAACTATTCTTTAACAACTCATGTTAATTGTGATTCGTTTCAATTTATAAAATGAATACCTTTGAAAAAAATTAGTTTCTTACCCAAAATATGGTAGAACCTCCTATAATTTGTTATGAAAGCTCAGTCTGATTTTCCCAGTACTTTATTTCTAATCCTATTCATTCAAGTATGATTCACCCAATATGATTTCACTCTGTATGATTATTCATTGTATGTTTCTCCACAATATGAAACATATGAACTTGACAGAATACAGTAGAGATGGAACTAAACCAATTCAATACTATGAATGAAGAAACTCAATATGATTCTTCCAGCCCTAATAACTCAATACAAAAATCTATAGTAGTGGGTGAGTACATGTTAGACCACTCAAAAACATTTCCTCGGTTTAGAAATCCAAATATAGAAATCCTTGATCTGATTAATGCTGACTGATATTATGATCATCCAATTATAATTGACAGTAATATTATAATAATCATATGAGTAAGATAATAACTAAATACAATGACCAGCTGAATAAAATGATTTGATCTTGTATTTTCTCATTTACTTTAATCCATAAATATGATTTAAAAAAAGTAAATAAGGAAACATCTTCTTCTCTCTAAAAACATAGAGCTTATATCTCTTTTTAGGGAATAATACATCATTCAAAGAATGTGAAAATTACACTTCTCCTTTTATAGGTGACCCGTTAATGTTTTGGTGGGAATCCCAAACACTTACCCACTAAATCTAAATAACCAAAACCTCAATGTACACCATAATCATGAGTGTATTATGAATTATTCATCTCTTCACTAAACATATCAATTCTTCTGCAATCTTTATCCCTTCATTATAATTTCATTTAAAATTCATTTTTGAATTCAATTTCTGAATACACATTTCTCAGTATTATTTCTTCAAAACAATTCTCTGTATCGATTTTATGTAAATATATGAAGAAATGGACACCACTCTGAATACTGAATACAACCATTATTTTGAATGAAAATACCCCCCTTGGAAACACATTTAGAAAAATCCTTTGTCTCTTCCCTCGAACCACTTTTACTTCTTATCTTTTTCTCTTTACCAACTTGACAATTCAGTTTTAAAAAATTCAATTCAACTCATTTTAAATGGTTGACCACATTGTTGATTAACTTTTTTCATTATGGTTTCCATCGGCCTCAGCTCATATTCAGAAAATTCCTTAAATCTCAATCCAATGCTTGTAACATGACATCCTTCATTACATTAAATCAATTTTAGAAAAGCTTCATAATCATGATACTTCAATTGGAAATTATCATATCCTTCCATTCATTCAAATAGATTGATTTTTTTATTAGTCTTTGTACACTATTATAAAATTTTTATTGGAAGGGATATGATAATCCCAAGAACAATTATCTAGTAAACGATCATTCTTGGTATTATCATTATGGGTATGATCATTTTTAGTATGATCTTATGCTTCCTTAAACGTCATCAATTTTATTAAATCATAGTCATGAAAACAATGATTCTGCATTAATACAATAACATATGTAATACTGAATTTATATTTAATCTAATGACAATCTACTTCTAGAAAAATTCATTAACAATTGATCACTTTCAATTCTGATTTAGTGTGAATTCAATCAATTCTTCATTACAATCTTCTCACATTCTAGACCCAAGGATAGTCGGACCAAAACCATTTACTTAAATCAACATCATTTCATTATGATCTACTATTATTAAAAAAAGTGATTTTGATTATTTTTAAAACAATAATAAATAATATTTCTACCAAATTCAAAGTTAGGGGATTTTCATTCATTATACACAACCTTGAAAAAATGAAAATATTTTAAATCTATTACCTTCCTCCTTATCTGAGTACTTACAGTCTCCTCCTTTGGATTTTTTTTCAACCAAATTTCAAAAATGAAAAAACATTTTATCCACAACAAATGGAGAAATTTTCCATAATTCTAATCCTATATGAGGCAACTCATAATAGGAAACAATAATATTAAGTGAAAACCCATGTTTTACTAATGTAGTGTTAATGAAGAACTTCTTCATCTTTCTTCCTCATCTTCTATTTCATAGCTCTTCTTCATTACTAGAAAAAAAATACAATATTTTTCATACAACCACTGAAAAAAATAGTTTGAATAGTACAGTCACAATATAATGATTAATTAACATCTTAACCCAAAATCCATCTTTTTATATGATATAAATTAATTAATGAAACAACTATCCCCCTTGTTGTTTTTATAAGAAATACATTAATTTATGAAACAATTTTCAGCCTTGGAAAATATAATAGAAAGGTAAGATAAGAGAGGGGAAAAAAACACATACATAAACCTTAATGTGAAATATGATGGACAAAACGTGATCCTCATCCTAGGTGGTGAGATATCCTTAACTGAATCCATGAGACTCGGGTTGAAAACCAGCTTGAGGCATATTTTTTGGTTACTGTAGCATGTACTATAGAAGACACTATAGTCGTATTGTAGAAGTACTATAGAAGGACTTTACACTATGCGGGTACTGTAGCTGAACTATACAATGTGTGCTATTGTAGTAGACATTATAGATGTTACTGTAGCAGGAAATGTTTGGTACTGTAGTAGATAGAACTATTCACATTAGGCCACCGGTTTGTGGTTGGAGTTTTTAAGGATTTCTGGACACCTAGGAATTCGGGTCAGTAGGGCCTTCAAGACATCTCAAGGCATTTAGGCCACATGCAGTTTCCCCAGACAGACTGTAGAAAAATTGAGTAGCCCTAGAAGAGGATTCAGAGCATGTGCACTAACCAAAGCAGAGCCGAAGGGATTTGTTAGAATGAGAGGGTATGTCTATCCCATCGACACTTGGTTGTGCTTGCATGGGAAGCCTATCAAGACAACCATACAAAGGCAGAGAGCTATTATCACAATGAAGATGCAGGGGAGGGGAATTTCCTTGTAGATAGTCTAGTTGAATTCTCTAAGACCTTTGGGTCATTAAATCTCTTAAGCCTATGTTCCATGTAATCTCTGACCCTACGACCCTTGTAAAGGTTCCCCCACACCCATTTAAAGGTGGGTTATAAAAAATCAATAAAAATGAAGGCATTTGGGCCATTCAGGGTGGTGAGAGAATGTACACCCATTTTCATCCTCGATTTAGAGAATTATTCATTCGCTAAGGGTTTTATTAAAATGTTAGCATCATGTTCTGATGTATGGAACATATTCCAACTTTATACCATTCTTATCAATATTCTATTTGTTGAAATTATGTTTCATATCTATATGATTTTAATGATATTGTTTAACTAGATTCTTGGAGATATTAATTGTACATTAATTATCAAAAACCAGGAGAAAGTTTAACATTAATTTAGTAATTAAATCCGAAAATCGTGTTTTCAACCACATAAGTTGAGTAGTTACTAGAGATGAAGCAAAATTCTACGCTTATGTTGTACTGAGAGTTACTAAATTATATTTCATTGATGTTAACCAAAATAATTCTATCCAAGAAACAATACTCCACTATATGTGGGCCTTTTATCCTCAATATTTATTTCCCTATTAGTTTCTGAATACCCAAAAAAGTAAATACTATATGAACTTCAACAATTTATCTTTAATTTTGGTTTTCCTTTGATGCATTGGATATTTTTTTCGATAATATAAATTTTATTCATTTAATAAACTATGAAATATTACACATAATATGTGATGATCCATATTTTGAACTGGGTTAAAATGAAAAAGATTTTGAACTTTTTTGACAATTAAATGGGTCGGAATTTAAACATTGATTCCGAGTATAATTCTTAGATTGGGGATACATAAATTTGATGGTTAGGATGTATGTAAACCCTTGTTAAGTTTCTCGGGTAGCACAATGTGTTTTGGGAGTACTCGACCTGGAAAATAGGGTTTCAAAAAACTGCAGAGGGCGCACGGTTTGTCTGAAAACCATGCGCCCAATAATAGTAATAGTGGGGATATTTTAAGGGGGAAGTGACTCATTGCATGGGCTACACAATGTTTTCCAAAACCATGCACTTATCTAATGAAGGGTGATCCAGATGTACAGTGGTGGATGCATGGTTAGTGTACAGTTTCCCATACAGTGCGTCCTAACCTTTCATGACACCCTGTTATTGGATAATTTAATTTTTTTAATTAAATTAAATATAAAACCTAATATATAATACTCATCCCTCCCATTTAAATGTAGCACACCCCAAGGGGGATCCTCATCTCTTTTTTCATGACCCCCACCCTTAAACCACTTTTGGTAATCGATTCTAGATGTATCTCCCATAGTTTCTTGGAAGATCCTTCAAGGTATGGTCCTCCACACCTTAGGAACCATTTTCCCAGATTTGATATGGACTAACTATCTCACCATGGGATTTGGAGAAACCCTAGGTCCATATGGTTGATTTTATTCAAATTTATTTGGTTTTGGGATCATTCAAAAGGTCTCTCGAGATGTGTTCGGACATGTCCCATCAACCGTTTCCAAAGGAGAGGTGGTTGTTGTGGTTTGAGTTTGCCAACTATATTATACGACACGATTTATTCTTATTTATGTACTTTTTTTCATATTGAGTATTATGAGTCCATGTTGTTTAATGTATTTTTTGTTGGTCCCTACTTGTTGGTCTTGAGTATCAATGTCAAGGGAGACTCACATCCATATGCATGTGTATGTATATATATATATATATATATATATATATATATATATATATATATGCAGGTTCCCTCAATAAAAATATATTCATCCACAATAGACAATAAATGTGTATGGTGAGAGGTGTCCCTATGTATATATATATATTAAAATTCATGCACAAGTGAGAAGAGATAGGTATATGCATCTAAGAAAATATGTGAGGATCCGCATGTGAATTCCAATTGAAATGTAGTTCTGTTAATAGAGGATAAGTGTTCTTGCATGTCTGTAATGAAGTATATGTTTAGTGGGGGAGAAACAACTTTTAGATAGAATATTCCATTACAAAAAAATATGGATTGGTTCAACATTGAGGTAGGGTCCCTTTTCCATTCCCTATTTATTTAAGAATTAATTAATTAGTTAATTTCTAGTTTTCTCACAACCTTACTTCATGATTTTCAGGTGGGGTAGTTTATTATAATAGTGATTCTTTAATAAAAAATGTGAAATGTGTAAAATGTGATAATTGGTTGATTGATATGTAAATATTGTTTTTTAATAAAACACCTTAATTGAGGTGTTCTTATTTCAAGATAAAAATGCATTGATAAAATATATTGTTAGCTTCCTTATTTTCCTTAATGTGTTATTTATACGTGGGATAGAATTGTAAATGGATATCTTAGTATATGTTACCCATTTCTGTTTCTTATTCCCAAGTAGATATATACCATCTATCCTTGGAACCTGTAATTATTTTTGGACACTTGAAGCATTTCATTCATGTTTAGGAAAATTGGATGTGATGACCATGAGTATGGAACTTTACCTAAATGATGTTCTTTATTTAAATGATTTTTTCACAATAGATTTACTTCCTTACATAAAAAGGGGTTTAAATAAAGAGGATTCCTTAAAATTGAATTTTCTATGGTTAAGGACATACATGATAAGTATTTTCCTTTTCGGATGTTTTGAATGTGACAAAACATATATTTATGTTTCAATTGAACTACATAAGATGTGTTTCCTTATGAATTAACTATAATGAGATTGCACATATTATGAATGTGGTATGCCAATTTTAAAAGCATAAAACGTATTTCCTTATGCAATACATTACAACTGTGAAACTTATTGTAATTTAAATGTTGTAGTTAGGTATATAAAACTTGTTCCATTCTTTAAATGTTGGAGTATGGTATATTTACCTCATGCCATATTTTAAATATTTGTGGTAGGAATTATAACCCTAATACAATCAGTTAAATGTGGGTGGTAGGAATTATAGCCCCATCAGATTCTGTTAAATATGGGTTGTTGGCATTATAGCCCTAATCCATTTTTCTAAATGTGGGTAGTAGGTATTATTGCCTTGAGACATTCTGTTAAATGATGGTAGTATTAATTATAGCCACCATTCTTTCTTTTAAATGTGGGAGGTAGGAATTATAGCCCCAATACGTTATGTTGAATGTGTGTTGTATGTATTCTTATTTCATTCCATTATATCTTTGTGGAATTAGGCATCACTAGCTTGTGACATTTTTACCATATAGTCCTTGAGAATAATTGAGCTCTTTGACCTGGGTTTGGGGAAGACCATGAGAGATCCCCTATAATTCTGATGGCGATGGGATTTCCTAATCCACCCCAACATACATCTATATTTATATAAAAATATAATCATACAAATATATATATATATTGGATATGATTAGACATGCCATCCAAATATGAAGAAGGTATCACCATCAGGTGTCATTTAGGATTCTGGACGGGTGTTTGATTGTTATTTCAGTTAATTTATCATCTCGCTATACATTTACACAATCTAGATTCTATTAAATTATATATATATATGTCTAGACACCAGTGGTGCTAGCTTAAAATGATTTATATCTTCTCACCTACTAGGGAAAAAATTTTACTAGGGAACCCGAGTAGAAATATATTCTTTAAATGACTATGGACCTTTTACTTTTCTTGTTGTCGTATGATTGTTCCTATAGATAGGAAAAATGGACCGATCTGGATCTCAAGATTCTCATGGAGATCTCCCTAGGGGATTTCTTTTATTTTCAATATTTTATATTTTATTGAAATCCTGATACCCTATCTACTACATTTAAATATTCATCACATCTAGGACATGAATTCATCTATCGTATAAACTAGTGTTGGACACTTTTATAAAATGATTATTTTCTATATTCCACTTTTTTCTAATATTTATCTATTTCATAGAGTGTGTGTAGCTATTTCCTATATTTTTCACTCTGATATGAGGGTATAATCTCCCCACTATAACCTCATAAGAACATAGCTTCTATTTAGTAGCCTCTAGCATATGGGAAGGCGCGCTTTAGGCCATGCGACCCACCAGTCTAGTTACCGAGTATATGGTCATCTGGGTCACGACATCACAAAGTGGTATTGAATGAATAATTTTACGTTTTCTTCTTATTTTGGGTTGTTATATAGGATCCTTGGAATTTATTATTTCTTAATTAATTGTCATTCTCAGGATTGATAGCCCCACATATAGGGAATGACCTATTGACCCAGTATTTCATTATTCTTTTTTATGTTAATAGTAACATTTGATATGATTTCACAAAATTTTATTGTTGTAATTTAAAATGATTATGATTTATGAGAATTCTTGTAATTCTAATTTTTTCGAGTTATAGCAATGATGTTTCATTCCATGTATCATTCTAGGCCAACATAAACTCAAATTCCATTCATAGGGCCATGCCATGTAGTTTCATTGGTAGGTTTCTTGATAAATATATATTTTATACCTTGAGTGATAGGCCCTTCATAGTGTTTATATTCCATGTTAGGATATTAAATAACATTATTAGTGGGTTCTTTTTTGTTATCTTTTTATAATTTTGTTCTTGATTGAATTAATACATTCTGTGATAGCTGCATTTTATTACATTCATTTACATTGTTTATCATGCCTTTTGTGAGTACTACATGTGATGGGATTAATTTCCTTTTTATATATGGGTTTTGAATGAAAAAGAACCAGTTTTCGATTATATGGTGCATGTGTACCTTATAAATTGGAAAGGTTAATCCATATGTAAAAAAAATTTGAGCATGATAATGTATATACATTTTAAAGATGCAGATGAAATGTGAAGGGAGAAAAATGCCAAACTGTAAAGTTAATGGGTGCTTAACAGGTTGGAAGATTACCACCCATTTATCAAAATTTATATATATATTTATTTATATATATATATGTTTTTTTGTGTGTGTGATAATTTTAAAATTATAAAGTTATTTTTTTTTTGATAAATGGGACCAATATTTATTCTATGATGTATATGGGTGCTTCACGAAATGGGAAATGACAACCCAAGTTAAATGTAATGACATGATAATTTCCAAAATGCTTTTATATGTGCAAGATGTTAAAATTTAATATGAATATTACTTGATTAATGAGACCCTTTTAGGATTTCTTAATTTTCTAAATAAATTTATATTCTAACTTTCCTATCATGACGGGATGTTAAATGCTGGAAAATGTATAATGTTTATGTTTGATGTAACATACCTATATTTCGTGTTGGGAATTAGCTAAATTATGTACATTGTGTTTTGTTAAATTATACATGTTGTTGGTTTAAATCTATTATGATTTAAAGATTAACTGTGAATATATGAAAAGGGTCATGGAAGTGGAACCATAAGAGGTGTCCTTGGTAAAACCCTCGTGTATTGGTAGCATGAGATTTTTCCTTCTAGTTTCCTTGGAACACATACATATGTATTATCCGTAGGTTGTTTTATTATTGTCAATGGAATAAAATGTATGGTTTTTTAGCCTCATAGTTTTTGTTTGGAATAAAAAATTTCTTGGGATGACATAAGGGTTTAATCCATTGTAGGTAAAACCCTTAGAACGTGAATGACTTTCTAATCCAATAATTTTGTTGTTTGGAACCGTTTAGGGGTCGTTGTGCCTTAGAAGAGTTTTAGATCCTAAGGAAACCCTTGACAAAACAAGTGGTCATTGTGTTATGGCATTTTTTATGGGCTTCTGCATCAGATAAAGATGATTTTTCAGGTAGTTATACATGCCTCGAACATAGTCAGCTACTATGTTGGTAGTTTTAACCATTCATTCATTTTTATGGATGACTCATTACATCTCCAGCAATGTTAGTGGTCGTATGTAGTAATATGTCTCAGAAATGAACCTCTAGTGCCATTTAGTATAGTCTCATTTCATATCTAAGTAGAGTGACATGAGCATTATATAAATAGGTTTTCCCAATTCTCATAATGTGATTCAAATGAATCGTGTGTTTTGACTTTCCGGTCTTATTGGTTTTTTTCCTCAATGTCTTGACGTTATGAATGTGACGCAAAGGAATGTTACTCATCCATTTGTGGAGTTTTTGTACTAACACTCTTATGAGTGGCTACTTGACCATAATTCCTTTGAAGACTGGGAAACTCATAAGGCGGGTTTGTCATGTTGGTTTGAGTAATTACATGTCCCTCTATGTAGCAGGAATCCATCCAAATAGAACCATTGGAGGATATTTGGTTTATTCTTGAATACCTTCTATAATGTGAGTATTAACTAAATTTCCCTTTTTTCTATGAAACCCAACGTTCATATTTTGGTTTTCTACCCAAACACAAATAAACACCTTGAGATTGGGATTATCTTTATTGGTAATGTTTGAATGACAATGTAATTTACTCATGTGGTAAAGGCCTTGTGTTTTAAAAATGGATGTTTGGAAATAGGTGATGTTGAGTCCTTTCCTAGTAGTTCACCAATTGTGGTTTGACCTATCTTCCTTCCAGTAGTCGAGTATGATTGACTAGAATCCCCTAAATATTATCTTAGTGTACTCCAATAAGTTCTGATCATGTCCCACATCGTTCCTTCATCCTATATTCACTATGATAGTGTCGATATTATGATAAGATGAACATTAAGAAGCCAAAAAAATTGTTTGATTGGTTATCTTTCAGCATTTCATATAAGATGTGTGGTTCCCCTTGCAGTTTGATCATAGGAATGTCCTCAGAAGTCATGTTTAGGGTTCAATGAATGTGATTGTGCTAAATGAGAGATGCATTGGAAGAGAGAATCATGGTTTAGCTTCTAAAATGCCAACCGTCTAAGATGGGCATCTTCTTGAATAGTTGGTCATGTTTCTTGACACTTTCCCTCTATTGTTTAATAATGATAGTTGGTGATGAACCATTTTTTGGCACATTATCAAGTGGAGATGATTGAATTTTTGTTCGTCTGGTGATTTTGATGAAAAATAATCTTATCTTGGAAATTGAGGTTGATTGGAATCAACCATTTTATCATTTCCAAATCACACTAGGAGAATCATTAGAACACATGGAGTGTTATTTCAATATCAATTCTAAAAATGGGTTGAAGCGTGGTATATATTTGGTTAGTTAACGTTTAAACATACTTTTGGAAGTACCTTGGGTTAAATATTTGAAGAGACGACAATGTGATAATGTCACTAATTGAATGGGCTTGGGTACATTCTGTCTTCGTGTTTTGATGGGAAATTTAGATTTGAATATGTGTTTTAATGGGATTATGTGCCGCTTGATTATGAATTACATCATGGTGTGTTGGGAATTTGAGAAAAAAATAGCCATTTAAGAAAAACATAATGGCCCTTGTTGGTTAGGTGAGGAGTGCATTATTCCCTAAGGCTTCTCGAAGCAGAGATATTTGATAGTGGAAAGGTTGTAACGATCCACATTATGAACCAGGTTGAAATAAAATTGTTTTTGAACTTTTTCCACAACTAAATTGGCCAGAATTTAAACCAATCTTCATAACATAATTTTGAGATTGGCATCAGTTCAACCTAATGTTTTGGACTTGTCTAATGCCCTATTAAGTTTCCTGGGTGGAATGAAGAGTGTGTGGATCACCATACATAGAAAAAAGGGTCTTTGGAAAACTATTGAGGGAACACAGTTTGTTTGAAAAATTTGTAGCCTATAAAAATAAGAGTGAGGACAAATTTAAGTGGGGAAGATATATTTCACATATGCTCTGTGTGGTTTTCCTAACCGTGTGCCTAGCCTATTTGGGGTGCTCTATATGTCCAATGGTGGATGCACGGTTAGCATACAGTTTCTCAAACTATGCTGATCAACTATACGTGACACCATGTTTTTATAAAATATAATTATTTAATATTAATTTAAAAAAACCTAATATAAAATACCATCCCCTTTCATTTGTATGTATCACACCATAAGGGGGTCCCCCCTCTATACGTTCATGACACCCCACACACATACCGCTTCCAATATCCGATTCCAGCTAGATCTCCAATAGTTTATTTCATGATCCTTTAATATAAGGTCTCCTGCACCATTTCCTCCATTTTCAATTATTTTATTTATTATAATCATCACCCCATAGGGTTTTACCGAACCATAGGTCCTTAGGGTTGATATCAATTTTGGGTTTCTTTGGTTCTGGGGTCGTGCGGAATGTCTCTCGAGATGTGTTCAAGTCTGTTCCAGTAACCTCTGCTGACGGTGAGGCCGTTTGGGTAGTTTTGGTTTACCAACATTGTTTCAAAGTATTATTTATTCTTATTTCTTAGTTTTTTAGGGGTTTGAGTTTTATGAGTCCCTAGTGTTTGATGTATTTTGTTTTGGTCCCTTTTATTGGTTTCGAGTTTCCAAGTCAAGGGTTACTCAATTGTATCTCCATAGATATGAATATATAAATATATGTTCCTATGATAAGGTTATATTCATCCTTGGAAGTGAATATACATGTATGGTGGAATGTGTTATTATTTAAATATTGGAAAATTCATGAACAAGTGAGTGGTGAGGGGTATATGGATCTAACCATAGGTGGGAGGATCCCCTTGGGCATGCCCAAGTCCGGGAATGAGTGTACATAGGGTATATGTGTCCTTCCATGTGTGTGATGTTGCATACTCATAATGGAGGGGGGCATCATCTCTTAGTTAGAAAGAACCAAGAGACAAAGTGGATGGCTTGGATCAAAGTTCAATTCGAGTCCATTCTCATTTCCCTACTTATTTATGAAATCATTAATTATTAAATATTGAGTATTAAATCACCCTTACTACATGAATATGAATTTGGGTAGTTAATTATAAAAGTTATTAATAGATTAACTAAGTGAAATCATTAAAATATGACAATTATTTTATAGATATGGAAATCATGTTTTTTTAATAAAACATCTCAATCAAGGTGTACTACCTTCAAGATAAAAATGTAGTGATTGTCTATATTTTTTTCTACAATATTTTCCTTTTTCAATTATTTATAAATTTTTTTAGAATAGACAAAATGAATGTTAGGATTCGTGGCCCCTTTCTATTGCTTTATCCCAAGTATTTTCATGCCTTGTATCCTTGGAACTACTTATTTATTTTGGTCCCTTTAAAAAATTTGGCATGTTTTGGAAAATTGGATGTGATGAACATGAATATTGAACATGCACTTAATAATTTTCATTGATTAAATTGTCTGGTAATAATCTATATCTTTCCATACATAAAATGGGATTAAATAAAATGGTTACATTCAAATGGAATGGTGCATGGTTAAGGACATAAGTGAGAAGTATTTACCTCATGGAATGGATTGAACGTGACTATGGTTATCTCAATGTTTTGATAGAAATACCTATGATGGGTTTCCTTAATAATTAATGTCAATGTAATTTATTATATTGTGAATATTGTATGACCATTTTAAATGTGTTAGAGGTAATTCCTTATTTATTACATTAAGACTATGAAAATGTTCATAATTTACATCCGGGAGGTAAGAATATTTTCCCTATTTTATTCCTTGTGAGTGGTTGGTATATTTACCACATGCCACTCTTGAAATGTGGATAGTAGGAATTATATCCTCAATCCAATATGTTAAATGTGTTAGGTAGGTCTTATTTTCCCTTTCCATTCTATTAAATGTGGGCAGTAGGCATTATAGACCCAATCCATTTTCTCAAATGTGGGGCGTAGGCATTATAGACCTGATCCATTCTATTAAATGTTGTATGTGTGCATTATATCTTGGATTCATTCTATTGAATTTGTGCGGTATGCATTACAGACTTCATATATCTTATTAAATGTATTCCATATGCATTATATCCTTGAGTTTTTATATTAAATGTTAGTGGTAGGAATTATTGTACCGAGCCATTCGATTAAATGTGGGAGGTTGGTATAATTACACCATTGAATTATTTACATGTATTGGGATGCATCACTACCTCATACAAGAATGTCCATATTGGCCAAGAGTAGAAAATGGATCATAGACCTAGGTTTGGGACAGAGCCTCAGATCTCGCCTATCATTTGGATGGCAGTGGTATATCCCAATCCACCCCAACATACATCTATCTCTATATATATATATATATACACCGATACTACATATATATACACACACATAATGGACCTGATCAGAGATAACATCCATGGGATAAGGTATGTATTGTCATCAGGTGTCCCTCATAATCCTTGATGGGTGTTAGTTTATCATTCAGTGATGTTATCATCTCTCCATACAATCACACTATTTAATTTATATTACACTGTCTGGATAGGGGTAGACACATGTGGTATTGGCCGAATGATATTTATATCTCACACCCTACCCGGACCACCATTGCACTGGGGTAACAGAGTAGACCTTTATTGTTCGCAGGATTACAAACCTTGAATTTTTCTTATTGTCTTATTCTTATACCTGGAGTTAGGAAAAAAGGACCGAGATGGAGATTTAGATTATCATGGAGATCACACAGTATTTGTATCCATTTCTTAATTTTGAATTTTATTGAATCCATGATTCCATGTTTACTAATTCTATATATATATCACTGCAATAACCTGAATTCATTTATTGTAAAAATGGGTGTTGACCAATTTTATAGAATAATTATTATTAGTATACCACTGATGTCTGCTGTTAATGTACCGTATCCACTATAACTGATTATTGCCTACAATTTGAACTTGGTTATGAGGGTATAGTCTCCCAACTACAATCTCTTCATACCATTGATTCTCATCGCTAGCCTCTAGCATGTGGTGAAATGCTCTTGAGGCCTCGTGATCTACAACTACGACTACCTGGTTCATGGTCTGTCAGGTCAGGGTGTTACAAAAGTTTACAACATATACAATGTAGGGTCTTAAGGTAGTAAAATAAAAAACGTCAAATAATATTCTGAAATTATTTCTGATGAACTTATTTTCCTCTCCATTTTTGTTAACATTTGTACCACTAATATCTATGTTGACACGTGTTTTAATTTTTACATGTAGAACCTATTAAGTGGTTACTTAGAATATTTTTCTTGTGAATGAAAAATGTATTACATCTTTGATGTTTTTATAACCCAATAAAGTATTTCATTTCTCAAAACCATGAAATCTCAAATAACTTCTTCATTTATTCGTCAAAGATTTTTGAGGAACTCTCATTATTCCAAGAAATGATAATATCCACAGCATAAAAAATTACAATGAGGGAATTATCATGACATTATCTAGATTAATGATTTCCATCCACTCTTCTTTTCATGAAATTATTCTTCCTTAATATGTAATATTATTTGAAATTCCATCCCATCATAGCATGTCTTAAAACATACAAATTATTTTTCAATTTGAACACATAACTTTAATCTTTCCCATCAAAGAGGAACATGGTTGATCAATTTAAACATCATCATCAAGATCTCTTTTAAAGAACCTGTATTTGACATCCATTTTAAATATATATTATCCTAATTATGTAGAAAAAAATAATGAAAAATTATATCTGTTTCTATTCATTTCAATGGAGAAAAACATTTGTCAAAATCCATTCTCTCAATTTGAGAATTCATTTTTCACACTAATCTTACATTGTTTCTTATCACTTCACGTTATCCATTCATCTTATTCTGGTGGACCCACTTTTTTCAACAATATTATTTATTTTATGGGTTGGGTAAAACATTCCATGTATCCTTAATTTCAAATTGATCGAACTGATTGTTCTTTAAAAGGACCCATTCCAGATACTCAAAAGTAAAATTTAGATCATTCGACTCCACTATTGAATATAACAATGTATTTGTAAGGGAGATAGTTGTTCATATTGTTTGAACCATTTGATGGTGATCAATGATAATGTTTTTAGATTCCACTTTCTTCTTTAGACATAGATGATATTTTTGAGTATATTCATCATCACTAGAAATAGGTGAGTCTGATTCTTTTCCTGAGTAATATAATAATTGGTTGTATCCTTATTAGAATTGTATTCAAAACATACCTTATCCTTATCAACTTCCTTTTCAACCCCAATACACTTTTCTTCCTCATATTATTTAAATAATTCTACATCAACCAAATCAATAAATATACATGTTTCTTTACTGAAACGTCTATACCCTCTTCCTTCAAAAGAATAGCCAAGAAAATCCCCATCTTCAACTCTCCACTAAAAAAACCCATAGTTCCCACCATTCATTTTTTATAATACATATAATCATGAAAATTATTAAGGGTTTCATTCTTGAGACTTTCCCTGTTCATGTAACACGGTTCTTCCCATTTTGACCAAACATCTATTATTCCTTTCAGAAACCCCATTTTTTGGAGTTTTTTTTTGGAATTATACTCATTCTAGATTCCATGATTCCCTATTTATCATTCAAATGCTTCACTTTTGTACTCACCACCAATATCAGTTCTCAACATTTTCACAGAATACTCACTTTTCTTCTTATTAAACATATTCAATGAATCTGGCATATGCTTCATAAACATAACATAATTAATATTGGTTAAATCATCAATGAAATTGAATATGTACTTATATACATTTCTTAATGTTTGAACATTGTCCCATAGATATCATAATAAATCAACTCCACGTGTTGTTTTGAATATATATCAAATTTATTTTTCACTGAATTTTTTAGCATACCTTTTAGAAAAATATTAAAAAACCAATATATTCTTCTTAGAAAATATGAAATTTCTCAGACACTATTTATTTTAAATAAATTTCTCATATTTCTCAGACACTCATGTCCAATCATTATATGCCTTAATTGATTATATTTCACCACACTCATGTATCAATTGTTATGTAATTCACTAACCTTTAATGGTTTCCTTTTTTATATTGATCTCCTTTTACAATCATTCCATATTCCTAAATTTTTAGAAAAAACCCATCATTTATGAATAAAACTCTATTACCCTTGTCAAAAAATTGTGAAACCCTTAGGAATTTTTTTCATCCTATCAAAATAATTTTTTTTGTGGATTTCATATTTATTTCGAATGATGACTTATCCAACATCATTGAGTTTCATGTATTAATCATTTTTGAATGCCACATTCCATTCTATAAAATTATTAAAACTATTATGAAAATTTTAAATATCTTACCACATAATATGAATACACACTATCAGGAATCCAATGTTGTTCTTATTTTGATGCATTCAATGTGATTTTTACAACATGATCATTTTCCTCTTCTTTTTCATTGTTCACATTTTTCCTCTGAGAATTGTTAAGATACTTTTTTTATAATGATAAAAAAAGAATACATCATTATTAATGGATTCCACGTTTTTGACATCTTTCAAAAATTATTTCAAAAGATTGGAACCTACTTTCAATCATCACAACAATATTTTCATGTTTCTCTAAAACATTTTCCCCATACTTCCCTTTTTTATGGAATTGTCTCCCACTCAAACTATTCCTTTCATAACATGTGTAATAATAGTAATGTTGTTGGATGAACCAAATCATATTTTTGGTATCTTTGAATCCTTCAAAATACCAACAATATATTTAATATTAATATTTTCCTCTGAAACATCCATATTTGTTGGATTTTTTAATAAATTTCACAGGTAAAATTTTCTATTTATTTTGAATGTTATAAAACATTATATTTTCAATGAACATATTAATTTTATTTTATTCTCTAATAGAATAATACATGTTTATCATTTATCCGGACATAGATTGTTTCCAAACATTTTTAGACTCAAGGTTCTTTGCGACATCTGAATTACCAATATTTTTGTTCATGGCTACATACTTATCTATCCGTACATTATTCTCTTCAAAAAAATTTAATATCTCTTATAAACCATTGAAGGTATATTTTTTTGACATTATTCTAATCTTATATTTGACAACTATCACCAACATCTGTGATAGAGTTTTCGAAACTGGCTTTTTTTTTCATCATCAGAATGTTTTTATTGGACAAGTTTCAACACATATTCTTTTTCATTTAACATAACCACTAGATTATCATTATGATTATTTTATTAATAAAAATATTTATTCAAAACAAAAATCTCTTTAACCAACTTGTCTTTCTCATCAGAAAAATATTCTTGACTACTTGTTAAGGAACATTCATCATCCAAATCATATGATTTTCATCTCAATCCTTCTAATATTTCTCATACATTCTTTAAAATCATCATTAAAATGATGTTCATATTGGGTTTAGTATTATTAAGAACTAAATATTTTTAATTCATCATCATTTATATTTAAAATAATGTATTTTCAATACCATACTCAATTGAATTTAAGATTTGGAATCACTACCTTCTTCTTACTCTTTAGATAAGAATCATATTATTTTGGATTCAAAGAACTTTCTTTCATTCCCTATAGATTTGGATTTTTATTTTTCTCTTTATTTCTTTCATGATCTTCTTATCTTTTATTCTTCTTCATTCTTATCATCTTTTTTCTTTATTCAAGGAAAATTATCCCTAATGTGACAAATTCCCCCACATTTAAAACATGTCAAGGGATGTTTCCCATTGTATTTCCTTATACCTTTTTAGACATTTTTAGATTACAAGGATAAAGGTTATTGAATGTTCTTATATACCTCATTTTCAATGTCAGATTAACCGTATTATATTCAATAAAATTTCTCTTTTACTTTTGTATATTTTTAGACTTGAAATTAATTTTTCTCTCAACCTTTTTAATTTTCATTTCATATAATTCTCCCATATCATTTCATAAGTACATACAATGCTATGAAAATCATCAACAAACAATATATCTGGATCTATTTCTTCTAATAAAGAAAATTTTGCACAATAATTTTCTTTAAAAAATCTCAAATTTTTTTCAATAATTAAAGAATAATATATCTTTTCACCAAGACATATGATAGAAGAAACAATATCATTTACCCTAGTAAAGAATTCCAAAACTAATTCACTCTCACCCATCATCAATTCAACATAATTATATCCCCGTATTTGAGGGTTTTACATATTCACTTTTGTATTTCCTTCATATATTTATTTTAATTTATCCCATATACATTTGTTTGTTGAAATTACTTTCACACTTAGGTATCCACAATCAAAAGTGATGATAATATAATATTCTTTGCCCTTACATCATTCTCCAGATTCTTCTTATCCACAAATATAAGAGAAGCAATAAAATAAATAGGAAAGAAAACCATCTGTTGCAAATTCAAGAGAATCATATCCTATAGAAATAATGTAAGGCATCATTAAATATTTCCATATAAGGTAATTAATTCCATCAAAATGCTTAATACCTTTATATTTAGCATAATTCAAAATATCCAACAGTAAAAAAATAAGTGATGGGAACCAACCCTATGATATCCCTTGCATGTGCCCAGTCAGAAAAATTATATCACTGAGAAAGGGAGGGGTGATTCATTAACAATTTTTCATTTATTTCCCCTTACAATGGGAACAACCTTATCCTCCTATTAAATATTATATTCCTTAGTGAAACCCATTGAAATATACATCCACAAGAACACATGTATTGAAAAAGATGAATATTCTATACGGATAGCTACGTCCTTGAAATGGATTGAATAATAACCAATACCACAATATCAACATGAGAACAATACTTATAATACAATAAGTATGATATTTCATTTCACATGTACAGTACAATGAAGACGATCTAAAAGTACATGTGCACCCACTTAGGAAAAATAGGGTAATACAATGTTTTCCTAACAACTCATGTTACATGTTCTTCTATTCAATTTCAAAAATGTATTAATTATATAAATATTGCTCAATTTTGTTCCCATGTGATGGTAATATCTAATATTACATTTTATGAAAACTCGTCATGATTTTCTAAATATGTTTTCCTAGTGTGTCACCTCTAAGTATAGTTATTCTAATACAATTATTCTCTTTATGATTAATCCTGATACAATTCTCCCTAGTATGATAAATATTTCATTGATAGAATACGATAGAGGTATGTCAGAATAAATTCAATTCTCTGTATGAAGAAGCACATTATGACTCTTCTTGGCCTATGAAATCAATAAAAAATAGTATTAGATGAGTACGCTTAAGACAAGTCTTAAATTCTTCCTGAGTCCAAAAATCTCAATACGGAAATCCATGATCCGATAAATCCAGCCTAATATAATGATAATATGAATACAAATATAGGCCATAATATGATACTCAACTGAGTATAATAATCACTAAATACAATGATCAGATGAAAACAATGTTGTGATAATTCATATTCCCTTTCACTTGAATCCGTCAAAACGTTTTCATCAAAAATAATTAAATGAACTTCTCCATCTCTCCATGAACTCAAATATTATCCATCCTTTACTGTGAATAGTACATCATTAAGAAAACCTAAGAATTACAATTCACCTTTTTGCTGGCCAACACTTTTTTTGGTTGGAATTTGAAATTTTTTCTCACTCAATCAAATTAACCCAAATCTCAATTTCCCCTAAAATCTCTATAGTATATTGACTTAATAAAATCCACTCAAATCTCCTTAATTACTCTATATTATTTATCAATTATTTATACTGTCTTTTGAAATTCTATTTTGAAATCAAATTTTTAATAAAAATTTCTCAATCTAATTTCATCAATACAAAGCTCTATACCAATTGAATGAAAAATTATGAAGAAATGGATACCACTATGAAAGCTAAATACAACAAAAATTTTGAATACCAAGATCCCCCTTGACAGGTCATTCAAATGTCTCCTTCCTTTTTATATCAAAAAACCTTTATTTCTTCACATTTTCTCTTGACCCACATTAAAATTCTCTTGAAAATAAAAAAAATTAATTCAACCCCTTTTGAATGGTGGTAAACATTGTTAATCATTTTCTGTCATTATTTTTTTTATCAGCCTAAGCTCATATTCAAAAAAATACATCATTCACTACCTTGTTCATGAATCATTACATCCATCATTACTTTAGAATCATTTGATAATAGATTGAACATATTTATACATCAATTGGATTGTGTCACCACATTTCATTCATTCCAGTTCCTTTCTTTTATGTTAAGTCTGAGTATTTTATTTTTTTGAATATTATTGGCCTGGATATGATCCTGCAGATAATGATTATCCAAGAAACAATAATTATTGGTATGATCATTCGAGGGATGAACAATTTGAGTAAAATATTCATATTCCATTTTCTTTTATTCCTCATAGATATTACAAATCTTGGTATGATTTGGAATTCTTGTTTTTCACTTTTCATCCGTCAAGAATACATCATTAGTTTTCCAATCAACTTTTGATTTACTTTAAATACAAATCAGTATATCATTGTTAAATTTAATTAATTATAGTCATGAATACTCTGATTCTTCATTGAAACAATCAATTATTTCATACCGAATTCAGAGTGAATTTGATTACAATTTACTTCTAGAACGATGCATTCACAATTTGACCACTTAATTAAAAAAAAATTTAAACAAAATCAAATTTTTATTATGATATTATCCCATTCTAGACCAAAGGTGAGTTTGATAAGAACCTTTTCCTTCAACCATATTCTTTTCATTACGATGGACTTTTAATAAACAATGGCAGTATGATTCGTTTTAAAACCAACATCAGTACAATTTTCACCAAATATATAGTGAGGTGGTATTGTTTAATTAAAAACATTCTTAACAACAAAAATGAAAAAAATTAAAACAAATACCTTCCTACTTATCTTGTTCCTAACAATTTATACCCTCTATACATAGAAAATACATTTATTATAACATTATAATTCTTAGGAAGTCAAGTTCATTCATTATTCTCGATTTAATTAAGAGTAACAATGAATGATTTCACTATCAACATCATGAATTAAAATTTCATTATAACATGATAATAGATTAATTTTATATTGATACATGGTTCTAAATCTCATACCTTTTGATTTAAATATGTAATTTTCATTTCTATCCTATGTAAAACATCCATTATAAAGTATTCTATTAGGAAAATATTCATAAAATCATCAAATTCCAAGGAACCATCCCATTATATTTTCCAAATATTCTTTACCCTTGACCACCACATGTATGCTTCCCCATAAAAATGATAAATATATATACTATCCTTTTGATTATTTGAATATCCCAAGGAATCAAAAATCATTTCAATGAATTTAACCAACCATTCTGCTACCATAGTGTTATAAGATCCACTAATATATAGAGTGTTTTACTAATAAAATGTTTCTCTATCATTGTGTTCCATTATTGTAGCTCTGGTTGTTCTCATTCTTGGATACAACTACCATTTATTTCCAGTATTAACTAATCTATTTCTGAAAAAACAAATCTGTCCTAAATACCACTATTCTGGGATTCATATTTTGAAGGATATTGTCCAATTAGTCTGTTCCTACATCATCTTCTATCATTTCTTTATAGAAACCAATTTTTAAGAAAAATAAATTATAATAAGTAAAATGGTAAATTTTGAATGATACTTCATCTCAACTTGTTCTTAAAGTAAAAATAATTGATTGAATTCTATTTACATTATCCTAGCCGATAAATTTATCTAATGTTTTCTCTAATAACCACTATAAGGACACGACCATAATCATTGAATATTATAATGAAATTAGACTCGAAATATCATTATTTTCCCAATTATCATTTAGGTTTAGAGTTCTAGAGAATTAGGAAAAATTATTACTTAGAATACCCATTCACTAAATGTTTAAATTTATACCTAATTTAAATTTTAACATAAGACTACAGACACTAAAATAAAACATTATTTATATTTAGGAATAATATTCAAAATTATTCATTGAACTCATCATTATCCCAAATATACCCTTAAACATTGTGGAAAACATGTTAAAACATGGGATGAGTATTAAATGATCAATAAGGGACATAAAATAATGTAATGGAACTGTTATTTCTTGAATACTAAAGAACCTATGATGTCATTTTCACAATGATATACTTATACCCCTTAAAGGTGACATGTTCTTCGTTAAAACATGAGATTTCCATAAATCCAAGAAAAAATAAATTAACCATTTAAGAAACATTAGGAAATATTTTATTATCATACATAAATTTTATTGTGACCCTCACAAATTTCATATAATTTGTAACCCTAAGTTATTCCATAAAATAACTCTTAGAGTTAAACATGAATGTTACCATAATTGGTACAATAGGATTGACTATTATGGTCAACTTCCAACATAAACAAACCAAATTAATTAGAGGTATTTATCTTAAAAATCCATATTGAATTTTTAATAGAACCATCCATCATCATAAATAACTTCCATGAACCAGAACAGAAACATTAGAAATTAATACAAGCATCAAAAAAATTATTTTGATGGGAAAATACTTTTATTTTAAAAGAATACTACAGACATAGAATGAAAATAATTTTATTATAAAATATCAATATAATATTTTAACGAATGATATAAAATATTAAATTTTTATGAAAATGAGAAAAATATCTTATTATATAAAATTTAATAACCTTATTCTTGAATTTTATAAAAATATAAATTATGAGGATTTTTAAGGAAAGACCCATATATTATGTCTGATTTTGTTCATCACTTGCACTCGACATCCAATTTAAAAAAATTAGATACATTAATTTCTAAATTAAAAACCTATTCCTCATATTTTTTTTTATTTTTTTATTTTTTTTATTATTTTCAATTTCAATGAGTTATGAATATCGATTTTTTCATTTTCAGAGCATTTGTTTTATAGTTCTAAGGTTGAATATCTTGTGTATATTCAAGAATATTACTCTCAAGTTGAAATAATAATAGAAATTAAAAATATTAGGTTTTCAGAAAATAATATATTTTAAAATATTACTAGATTTAATTATTTATTTTTACCTGAACATGATTCCTTTTATAAAAGATTAATGATAATTGTTTTGTTTATTATGGCGGTTTTTTCCTACCATCATGAATTTGCATTATTTTATTTATTATAATTCCAATATACTACTTCCATATAATTTAATAAGTTTCCAAATACATATTAGAATATTATTTTACCATAATAATTGTTTCATGAACATCCTTTAATGCGGTAGTAGAAAAACCAAAACTTATTATCCATGAAGATAGTTTACCTCCATAATTTTCACAATTGTTTTGTTTCATTGAATTAGAGGTTCTAGGAAAATAATTGGATAATAGATATTCCAAGAGAAATTTCCAATTATATTATATACATGATACTATATTTATTATTACTTTATTTTTGAATCACTTTCATAAAGGATCCCTTAAAGAACATGGAATTTTCTTTTGTTCACTCCAGAACCTGTAGAATATGTATAGACAAGTGTAGAATATAATTTCACAAAAAATGATCGAGATATAATGATCAATGTCGTGAAATTATGTAAATGATGGGGAGCCATTTAAAAATTTAGGTTAGGGTCACACTAAGAAATTTAATTAAATATCAAAAAAATAATAAGGCTATTCTAGAGCCAATGACTTACAAATGTCATATGAATGAATATGGGATGAAATATTCGACCATATGTTTCAAACATTTACCTTATTTAATATTTTTTGATGATTTTTAAATAATTTAACAAAATATTATAATCCAAAAATATCAATATTTTTAAATTTATTATTATTCATTTCTATGAAATTAAAATCATAAAAAAAGTAAAATTCTAAAACAAAATACTTTATTATACCATATATATATATATTAAGTATCTATCTAATCCATTTTCATATTATATATCTCAAATTTTATTTATTTTAATATTTTGACAATCAATTATATGATTTTTTTGGTTAATTTAATAATTACTCCTTCCTCTTTATGAAAGAATTTAAGGTATTTCTTTCATCTATTAAAAATAAAAATAATTTAAAATTAATCATATAAATATATTCTATTTCAAAAAAAAATAATTATGATCAAACATATTTTCTTGAAACAATATATTAAATATATTATACTAATTATAAATTTTTTTTAACAGTTTGACATTCATTTAAATAAATTTATATTTGGTGATTAATGTCAATTGTTTGGATCAATGTAGTGCTTAATTCGACCAAATGATTATTATGGTTGAAAAATTCTCAAAAAAGAAGATTTAGTCCAATTTTTCACTGATTTAATGATTTTTTTAAATTTAATCAAAATAAATTTCATTGATTTATCTTTTTCTAGGGCATGCACAACATTAGTGTTTCATAATAATTAACCGCCATAATTTCATATATAAAAATTAAAAATGAAATGAAGTCATAAAAATAAATTATTCAGCTTCGAAATAATATTTTATATTTCTTAATTATATATATTTACTAATATCCAAGTCATGAAAACTTATAATATTTTTTAGTTTGACTTTTATTTTTTTGCACAAGCATTTGGATAAGATACAAGTTATATAAATCTATGCTTCGAAACTATCAATTCAAATTTTTATTAATAGTTATTAATTAATAAAACATTCATGTAAATACTTTTTAGGACTAAATAAATACCTATAAGGAACAAAATTTTACTTTTCCAGTACTGTTCATACTCTACATCGACAATAAATATGATTTTATATTTATCATTAAATAAATTATAATTCAAAAATTCAGAATAATGTTTTGTGAAATATTTGGATTATAATATCATACATTATTTAATAACTATGTTTAAAAAATTTTATATCATAATCATGTATTTATGATGACATAAAATATAATCTATTTTATAAAAAATGTTATTTTTAACTATTCATCATATTGATAAATTTTACATAAAATTCTAATAAAATCATTCTAACAAAAATTTGACATGATAATTTATAATATTTAAAATAAATCATATTAAATATATATAATATAAAAATTAATTTTTAAATATAACCATATAAGAAATTAATTGAGTAATAGTAATTATTTTATGAATTAATTAAGACAATGAATTTGACTATTTGATTCACAAGTACTAAAATATGAAAGTATATATTTTTATTATATCCTAGGTTTATAAAAATATGTTTTTCCTATGATCCAAAAAAATTCAAGACATAGGCATCATGCATTTCAGTAAGATCTATATATCTTATCTATCTTTCCATCTGTCTGTGGACAATAATTTATACACAATTTATAATGAGTTCATATTTCCTCATGGAGAGAAATATTGAATAAGGAATTAATATTAGGATGCAATATAAATTATTGGTAGAGGAAACCCCAAGAAACCTCAAAATCTTCTACTTGTACAACGTACCCATATCTTTTTCCTTAGTGGTGTCCCTGATAAGAATGAAATGAACTTATTTCATCAACTTATCAATAACCACATAGATAGAACAAATTTATATTTGAGTACATGGTAATCCCATAATAAATTCCGTTAACACCTCATACAATTTTCAATCTTTCATAATAAAATTATATTATGGAAGGAAAATCTTTTATGGTTTTCCCTTTATCTTCTTGTTGGTGTAACAATGGGGCACATAGTAAAATATGTCACACTTCATATGCAAAGAATATAAATTTTGTCTCAGTTCATAATACATATTAATAGTTATAGGTATAATAGACCCCCATAAACTATGGATATCCTGAAACATATTGTTCCTAGATGAAAATGTGAGGACAAATAAATCCTAAATTAGAGAATTAAATCATAAGGGAGAGATCAACCACAAATAGTCTCTCCATCTAATATAGTTTTGCTGATTCCTCTAAATTGATTGTACATATACTAACTCTATATAATATAATAATAGATAAATGATTTCAATTATAGACTATTTATAACTATACATATATCATCCTCCTTCAAATCCAAATGAAACAGAGAGAAAATACCCATAAAAATCCTATCATCCTTCTATTCCAAAATTGATTGTGATTGGTACTCTCTCATAAGAGTGTCTGCAATGAAATTACATCTTTTCTTGGTGTAGGTAATGTTGATGTAAAAAGTTAAATGTATTTTTCCCATCATTTGATCTCAATTTTCAAATCCTTCTAATAAATTATTTAACATTGAATCTATTGATTAGAAAATATTACGATCCTCTATAATAAAAGATTATTCCACCAACACATAATTGCATGAATAGCTATGGTTATATCCAAATAATGATTTGGTTAATTCATATCACTATTCCAAATTCTACTAGACTCATACTTCACCCAATGATCATCGTATATAATGAATCACTAAAGACCAACACCATAAGCATCATGATATATAAAATTTTATTTATAGTCTTCTTGAATGATCAATATAGGATAGATTATCAATCATAATTTCATCCCATTAATATATGACATAAATTCAGAATCATTCATATATTTCCCCCCTTTTATGTTACAGCAGAAAAATATGATGGAAAATTTTATATATCATAAACAAACTATTAAAGCTATCCAAATAAGTATATGAATGTCCTTATCTTGATGGGATTATGTGGTTATTCCCTTGAAAAGTCAGTCATCACCTTCTCAGGATCAATTGAAAATCTATGTTCCAAAATAATGTTCTTTGTTAAAAAACATATTTTTAATAACTTTTTCTTGATATATTATAATAAATTTTTGGGCTCCCCGAGATATCTAAATTAATACTCAAATGGTGTTCTGTATCATGACTGAAGCTTGAATAAAGAATAATATATTATATTTATAGAATTTCAAAGGTGTAAAGAATCTTTTGAATATATAGTTCATCAAGTCCATAATCACTTAAAAATAATTAATTAGATAAAAATGAAATATATGATATTCATGGGGTCCATAATTTTTATTGGAAGATGCCTTTAGGATATCAAACTCCATAAAACTATGTTGATGATTTTCATAATGTTGAAAATTTTTTAAAAAAAAATCACCCCATTTTACTATTCAATAGTTATCTAATATATAAGGTTTCATATTTATAACCCGATGATATAATAAAAGATCATGATGTTTGACTGCATATTATTAAGAATCATTGACCATTAAAAAACTAATTTTTTTTATTCTATAACTACTAAAACATAATTGTAGAATTTGGTTTGTATTGATAGAGGTAACCTATTTATGAAACATATATAAATTAATATATAAATATAAG
The DNA here is from genome assembly GCA_963277665.1 of Viscum album. Classification (NCBI taxonomy): domain Eukaryota; kingdom Viridiplantae; phylum Streptophyta; class Magnoliopsida; order Santalales; family Viscaceae; genus Viscum; species Viscum album. The sequence goes on from OY728157.1 coordinate 1,727,951,253, forward strand.
TAAATTGGTTATTTATTATGAAATAATCTCTCAATTTTTAGTAAATTAAATTCATTCGACAAAATATATTGTTTCATCAAAGGTGATTTATATTTATTTTTTTCAAAAAATATTACAATTAATTTATGGAAATTTTAGAAAGAATATTTGATAAAAAATAATACCATTTCTAACATAATAATATCAAATTTCACCATGGGTGATGTTTTTGGTTGCATTAGATATATTTTTTTCTGTGAATGGTTCGAAATAATGATTTATATTTAAAACAAGATATTCTTTTAAAGAGATTTCAAAAATCTATTCATTTTTAAAATGGATTCAATATATTAATTGCTAAATACTATTATGTTTAATACCATTATGTTCGTTGGAATCAACTTTGTTGTTTGATTTCGTAGAAAAAATATTTTATACGTAAAATTAATTTCCCTGAAAAATATTTTTTATTTCAATAACATTATTTAAATTTAATTTTATTCTTCGATTTTTAAAAATTTAATGTGGAAAATAGATTCCATGTTTTTAATCTGGGGGTTTGTATCTATTAAATATTTCCATTTTATTTTTTTCCAATATGATCATTACTATATTAATTTTTCTTCACATCTATAATGTTAAGATGGTTAAAAAATGACATAAGGTCTCAAAATCCAACCAAAACAAGTATTTATTTCATTTAATGTTATAAAATAAAATATATTTTTCCTAAAATAAAATAAATTTTATTTTCTTTCAATTTTATTCTTTTAATATCATTGGTCTTATTTTTATCATAGAAAACTCTAAAGTGTCACTGTCTTGACTTTATTAAATTTAAAATTTTTACATTAGTATAAATATAAGATAATATATCATATAAATGACAATATTAAATATTAATTTATTTATTATAATGGTAATTTATATTATTTTTTTAGTGATCTAATAATTAGCATAAATTCATTCAAAACCAAAACACAATGTTTGTACAAGAAGTAGGAAATTCATATAAATTGTTTTAAAAAATATAAAAGTAATTTATTTGATGAATATTATTTCACTAATTTTATATATTAATATAAAATTTAGGGTATTTTTTAAATGACTACATTCAAATTTCTCTTTTTATGTGTTTTAAGAAAAATTATGTGATTAATTATGAAAATGACAATAATAATATTTTATGTTAAATTTGTTCTATTAAATTATTTTAAAAAATAATTTGAAAAGTAGGATTATAAATTTTTTAACATTTCATACAATGTCCATTTATGAATAATTTATCACAATGTAAGTAAAATTATAATCCTTTAATATCAAAAATTATTTTACCATGATAATTGTGAAACTGGTTAACAATGTGTTTAAACAAAAATACATAGTTTAAAATGATATCTAAATAATTTAAAAAAAATGGCTGATTACATTAAGAAAAATTGTTTTTTATCGATGAATTATTATAATTTTTAACATTGCTAAATATTTTAGACACTTATTGTATAATATTATTTAATGTATTTACAAAAATGAAAATAAACAAAATTAAGAAAAAAAATTTCAAAATGATTTTAAAGATATATAAATACTAACATATTATATTTTAATGTGATATGGTTTTAAATATAATACATGGTCCATTTATGAGTGAATTTTATTTTATTTTTGTAAATTTATGAACCCTAAACAGTCGAAAACATTAATATGACAATAATTATAAATATGGAATAATATGCAGTTAAAACTAATATTTATGGGTGAAAAAAACCATAATGTTTCCAACATTTATTTTATGATATTATATAAACTAATACACATATTATATTTGAAATAAATAATGTATTTCCTATTTTCCATTGAAAATTATGATATATTAATATAGTACATTATGTCATTCCTTGAGTGTCCTCCCCTCATATATAAATGAGAACCTCCTCACATTCATATTTATAGTGATTGAGCACTATATTTTTACCAATACTACAAATTATATTATTATTGATTTGATCCGTACATTCTAGATATTCTTATCTTTCCAAAAGCCAATTTATTCCACTCTTAAAGTGTAAGTCAAAAGGGGATTCTCAATAAAGAGGTATATTAAATAGGTTAATGATTAAAATATAATTTATTTATAAACAACCATATAATATTTTAAATCAGTTATAAAATAATTAATTCATTATATTAAATATTTATAATTGTTATTATGATTAATTTATAACAATTATCCAACTTCCTTCCATCTAATGGAATGACTAAACCACGCTTTTTTATACATACAACTTACCATATGTAGATATGTTTGAATTCAATTTCATGACAACGTTATTTGGATTTTCATAAACATGAATTAAATGAATATATATGACATTAATTAAACAATTATCATTTTATGTTTATAATATCTTCTATTACAACTTAACTTCCAATCAGTATGAAAATAATAATGTCCCTCGTGCGTATGTGTAGACTACCACCCACATAAAGTGATGTGATTCGATTTTGAATCATTACACGAATACTGATAAGAATATAAAAAATGTTTATATTTCATATAAATGGTATTATAATGAGTATTTAAATGTAAATGTAAATTTTATTTTTATCACTCCATCCTCAGAATAATGGAATGATCCTTTATCCCAACCAACGACCATTTATCTCCATTAATAGTGAAAACCATTTTAATATATGAAGCATTTATATATGACTCTATATATATAGTTGAATATATATTATATTTATATCATATATAATATTATGGACTGTATGTAACCGTAAAAAGACTATAATAATATGAGCAATAAAACTTAAACTCTCATGAAAAACAAAATAGTTAACACCCCGAAATTAAAATATATATAAGAAAATATATATTAATGGGTTTTGAAAATGTTATAAAATGACCATATATTATATTAGAATTATGTTATTTATTATTTTATAGATAAATAATAAACTTATATTCAATATACACGATCCTTTATCTCATTCTATGAAATTCAAACCTTATGAAATGGTTTCTAGTCTTGCATTTATTTCGATGAGACCTATGACATATTCACCAAAGCATTCTTTTATGTGGTAAATATACATCCCAAAATTTATTCTATTATGATTTTATAAAAATAAATATATTTCTTAATTTATAAAAATGCGTTCATTTTAAGATTATTTGATACCAACATCATCAAAACTATAAGGGATTTTTCTTTTAATATCTTTTTAATACAGATTATGTATGATTAAACTACTATTTAATAAAATCCTATGAAATTTTCTAAACAAATTACATTCATTTAAATATATTATTATTATTTCTTTAGAATTACTTTTTCTTGTAAATCTTGATCACTTTATATACTCAATGTACTAAAAAAATTAAGTGAAAAAATTTCTTTATCTCTTTGATCGAAAAACATATTGTTCCATGTCTATTTTTTTAAAATGATTTCAAAATTGTTTTTATATAATTATATGATTTTTGAAGTAATTTTTAAAAATTATTTATTTTTAATTAATTGTTTAAAATGAATCTTATAGTCATTTTTATAAGAAAGGTACTTTCATGTTGTTATCAAAAATATGACATGATATTTGTTTTAACATAAACGAAATTGAATTAATTTTTCATAATCATGAACACTAAATTATATGAATTTTACATTACTATTTTACGTGGTTCATTTAATAAAATAAATTTCCTCAATATTTAGGAATTTATCAATTTTAATGTGTTTTGTAAATATGAAAAGGGTATTTTCCACTAGAGATATTCTAGTTGTCTATTAATGGAATTATTCATCTCTGAAAACAATAATTTATGTTACATTTGATTTACTAGAGATATAATCTAATAAAAACATCTTTATTTATTCTTTATATGATTTCTACTTTTGGTGATGAAATAACAATGACAATTTTCTTATTTCCAATAGGATATGTTCAAATTCTTTTTTATGATATTATGGAATAAATATGAATGGATATATAATTATACTTTCGGTGAGGCTAAAATTATATATATCTCCAATAAATTGGATAAAAATTAATGTTATTTTAGGTAAAAGTGTATACATGAGGTTATACTAATCCAAAAATGAGGGTACATAGGGTGTTACCCTAAGTTCCTAGAATGTACATGTGTAGTTTTCTATAGATGAACAAGTTATGAATGTATTGATGGGTAGCCCTGAATCCTTATTTATATGATTATAATTTTGACACATATTTTGAAACTCTTTTATAAAATGATATTAATCAAATTTTATTCTCTCTTAATTTTTTTCAAGTATTTATTCATGAATCATGTCTTATGAACTGCATATATTTATGCCCTGAATCATGTTTATGATCAGAGAAATAAAATAATTGATTTTCAAAGAATAATCTCAAATGCTTATTATATTTAGGCTCAAATAAGTTATAAATTATCACTTTAACCGCCCTTTATTATCCATATTATTCATTCAAACTCAATAATTTTTTTGTTTTAATTTTCCAATTATCTAAAGAAAATTTTTAGGTGTGATGTTTCTAGTGGGGTTCCAGTTATTACTAATGATGTGGGTGATTATTTTGATCTTTTTTGAACATACAGTTAATGTATCCATTATCCCAAATACAATAAATCATTTCTTTTTTTTCATAGATCAATGAATTCTATAGTGAATATTCATATAATAATGTTTAATATTAATGTATGAGATTTGTGGGATGTTATAGTTTTTATTAGACTATGGATTACACAGTTATTTAATATAAGGATAAAGGATATTTTTTGAAAAAATAGGATATGAACACTTATTGGAAAATATCCTAATGTTTTTTAGGAATAATTCATGTTATTCTACTAGAAACACATCGTTTTCTAGATATTAAAATGGATAGGGTTTTAGAATTCATGCATTTAGTGGAATAAAAATTAAAAGAGTTTTTTGTGTATATCAAGACCATAATTTTAAGGCGTGTTTAGTGTACCCATATTATACAGCATGTTTGGATATTCTACGGTATATAATTATGTCAATATAGAATTTCATTATGATATAAAAAGAATGATTGGAATAGATAATGGTCCACAAAAATCTATGCTTAGGATAAGGTGTTAAGGATTTAAATGTTGGTGTAATGATTTTTTAGTATTATGAATAAATGTTAATGATTGAGTGATGGCTCAAAAGGAAAACCACTTCTCACACTATAATTTTTTTAGTTAATGCATCGAACATGGATGAACTCTGTTAAAAGATAATGTGACTACCAATGGAATGATTTTCATCAATAGAAATCAAATAAAACTAGAGATGGAAGGTGAAACCTTATGATTATTACAAATAAGATATCTCATTATGTGATTATAAATATCAAACTATGTGAGATTCTAGACACACCTAATAAGAGGAAAATAATGTTTCATGATGACCGAAGGGGAAAAAAGATTTAGTATCTAACATGTATATAATTATAGAAGAAACACTCAAGGGGATCTCTTAAAAGAATGGTATAATGATTTATATGTGTGATAAGTATTTAGTTAGAGTAATTACTTATAAAATATGGATTGTTATATAGAGTGAAATTTATTTAATCCTAAGGCACCAATTATAGTTCAATGTACTATCTGCTAAAAATATGGTCATTATCTGTGCCAATGCATTAATACAATGGTTAAATCACAGCCTAAGAGAATACATATTCCATACCAATGTTGATGTCAATGAATCAATATCTTTCAGTATTGATGTTCAAGAATTATATTTTATAATAGATATATCATTGATATTTTATATATATGATAGTATATTAAAACATATAATTTTTTTTAAAAGTTAAAGTGCAATGTGTTGCATTTGTTGTCAATGAGGCATGAAGTCGTCTTGGAATGAATGGATGTCAAGGAGTCAAGATGTGAATGTCAAAGGATGTGATGGTGATGGTGATGAAGGAGAATGGCCATGGTACTAAGATGCATGTCACTTAGCAGATTCACTAAGTGGTATTGGAAATTGTGGTTGAAACATTCTCCATGAATATCTGACGATTGTTGAGCTGTTCATTAAGTTCCAAGAACTTGTATCAACTGGATACAATGTCACAACAATGTTTGAAGACCATGCATTGTCTTCACAATGCATGAGGAGTTGAAAGGAGTTCCATCCACAACTACTAAGTGGATGATGTGCATTAATGAAGTCCATGCACTATCACTTAGTGCATGTGAACATGAAGATGATCCAATTGAACTCTAATTGGATCAATGAAGCACATTGAAGAAATCTTTGATTCAGGAGCATCGGTTGATGGAAGAACCTTCAAGAATTACATTCTTAAATAATGGTTATATGTTGAAGAAGGATGATGAATTCTAATGAAGAAGAAGAAATGGAGAAGAAGAATGAAAGGGCATGATATGGCATTTTATATGGAGGAGAACTTTGTTTTTTGACAAAGTAATATTCTGTCCTTTGCCAAAAAATTGGCCAGCCAAGGCCAGCCTTAAGGGTTCAACCCCCAAGGCACATGTGGGCCTAAGGCGCCACGCCCAAGGGGGGATCCCATGTGGCCAGCCCGGGCGGCAGAGGCAGGGGCCGTGTGTAAGCCCCTGAGGGCACGCGGTGGTGAAACCCGCGCACCCGGAGAGCATAGTGGGCGCTGGGAGCGCGCCCGCAGGGAGCATGAGTGGGCGCAGAGCGCGCCCGCAGGGAGAACACGGTGCGGGGCGGCACCGTGGAGGGAGGAAATTCAACTGGCCGCTCATGGGAGTGCCAGGGTGATAAACCGCGGAAAATCCGCGGAAGGCTTCGATGTGGGACGCGCAAAAAATCCAGGGAGCGAATCTGAGCCGCTCGATTGATCGCGCGGACGATCTAAGCCGCACATCTGATCCGCGGCGAGATCTTCAGATCCAGGCCGACCGATGTATCTCCATCGCCTAATCCGACGGCCGAGAGCTCGTCTTCCACCTCGAGCTCGAGCCGAAGCCACCCGCAGCCTCCGTCGAACCAGGAGCACTCCGAAGATAGTTTTTGAGTTCCCGGCCACCTCAGAGCAAACCGAGACCTCCATTAGGATCGTCTCGATGCACTGAACCCATCCATGCATTAAAATGAGCCTGCATGAAACGAGGGCAGAATTTGGAATTTGGCCGAAGGCAAACCGAAGGTGCCGAGGCCATGGGGTGTTTATGATTTGCATGGATTGGAAGAAAAGAAGGCCGTGCATGCGTTCTAAGTCGCATGCACGTGGAGGAAACCGAAGAAGAGGGAACCCGCGTGAACAGAGAGAAGAAAACAAGAAATCTTGAAATCCCAAAATCTTCGGGAGATTAAAAGATATCCCACGCGGAAGTCTTGAGGATTCTCTACCTATAAAAAGGAGAGGCCGAGACCTCATTGTTGCTTGCTGAATTTTTGAGAAGTCCCGCGAGTGCCTTGCCTCGTGAAGAACAGCCTGCGCGCCCCCTGCGCGGCAGTGAAGCCCGGAGCCATCCCTTGGCTCCGTGAGATCCTTTTGCGCACTTCTTGTGCAAAAGAAGAAGGAGGAAGGGCAACGCGACCTTGCGTGCCCCCCCTCTGTGCACCGCGCCCCCCTGCACGGTTTGCACTTGCGCGCGCGCGGTGCCTTGCACCCGTGGCTTGCGCGGCCCTAGTGGCCTTGTGCTCTTGCGCGGCCAGTGGCACCAAGTGTGCCTTGCGCTTTGAAGAAGAAGAGAGGTCGCGGCTCATACCTTGTGCTCTTTGAAGAAGAAGTGGAAGTGGCCGCACCCTTGCGCGCCTGGTTGCACCAAGTGCACCTACTTGGAATTGTTGGAGAAGAAGACCCGAGGCAGTATACCACACCCTTGGTTGTGGGTGCTTGGCAAGGAAGAAGGTCGAGGCCTTGCCTCGTGTGTGTGCCAAGTGAAGTGGAAGACCACACTTTGTGTGTGTGAGGGGTGAAGAAGGAAGGCCGAGGCCTTTGTGCCTTTGTGTGCAAAAAGAACAAGAAAAGGCCGTAGCCCTTGGTGGTTGTGCACACTTGAAGAATAAAAGAGAAAAACAAAGTGTGTTTGCAAAGTGGAAAAGTACAAGAAGGGAAGTAGGCCATTGTCATTTGTGTGTGCAAGAAAAGTGAACAAAAAGCCTAGCCTTGTGCTTGTGTGCCAAGTGAAGGAAGAATACCTACGGGTTGGTTGCATGCAAAAGAAAAACAAAGAGGCCGTAGCCCTTGTGTGTACAAAATGGAGAACCAAGTGTGTGCATAAGTGAAGTGCACACTTTGAAGAAGATTAAAAGAACAAGGAAGAACCTGAGACCTTGGGTTGGGTATGTGCAAGTGGGTAAAGTGAAGACCACCACACTTTGTGTGTGTGTGCATTTGAAAGGAAGGCTGAGGCATAGCTTGGGGTGTGCAAAAAGAGTGGAGGCCAAATACACCCTCTTTGTGTGTGTGCAAATCAAAGAACAAAGTTGTGTGTGCAAAACAACAAAGTGATGTGGCCGAACCTATGTGTGTGCTCTAAGAGGAGTGGACACACTTAGAAGAATAAGAAGACTCACACAAAGTAGAACACACTCTAAGTGTGTAAACAAATTGGATAAAGTGTGTGAAGGAGGAAGAAGGTGTGTGCTTAAAGTGACTACACCCTTTGTGGGATTATTGCACCTATAAGAAAGAAAAGGAGAGTGCATGCATGCATGCATGCACGTGCACACGTGAACAGTGCTAAATCAGTGGTGTGCATCTGAGGAGTCCAAGACCAACAGACCTTTTAAGAGGCTGTTGAAGATTCTTGAAGAAAGAGGCCAGGTCATCCTTAGAAGAAGGAGATAAAGCCTGAGCAAGACGAGAAGACCTGATCATCACAAGTGATCAGAGGTACAGAGCAAGGCCAGCAGTCTTTATCCCAGACTGCTGAAGATACTTGAAGAAGCTGAACAAGAAGAAGAGCTACTCGTGTGACTCGAGAAGCCAGGAGAAGACCCTGTGGGACCCAGGGAGAAGAAGTCTTCCGTGGGATTCTGGAGCTGGCCAGTGGGACTCTGGTAACACTGTGGGACGCAGTATAAATACCCTCCTGTGGGACTCAGGAGAGATACAGTGGGACTCTGTATCGACCATTGTAATTCTAACAAGTTATAATGGGAGAATCCATGCTGGGAGAGCATGGCAAGGATGTAGGCCTTTGGTGCCGAACCTTGTAAATCCTTGTGTCCTGTGCCTTTTCATTACTGCATCATTCGGGAAAGGTTGAGAGATACAAGAAGAGTGGATCGAGTCTTTAACCAGCCATAGAGGTTTAATTGATTAAGAATCAATTAGTAAAAAGTTTTAAGGGATAACTGATTCACCCCCTCCCCCTCTCAGTGATTCACACTGATCTGGGCACTTCAATTGGTATCAGAGCGAGGTTACCTCTAAAAGATCCAAGGGAGTCTTTATGAAGTGCAGATTTGAGGAAACGAGCGACCAGCCTCAAATGGAGATATCTGCCAAGACTCAGAAAAATAGAAAGAAGAAACAGGCCAAGAAGATGAAGAAAGCCTGTCCTAGCTGTGATGAAGTTGAAACAATGAATGATCTTCAAAGTGCACTCAAATATCTTCAGAAGACAGTTCCCATGGAAGTGGCAAAGTGTATAGCTACAGGAATCCATGATCTTCATGAAGAAAAATCACAGTTAGAAGAAGAAGCCAATGCAATGGAAGATCAATTGGCAAAAAGGGTTGGCATAACCAACACTCTCAGAAAGCTGGTAAATGCCAAAGATGAAACAGTATCTCTTTGCAATGAAAGATATGAAGATACCTGTGAAGAATTGCAAAGGAGCTCTTCTGAGAAAGAAATATTTTTGATAATGATCAAAGATGTTTTCCATTCACTAGAAAAGATACACAGAGTTTCAATGGTTGTCAAAGATGCTCAACTTGAAGACAAAGTAAACAGGGCGAAGGAGCTTGACAATTCATTACAAGAAATGAAGAAAGTGCATGAAGACCAGATGAAGCATCTGGAAGAGAATGGGAAGGAAGGCTAAGAACTATTGAGGATGAGAAGAACTCCCTCAATATGAAATGCTTAGAACTGGAGGTGATATTGAAAAATCAGCAGTCACCCAAAGCCCAAGCCTCCCAGACAGCTGGAAGAAGACATGTTGCTACTCAAGTATGCTTTGAGCAGGATGATTCTAAGAGAAAGACATCCTCTAATAAAAGTGCAACATCTTCTAAAAAGAAGGTACCATCCATCCCATCTTGTACTCATGTTTCTAAATGTGTTTCCACAGAAAGTGCAGGATGGAAGAATAATTCCAAACAAATATGGATGAAGATAGTAAAGAAGCAGAGCTCTCCTGAAACAGCACAACAATTCAAGACAAGTACCCTACAATCAGAAGGAATCAAGAGGTCAAGATTTGTGGGTCAATGTTGGTGTTGTATCAAGTATGGGCATTGTGCAAAGGATTGTTGGTACAATCCACTAAATGCCAAAGCACAGAGGAAGCCCATGCCAAGGGGGAGCAATCCAGAAGAAAAGAAGCAGCATCCACAGGTCCAGAGACATCTGTTTACTGCAAATAGATTTGGATTACTTGACAACATCTGGGATGATTGCAAAAGTGGTCAAAAAGATACATTTCAATCTCCAACTGTATCCAGAGCTCAAAAGAAGAAAAGATCACTGAACCTGGCTAAGAGAGATTCCTTGGGAAGCAAGAAGAATGTAGAAGATGCTCCCAAGAAGAATTTGAAGAATGAAGAGAATTCCTTGGAATTCAAATCCAAGAAGGGTGATGCATCCAGAAGGACCACCAAGAAATGCTTCTACTGTGGAAAGAAAGGACACAAAATGGATCTTTGTAAAGAAGCCATGAAATTAAATAGAAGCAGACTGGACTCAAAAAGAAAATCAATCCAGAAGAAGAAGAAGGGATTGATTGAAAACAAGTTGCCTAAGAAAGGTAGCTTGATAGCATACAAAGAACCATGTGGAACTTCCAAAACTAAGGCCACTCTTCCAAGTGACTTACTAGTCATATGGCCAAATCAGTTGCAACTTGCCAGAGAACTGCAAAGGGCTGAAGTTGAAGCACTGGCAATTGCCAAGGAAAAAAGGAAACAAAAGATTTCACATGAAGATGTATTGAGATCCACACCAGCACCAACATCATTGAAGATCAAATGTGCAAGTGTGAAGACTGGTGAAAATGGAGCATCTCGGTTGAGAGAATCAAAAAACCTTGTTGTTCACATTGATGAACCAAGGAGGTTCCATCTTATTCCCTTATACTCTTGGTATATACATGTGCTGACATTGTAGGGAATTGAAGATGATGATCATTCTCAAATGGAGGATGGTTTGGAAAGAATGGAGTGCACCCCTTGAGGGGGAGCCAATCTGGAGAAGATGGTATTCTATGATTTAATACTATCTTGAGAAAAGCTGAAGGTAATTCCAATAATACTTTCGTCCCTTGTTTCTTAATTGTATTCATCATGACAATTAAGGGGGAGTATTGATTGAAGGCAAATGGATGAAAGGGGGAGCTTTATCTTTGCACCTGAACATTCTAATGTGTTTTGTGAAGTATGTGCAGGATTCAGCAATTCATTGTTACATCTGAAAAAATTTCAAACCCCCAAGCATGATCTCACATGTGTAGAGAATTGTGGACAGTATTGAAAAATCTTGGTTATATCACTCTTGTTTTCTACACCGGGTTAGCCCAAGTAGACTTAGAGTTGATTTACTAAAGGTTCCTTGCTCAAGAGAACATGTGACATCATCCCTCTCTTAGTTATTTTGAAGAAAATGCTTTTATAAGGGAGGAAGAGATTTTTGAAAGTGAACCACACCACACCTTTGCATTTGATTGCCAATAAGGGGGAGAAAAGATTGGCACACATATTGACCCATTCATATGTGCTGAAGTTGTGATATTGACAACAAATACAAAGGGGGAGATTGAAGTGCAATGTGTTGCATTTGTTGTCAATGAGGCATGAAGTCGTCTTGGAATGAATGGATGTCAAGGAGTCAAGATGTGAATGTCAAAGGATGTGATGGTGATGGTGATGAAGGAGAATGGCCATGGTACTAAGATGCATGTCACTTAGGAGATTCACTAAGTGGTATTGGAAATTTTGGTTGAAACATTCTCCATGAATATCTGACGATTGTTGAGCTGTTCATTAAGTTCCAAGAACTTGTATCAACTAGATACAATGTCACAACAATGTTTTAAGACCATGCATTATCTTCACAATGCATGAGGAGTTGAAAGGAGTTCCATCCACAACTCCTAAGTGGATGATGTGCATTAATGAAGTCCATGCACTATCACTTAGTGCATGTGAACATGAAGATGATCCAATTGATCTCTAATTGGATCAATGAAGCACATTGAAGAAATCTTTGATTCAGGAGCATCGGTTGATGGAAGAACCTTAAAGAATTCCATTCTTAAATAATGGTTATATGTTGAAGAAGGATGATGAATTCTAATGAAGAAGAAGAAATGGAGAAGAAGAATGAAAGGGCTTGATATGGCATTTTATATGGAGGAGAACTTTGTTTTTTGACAAAGTAATATTCTGTCCTTTGCCAAAAAATTGTCCAGCCAAGGCCAGCCTTAAGGGTTCAACCCCCAAGGCACATGTGGGCCTAAGGCACCACGCCCAAGGGGGGATCCCATGTGGCCAGCCCGGGCGGCAGAGGCAGGGGCCGTGTGTAAGCCCCTGAGGGCATGCGGTGGTGAAACCCGCGCACCCGGAGAGCATAGTGGGCGCTGGGAGCGCGCCCGCAGGGAGCATGAGTGGGCACAGAGCACGCCCGCAGGGAGAACACGGTGCGGGGCGGCACCGTGGAGGGAGGAAATTCAACTGGCCGCTCATGGGAGCGCCAGGGTGATAAACCGCGGAAAATCCGCGGAAGGCTTCGATGTGGGACGCGCAAAAAATCCCGGGAGCGAATCTGAGCCGCTCGATTGATCGCGCGGACGATCTAAGCCGCACATCTGATCCGCGGCGAGATCTTCAGATCCAGGCCGACCGATGTATCTCCATCACCTGATCTGACGGCCGAGAGCTCGTCTTCCACCTCGAGCTCGAGCCGAAGCCACCCGCAGCCTCCGTCGAACCAGGAGCACTCCGAAGATAGTTTTTGAGTTCCCGGCCACCTCAGAGCAAACCGAGACCTCCATTAGGATCGTCTCGACGCACTGAACCCATCCATGCATTAAAATGAGCCTGCATGCAACGAGGGGAGAATTTGGAATTTGGCCGAAGGCAAACCGAAGGTGCCGAGGCCATGGGGTGTTTATGATTTGCATGGATTGGAAGAAAAGAAGGCCGTGCATGCGTTCTAAGTCGCATGCACATGGAGGAAACCGAAGAAGAGGGAACCCGCGTGAACAGAGAGAAGAAAACAAGAAATCTTGAAATCCCGAAATCTTCGGGAGATTAAAAGATATCCCACGCGGAAGTCTTGAGGATTCTCTGCCTATAAAAAGGAGAGGCTGAGACCTCATTGTTGCTTGCTGAATTTTTGAGAAGTCCCGCGAGTGCCTTGCCTCGTGAAGAACAGCCTGCGCGCCCCCTGCGCGGTAGTGAAGCCCGGAGCCATCCCTTGGCTCCGTGAGATCCTTTTGCGCACTTCTTGTGCAAAAGAAGAAGGAGGAAGGGCAACGCGACCTTGCGCGCCCCCCCTCTGTGCACCGCCCCCCCCCCCTGCGCGGTTTGCACTTGCGCGCGCGCGGTGCCTTGCACCCGTGGCTTGCGCGGCCCTAGTGGCCTTGTGCTCTTGCGCGGCCAGTGGCACCAAGTGTGCCTTGCGCTTTGAAGAAGAAGAGAGGTCGCGGCTCATACCTTGTGCTGTTTGAAGAAGAAGTGGAAGTGGCCGCACCCTTGCACGCCTGGTTGCACCAAGTGCACCTACTTGGAATTGTTGGAGAAGAAGACCCGAGGCAGTATACCACACCCTTGGTTGTGGGTGCTTGGCAAGGAAGAAGGCTGAGGCCTTGCCTCGTGTGTGTGCCAAGTGAAGTGGAAGACCACACTTTGTGTGTGTGAGAGGTGAAGAAGGAAGGCCGAGGCCTTTGTGCCTTTGTGTGCAAAAAGAACAAGAAAAGGTCGTAGCCCTTGGTGGTTGTGCACACTTGAAGAATAAAAGAGAAAAACAAAGTGTGTGTGCAAAGTGGAAAAGTACATGAAGGGAAGTAGGCCATTGGCATTTGTGTGTGCAAGAAAAGTGAACAAAAAGCCTAGCCTTGTGCTTGTGTGCCAAGTGAAGGAAGAATACCTACGGGTTGGTTGCATGCAAAAGAAAAACAAAGAGGCCGTAGCCCTTGTGTGTACAAAATAGAGAACCAAGTGTGTGCATAAGTGAAGTGCACACTTTGAAGAAGATTAAAAGAACAAGGAAGAACCCGAGACCTTGGGTTGGGTATGTGCAAGTGGGTAAAGTGAAGACCACCACACTTTGTGTGTGTGTGCATTTGAAAGGAAGGCTGAGGCATAGCTTGGGGTGTGCAAAAAGAGTGGAGGCCAAATACACACTCTTTGTGTGTGTGCAAATCAAAGAACAAGGTTGTGTGTGAAAAACAACAAAGTGAAGTGGCTGAACCTATGTGTGTGCTCTAAGAGGAGTGGACACACTTAGAATAAGAAGAAGACTCGCACAAAGTAGAACACACTCTAAGTGTGTAAACAAATTGGATAAAGTGTGTGAAGGAGGAAGAAGGTGTGTGCTTAAAGTGACTACACCCTTTGTGGGATTATTGCACCTAGAAGAAAGAAAAGGAGAGTGCATGCATGCATGCATGCACGTGCACACGTGAACAGTGCTAAATTAGTGGTGTGCATCTGAGGAGTCCAAGACCAACAGACCTTTTCAGAGGCTGTTGAAGATTCTCGAAGAAAGAGGCCAGGTCATCCTTAGAAGAAGGAGATAAAGCCTGAGCAAGACGAGAAGACCTGATCATCACAAGTGATCAGAGGTACAGAGCAAGGCCAGCAGTCTTTATCCTAGACTGCTGAAGATACTTGATGAAGCTGAACAAGAAGAAGAGCTACTCGTGTGACTCGAGAAGCCAGGAGAAGACCCTGTGGGACCCAGGGAGAAGAAGTCTTCAGTGGGATTCTGGAGCAGGCCAGTGGGACTCTGGTAACACTGTGGGACGAAGTATAAATACCCTCCTGTGGGACTCAGGAGAGATACAGTGGGACTCTGTATCGACCATTGTAATTCTAACAAGTTATAATGGGAGAATCCATGCTGGGAGAGCATGGCAAGGATGTAGGCCTTTGGTGCCGAACCTTGTAAATCCTTGTGTCCTGTGCCTTTTCATTACTGCATCATTCGGGAAAGGTTGAGAGATACAAGAAGAGTGGATCGAGGCTTTAACCAGCCATAGAGGTTTAATTGATTAAGAATCAATTAGTAAAAAGTTTTAAGGGATCACTGATTCACCCCCTCCCCCTCTCAGTGATTCACACTGATCTGGGCACTTCAAAAGTTGTTTTTATTTATGGATTTTAAAAGATATGTTGAATATTACTAATAACCACAAAATGTGATTTATTGTAATGGTGATAATATTTAGTTGTGATACAATGATTTTAAATATTTATAATGATAATGTATTTTTATTGGATTCCTTTAAATTGGTTAGTTATTTTATCAAAAGGTTATTTAGTTCATCAATTATTATGGCGATTACATATTTTTAATTTGTGGAATATATTCAATAGTGTATCATTTTATTTGAGAAATAAGTATTATGTTTTCATGTGAGGATAAAATAAGTGTTATAGATACATTAATGGATTTATATGTTTAGCGTTGGAAAAATTCTCATAGACATAAATACTCCATTGAGGTTTCATGTGATTGGATATTGAGGTGATTCAAAATATTTGGAAGGTATTATGAAGTATATCATATTAATGTTTAAATAACACATTGGGATTTTATATTATTTGGTTATAAGCTAATAATTTTCTATTGGATATTAGTACATAGATAATATTTATGGTTTAAAATTTTTTCTGTCACACATAAATATTTTCAATGAAAATTTTGTTTATTTTAAGGATTACATTATATGTTAGTATCTATGTTGGATTCATGAAAGTATCTTGAACTAAAGTACATTGTAATCTTGTTTTTTGATTTATGATGGTAATTAGTGATATTTTTGGAGATTCTTGTTTGGGTTGAGGAAATTGTATCCTTTTTGTATAACATGTGATTTTATATGAATGGTTATATTGGAATAAAACAAATATTTTTTTGGAATTTACAATGAATGGTATGATATATCTATTTCAGTTAAAAAAAATTATATGATATTGTAAATAATATAATAATGATTTAGTGTGATATTTCTATTGAATGATCTAAGAATAATCGGTGTGGATACTGTGGAAATTCAGACTAAAATACATTGTTCATCTTATAACGATTTATAAATTTTAGAAATTTTTTTCTTACTCATCCCATTTTGTTATTTTTGTATTTTTAAATATATAATTAATATATTTTTATATTTTCTTGAATAATTATATATATTATAGATCATTGGTCATAAAATGATATTCTTGAATAGTCTTTGTTTAGAGAGAAAATGATGTTTTCCTGTAATTTTGTTAAATGAATACCTTATTATTTTTTATTAATTATATATTCATATTTATATATTTTATATGGTTAATTAATATGTCAAAACTATGAAAGAATATTGAAAAAATAGGGAACTATTATGATCATTTTTGATAAATTGAATAGATTTTAAAAAAATCATTTATTTATGGTTCTTTAGTCATTTACATTCTCTTGACCAATAATTTTATTATAAACAGTGATATATGTAACTCTATAAAACTACATAGAAAATTAATTTTCCACTATTTCATATTTTTAGTTCCATGTAGCATTATAACATCCCAGAACCCATAGTCTCGGATTCAATGCTAAAATTGTAAATTATATATTTTGTTCATTGATTTCGATAATTGTGCCCCCATTCTACATCCAAAACAAAATAACATAGAAAATAATATTTAGATCCCAATTTTCTTATAAGACCACTAGGTTTATATTTTTTTAAAATTAGTTTATTATCCTATATAATAAATTCACTTGAATTTGAATGATAATTACCCAACATCATCAAATATTTCTTTTTCACATTAAGACATCATCTTTATCTATATGAAATCCATTATTCAAATAATTTGTTAATCCAATTTCTTTATATCATAGAATAAGGAATCATAATTGGGGTGACCTCAAATGTTAAGTATTGGAAAATGTAATCATTTATAAATGAATGGATTCAATGAGAATAAAAAGAGTATAAGGGTATGATGACATAGTCATAGTGAATGATTATAACATACAAATATTCATACCCATCAGTACATGGATCATAAAAAATATACATGTGGAATACAGAATTAAAAAAGAAAAATTTCATGAGAATCAACAATCACATTACAAGTGATATCATTCTATATCAAACTAAACATTATAACCCCATATAAAGAATCGATGAAACACATTGTTATATTGGAACCTAATATCATAGAACCATTATAGAACCCTAACAAATATGAATAACGCAATAAAAAACATAAAATATAATCCTCAATAGAAGATAATAATAAATCATTGCATTGTTTGAATATCTAGTCACACCCCTCATTTAATCTATAAAATGATCAACAACTGTTATCTAGGCGCACCCATCCTTTATAAAATCCATGAACTCTAACATTAATAACGAACATAAGGATTTAATTTGATTATAAATCAATTAAAACCCAATTATTCATTTTAAAACATGATTAACCCATTGAAAAAAATGGTTTTCAAAAAAACTCCTAGATATAAGATTATCATGTGGAAATGAAATGGGTTCAATGAAAATATCATTGAGACATGATTACCACATGTGAAAAAAATGGGTTCCATAATAATCTATTTGAAATAAGTATAATCCATACAAACAAAGAAAAAGGATGGTATCAGTTTCAAATATCCCCAATGTATGATAAATTACAAAAAGGGTTCCTAACATGGTTGAATGGATATATCATTAATATTTTAATAAAAAAATTCTTGGTTAAAAAATATTTTATATTTTCAAAATAACACTTTATGAAATAAATAATATGGAAAACATTTTTATTATAAAATAGATGTTATAAAAATATAAAGGTTTAATTGAAAATTACGTACGAAAAACTTTAAAAAGATCACATTTTTTTTATAATTTTCATTGAAAATGATAATAAATTATCATTTAAAAATATTTTTCTAAAACACAGTTTTAAAAGAAAAAGTATTATTCACCAAAGAGATAAATAATGCCAGATTTTATTAAATATAGTTTCTTAGTTATTAATCAATCAATATTGAGAAAATGGTAGTATTGATTGAAAATATAATGAATAACTAGAGGATAAGATATGTCCTGAGGATAATAAGATTTCAGCAATGGATACTTAATCAAACACAATCCCGATAAATGATGAGATTATAACATAAACTCTTACCACATTTTTATGATTCAATCATAATCCATGTGATTGAATAAAATTAAATGAAACAAAAAATATCATGAAATTTCGGGAGATTCATGATATATATTTCCAATGGAGTAGTATAAACACATCATAAACGATGTTTTGTGTGAAACATAACATACTTTTTAAAGAAGGGTTATTACAGCAAAAGACCATGACTTCTTTAATAACTGTAAACCATAAACCCCATAATATACAGAACCCAAGATTATGAATATCCAAAAAAACTAATTAAAATAATTAAAAGATTTATTAATTTTCATATATTAGCCACAAAACAAATATTTGTGCTGAATATTGAATATATCTCATAGAAATAAAAGTGAGATAAGAAAAATACTTACATTGACACTGATTCATCACACTGGTTATTTTTGTTCACAAATAATAATCTAATGATAATTATTTACATGACTGATAAAATTTTCCATGTTGATTAATAATTTTACCTCATTTATAATAATGTTATATATAATTACAAAATCCAATAATTTTATGGCGGATTATTTTAACATATTTGATATTTGTGTGAAATTCATCTTTCGTATGTCGACTATGGTCAAAGATGGAATTATTTAAACATATACAGAAAAAATAACCATTAGATATTTATCATAATTATATAAAAATTAATCATTTAAAACCAATAATAGTAATTTTTTATGAAAAATGAACTAACATTAGGATCCTGGATATGGTATGCAATATCTACTCTTTAGTAGAATTTCCATTTTTCAATGATCGTTATGTAAAGAAGGTAATTAATATTTTATTCTTATATTTTCATAAATATATTATAAGTAACTTTATATTTTTTATGTATAGTTATATATATCATTATTGTGATGTAAAATCATTCACACCATTTCTAGGAGGTCGTAGTCCCCACGTCCAAGAATTACATTCCCACCTTTTAGTTTGTTAAATGAGAATAATGAAAATTGTATCTTATATTTCAATAAATGTAATTATGTTATGAATATAATAATTATAAAATTTATATCATATACAGTTATTTAAGCTACCCTTATTACCTTTTATTTAACACGTTACAGAAAAATTCTTCACATCGCTTCGCAAGATGATAGACCACTGTTCACACGAGCAACGTTATAATATCCCATATAGTATGGAATTTAAAAAGGGTTTATATGATATAATGAGTGAAATGTATAATTATAATATAAATATCATATATATAATTAATAAATATTAATACATAAAAAATCCTTAACCTGAGATGTCGTAATAAAAAAATGAAATACATTGTTTCTCCTAGTAGTACTCTACCATACACAAGAAATTTGATTTGGTAACCCATTTGATGGAAGTGTGTGAGTTTTTAATGTTTAAGCCTAAAAATTAAAAATATATAATTATATTTATGATACTTTTATATATATATACATGGTATAATAATAATTTAATGGTGGAGAATGATATAAAAACACATGTTGATGAACGTTACATCTTCTTCGGGTGACTCTGTTTGGTTTGCACCAAATGCTTTCCTTGGTTGGATTTCATCCCAAATTAATCATTCATAATGAGATAAGGGGGGAGTATAACTTATTTTTTACATTCTTGGATGAATATGTTGGATTTATATTTTTAATAGAGGATATGTGTGGTGGCCTTTATAAGAGGTGGAGAGTACACACTTGGTATTTTTTAAAAGAATGTTTGGTTAACAAATATGTTTACCTCCACAAAAGCAACATTAATGAGGCAAAAATAAATCCCGAAAGGATAATGTATCGATATAGAAATAAAAGGGATAATTTAAATGTTTTTATGTCACTTTTCCTCCTATGTTTTCATTTCCACTATGTAAACTCTTTTTTATTATAATTGATGAAATTAATTTTAATTATTTTCACTAATCACATAGGTAAAAAATAAAGTGGGACATATTTAACATTATAAATTATTATTATGACAAAAATAAAATAAAATATTTCAAATTAAATTCACAGTATTGAAAATTTTAAATTAAATATTATTCTCACAGACGAGGTGAGATACTGTGTTTTTTAGAAGAGTGTTTTTATAAAACGATGATTCTATATTAACTATATTAATAATAAAAATAATTATAAGAAAGAAAATTAATTTTTTATAATACATAATCTATAAATTTAATTTAAAACATTACCATGTAGGTATTAATTTATTTAATTAAAAAATGGATGCATTATTCATTTTAAAATAATTTTTTGAAAAACTTTTTTTAAACATCAAAAAATCGGATACTATAATCCAATATAAATTTCATTTATAAGAAATTAATTAGATTATATATAAAATATATTACTTTCAAAAATATTTAAATCATATTGCTACATTTAAATTACTTAATCGATTTAAAAGAAATTTTTTTTAAAATAAATAGTATTATTCAATATTCATCAAAAAATCAATATTTCCAAAAAAATAAATATATTTCAAACAAAGTAAATTTTGATAAAAAAATTAAAAAATATTAAGTTTCATTTTTCAGTTAAATTTTAAAAAATAGGTAAAGTTTATATTTAATATAATTTCTCACTAAATATATGACAAATATTTTTTTGAAAAATATAATATTTTAAGCATGAAATTATATTTATTGTAATATAATAAATAGAAACACATTGGATGATGTTTAAAAATTAGACTGAATATATTATATATAAATTTAATTAATAGAATCTAACAAGTCCATTTTATTAATTTATTAGTATAAATCACACATGTGTGTATTTTAATAGTTTTTTAGAAAAATATATCCTTTTATTTTCAAAAGTGATTTATGATCATTTCGAAATTATTGGTTACAAAAGAATTAATTATAAAACTTTTTTAAAACATATTTTAATTATTTATTTAATCTTATACATTACATACATTCTAATTTCAACTTTAGAACTACTATCTTAAATAATAATATTAATAGTATATTGGTTTTCCATAAAACACGGTCTTGTGTATATCTCAAGATATTGATTAAACATGTTTTTTCTTGTATAATATGATAATATATTTTTATTTTACCTGTTATTCCTTCTAATATTATAATAATCATTCAAAATATTTGGGTTTTATATCTATCCCACCAATTAAAAAAAATTCGTCCCCACAATTGTAACATTATATCATTAATCAAAAGTTAAAAATGGGAAATACTTTTTAGTAAACCCATAATTAAATTTTTTTAAGAAAACATCCAATTAATAATTGATTAAATTAAATTTTAGGTTTATCTAGAATAAAATGTAACTAGGTTGTTAATATGAGAACATATGGGGAATGATTGAAAAATGTAAATAATTATATAGAGTGATTTTGGTCATTATTAAAAATAAATTGAACGACACTATAAAGATAAGAGCCTCAAAACTACAATACCATTATGATATAAAATACCATATGATCCTAAAAATTTATTGTACTGGGATATATTTTTTATTTAAATATTATTTTCCCACAGATAATGAATTATTTTAGCTACTATACTAGGATAATATATAAATATACATAAATTATTAGAATAATTTAATAAATAAATAAGTTTACACTAAAATATCGTATTTTTTCCAAATGATTAGTATTCCTGATGTTTTTTTTAATTCGTAATTCATTATGATAATCTTTTGATAACCACAAAACTATAAAAGGGATAATCAAACAATTCCAACAATCATTAAACATTAACCAAAACAAAAAATGGTTAAGATGTTGTATGATAATTCATAAAATGGTATAACCTTCATATGATACATTAATAATAAAACATAAAACTAATTTTCATTAAAAATCGGGGGATAAATTACTATCCTTAAAATTCCTCAATCATTTATTGACAAAGTTGAAAACTCAAATATTTCAATGATTTGAATATATATTATTCAATGCTAAACCATTATTCATTAAATAAAATTCCATATGTTCCTGAAATAAACATAATCATTATCTATAAAAAATTTAACTCTAACTAGTAGAAAATATAGCATAGTTATTGGTGAGAAACCCTTCTCACCCTTGATTTATTGGTTTACTCCCCACTAACTTTCTAGATTAAATGTGTTTTCACCCAGTATAGGTATTTTCCGTTTATTATAAAACAAAAAAAATCCATTGTAAATTACCCTACATGTTGATCATGTGGGATAAAAATATGTCAATCTAATAAAGATGTTTGAAAATATCATTAAGAAAGTAAAAATGATTAATAATTAAAACCCTAAAATGGGGTGTCTAATACAATTAACATATGATCAAACTTAATCTTATAGACCTAGGATTGTATCCATAACACCTAACATATCCTCACATTAAAACAAAGTAATATTAAATGACATATAAATCATTTATTTGACACCAACTATAATGGTCCAGAACTAGCACTCTTGAATTCATTGCTTAAATGATTGAAATTACATTTCTATATTTGATGCTAATAAGGGTGACCCATTTTTTATATCCAAAGAATAAAATAAAAAAAATGAAAAATAAGATCACTAACATCATTGGGGATATTTTAGGGTTATAGTTTTATTTAATTAAGAAAAACTCCTACATAATTAATTTACATTACATTTAATAATATTTTCACTCACATAACATGGATTTTTTTTTCTTATTAATAAATCATCATCATCCATATAAAAACCATTATAGACTTTATTTATTCAACCATTTTATTTATGAGCTGTGATAATGGAATTATTAGAAGGGCGAGAAAGAATACTCAATAAGAGAAAATGAAACCATTACCAAATGAATGTAATCAATTACTATGAGTATATTATAGGGGTGTAATTATAAAATTATAAGGCCCCAGCCTTAAACCTTACTTAATCTTGAGTTATTACAAGATTACACATTGAGGATCTTTTCAGGTTTAGAGTTTTAGAAAATTAGATCATGAAACTTGCATTACATTCCACATTTAAACAAAGTGGTTACATAAAAGAAATTATTCATTCTTCCCATCAACGGAAACCTATTTAAAATAAAACACGGATTCTTTCTTGACACATCCTTGACACTATCATCACATCATGTACCTTTCCCTTGACATGTGACAAACATTTCAAAAACTTGGGATGAGCATAAAAAGCTCAGTAAGGGTTATAAAAATATGGAAAGGAAACATGAGTTCATAAATACATAAGAATGAAATCATACTTTACCCATAAAACATAGGCATATCAAATCATGAATAAATCATAGAAAACATAAGACATAAAGGTAACTTGAGGCATTCATAATATTCTTACGTAGGGAGTAACCCTCTTGGTTACGTTTGGAATACCCATCACATTATATTCCCTAAATCTCTTCGGAGAAACCTTAACGTTTCACTCCTTCGCGTTACCCAATGCATTGGAGAGCTATATCGGGCTCACCCGCCCTTAGTTTATCACGGAACCACCCGTTCTTCATAACAATGCCCAAGAACCATAACATAATCATATCACATAAACATGAATAAAGGAAACATAACATTACCACATTTCAATCACAATATAACATTTTATGATATTGAAATAATGAATCCATTCAAAAAGAAACCATTTCCAAAACCATTTAAAACATTTAATAAAGAGATTTTTGAATCAAAGTGTCCCATACAACCTTGAAGGTTTTAACATTTTAAACCATTAATATCCATATAAATAAATCCTTAAAACCATTTTGAAAACATGGATATTAATAAGAACAAATAATTAAAACATTTAAAACGATATTTTGGTTAAAGGGGTTTTACCAAAATTAGAGACACTTGAATACAATAATCGAGGAATAACATTTAGTCAGAATTTTATAATATCATGAGAATAAAAGGATTCATGATATAATACTCCAAAGGACAGTATATACACCATATAAGAGTGAATTGGTGCATAACAACAATGAGCCCTCAATAGAAATGTCAAATGTGATGAAATCCCTTATAAAGAAGGTATCCTTAAATTAAGGAAAAATAAATCTCAAAAAATATGTGTGAAAAATATATATACACCCAATATAAGTGGATATTAAGTGTAAAACAATAAAAGGTCATTCACACATATTCAATGGATGACATATTCAATGACTACAAGTTGAACCCAATGAAATCGAAATTGGGTTAAAAAGGTCCCTTGACAGCCTAACGGCATCACATCAAAATGAGTTGATGAGAGATAAAAAGTTTATCTCATCACTTGGACATAAAATTTACATCAATAAGGATGTATGAGAACATATCCCAACATAAAAATATGTAAATTAAAAGACCCAATAAAAGAAGTCTTTTCAAAAAGAAGAGGGTGAAAGGTTCCCTTACCGACTTGGGTATCTTTCAAAACATACACCCCATGAAAGAAAGACAGTAGGTCATTGATGTAAATACTCATAAACGAAAGTATATTACACAAAGAGTAGAATAATGGGAAGTAAATAAACCACTCAATGGAATTTGTGGCAAATGTAGAATAAATCTCACGGGAATAAAAGTGAGATGAAAAATCCCTCACGAAAACTCGGCAGCCTAACGGTGCCACATAAAACTTCCGAATATGGATTGATGAGATCAAATAGGGTATCTCATCACATTACAATATAATGTACAGCAAGAGTAATATAAAATAACATCCCCCAACATTACAAATATGAGCTTAAAAGAAGTGACATAATGGAGAGTACTTAAAAAGAAAGAGAGAAGTTAGATCTCTTACGAAAGTTCGGCAGCCTAACGGTGCCAATCAAAACATTCAAAATGGATTGATGAGAGAGAATAGGGTCTCTCATCACATGAACATAAAAATTACAGTAGGATTAATATAAAAGATCATCCCAATAACAAGAAAGATGAGCTTTAAAAGGAATGACATAAAAGAGTGTACTTAAAAAGAAAGAGAGGAGTAAGATCCCTTACCTCGGGTCCGACTTGACTCGATCGTTCTTTAACGTCCTGAATAATAAACTTGAGTTAATTTCCACTTTATTAAGAACCTTTTTCTAGTTCATTATTCTTATTAGATCACTTATTTCCATGTTATAAACATTATGTAAACATTTAAGTTAATAATGTTTGTTTTGTCGATATTTGGTTCTTAAGTCGAAAGTGGACTTCTTACCATTACATGTTGTTCGTGGGGTCAAATGTTTATTATATCCAGAATAATATTCATGATATGGATATCATATATGTTATATATATCCAGTACATGCATGCATTTATAACATTACATAATCATTTAGAGGTAAGAAATGAAATGCACCGTTCATGGAGACGGTAAGCCGTACGTACGCATGAACGCTACTTTCATTTATATTTCATATTTTATAGAATGTAATAATAATGATATAAAGGTATATTATAATTACAGTATAATATCATATATAATATCATATTTCAATCCTTTATACGTCCCACAAATGGTATTTAACGAATCAAATCACTTTGAGGGGGCGGTAGTCCGCACTTCCTTAAATGAAGATATCGCGTATACCCATAATGGAAGCCATAAAGGTAAGACAAAAATGAAAAATACAGAAGCGTAAATAAAACATAAAAATATTATATATCATATATAAAAATAGTGACATCATAATGGACACCTTTGAAGGTGTTAAATGAGTATTGAACAATCATCGTTTCGGGAGGCAGAATTTCACCATCCACGGAAACCGTATGTTATTTAACCATTTGATGTAGTTGTGTGAGAGTGTAGCTCGAATAAATATTATAACAACATCCTAGTATATTGAAGATACTGGTGTTGTTACAAAAGAAGTAAATAAAAAGAGTTTAGGGGGTTGGAGAAGCAAAATAATACAAATGAACATGAGAGAGTGAATTACCTTTAAAAGTGTAACTCCTTTTGATTTGAGCCTAAAGGATTCCTTTGAAAGGATTCTGCCCAAATAGAATCCTCTAGGATTAGGAGAGGGATGTGGAGAGAGTAAATGGGCAGCGGTTGTCCGAGCCAAAGGCTTGAGGAGTGTGTTAAATGAGGTAGAGGTGGGGGTCTTTTATAAGAGGAGAGGAGGGGCACTTTTGGAAAGTAAAGAAATATTACTTTATTTGAAAATGTGTTTCGGTTTCAAAAGGTCCCACATTGATATAATTCGTGGATAAGGTGATAAGGCTTCTAAATCCACTCATCCAATAAGTTTTGGACATGTTTAGTTCATATATTTTACATTATTTTTCCATTTTATTTAAATCGTCAAATAATGATGTCATCGCTCCACCATTATTATGTCATAAATAATTTACATTATTTAATGTCTAAAAATTATAAAAAAAATACTATGATGTAGGAAATCTTTTTATCTTTCCAATGAATATTTATAATCAAAAAGATGACTTGTATAACCTCACTTAAATTTTTTTTTAGTAAAACATATCATGTTTGTGTCAATTTTACTTTTACATTAAATAAAATGTTATTTATGTCATTTCCCAACCAAAGTGGATCCATGGGGTCCCCAAGTTGACCCATGGCTTGTCTTGGTCGGCCATGATACAACCAATGAGGGTAAGACATGTGTCAATCTCATCTCATTTTATTAAAGCATTATTTTTACCTTAAACCACACTAATTACCACTAATCGCGATTAAAAACTTAATAAGTTACTATTCACCAAAAAATTATTTTAATCTCATTGAACCACATTTTACTTCTTAATGACAACCATGTATGTCGGATTTTTGAAAATCAAAACACAATGATGGAAAAATTTCATTTATATGGAAAATCAGTTTTTATAAGTACCACTTAGTGGTTTCACTATTCATCAAAAATTGCAGTTTTTCAGAAAAATCCCAACAATTCACCCTAAGATATATTTGATATTCTGAATTCAAAAATGAAGTCTGTTTTACAAAATTCAAAACATATAAGTCACATTAATTAATTTAATAATTAATTCCCGCTGTCATGACAAATAGCGTGTTTTATGAAACAATAAGTATCAAAAGATTGACAATAGTTTAAGTCTGATTTCAAAGTGAAATTGATTCCAACGACCACTATTGGATTTAATGGTAAAAATATTTTCTAATTTCACTTTAAAACCAGTTCAAAATATAATCTAATTATATAAATAAATTAGATTAAAAAGTGGTTTTGAATTAAAATACAACATTTTACACTATTCATTAAAAAAAATATCTTTATCGGAAAGATACCAAAAATTTACAAAAAGTAAATTTTGATGTCCCGATTCTTAATAAGAGTTTTATTTGGTCAAAAAGAATGTTTAAGAGTGAAAAAAACTATATTTAATGACGGTTCTCCATCAAAAGGTGATAAGTGAACCTTTAGTGAAAACTAGGGCATATACGCCTAAAATTGAATTCTTTCCGTATTTTAAGCCTTTATCTTTTATTGTATAAATGTAAAAATATTTAAGAACATATATAATCATATTTTAGTTATTTCTATCCATTCCCGCCATTACAACAGCTACATGTTAACTACCATTTAGAATAATATTATTTTATTATTAGAGTGCAACGTAAGATTCCCAAGAAACTCGTTGTTGCGTGTTGGGTACGCCATCGAGCATAGCGTCCCCTTTAAAGTCATATTAATATTTTATTCACAAATATGGATAAATATGAAAATTTCATATTCCTTATTTACCTGGGGTGTTACATCCTTCCCCCCTTTTGGGAATTGCGTCCTCGCAATTTTAAAATTGCGCTTGGAAACATCCTTGAACGTCCCACATCGGAGAAGAGTCGGTAAAAAAAATCACTTTAAAATAAAGAAAGATAAGTACAAAGGTCACCCGAGATAACCCATACTAGGATTCCAAGTATGAAAATATGGACATGGAGGAAAAAAAAAGGGTCATGTTCTGATGGAGAGTGATAGAAAACATGTTTAGGAGAAAGTTAACCACGAGAAAATCAAAAACTTGCGATGGGTTAAATGGTATTCGATTCCCCAGTAGGAAAAGTTAATAGACAACATTTTTGTTTTAAGTTTCTTTTTATTGAGGAATTTATTCATAAGGAAGCATAATCACTTATCATGTTGACTTTCAACTTTTACTAGATTCCTTAGTCAAACTCATATTTTTTCCAAAAGACGAGTATTTAGGGAGACTTGTTCGCATTAAGAGTACTATAATCAACTTCTAGAGAATCACCTAATCCCCAAAAGAGAACTATATACATCCCATGTTTTTAGGCTTTAACCAAAACCAAAACCAAAACCAAAAAGGTTAGTACAAGATCAGATAATCCAGAAAAGGATAACCCCTTATAAAAAGAAAATCTATTCTTAATCTCCAAAATTTGTCCAACAAAACCCAAAGTTCAATGAGGACCATCCGATAAACAATTTGTCCATAAAATTCTTCAAAGTAAACCAATATAAGATTGAAACCCAAATATTTGAAGGATTTAGTCACATAGTCTTCCAAGTTAAATCGTAACATTTATCTCCAAACATCATCAGTTGCTCCTAAAGTCTCACATTGAAAAGTAATTATCCTAATCACATATCCTCCAAAATCAACTTACTCTTAATTCGTAAAATCATATAACTAAAAAGAATCAGTCAAACTTACCAGGGGCTTCACGTAGTCCAGTGGTAGGCGATAAATACCAGTTGCACTTTGGTTGTGGGTTCGATTCCCGCAGCATTGTCCGACGCGACGGGTTGTCACACGGTCTGCGTGTTGTCCTTTTTCCAAAACTATATAATTCTCAAATCATTACCCAAAAAGGGATAAAATCATCAAAAATAACCATAACATAATTTAACCTCAATTTTATCTCATTCCTTTCACTTCAATCATAACATATGGTAACCCATAATTACCTCAAAAGTAAGGATCATATAAACCCAAATGGTTCTTTATAACTATGTCCACAAAAGAAAAGATAACTATTACTTGAATAAAATTTACCTATATTAAACATCATGGTTACACATAATATAAAAAGTCTTCTAATGTAACCCCATCATCAAAAGAGACTTAATACTCTTAAGAATTTCACCCTAACTCTTGAAGCCCTCATATGTTGAAATCTTACTCATTCAACATTCTTCATGATCCATTATCCATTCCTTTCCAACTTATTCCAAAATACCTCTTTCCTACAAACAAAATCATGAATCATATCCTAAGATTCCAAAATAAGAAAACAATAGTCATGAAATAGTACATACCTTTGATTGGTCATTGTCAGTTTCTTCATCCTCAATTGGAATGGCATTAGGTATTGGTAAACGAATATTGGTACGCTCTTGGTGACCCCATTTACGAAACTTCTTCATAGGACATGTGTTTGCATAATGACCATGCACACCACATTTAAAACATTCAATTGATCCCTCAGAAAGAATTTCTTTCCCTTTCCTCGAGTCAACTGGATGCTTCCTTTTTCCATGGCAGGTTCTTGCTTTATGACCTTCATTTCCACATCTATATCATATTTCTGTCACTTTGAAACATTTTCCTAGGTGTTTCTTTCCACATCTTTGACACATAGGTTTTTGAACACACTTACCTTTATGATTATTACCTGTACTTCTGTAGGGATTTGTTTCTTGCATATATGATGCCTTAGAAAAATCTCCAAGGTTTAGGTGGTCAATCATGACTCCAGATAGTTGGTTGAGGATAATCAAAAGAGTTCTCATTGCATCTCCCATATCATTCAGTTGCTTGCTCAAAAAAACTGTCACAGTTTCCTTCACATCCATTGTTACTTTGGTGCCTGCTAGATCTAGCCATTTACTAAAACCAAAAAGGTTAGTGTGATTATATCAACAAAACTATCATGTACTAATGAGTAAGATAGACAATAAGATATACTTACTCATTCACTTTATCTAAAACTAAGACTCTTTCTGAAATCCTAACCATTATGGTAATTGTCAATTATGCTTAAATAATACCCTAACCTCTAAAGTTATCTAAACCGACCTTTGATACCAACTATAAGGCCCCAACCTTAAACCTTACTTAATCTTGAGTTATTACAAGATTACACATTGAGGATCTTTTCAGGTTTAGAGTTTTAGAGAATTAGATCATGAAACTTGCATTACATTCCACATTTAAACAAAGTGGTTACATAAAAGACAATATTCATTCTTCCCATCAACGGAAACCTATTTAAAATAAAACACGGATTCTTTCTTGACAAATCCTTGACACTATCATCACATCATGTACCTTTCCCTTGACCTGTGAAAAACATTTCAAAAACTTGGGATGAGCATAAAAAGCTCAGTAAGGGTTATAAAAATATGGAAAGGAAACATGAGTTCATAAATACATAAGAATGAAATCATACTTTACCCATAAAACATAGGCATATCAAATCATGAATAAATCATAGAAAACATAAGACATAAAGGTAACTTGAGACATTCATAACATTCTTACGTAGGGAGTAACCCTCTTGGTTGCGTTTGGAATACCCATCATAGTATATTCCCTAAATCTCTTCGGAGAAACCCTAACGTTTAACTCCTTCGCGTTACCCAATGCATTGGAGAGCTATATCGGGCTCACCCGCCCTTAGTTTATCACGGAACCACCCGTTCTTCATAACAATGCCCAAGAACCATAACATAATCGTATCACCTAAACATGAATAAAGGAAACATAACATTTCCACATTTCAATCACAATATAACATTTTAGGATATTGAAATAATGAATCCATTCAAAAAGAAACCATTTCCAAAACCATTTAAAACATTTAATAAAGAGATTTTTGAATCAAAGTGTCCCATACCACCTTGAATCTTTTAACATTTTAAACCATTAATATCCATATAAATAAATCCTTAAAACCATTTTTAAAACATGGATATTAATAAGAACAAATAATTAAAACATTTAAAACGATATTTTGGTTAAAAGGGTTTTACCTAAATTAGAGACACTTGAATACAATAATCGAGGAATAACATTTAGTCAGAATTTCATAATATCATGAGAATAAAAGGATTCATGATATAATACTCCAAAGGACAGTTTATACACCATATAAGAGTGAATTGGTGCATAACAACAATGAGCCCTCAATAGAAATGTCAAATGTGATGAAATCCCTTATAAAGAAGGTATCCTTAAATTAAGGACAAATAAATCTCAAAAAATATGTGTGAAAAATATATATACACCCAATATAAGTGGATATTATGTTTAAAACAATAAAAGGTCATTCACACATATTCAATGGATGACATATTCAATGACTACAAGTTGAACCCAAAGAAATCGAAATTGGGTTAAAAAGTTCCCTTGACAGCCTAACGGCATCACATCAAAATGAGTTGATGAGAGATAAAAAGTTTATCTCAACACTTGGACATAAAATTTACATCAATAAGTATGTATGAGAACATATCCCAACATAAAAATATGTAAATTAAAAGACCCAATAAAAGAAGTCTTTTAAAAAAGAGGAGGGTGAAAGGTTCCCTTACCGACTTGGGTATCTTTCAAACATACACCCCATGAAAGAAAGACAATAGGTCATTGATGTAAATAATCATAAACGAAAGTATATTACACAAAGAGTAGAATAATGGGCAGTACATACACCACTCAATGGAATTTGTGGCAAATGTAGCATAAATCTCATGGGAATAAAAGTGAGATGAAAAATCCCTCACGAAAACTTGGCAGCCTAACGGCGCCACATAAAACTTCCGAATATGGATTGATAAGATCAAATAGGGTATCTCATCACATTAAAATATAATGTACAGCAAGAGGAATATAAAAGAACATCCCCCAACATTACAAATAGGAGCTTAAAAGAAGTGACATAAAGGAGAGTACTTAAAAAGAAAGAGAGAAGTTAGATCTCTTACGAAAGTTCGGCAGCCTAACGGCGCCAATCAAAACTTCCAAAATGGATTGATGAGAGAGAATATGGTTTCTCATCACATGAACATAAAAATTACAGTAGGATTAATATAAAATATCATCCCAACAACAAGAAAGATGAGCTTTAAAAGGAATGACATAAAAGAGTGTACTTAAAAAGAAAGAGAGGAGTAAGATCCCTTACCTCGGGTCCGACTTGACTCGATCGTTCTTTAACGTCCGGAATAATAAACTTGAGTTAATTTACACTTTATTAAGAACCTTTTTCTAGTTCATTATTCCTATTAGATAACTTATTTCCATGTTATAAACATTATGTAAACATTTAAGTTAATAATGTTTGTTTTGTCGATATTTGGTTCTTAAGTCGAAAGTGGACTTCTTACCATTACATGTTGTTCGTGGGGTCAAATGTTTATTATATCCAGAATAATATTCATGATTTGGATATCATATATTTCATATATATCCAGTACATGCATGCATTTATAACATTACATAATCATTTAGAGGTATGAAATGAAATGCACCGTTCATGGAGACGGTAAGCCGTACGTACGCATGAACGCTACTTTCATTTCTATTTCATATTTTATAGAATTGAATAATAATGATATAAAGGTATATTATAATTAAAGTATAATATCATATATAATATCATAGTTCCATCCTTTATACGTCCCACATATGGTATTTAACGAATCAAATCACTTTGAGGGGGCGGTAGTCCGCACTTCCTTAAATGAAGATATCGCGTATACCCATAATGGAAGCCATAAAGGTAAGACAAAAATGAAAAATAAAGAAGCGTAAATAAAACATAAACATATTATATATCATATATAAAAATAGTGACATCATAATGGCCACCTTTGAAGGTGTTAAATGAGTATTGAACAATCATCGTTTCAGGAGGCAGAATATCACCATCCACGGAAACCGTATGTTCTTTAAACATTTGATGTAGTTGTGTGAGAGTGTAGCTCGAATAAATATTATAACAACATACTAGTATATTGAAGATACTGGTGTTGTTACAAAAGAGGTAAATAAAAAGGTTTTAGGGGTTGGAGAAGCAAAATAAAACAAATGAACATGAGAGAGTGAATTACCTTTAAAAGTGTAACTCCTTTTGATTTGAGCCTAAAGGCTTCCTTTGAAAGGATTCTGCCCAAAGGGAATCCTCTAGGATGAGGAGAGGGATGTTGAGAGAGTAAATGGGCAGGGGTTGGCCGAGCCAAAGGCTTGAGGAGTGTGTTAAATGAGGTAGAGGTGGGGGCCTTTTATAAGAGGAGAGGAGGGGCACTTTTGGAATGTAAAGAAATATTACTTTATTTGAAAATGTGTTTCGGTTTCAAAAGGTCCCAAATTGATATAATTCGTGGATACGGTGATAAGGCTCCGAAATCCACTCATCCAATAAGTTTTGGACATGTGTAGTGCATATATTTTACATTATCTTTCCATTTTATTTAAATCGTCAAATAATGATGTCATCGCTGCATCATTATTATGTCATAAATAATTTAATTTATTTAATGTCTAAAAATTATAAAAAATATACTATGATGTAGGAAATCTTTTTATCTTTCCAATGAATATTTATAATCAAAAAGATGACTTGTATAACCTCACTTTAAAATTTATTTAGTAAAACATATCATGTTTGTGTCAATTTTACTTTTACATTAAATAAAATGTTATTTATGTCATTTCCCAACCAAAGTGGATCCATGGGGTCCCCAAGTTGACCCATGGCTTGTCTTGGTCGGCCATGATACAAACAATGAGGGTAAGACATGTGTCAAGCTCATCTCATTTCATTAAAGCATTATTTTTAACTTAAACCACACTAATTACCAGTAATCACGATTAAAAACTTAATAAGTTACTATTCACCAAAAAATTATTTTAATCTCACTGAACCACATTTTACTTATTAATGACAACCATGTATGTTGGATTTTTGAAAATCAAAAAACAATGATGGAAAAATTTCATTTAACCGGAAAATCAGTTTTTATAAGTACCACTTAGTGGTTTCACTATTCATCAAAAATTGATGTTTTTCAGAAAAATCCCAAAAATTCACCCTAAGCTATATTTGATATTATGAATTCAAAAATGAAGTCCGTTTTACAAAATTCAAACCATATAAGTCACATTAATTAATTTAATAATTAATTCCCGCTGTCATGACGAATATCGTGTTTTATGAAACAATAAGTATCAAAAGATTGACACTAGTTTAAGTCTGATTTCAAAGTGAAATTGATTCCAACGACCAATATTGGATTTAAAGGTAAAAATATTTTCTAATTTCACTTTAAAACCAATTCAAAATATAATCTAATCATATAAATAAATTAGATTAAAAAGTGGTTTTGAATTAAAATACAACATTTTACACTATTCATTAAAAAAAGAACTTTATCAGAAAGATACCAAAAATTTACACAAAGTAAATTTTGATGTCCCGATTCTTAATAAGAGTTTTATTTGGTCAAAAAGAATTTTTAAGAGTGAACAAAACTATATTTAATGACGGTTCTCCATCAAAAGGAGATAAGTGAACCTTTAGTGAAAACTAGGGCATATACGCCTAAAATTGAATTCTTTCCGTATTTTAAGCCTTTATCTTTTATTGTATAAATGTAAAAATATGTAAGAACATATATAATCATATTTTAGTTATTTCTATCCATTCCCGCCATTACAACGGCTACATGTTAACTACCATTTAGAATAATATTATTTTATTATTAGAGTGCAACGTAAGATTCCCAAGAAACTCGTTGTTGCGTGTTGGGTACGCCATCGAGCATAGCGTCCCCTTTAAAGTCATATTAATATTCTATTCACAAATATGGATAAATATGAAAATTTCATATTCCTTATTTACCTGGGGTGTTACAAAAATCATAGTAAAATAGTGTAAAATACGAATATTCATGCACATAAATACATGGATAGTTTAACATGAAAACATGTAATAAGGAATTAACAATGGAAAAAATTTAATTTATTCAGTAATCAGGTTCCATTTAATATCAATCTTGATCAAATTAAACTTCATAAACCCATTGCATGAATAGATAAAACATATTAGTATCTTGGAAAATCAACTCATTGAACCCTTAAAGAAACCATACAAAAAAATAAAATATTAGAATAACCATATAGAAAACTTGAAATATCATTATCTGGATAATCATATCATTATCTATTACATTGAAGTGCTATCTAGGTTTACCCAACGATTAAGATATAACAGGATAACTCAGTGTCATTTGGGAACACCGATTATTTATAATTCCCATTTACAAAAACATTAAAAAAGACATAAATAATCTATTTCAGTATAAGTATATGACAAAAACCATTATTTTATTTATTACAAGAATTTAAATTTGTTGAAACTAGAAAGAACCACATTAAAACTTATTGTGAGGGGAAATGAAATGATTTTCCTCATAAGAAACAAAATGTTATGGAAGTTTGAATGAAAAACTATGCTGCTAAAATCACACAAAATTATAAATATATGAATCTAGAAATGCATATAACTGATAAAAAGGAGGGAAAATTATTACGCTGATTCCTTCACGTGGAGGCAAAAAACTTATTTTAGTGGATATTATGATCCACTAGAGAGAGAACAATGGATCGGTATCGGTGGAACGATATTTTCATTTCACAAATTTTCAAAACATGATATAGTTTTCATAGTAGTTTATCATTTGGAAGGTGATTATTATAAAAGGGTGATCCTTATCTAGAATATAATGAAAATATATAAAATTGAATCCATGGAATGGGGTGAGCTTCAGAGCTTATTTTTCAAAAATTACATTCCTCGTATTATTGAAACAAATATAGATATGGAGATAATTCATCTTAAGAAAAAGGGTGATGAATCCATTAGTACGTATGAAGAAACTTTTTCAAGACTTTTAGTGCACACATTTGGAATTATTTACCAACCTTATAGTAAAATTGATTGATTCGTCAGTAGATTAAAACCAGTTCCCTAATGGGAATTATCCACAAGGTAAATCAATAGATATGGGCAAATCATTCAATGTGATATGATATTTGGGAAGAATATTTCAGTATCCAATCACTCATATGTTATTGATAATACAAGGAAAGAAGAATTCTAGGTAAAATAAAAAGAACACACTAAAAAGAAGATGAGTTTTCCCATATTATTAATTTGTTGAATGAAATATAGAGGAATTTTCCTAAAGGGACAAGTAAATATTTTAAGTGTGTGATATAAGGAAATCATGTAGTTGAAATCCAAATTGATTAGAAAAACATATCTAATGATTTGTATAGAGAAAAGGCTACAAAAAATTAACCGCTTGTACTTCAATGCTACATGTGTAAGGAAATTGTGAATTATGCCATCCAATTCCCTAATATAATTGTGATACATGATTTTCAACATCTAAAATCTCTTAAGGATAAATAATAATTCAAGTCACATGTAATCACAATAATTGATATGTAATACAAAAATTATGTTGTGAATAGTACACTTACCCTACACTCTTATGCAGAAAATGTATTAAATTATTCTAGATCCCCTCACTCTTTTATTTCTGATGAATTTTATAATCGTATCACCATATCACCTTACAATTTTTATTTTTAGTAGGTCCTTTTAACTCATAATGGAACAACTACTGCATCAAATGTTTCTAATTGTTATCTAGTTGATGTTTTCTGGAAAGGGATTTTTATTCATCTTGTGCTCCATCTTTTAGTGGAATTTGTTGTGATTCATATTATGGATTTGATTTCTTTGTATGGATCTCAAATCAATTTCCAAGATGGTATGTCACACTAAACATTCTAGATCAATCTATCATCATCTAACAATTCAAGGATAATGATGAAAAAACATTAAAAATTTCTTCTATATTATGGGTCCTTATTCCATAAAATGATGGTTTCCAATCTCAAATTTTTGGGTATAATATATATATTAAGAATACACATATTGTATATGAGTTTAGTGATTTCTTTGAAGAATAATTTATAGGTCTTCCACTGATTAGTGGGGTTAATTTTATAGAAAATTCAAATATGGTGTTATGCCTATTTAAATACAACATATAGGATGTCCCTAATAGAGTTACTATAATTTAAGAAGCAACTCAATGATAATTATGACAAGGGATTCATACACCCTAATTATTCACCATGTGGTGAAAATATTTTTTTTGTTAAGAAGAAATATGGATCAATGATACTCTACATTGATTACCGAGGACATAACAAGATCACTATCAATAAAATATATCTTCTTCTCATGATTAGTGACCTATTCAACCAACTATGTAGATCTTATTACATTTCAATGATTGATGTTCTTTTAAAAATTAATCAACTAAGGTACAAGAATGATGATATTCCAATTA
This sequence comes from Viscum album, assembly GCA_963277665.1. NCBI lineage: Eukaryota > Viridiplantae > Streptophyta > Magnoliopsida > Santalales > Viscaceae > Viscum > Viscum album. The sequence continues at coordinate 1,727,989,079 of OY728157.1, forward strand.
TGGAATTTTTTATAAGTATGGAAATAATGAATTTATAATAATTCCTTTTGGTCTTACTAATTCTCCTGCAATTTTTATGCATCTAATGAGTAGTTTCTTTTGATACTATCTAGATCAGTTTTGGTAGTCTTTTAGATGATATTCTAGTATATTCGAAGATCAATGAAGAGCATTAATATCACTTCATAAATAAACTAATGACCCTATGAATGGATAATCATTATGAAAAAATATCTATATGTGAATTTTGGATTCATAATGTTCCATTTATTCGTCACATAATCTAAAGAGAGGGGATATCGATGGATCCAACAAAATAAAAGTTATTGAAAGGTGGCCTAAGATGATAACAGTAACTAGGATGCGTTGTTTTTTTGGTCTGGTTCGATACTATCGATATTTTTTGAATGATTATTCATTACTATCTCATCCACTAACCTTGTTGACTCATAATGAAGTTATTTTCATGTGGGAAGATGAATGTGAAGGTAATATAAAATAACTAAAATGAATTTTATCTAGTGCACCAATGCTCAATCTAAATTGTAGTGGAGATTTGTTTTAGATCTATAATTATGATTCCAATAAGGGTATGTGATTTATTCTAATAAAAATTATATGGTGATAGATTATTTCATTAAACAATTGAATAAACATTATCAAATTTAACTAACTCGTGATTTAGAGATAGCTGTTATAATATTTTCATTAAGTATATGAAGGTATTATCATTATTTTGAAAGATTTTATATTTATACTTATTATAAATTTATAAAGTATATTTTCACAGAAAAGAATATGAATATGAACCAATGAATATAGTTAGAATGGATTAAAGATTAGGATTACTCAATACATTAACACTATTACTTCAAATAATTATTGTTTTATTTTTCTAAATCCACTTTAAGGTTAGTGGTAACCATACATTCCAATATCCACAATGACACATAACAAAATCAAATTCATAATTAAACCTGTAAGAAGTCGAACCCCCAAATTCCAAATTTGAAAACTAAACCGAACACTACAAAACCAAATAGCCTCGATCCATGAACATTGAACCACTGGTAACCTTGATTCTTACACCCTGACCCACATTCAACTTTGTCGCATCGCAGACGTACACTTCGCCAAACTACACATGTCGGTAGGAACACCGACGACGCCAGAGAAACCCATAACAAACAACCACAATGAAAACTAAGGAGTGAACCATGATGCCTCCCCACCCCCGTCACCATCCACACCAACAATAACCACCTGTAGGAAACCTACCCATCATCGTCACAGAATCCGCACAATCATTCCAACAAAACAGAACTAAACAAAAGCCCAACACACAAAAACCATTGAAGAAGACACCATATTGCTGATGTTACTAAACTGCTAGCCAAAACCTATCAAATCCATTGTCAAGGTTCCGCACCATGAATGTCGACGGCAGTTGATCTACAAGTCCAAAAACCCCTTAATGACCACTAATCCTAATCATACTCAGAGAGGCACAGAGAAATTTGGGATCAGAGGAGGGAAACACCAGCTGAGGTCTCCGAACGGTAGAAACAATGACGAGGCATTGAACCGGGAACAAACAAAAATAGAGGCATGCTGAATCAGGATGTGCCATAAAACCATCTACTGCTAAACCAAAAATCCCAGAACCTCATAGTCACCACCGCATAATCTCGAACTCGGAGAGCCATAGGGGAACGAGAGATCAAAGAAGAGGATTAGCGGCCAGATGCTTTTACAGCAAAAAACCATTGACAGGGCCTTGAAACCACACATGAACGAAGACGAAGACAAAAAAACAAGAACCTAAGAATACATTAACAATATCAGAATGAACACAAGGTATCATATTATTCGATTCGAAAGGACCATGGTATCTGATATATGATGAGGACCAAAAAAGATAAAATATTAATAGATTTTTGAAGGATGGAACATGAAATTTCAAAATAAGGGGAGAAATAATATCATTAAAAAATGAATGATCAACCATATACACAGGTAAATATTAATGACACAAATAAGTAATATGTGGAGTTAAAAAGGAATGTGATAAATTTTCCTAAATTCAACCTATATTGGGATAGAATAATAAGGATTAGGAACTATGTTTTTATTCCTCCCATACTATAATAAAATAATGAGTTTTTAGATGAGACTTATAGTTCTTCATTTCTTTTATTCATAGTATCAATACTATATATAGTGACCTGAGAGAGTATTTCTAATGGGATTGCATGAAAAGATATGTTGTTGAATATGTCTATCGGTGCTGGATTATTAGCATGTTTTGGCTGATATACAAAGTCTAAAGGGATGGTGCAACCATTAACCATAAAAGAATGAAAATGGTAATACATAACTATAAAAAAATTTCTTTGGAATTCTAAAAACATATAATGAACATAATGTTATTTGGGTTATAATTTATCACCTTATGATGTCATCATACTTCCTTTATATTAGAGAGGATGTCGCTCTTGATCATCATTCCAACATATATGTTGTAACACCCCAAGATTTTATAGTGTGTTATTTCTTCAAAATAATTCAATAACTTTCACTACACGCAAAAACAAGTTCAATCGCACCATGAATTACCAAACAAGCTGTTCAAAAGAGGTTATGAATAGTGTTAACTAAATTTTAAACTTTATATAATCCTTATTATTTTAGAATCCATATTATGAGTTTCTTAGATATAATGCAAGAACAAATTCATTTTCAGTATTGCACTTTTATCAACTTTTAATAGTGAACCCTTTTTAAATACAATATATTAAACTTTTTGACTAAATGGGGACATCAAAAATTTAAAATGAAACATCCCAAGCTTCCACGGTACGCTTTCTTTGAATAATACAGTAGCGTGTGTTGTACGCAACCTTGAGTTTTAACACACACCGTAACCAATCAAACTAGCCGCTATGAATAGTAATACCTACTTTTTGAAATTATATATATTTTATATTTCAAAATGGACTTCATTTTTGGATTCGGAATATTGAAATTAGCCTAGGGTGAAATTTTGGTACTTTTCGGATAACTTTTATATTTTGATGAATAGTGAAAATTACTAAATTTTAATTAAAAACAACTTTTTTAATCAAAATAATTAATAGTGATAAATTATGAATTTGAGTGGTTTTAAAGTATATTTAGAATATATTTTTACCGTTTAATATAATGTTGGTCATTGGACATAATTTTACAATTAAACCGAACATAAACAAGTGTCAATCTTTTGATAGTTATTACCTCTTAAAAACACGCTTTTTGTTTTGACAGCGGGAATTAATTTTAAATTAATTTCTGCCACTTCTGTGTTTTGAATTTAGAAAAATGGATTCCATATTTGGAATCAGGATTTACAAATTGTGTAAATAGATAACTTTTATTTTTAGACATTTTGAATAGTTACTGTGGTAAATATTTTATTTACCATGGTTAAAGGGTAAATCCGGTAAATAAGGGTTAAAAAATAATATTATAATAATACAAAATTACCCTAAAACGTGTCCTAACCTTATTGGTGGACACATACCCGACCATGAGCATCCTTGGGTCAATTTGGAGACCCCTTGGAGCCACTTGTATGTGGTAGGGACACTTTATATTAATAAAGTTAAAATAAAAATAAAAATGGCATAAGCTTACATCTTTTAGAAGAACAATTTTTACATAGGGTTATACATGTTGGATTTTCGATTATAAATATTCATTAGAAAGATAAAAAGATTTCCTACATGAAGATATTTTATTTATAATTTTTAGACATCAAATAAGTTAAATTATTAATGACACAATAATGATGCAATGTTTACCTCATTAATAAATCATTGAAATAAATAATATTATAATGATTAAAATATTATCTAAAACCTGTCCAATTCTTATTGGTTGATGTTATTTAGAATATGAGTCATCTTATCTTCGACCTCAATGATTTTTGGAATATTATAAACCGAATATAATTATATTATAAAGTAATACTTTCACTCTTTCCTAAAGAGCCCCTCCTCTCCCTTATAAAAGGAGACCACTTCTACTCATTCCTCACACCTTTCAAGCCACTTGGCTCGTCCAAAATCTGCCCAACTAAGCTCCCCACATCCCTCTCCTCCTCCTTGAAGCTTCCCCTTAGGCAGAAAGCATTTCAAGAAGTCCTTTGGTTCCAACCAAAGTGAGTTACCTAAATTAAAGGTAACGATTTCTCTTAAATTATTTTCATTTATTTTGTTTCTCCAACCCCCAAACTATTTTTATTTCCTTTCCTTTGTAACAACACCAGTATCCTCAATATACTAGGATGTTGTTATAAGAAGGATTCAAACTACACATACACACAACTCCATCTAATGGATGATGAACATAATGTTTATGTGGATGGCAAACTAACGCCTCACGAAACGATGATTGTTCAAATACATCTTACCGCCTCTCATGGTGGCCATTATGATGGCACTGTAATTAAATATGATATTAATGATATATATTTTATATATAAGCTTCTGTAATTCCATTTTATTTCATACCATTATTTGTTTCATGTTGTATATACATACGATAATTTCATTTGAGGAAGTGCGGACTACCGCCCCCTTAAAATGATATGACTCGTTCATACCACACATGGAACGTATAAAGGATGGTGTTAATTAACTTAAGTAACATATATAAAATATTATATTATACTGAAATAGTAATATACCTATGTATCATTTGGATTCGATTCTTTTAAAATAAAAAATTAAATGGAAGTAGCGTTCGTGCGTACGTACGGACTACCGTCTCCACGAACGCGATGAGATTCATCCTCCATCGTATCCATTCAAGTATAATTATCATTTGATGATTTAAAAATGATGTTTAAGGACTTGATACCATTCTGGATTTGAATAATATACAACCTATCCATTACAAACATGTCTTACGTAACCAAACATTTAAAAAGAACGAATCGGTTATCACCCGAAACGACGATAATACTAAGATATTATTATCAAATCAATATTAAAAGATCATATATGATATCATATTAATGTATATGATTCTTGTATAATTTAGTAACATTTATTTCACTATTATACAGGAGGTTAACCTACCCCAACCAAGGAAAAATACAAGGTAAGGGTTATTTCACAATCTCTTCATTATCCGAGGTTGTATTATACGTAATAATCTACTGGGATATCTTTATCATCCACATCCATGTTTCTTCGAAATGTATTTCAAAACATATTTACTATTTACAAGAAATTGGGTTAAAGTCATTTATACCCTTGTTTGACTTTTTATAAGAGGTTTATAAAGGAATCTTTCCGTCATTTTCAAAACAAGGTCCTTTTTAACCTTTTCGACAGAATTGATGTAAGTATGTTTTAACTTATACGGCGGGTGCGGTTATTTTCCGCCGTTATAAAATCGTCGAAGCTTTCCTTACAAGCTTATAAGAATATTTTCAAAGAAAATGTTTTATTTTATATGGATCTTAAATGATTTCAAAATAAAAAGAGATATTTCTCTAAAAAGTGTTTTGATTTCATCTATGTCAACATCCTTTAATGGATTTTACGCGTATTTGAAGTTGACTTATTATAATACAAAACTTCTATATTGTATTGAAGGTTTTGTGATATGTTTGACTGTGGATGTGCTATTTTATACCATTCATAGTTTATGGTGAAACTATTGACATTTCGTATGCTAGTTTTAATCCGAATGTTTATGTTATATTTCAAACTTTTCTTCAGATGAATGTGCTAGACAAGTATGTTCCGGGTTGGGGACCAGTAAAAGTAAGCCCTCCAGGTTGGGGACTGGTTAAAGTAAGCCCTCCAGGTTAGGGACTGGTAAAAGTAAGCCCTCCGGTTTGGTCTCCGGTTATTAGAGGTACTCCGGGTTGGTGTCCGGTTATTAGAGGTACTCCGGGTTGGTGTCCGGTTATTAGAGGCACTCCGGGTTGGGTTCTGGTTAGAAGTAACCCCTAGGTCTTGGGATGAGGCCTAGACAATGAAATTAACGTTTGACATTATGCATTCCATAATTATGAAAGTGGTTATTGATTTTTGCATGTGATCATTCGATTAGTAGAATATCCATGTGAATATGTAAATGGCATTATTTCATTTTATTTATGCCATACCATGTTGAAAGTTCAAGTTTAAAAGGCTTTTGTTTTAGTTATACATTGCCTTAAATGTTTATTCTTATTTATGAAAGTTTCCGCTATATTGATATCCTTACTGGGCATTTGAGCTCACCCCTTTTCTATGTTTTATTTTTCCCAAGATGTGAAGAAGTAAGTTATGAATGACTTGCAGGGATATTATGAGGGGTTAATAGTGTGGATATGAAGACTTTGTTGTTGTAGTAGTTTTTCACTTTTAAATGTAATGTAAAACTTTATGATTATATCTAGTGTTTCCAAGGCTACTAAACCAATCGGTCTTTCGAGATTTGATATTTCTTGTGATCATGCCAATGTTACGAAGTAATGCACCGACTCTGGGTAGCTGGGGTCGGGGCGTTACAGTTGGTATCAGAGGAAGTTTAGTACAAACCTTGGAAGCTAGATTTAGATAAACTCTGATTAGAGCACGTAGACCTAAGATGAACTTTGAGGATTAGTATAGAAGAACTTCCTAGAATTTTGGTATTTTAGAGATTTTGTGAGTTTTCCGAGCAATACATCCCTGTCTGGATACGAGCAGGTAGAGGCGGCTCTGGCACAGATGTACCTAGGGGTAAAACCCGAAAACACCGCTTTGAGCTAGACTTGAACGGGAACTGGTGCACGACAACGGGCCTTGCTGCACTCTTGGTTACGACACTCCCGGGGGATATGCTTAGGATAACTCTCATTTTCTTTACAAATCATTATGGAGGGTTTATGAGTATATACTTCCTCAAAGAAAACATTTTTATGATTATGGATTATATCCATAAATAGTTCAATTTATGTTAAGTGCTTTATAAGTATGGGATTATGTATTTTGATCCATAAACTGATCTAGTGTATTCCATTGTTTAGAAATGGCGCCCAGTAGAAGGAATGAGAACTCCAGAAATGCACATGATCCAAAGAGAAGGAAGGATCATATCTTTCATGGTCTTAAGCTAGAATTTATAAGAGAAATAGTCTCCCATGTATTATCATCATATGAAGAAATAATATCATGTGTTGATAAGATAAGTAAAGAGTTTTCTGAGTCCTATGGCTTTGAAGGGAAGCAAGAGAAGAAAAGGATAGAAGAGAGAAAGATGGATAAAGGGAAGAGGGAAAAGAAGAATTTTCCCATATGTGGTAACTGTGGAAAGAAACACCCTGGAACTTGCCTGAAAGGAATGGGAGTTTGTTATAAGTGTGGAGGAAAGGGGCACAAAGTACATGATTGCAAGGGTAAGAAAATGGTTTCAAATGTACAATGCTTCATTTGCAAGGAGTTTGGACACTACGCGAACCTATGTCCCAGTCATCAGACTATGCCTCAAATGATGCTATTGGATAATAATCAAGTTATGATACTACCACAGATGAAGAGGAATGATTAGAGTTATTATGTTGATTATATCAATTGAGCGTTGTATCAACAATGTACTTGTTATAATAATTATGGAGTATATAAGGATTGTATTGCAGTACTATTTCATTAAGGATTTGAGATGGTGTGGAACAAAGAAAAGTGACTCAATAGCAGGATAAATTTTTGGAAAATATATGGTTGAGAGAATGATAAACCATAATATAGTTCTGATACCGAGGTAGTGATTTTCGAATAATACATGATTATTTTAGAAAAATTATATTGGATATTCTTGACTACCTTGGAACTGATTAATGATTTGTATATTCCATCATTGTTGGGGTTTAAAACATTTTTGGATTGATGAAGTATATCCAGCATTCTATATGGAATAAGGGAGAATGAATGTAATCAATAAGGAATATGGTAATTCAGGATGTTTCAGTGTATTAAAAGAATACATGATGAAGGTATTCATATGCTATTACGGGGTAAAAAGGATCTGCATTATGTTTACCTTCCTTATAAATGTTGGATTGTGAGTTTGGACAGAAGTATTTTTGATAGTTCTAGTTTGGATTATTTTGGATTGCCATAAAAGGACAACCCGGAGGTCGGGCGACAACCCGTCGCGTCCGGCAAGGCTGCGAGACTTGAACCCGCAACCGAAGGGCGACAAGGGTGTATCACCTACCACTGGCCCACGAGATGTCCTGGATTAAATAATATAGTTTTTTTTTTAAAGATCTGGTAGATGAATTATAAATTCATTTATTTTGGAACCCTGTACAAATAGTATAAATAGAAAAAAAAATTACATTCTATTATCTTTTAGAGTGAAATATGAGTTTGTGGTAGAAATTTATTAGTGGATAAAACTCTAATTATAAAGTAAGTATATCTCCTTATGATCTTATCCAATCTCATAAATAAATTCCTCAACATTAATAAAAGGAACTTGGAACAAAAATGTTGTCCTAGATGGTACCTTAAATCATCACTAATTTATGGCTTTGGGATTGTTGGCCTTTTCATAGCCATGTTCTCTACCACTCTCCATCAGATAATTGATGGTTATATTTTTCTTCCATATCCATATTTTCCTACATGGAACCCTAGTATGTGTTATTTTCGGTAATCTTCATACATTCCACTCTTTATTTTAAATAGAGGCCTCATTAATTCATTTTTCAATGTGGGATTTCAACTAAGATATTTTGAAACGTCAAAAATGTGTTATCCTAATACCCTATGTTTTGTTGAACCGATGGTATTTCAAATCATCATAGATTGATGAATTTAAGGACCTCAATTATACACTTGTTTGTGATTGATGACCTCAATCACTACCTATAAATATTTACGTTTTTCCTCCAATTATATGTCTATAATTGCCACCAATGTTCTCCTAATAGAGATCATAATTTGGTGGTGATCCTTTCATTTCTCTTTTCCTCATATTAAGACTAAATTTTAGTAACCCAATTTCCGATGTGGGTTTTCCCACAAAGATATTTTCTATTTTCAACCTTTTATTTTCGAAGAACAATTTCAAATTGCGAGGACGCAATTTATTGAAGGAGGGGAGAATGTAACACCCCAAGATTTTATAGTGTGTTATTTCTTCAAAATAATTCAATAACTTTCACTACACGCAAAAACAAGTTCAATCGCACCATGACTTACCAAACAAGCTGTTCAAAAGAGGTTATGAATAGTGTTAACTAAATTTTAAACTTTATATAATCCTTGTAATTTTAGAATCCATATTATGAGTTTCTTAGATATAATGCAAGAACAAATTCATTTTCAGTATTGCACTTTTATCAACTTTTAATAGTGAACCCTTTTTAAATAAAATATATTAAACTTTTTGACTAAATGGGGACATCAAAAATTTAAAATGAAACATCCCAAGCTTCCACGGTACGCTTTCTTTGAATAATACAGTAGCGTGTGTTGTACGCAACCTTGAGTTTTAACACACACCGTAACCAATCAAACTAGCCGCTATGAATAGTAATACCTACTTTTTGAAATTATATATATTTTATATTTCAAAATGGACTTCATTTTTGGATTCGGAATATTGAAATTAGCCTAGGGTGAAATTTTGGTACTTTTCGGATAACTTTTATATTTTGATGAATAGTGAAAATTACTAAATTTTAATTAAAAACAACTTTTTTAATCAAAATAATTAATAGTGATAAATTATGAATTTGAGTGGTTTTAAAGTATATTTAGAATATATTTTTACCATTTAATATAATGTTGGTCATTGGACATAATTTTACAATTAAACCGAACATAAACAAGTGTTAATCTTTTGATAGTTATTACCTCTTAAAAACACGCTTTTTGTTTTGACAGCGGGAATTAATTTTAAATTAATTTCTGCCACTTCTGTGTTTTGAATTTAGAAAAATGGATTCCATATTTGGAATCAGGATTTACAAATTGTGTAAATAGGTAACTTTTATTTTTAGACATTTTGAATAGTTACTGTGGTAAATATTTTATTTACCATGGTTAAAGGGTAAATCCGGTAAATAAGGGTTAAAAAATAATATTATAATAATACAAAATTACCCTAAAACGTGTCCTAACCTTATTGGTGGACACATACCCGACCATGAGCATCCTTGGGTCAATTTGGGGACCCCTTGGAGCCACTTGTATGTGGTAGGGACACTTTATATTAATAAAGTTAAAATAAAAATAAAAATGGCATAAGCTTACATCTTTTAGAAGAACAATTTTTACATAAAGTTATACATGTTGGATTTTCGATTATAAATATTCATTAGAAAGATAAAAAGATTTCCTACATGATGATATTTTATTTATAATTTTTAGACATCAAATAAGTTAAATTATCAATGACACAATAATGATGCAATGTTTACCTCATTAATAAATCATTGAAATAAATAATATTATAATGATTAACATATTATCTAAAACCTGTCCAATTCTTATTGGTTGATGTTATTTAGAATACGAGTCATCTTATCTTCGACCTCAATGATTTTTGGACCATTATAAACCGAATATAATTATATTATAAAGTAATACTTTCACTCTTTCCTAAAGAGCCCCTCCTCTCCCTTATAAAAGGAGACCACTTCTACTCATTCCTCACACCTCTCAAGCCACTTGGCTCGTCCAAACTCTACCCAACTAAGCTCCCCACATCCCTCTCCTCCTCCTTGAAGCTTCCCCTTAGGCAGAAAGCATTTCAAGAAGTCCTTTGGTTCCAACCAAAGTGAGTTACCTAAATTAAAGGTAACGATTTCTCTTAAATTATTTTCATTTATTTTGTTTCTCCAACCCCCAAACTATTTTTATTTCCTTTCCTTTGTAACAACACCAGTATCCTCAATATACTAGGATGTTGTTATAAGAAGGATTCAAACTACACATACACACAACTCCATCTAATGGATGATGAACATAATGTTTATGTGGATGGCAAACTAACGCCTCACGAAACGATGATTGTTCAAATACATCTTACCGCCTCTCATGGTGGCCATTATGATGGCACTGTAATTAAATATGATATTAATGATATATATTTTATATATAAGCTTCTGTAATTCCATTTTATTTCATACCATTATTTGTTTCATGTTGTATATACATACGATAATTTCATTTGAGGAAGTGCGGACTACCGCCCCCTTAAAATGATATGACTCATTCATACCACACATGGAACGTATAAAAGATGGTGTTAATGAACTTAAGTAACATATATAAAATATTATATTATACTGAAATAGTAATATACCTATGTATCATTTGGATTCGATTCTTTTAAAATAAAAAATTAAATGGAAGTAGCGTTCGTGCGTACGTACGGACTACCGTCTCCACGAACGCGATGAGATTCATCCTCCATCGTATCCATTCAAGTATAATTATCATTTGATGATTTAAAAATGATGTTTAAGGACTTGATACCATTCTGGATTTGAATAATATACAACCTATCCATTACAAACATGTCTTACGTAACCAAACATTTAAAAAGAACGAATCGGTTATCACCCGAAACGACGATAATACTAAGATATTATTATCAAATCAGTATTAAAAGATCATATATGATATCATATTAATGTATATGATTCTTGTATAATTTAGTAACATTTATTTCACTATTATACAGGAGGTTAACCTACCCCAACCAAGGAAAAATACAAGGTAAGGGTTATTTCACAATCTCTTCATTATCCGAGGTTGTATTATACGTAATAATCTACTGGGATCTCTTTATCATCCACATCCATGTTTCTTCGAAATGTATTTCAAAACATTTTTACTATTTACAAGAAATTGGGTTAAAGTCATTTATAACCTTGTTTGACTTTTTATAAGAGGTTTAAAAGGAATCTTTCCGTCATTTTCAAAACAAGGTCCTTTTTAACCTTTTCGACAGAATTGAGGTAAGAATGTTTTAACTTATACGGCGGGTGCGGTTATTTTCCGCCATTATAAAATCATCGAATCTTTCCTTACAAGCTTATAAGAATATTTTCAAAGAAAATGTTTTATTTTATATGGATCATAAATGATTTCAAAATAAAAAGACATATTTCTCTAAAAAGTGTTTTGATTTCATCTATGTCAACATCCTTTAATGGATTTTACGCGTATTTGAAGTTGATTTATTATAATACAAAACTTCTATATTGTATTGAAGGTTTTGTGATATGTTTGACTGTGGATGTGCTATTTTATACCATTCATAGTTTATGGTGAAACTATTGACATTTCGTATGCTAGTTTTAATCCGAATGTTTATGTTATATTTCAAACTTTTCTTCAGATGAATGTGCTAGACAAGTATGTTCCGGGTTGGGGACCGGTAAAAGTAAGCCCTCCAGGTTGGGGACTGGTTAAAGTAAGCCCTCCAGGTTAGGGACTGGTAAAAGTAAGCCCTCCGGTTTGGTCTCCGGTTATTAGAGGTACTCCGGGTTGGTGTCCGGTTATTAGAGGTACTCCGGGTTGGTGTCCGGTTATTAGAGGCACTCCGGGTTGGGTTCCGGTTAGAAGTAACCCCTATGTCTTGGGATGAGGCCTAGACAATGAAATTAACGTTTGACATTATGCATTCCATAATTATGAAAGTGGTTATTGATTTTTGCATGTGATCATTCGATTAGTAGAATATCCATGTGAATATGTAAATGGCATTATTTCATTTTATTTATGCCATACCATGTTGAAAGTTCAAGTTTAAAAGGCTTTTGTTTTAGTTATACATTGCCTTAAATGTTTATTCTTATTTATGAAAGTTTCCGCTATATTGATATCCTTACTGGGCATTTGAGCTCACCCCTTTTCTATGTTTTATTTTTTCCAGGATGTGAAGAAGTAAGTTATGAATGACTTGCAGGGATATTATGAGGGGTTAATAGTGTGGATATGAAGACTTTTTTGTTGTAGTAGTTTTTCACTTTGAAATGTAATGTAAAACTTTATGATTATATATAGTGTTTCCAAGGCTACTAAACCAATCGGTCTTTCGAGATTTGATCTTTCTTGTGATCATGCCAATGTTACGAAGTAATGCACCGACTCTGGGTAGCTGGGGTCGGGGCGTTACATATGTAATGTTAGTTGTAATATTGCATTAAGTAACACATTACATTATATCTAATCGTGATCTAGGGTTTCCTCAATGTTATGGTGAAGTCTTTAGAATTGTATGGATTTTGATTAAATTTTCAACAATACATGTCATCCTTAGACATGCGATCAGTCTGAGAGGAAAATTCAAACTCTATAAGACATGCTGAGAGAATTATCTATGGATTTCAAATATTTTGATGATAAACACCTAAAATTGGTTGAATTTTCATCCATCAATAACATTAACTCGAGTATTCAGATGGATGCTTCTGAATCCATTTATATAAAAAAGTATATAACTCCAACATACTAGGTTGAATATAGGGAAATAAATCTATTAGGAACTTTTATTAATAATGAATTATTAGAAAGGGATATATTTATTCAACAAAACATTGGACTAGAACAAGTTCGACAAAAAAGTTAGGCAGTAAACCGAAAAGGCCTTGATTTTGAAGTGGGTGATATTGTGTTTCAACAAATATAATCTATAATCAAAAAAATAAGACTCACCCCTTTCAGTGTTTTATTTTTCTCAGGATGTGAATAAGTAATTTATAGATGGCCGGAAGGGATGGTATGAGGGGATATGAATACAAGATGTTGTTGTTTGGAAAGATGGTAATACTGATCCCAGGGTATATTAGTCCTTTTCAAATTCTTGATCATGTTCGGAAGGAAGAAATTGGATTAACATTTAAATCGAATCTCTCTCGATTTCATGTTATGATCCCTGTTTCTATATTGGGAAATTACATACCTAATACTTCACATGTACTAAAATTAGAATTCATAATTCTAGAGCATGATAATTCTTATAAAGAACAATAAATAGGGATTTTTAATCATTGTTAAAAATTCAACAAAACAAGACCACATTCTTAGTTAAAGTTTTGTAGTGGAAAAAAATTGAGAGAGTTATAGGGGAACCTAATGGTGTAATGAGGTAGAGGTATCCTCGTATGTTTGTATCCATGTAATATATTCTGAGGGAGTATTTCAGTTTAAGGGTGTTCAAATGTAACACCTATATGTTTTAACGAAATTTTCTCTTTAATTATTTGTAATTCATGAATAGCTTACATTGCACACATTCATGAGTTTAAACAAACCGTGAGACTCCCATGTTATAAAATGACCATTATAACCAATCTGTTGTATTAGTGGGAATAAATATAACAGATATATGAAAATGTATTTCAAAAATATTCGACTACAAATTATTTATGAAAAATATAGACCAATTAAATGTAAAGGAAATATTTGTATTTTTCTTTAATAAATTATGTTATTTAGAAATAATAAATGAATTTAATGAAATGTTTGTATTATATATTTAATAAAATATTTTATGTATTCATATATTATAAATTTTGGTTATAGAGTATGAATAAACTGTATTTAATGTATAAAAAACTATATATCTCAAAATGGAAATTTTACGGCCTTCTAATAATCATCCATTTTTTTAAATTAAAATGTTGAAACGATAATAATTTTTATATGAATAGATAATCCTATTCGTTGTATGTGGGATATAAAAATTTATTATTTATTAATTTTTTATATTTTATTTATAACATTCATGTTTTGATGAGTAGTAAAAATATTCAAAATTTTAATAAAATACAACTTTTTTTCATCAAAATTATTTATATGGTTAAATTATATTAAAGAACTATTTAAATTTATAAATATAATATATTATAATCATTTAATATAATTTATTTCATTGAAATTACTTTCACATTGAATATATATGTAAAAATATGTCGATATTTATCAATGTATTATCTTTTAAAATGTGTTTTCTCATTTTAACATTGAGATTAATTATAAATTAATTAAAACCATTAATGAGTTTTAAATATAGAATACTGGATTCCATATATGAAATCAGTAATTCCAAATTATATAAATAGTTAATTATTTTTTGAAACTATAAATAGTACCTTACGTTTTTTATAAATACGGTAAAAGTTAAATATTGTAATTAAGAGTGAAAATAGTATTATAATATTACCCTAACATTTGCAGTAATAGCATTGAATAAGGTTTCATCAAAAAAAATATCCTTGGGTCAAATTGGTATCCTTTAAAAAGAAATTGGATTGGATTAGGACATTTATTTTATTTCTATTTAAAGGAAACATTAAATATGTGTCATTGAAATTTTAATAAATATATGATTTTCTATATAAAGATATAAAAAAGAAAAATTAGATTATAAGTAATCCTTTGAAACATAATGTAATTTTCTATATCATGGAAATTTATTTATAGTTTTTAGGAAATAAATAAATACCTAAAAGGATTATATATTTATGATGTGGAAATCATTTAATTGATGAAAAATCAATAAAATAAATTAATTAAAATGATAATAACAATTAAAAGACCCAAAAACATGATCAAATCATATTATACTAGTATATCTCAACCATTGCCATCTAATAGAAGAGTTATTGACCATTTGGTTCCATATAGAAATGATTATGACACTTAATTTTTTTTATTTAATGTGATTCTAATGTTGACACATTCATGTTTTAATGATTACAACATTTTTTATGTTGGATTTTAAAGAATATATATTTGAATAAATGTATTATTATTAAAGCGATAGGTTTTTTTCATCTTCAATTTTTTTAATTTTTATTCAAAAATAAATATATTAAATAATTACACAAAATTGGTTTCTAATTATTTTTATAATGGAGATTACAAATAAATGCAATTAAAATTATTAAAATAGATATAAATTGGAATAATTAGAATTTCCAATGAATTTTATAGACGAACATGAAATCATAGGGATATAATAAAAAATTTTCTATGAATTAAACTTGTTGTATTTATATTTTAATAAATCCTGGAATTTTATAATCTCAAAATTGAAACTATTGAATTTCTATGAAAATAATGTATTATTAAATTATAAAATAACAATAATTTTTTAACAAAATGTTTAATAATTAAAGTATGATACTAAAATTTATAAATCAATCATTTATGATCTAATTGAAATCAAATAAGTAAATATTTCATACTTTTAGATTTGAAATATTTGTTTCCTAAGTTAAAAATTAAATAGAATAACTAAGTGCACCTATTCCACAACCCAGTTGGGGAGTTATCCTTATGTGCATCCAGAAGACCCAGGTTCAAATCATGGTAGAGGCATATTTCCGGGAACTATAGAAGTTCTGTAGAAGGCAGTGTAGTAGTACTATACACTATGCGGGAACTCTAATAGGCACTGTAACAGTTGATTTAGAAGATAATATTCAGTACTTTAGCAGCTATAACTATTCAACATAGGCCATTAGTTTTAGCTTTGAATCCGTAAGGCTTTCGGGCCACCTAGGCCTGTGGGTCAGTAGGGCGTTCATGCCACCTTTAAGGCCTTCGATCAACCTTAGGGCCTTGAGGCCACATGCAATTTCCCCAGACACACTACAATAAATGAGCAGCCCTAGAAAGGGATTTAGAGTAGGTGCACTCATCAGAGCAGATCCAAACATATTTTTAAGAGTGAGAGGGTATGGCTATGCCATCAGGAACAGCTTGTTCTTGCACGGGTAGCCTTGCCAAACGACCATGCAAAGGTGGAGAGGAATTATAATGATGCAGATGCTGGGGAGAGGTAGTTCCTTGTAGATAGTTTGGTTAAATTCCGGAAGTCCATCGGGTCATATAATCTCTTATTCCTATGGGCCATGTAATCTCTGATCCTACATGCCTTGTAAGGGTTACCCCTCATCCCTTAAAAGGGGGGTTATCAAAAATCAATAAAAATGAAGGCCTTTGTGCCATTTCGGTGTAAATAGAATAACTAAGTGTAAAGGTATCAATTGATAGATAAACTAGTCAAAATTTTATTGGATCATGATATAACTACTTTATCTCATCTGATATTCTAAAATAATACATTTTTTATGTTATTGGATATTTTTTTAATTTAATATAAATTAACATATTTGGAAAATCCAAAGGTGCCTCCAACAACAATTATAAAAAGGAACCCACTCCCTCATTTCTTTATAAATCATTTGGCCTTAAAAATCGTCCATTAACTTCTAATTTCACATATAATATAACCTATTCAAATTATAGAGCAAACAGTTTTCTCAAAATACCAACTGTTTTTCCATTAAGAGGAGATCTTGAGGGTGCTCACTAAAGAAGATGTGATCTCCTTTTGCTTCTATCTCAATATCATTTTTTCTTATACATCCACATAATTTATTTTTCCAGTTATTAATTAATAATAAAAGTATAAGATATATATCGAGAATTTATTATGGTTATAGAACAACCTTATCCCACCTTTTATCCATCATAACCACCACATCTGTGTACGTACGGCTAACCGTCTCCACACCATTGTGTTATCTATTTTTCACCACCACATTACATGGATGGGATAATGATTTAATTAATAATTATAAATGATAATTATAACATGATATTTGTTATATAAATATATGTATACTATCAACTTCCAATCCATTTCATAATTAATGGAATGATATCATTCCTCATGTGTACATACGACCTACCATCTCCACAATGTGATGTGATTCATTCTACATGATATCCATTAAATAATGATTATATAAATGTTTGGAATGAATAAATATGATTTATATTATATTAATATCATTCTATAAATATATATATAAATATCCCATGATGAATAATTGGATAATATTAAAAAATTATGCATAAGAAAATGAATATGTTTATACCCAAATAAAGAGTAATAATGAAATATTCTTAATAAAAAATGCCAGTGAGATAATATTTGATATCATAAGAAAGAATATAATTTTGGGGTAAGTCACTATCATTATTTAAAAAATTATTCAGGAGGTTCGGATACATACAAAGGATATCAGACCTAAGGTACAAGATAATTTCACAACCTCATTATTATTTGAGATTGTTTATATATAAGTTTTTACTGGGGTACATGTATCATCAATTTCCATGTTTCCTAAATATGTATTAAAAAATATTATTTATCATTTATAGAACCTTTTAATTTCAATATTAACCATTTTTTATTTTATTAAATGGAATGAAAGGTATATCTTGTCATTTTCGAAATGAGGTACTTTTTGTCTTATTTAACAAAAATAAGAGAAGAATGTTTTATTTTAACTTATACGACATGAAAATTTTTTATGTTTTCAAAACACCATATTTACTAGAATCATACATTACATGATTTAAATAATATTTTCAATGAAATTAATTTCTTTTAAAATTTGGATAAATTTTGATAAAATAAAATGTTTTTGAAGAATACATGGTATTTTAATCTAGAATTAATTTCAAGTGTTCTATCAAAATTATTATTAATCTATGAGGGAATTATTTAATTGTGTTATGATTTATAATAATATCCTTATTATTCATATAGTTGAAAATATTTTTCATGGAATGATATTTATGAAATCAGTTAATTTATATGGAATATGTTTTCATTTAATGATGTTTAAGAAGCCCATTTTATTATTTTGGTAGGCTATAATGAATGATTTATGTTTGTATTTCATGCATAAAAATGATTTCATTATGAGATAGGTGGGACCTATACCCCCCTCCAATTCATTGGCTAATGATTTATATATCATGAGATAAATAGTGTTGGAAAATTCTCTTGGTTCTGTAATACGGTGTTTGAATCAGATGTAATCCAGTTTAGTAATGAATTTTGTCTGCTATGATGGTCTTGTAAATGAGAATTGACAAATATGAAATGATTTTCTAGGATTATGTGTATGATCCAAATTCTATGTATTATGTTTTGACATTTGGGAATATTTTCATTGATTATTTATGAAATTTTATGATTTATTTCATGAAATGATATCATGATCATTCGTCTACTAGATAATATTTTTAAATGTTATGTTCTTATGTCATATGATTATGATATAATTGATATCTCCCTTCATTACTCTTACTGAGAATACGATCTCACATTTTATTATCTTTCTTTTCCTTAGTTGAGGTAGCTGGGTAATAAGTATGAAATATAAAAAATTGGTAATGTTTGGAATAAATAAGTGGGAGACAATGTAGATCTCTTATGAGATAGATGTTTATGTTTCTCAGTTTCTAAATACCCAAAACCTATACATTCATGGTGTGGTTTTGTCATTTTGTTGTAATTATAATTCTTCAATTTTGATTTAATATATATGTATGTAATTCATATGAATTTATAATAACATAGATGGGAATTTTATGTAATATATATAAATTAGTTAAATCTGAAATCTATGTGAAGGACATACTTAATACAAATTTATAGATTAATACACGTGAAATAAGAAATCAATTTTTTGTAATATCATTTTATTATTTGATACAATATATTCCCTTAAAAAAATTTATTTCTTATTCCATGAAAATACTGTTATTAATTTATAAAATTTTGAGAAATTATGTTTTATAAATAGATTTTTATTTTTCAAATTATCATAAATAAATTAGATTAAGGGTTAATTTTTTTCGTTTTTGAAAAGACTGTGTTTCTATTGAATTACGAAATATATTAATTTTTATTGATATAAATATTTTTATTAAAAATGTGATATGAGTAATATGAATAATATTATATAATTAATAATAAAATAATTTTCATTGGAATTTCTTAAGTCGTTTAATTTGGTATAATGATGTTTTTGTACCAAAAATGAATTTTTTTTTGAAAAAACTATTTATCATTACAAATTCTATTTTAATCATAATTTATTATATTAATCTTATTGGAATTAAATCCTGAAAATTTTATTCCATTTTTACAAAATAAATATCACTTTTCTAAAATTATTTCATTCTATTTTATGTCAATATGAATAGTAACCAATGTAAATTTGGGTCACCTCAGTGTGGAAAAAATGTGTATAATAGATTTAAGACCATGAATAATGACTTAAAAAAACCCAACATGTGAATTTATTTGAAAAATTAAAATACGACCATCCAAAAATTTATTATATGTCATTTTGGTTCCATTTTACCTTGAAAATGAAGCTTATATTATTTTATATAATGTAAATTCTAAAATATCAAACTCCGGACATTAATGTCTTGCTAATTTTTACATACGGATAAAAAGAGGATATATTTCATATAAATGCTTATTTTATATTTTAATTAATTTTATTTAGTATAATAATTTTTTATTCTAATGATAAAATTTCTTCAAATTCTTCGACAACGTTCGAATACTACTTGGGAACGCTATATAGAAATCATGTAAATGATTTTAGAAAATATTAAATTAATATTTTTTGGGTTATGTATATTTAAATATTTAAATTAAATATAAATATAATATATTTAAAATTTTTGAATGGATTATAATAAAAAAAATTATTTTAGGTTTTTTGAGACAAATTAAGTAAATAATTCTTTAAATGACATTATTAATATTTTCTTTTATATATCTTTTTTAAATTATTTACAAATAATTATGAATTTTAATGTGAAAAATTATTATTATAAATGGTAAAAATACAAATCCCTTTTTATGAGTCAATTTTCATATTATATTTAATATTTTAACCAATAAATATCAAAAATTTCTCCTCTACTAATATGGTTAAAACTAGGTTACCATATTATTATAGAAAATGATATGGTTTATAATAATAAATACACCTATAAAATTATATATTTATTGTTCATATTTTTAACATGTATTTATTATCATATAGTACATATCATTTTGGAACCATTTATAAAAATTTAGTCATATATTATTTTTTAATAATTTATGTTTTTCCATAAATGGCATTAATGATATTTTTAAAAAAATAATATAATATATAATGATTTGAAATTCACAAAAATTATATATTTTTCAAATGTCATGTTATATCTCCAAAATTATTATCCTTCTTCTATTAATGGGTCACATATCATATTGGTAGATCATTCGTTCCCACTAAAGAGTAAAAAAACAATGATATCATGTTAATTTTCAAAAGGGATGTTGGAGTTTTAAACTAAGAGATAGGAATTAAAATAATTAAAAGATTGTAATAATTTATTTTATGATATAATTTATAGTGATATGCTTCCTATTTTTTAATTATATTGTTTTTGATCAGTTTTTCAATGAAAATATATTAATAATAATTACATACATTTTTAATTCCAAAACTATACAACAGATAACATATAAAAGAGAACCCCCATACTTCATTATTCACCTTGTTTATTCCCCAAATATAAAAAATTATCTACCCTAATATCATCCTAGATTCATTAATCACATTACTTGTAAAATATTATATATAAAATAGTATCCTATCAAGGCTTAGTGTGTAACCCATAAGGGGTTTCTCAAAGAAGATGTATATCTCTTAACATAGTGTTTTCAGTTATATTTCCCATTATAGCACATGTAATTCCATGTTATACAACATAAATGATATAATTTATTATATTATAAATAATCAATTGTAATTATTTTGATGTAAGAACTATTATACCCCTTATTATATCATACTAAAAGAGAAATCATTTTTTTGTGAACTTACAACTTACCAGCTCCAAATAGCAATGTTATTTGGTTTTTATCCACAATTTATTTAGATATTAATATTGGAAAAATTAATATATATTATATTTTCGAAATAATTATTCATTGAAATTATATAATCATATATACCTTCTTACCTTCCAATCTATTGGAAAATGATAATTTCTCTTCTATGTACGTATGGAAAGCTACTGTAACACCCCGAGCTTCCATGATATGCTTCTCATTCAATAATGCAATAGCTTGCATTGTACGCAACTTCGAGTTCTAACACACCGCAACTAATCAAAGTAGCCGTTATGAATAGTAATAACCACTTTTTAAATTTATAGAAATTTTATATTTCAAAATAGACTTCATTTTTGTATTCGTAATATCGAAATTAGCCTATGTTGAATTTTAGGTATTTTTCTGAAACTTATAATTTTTTATGAATAGTAAAAAATACTTAAAAACAACTTTTTTTAATCAAAATAATTTATAGTGATAAATTATACTATTTAGTGGTTTTAAAGTATAATTATAATATGTTTTAACATTTTATCCAATGGTGGTCATTAGAATTAATTTAACATTGAAATTGGGCATGAACAATTGTCAATCTTTTGATATAAATTATTTCTTAAAAACACCGTATTTGTTGTGACAGCGGGAATTAATTATAAAATTAATTAATGAAACTTATATGTTTGGAATTTTGTAAAATAGTCATCATTTTTGAATTCGGAATATCAATTATAGCTTAGGGTGAAATTTTGACATTGTTCTGAAAAACTTCAATTTTTGATGAATAGTGAAACCACTAAGCAGTAGTTAAATAACTGATTTTTCGTTTAAATGAAATATTACAACTTATTTGATTTGATATTCAAATATCCGACATACATGGTTGTAATTAACTTGTAAAATGTGGTTCAATGAGATTAAAATAATTTTTTGGTGAATAGTAACTTTTAAGTTCTTAATCGCGATTAGAGTTAATTAGTGTAGTTTAAGGTAAAAATAATGTTTTAATAATATGATATGAGCTTGAAACATGTCCTAACCTCATTTTATGTGCCATGGCAGACCAGGACAATCCATGGGTCAACTTGGGGACCCCATGGATCCACTTTAGTTGGAAAATGACATAAATACCTTTTATTTAATGTTAAAGTAAAAAATGACACAAACATGAAATGTTTTACAAAACAATTTTTATATGGGGTTATACAAGTCATATTTTTGACTATAAATAGTCATTGGAAAGATAAAAGGATTTCCTACATCATAGTATTTTTTTTAATATTTAGACATTAAATAAATTAAGTTATTTATGACATCATGATGATGCAGCGATGACCTCATTATTTAACAATTTAAATAAAATGAAAAGATAATGCAAAATCCAAGGCATACACTTGTCCAAAAGCCTATTTTATGAGGATATTTCGAACTCTTATCACCTTATCCTCGAATTATATAAGTGTGGGACCTCTAAAATCCGAAACGCATTATATAATAAAGTGACATTTCTTTACTTTCCAAGAGTGCACCTCCTCTCCTCTTATAAAAGGCCCCCATCTCTACCACCTTATTCACACTTTCAAGCCATTTGGCTCGGCGAACCTCTACCCAAATACTCTCCCAACTTCCCCCTCTTACTCCTAGAAGCCTCACTTTGGGAAGAACTCTTCCCAATTAAGCCTTTGGCTCAAATCAAAAAGTGTTACCCGATTTTAAGGTAATGTCTTCTCTTATGTTATTTTGTTTCATTTTGCTTTTCCAACCCCATAAACTCTTTTTATTCGTTTCTTTTGTAACAACACCAGTATCCTCAATATACTAGGATGTTGTTATAAGAAGGAATCGAGCTACAATTACACACACCTACATCTAATGGTTAAAGAACATACGGTTTCTGTGGATGGCGAATTTCTGCCTCACGAAACGATGATTGTTCAACACTCATATAACACCTTCAAAGGTGGCCATTAAGATGTCACTATATTTATATATGATATATAATATGTTTATGTTTTCCTTATGCTTCTGTATTTCTTATTTATGGCATAATTTATGATTTCCATTATGGGTAAACGCGATAATTTCATTTTAGGAAGTGCGGACTACCGCCCTCTCAAAGTGATGTGAATCGTTAATGCCATATGTGGGATGTATAAAGGATGGAGTAAATGATATTATATATGATATTATACTGGAACTATATTATACCTTTATATAATTATGATTTCATTCTATTAAATATGAAATAGAAATGAAAGTAGTGTTCATGCGTACGTACGGCTTACCGTCTCCATGAACGGTGCATTTCATTTCTTACCTCTAAATGTTACGTAATATTATAAATGAATGTATATACTGTATATATATGATATATATGATATCTACATCATTAATATACTTCTGGATATAATGGATATTTCACCACATGAAAAAATTGTAATTATAAGAAGTTTATTTTTGACTCAAGTACATAAGATCGACAAAATGACCGTTATAAACTTAAATAATTACATAATGTTCATAACATGGTAATAAGTGATATAAAAGAAATAATGAACATGAAAAAGGTTCTTAAGTAAATAGAAATTAACTCTAGTTTATTATTCAGGAGGTTAAAGAACGGTCGAGTCAGGACAGGACGCAAGGTAAGGGAACTTCTTAACCCAATTACCTTTATTTAGGTTAATCTCCTACATTCAAATTATGTCATGACATTATTATGTCCTATCCTGTATTTTTTACTTTCTTTATGTGTACTTATAGTGAATACACATAATAGATCTATTTTATTTTAAAAATGGTCTTTGTAAGGACTTCGTCTCAATCTCCTTTCATTGAGGCATATTTGGTTTTATACACAACTTTCAATTATACAGTGTATAAACCCCTTTGAATTTTACGTTTATTCAAAATGAATATTTTTATACGAAACATTTTACTAAACGACAAAAAGGGAATGTTTTTCATTCCGTACATATGAGGCGACAATGACTTCTCCGCCTCCGTGACCATTATTTGAGTTTCGGCTTCCTCTATAAGCCCTCACATTTTTTAATGAAAAATAAATACAACGTTTTAACTTGCTTTTATTTTGGTATTGAAAATGGTTTTGAAAGTGTTTTTATTATATCCATGTGTTTTATTGATATCTTGTGATTGAAATGTGGAAATGTTATGTTTCTTTTCTGTGCATTTTATGTGATATGATTATGTTATTGTTTATGATATGTTTAAACCTATTCATATGAGGAATGCATTGGACTTAATAAGTGACGGGTGGAGCCTGCTATAGCTCCTCGATGCATCGGCAGGTCTCATGAGACAAACTAGTGTCTTGGCACGAGGCCTTGACAAAATCATATTTGTGGTCTTGGCACGAGGCCTTGGCTATGTGGTTATGATAGTCTAGCATTATGCATTCCATCATTATGAAAGTGGTTATTGATATTGCATGTGATTATTCGACCAGTAGAATATCCATGTGAATAAGTAAATGGAATTATCTCATTTTACTTTTTCCATATTATGTTGAAGTTCATGTTTAAAAGGATTTTGTTTTAGTTATACATTGCCTTAAATGTTATTGTTTATTTATGAATGGTTCCGCAATATTTTTATCCTTACTGAGCATCTGAGCTCACCCCTTTCAATGTTTTAATATTTTCCAGGATGTGAAGAAGTATTTTATAAACGACCTGCAGGGATAGTCAGAAGAGGATATGAGTGTGGACTATGAAGAAATTGTTATTAGTTTTTCACCTTATGATGTAATGTAACATTTATGAATGTATCTAGTGTTTCCAAGGCTACTAAACTAATCGGTCTTTCGAGACTTGATCTTTTGTGATCATGCCAATGTTACTAAGTAATGCACCGACTCCGGGTAGCTGGGGTCGGGGCGTTACAGTTGGTATCAGAGACAGTTTAGTACTAACCTTGGAAGCTAGATTTATATAAACTCTGATTAGAGAACATAGCCCAAAGATAGACTTTGAGGATTAGTATAGAAGACCTTCCTAGATTTTTGGTATTGTAGAGATGTTGTGAGTTTTCCGAGCAATAAATCCCCGTCTCAATACGAGTAGGTAGAGGCGGCTCTGGCACAAATGTACCTAGGGGTAAAACCCAAAAACACCGCTTTGAGCTAGACTCGAACGGGAACTGGTGCACGACAACGGGCCTTGCTGCACTCTTGGTTACGACACTCCCGGGGGATATGCTTAGGATAATTCTCATTTTCTTTAAAAACCACTATGAAGGGTTATGAGTATATACTTCCTCAAAGGAAACATTTCATTTTTTGATTATGGATTATATCCATATATAGTTCAATTTATGTAAAGTGTTTTACAAATATAGAATTATGTATTTTATTTCATAAACTAATCTAGTTTATGCCATTGTTTTGAAATGGCGCCTAGTGGAAGGAATGGAAACCGTATCAATGCACGCACTCCGTGTAGGGATTTCCCTCCAGCTCAAGATAATTATTGTGGATCTGGAGATACAAGTGGTGCTGATCAACTTATTACCATACCGGGACAACTCACTCAAGTTATGAATAATAACCATACTCGTATGGATCACCCTGATCCACAACGTGGAGGATAAATTTTAGACCGCTCCATGGGGCAACAACCACCAAAATTTAATGGGAGTATAAATCCTATAGTAGCTGAGCAATGGATAAATTCCTTAGAGAAAATATTACATGCCTTGGGGAGTAGTGAAAGTGAGAAAGTTGTCATGGCAGTTTACCGCCTCACTGGAGATGCCGATCAATGGTGGTCACTAATTCAAAACACAAAGGAAGATGACGAATTAACAAACATGGAATGGCAGGAGTTCAAAGAGTTGTTCTTAGAAAAATACTTTCCTCGAGACCATCGAGCAGACATGGAAAGACAATTTCTGAGTTTGAAACAAAAGGGGGATGAGAATGTCACAAAGTATGAGGCCAACTTTACAAGGTTAGCGAGGTATGTTTCATATTATATACGTAACCTAAGAGGTAAGATTGATCGTTTCTTTGATGGGTTAAAACCATTTCTCTGTAGAGCTTTTGTATCACAATCGTTCCCAACATACGAAGATATTGTCTCATGTGCTATCAAGACAGAAAAGGAATTCTCTAAGTCTTATGACAACAAAGTAAAGAAAGAGAAGAAGATAATGATGGAACAAGAGATAGATAAAGGGAAAAAGGGAAATAAGGATTTTCCATTATGTGATAATTGTGGGACGATTCACCCTGGTACTTGCCTAAAAGGAACGGGAGTTTGTTATAAATGTGGAGAAAAAGGTCACGAGGCGCGTGATTGCAAGGGAAAGAAAGAGGCTATCAATGTTGAATGCTACAATTGTAGGGAAATGGGGTATTATGCAAATGAATTTCCTAAGCGTTAGGGAAACATACCTTAGAAAAGTCCAAGGTATCAAGGACAATCTTATGTCGTTACTACAGTTGAAGAAGAATAACTAATGTATTGGTTCTTTTAGACTCATGGATTATATTCTGGTTGGTAGAATAATGTGATATATAAATATAAGGATTGTACTACAGTACTTGTTGATTTCAGTAAGTTTTTAATATGATTAAGGTAATCATATTTTTAGTATGTGACAAAAAGAGAAACTTTAATTTGTTTGGGGAATCTGATAAATTGATTTTGGAATTAAAGGACCTTTTAGAGAAAGTTTGGACAGAGGTATTTTGGATAACTATAAAGGTTGGAGTGGATTAAGTTGATCTTTGGATAGTATTGTTTAAGGTTAAAAAATTTATGAAGATTATTTTTGGAATATTATAATACCATAGTTTTAGGAAAAGGACAACCTGCAGGGTGGGGCATAACCAATCACGTCGGACAAAGCTGCAAGAATCGAACCCACAACCATAGTGCGACAGACCTTTATTTCTTACCACTAGCCTACAGGAAGTCCCTGGTTATTACAAAATAATTTTACTAATCTAAATGGTATATGTTAACATTTGGAACCTTATACAATTATGATAAATAGAATATTTTTGATTTCCGTTACCATTTGGAGTAAAAGATGGGTTTGTGGTAAAAATTTATTAACGAATGAAAGTATACATAACAGGTATGTATATTCCCTTACGTTCTTAGTAAATCACCTAAATAAATTCCTCAACATTATAAAAGGTAACTTAAACCAAAAATGTTGTCGGTTAGCTTTTCCAACTGGGGATTCAATGACCGTTTAACCAATCACAAGTTTGTGATTTTCTTGTGGTTAACTTTCTCCTAATCCTATTTTATATAACTCTCCATCAGACCTTGATGGTTTGTTTCTCCTCCATATCCATATTTTCATAGAATCCTAGTGTGGGCTATCTCGGGTGACCTTTGTACTTCTCATTCTTTCTTTTAATGTTATATTCTTATTAACTCTATTTCCGATGTGGGTTTTCCACAAAGGTATTTTCTATTTTCAACCTATTATTTTCAAAGAAAAATTTCAAATTGTGGGGACTCAATTTATTGAAGAAGGGGAGAATGTAACACCCCGAGCTTCCATGATACGCTTCTCATTCAATAATGCAATAGCTTGCATTGTACGCAACTTCGAGTTCTAACACACCGCAACTAATCAAAGTAGCCGTTATGAATAGTAATAACAACTTTTCAAATTTATAGAAATTTTATATTTCAAAATGGACTTCATTTTTGTATTCTTAATATCGAAATTAGCCTATGTTGAATTTTTGGTATTTTTCTGAGAACTTCTAATTTTTTATGAATAGTGAAAAATACTTACAAAAAAATTTTTTAATCAAAATAATTTATAGTGATAAATTATACTATTTAGTGGTTTTAAAATATAATTATAATATATTTTTACCATTTTATCCAATGGTGGTCATTAGAATTAATTTAACATTGAAATTGGGCATGTACAATTGTCAATCTTTTGATATAAATTGATTCTTAAAAATACGTTATTTGTTGTGACAGCGGGAATTAATTATAAAATTAATTAATGCAACTTATATTTTTGGAATTTTGTAAAATAGAAATCAATTTTTAATTCGGAATATCAATTATAGCTTAGGGTGAAATTTTGACATTGTTCTGAAAAACTTCAATTTTTGATGAATAGTGAAACCACTAAGTGGTAGTTAAATAACTGATTTTTCGTTTAAATGAAATATTACCACTTCTGTGATTTGATATTCAAAAATCCGATATACATGGTTGTCATTAGGAAGTAAAATGTGGTTCAATGAGATTAAATAATTTTTTGGTGAATAGTAACTTTTAAGTTCTTAATCGCGATTAGAGGTAATTAGCGTAGTTTAAGGTAAAAATAATGTTTTAATAATATGAGATGAGCTGGACACATGTCCTACCCTCATTGGATGTGCCATGGCCGACCAAAACAATCCATGGGTCAACTTGGGGACCCCATGGAGCCACTTTATTTGGAAAATGACATAAATACCTTTTATTTAATGTTAAAGTAAAAAATGACACAGACATGAAATGTTTTTCTAAAACAATTTTTACATGGGGTTATACAAGTCCTATATTTGACTATAAATAGTAATTGGAAAGATAAAAGGATTTCCTACATCATAGTATTTTTTTATAATTTTTAGACATTAAATAAATTAAATTATTTATGACATCATGATGATGCAGCGACGACCTCGTTATTTAACGATTTAAATAAAATGAAATGATAATGCAAAATACAAGGCTTACACTTGTCCAAAGACTATTTTATGAGGATATTTCGAACCCTTATCACCTTATCCTCGAATTATATAAGTGTGGGATCTCTAAAATCCGAAAGTCATTTTATAATAAAGTGACTTTTCTTTACTTTCCAAGAGTGCCCCTCCTCTCCTCTTATAAATGGCCCCCATCTCTACCACCTTATTCACACTTTCAAGCCATTTGGCTTGGCCAAACTCTGCCCACATACTCTCCCAACTTCGCCCTCTTACTCCTAGAAGCCCCACTTTGGGCAGAACTCTTCCCAAGGAAGCCTTTGGCTCAAATCAAAAAGAGTTACCCGATTTAAGGTAATGTCTTCTCTTATGTTATTTTGTTTCATTTTGCTTCTCCAACCCCATAAACTCTTTTTATTCATTTCTTTTGTAACAACACCAGTATCCTAAATATACTAGGATTTTTTTATAGGAAGGATTCGAGCTACAATTACACACACCTACATCTAATGGTTAAAGAACATACGGTTTCTATGGATGGCGAATTTCTGCCTCACGAAACGATGATTGTTCAACACTCATATAACACCTTCAAAGGTGGACATTAAGATGTCACTATATTTATATATGATATATAATATGTTTATGTTTTACTTATGCTTCTGTATTTCTCATTTATGGCATACTTTATGATTTCCATTATGGGTAAATGCGATAATTTCATTTTAGGAAGTGCGGACTACCGCCCTCTCAAAGTGATGTGAATCGTTAATGCCATATGTGGGATGTATAAAGGATGGAGTAAATGATATTATATATGATATTATACTGGAACTATATTATACCTTTATATAATTATGATATCATTCTATTAAATACTTAATAGAAATGAAAGTAGTGTTCATGCGTACGTACGGCTTACCGTCTCCATGAACGGTGCATTTCATTTCATACCTCTAAATGTTACGTAATATTATAAATGAATGTATATACTGTATATATATGATATATATGATATCTAAATCATGAATATAATTCTGGATATAATGGATATTTCACCACATGTACAACTTGTAATTATAAGAAGTTTATTTTTGACTCAAGTACATAAGATCGACAAAATCACCGTTATAAACTTAAATAATTACATAATGTTCATAACATGGTAATAAGTGATATAAAAGAAATAATGAACATGAAAAAGGTTCATAAGTAAATATAAATTAACTCTATTTTATTATTCAGTAGGTTAAACAACGGTCGAGTCAGGACAGGACGCATGGTAAGGGAACTTCTTAACCCAATTACCATTCTTTGGGCTAATCTCCTACATTCAAATTATGTCATGATATTATTATGTCCTATCCTATATTTTTACTTTCTTTATGTGTACTTATAGTGAATATAAATAATAGATCTATTTTATTTTAAAAATGGTCTTTGTAAGGACGTCGTCTCAATCTCCTTTCATTAAGGCATATTTGGTTTTATAAACAACTTTCCTTTATACGGTATATAAACCCCTTTGAATTTTACGTTTATTCAAAAGGAATATTTTTATAAGAAGCGTTTTACTAAACGAAAAAAAGGGAATGCTTTTCTTTCTGTACATATGCGGAGACAACGACTTCTCCGCTGTCCTGACCATTATTTGAGTTTCGGCTTCCTCTATAAGCCATCAGTTTTTTTTAATGAAAAATAAATACAAAGTTTTAACTTGCTTTTATTTTGGTATTGAAAATGGGTTTGAAAGTGTTTTTATTATATCCATGTGTTGTATTGATATCTTGTGATTGAAATGTGGAAATGTTATGTTTCCTTTCTGTGCATTTTATGTGATATGATTATGTTATGGTTTATGATATGTTTAAACCTATTCATATGAGGAATGCATTGGACTTAATAAGTGACGGGTGGAGCCCGATATAGCTCCTCGATGCATCGGCAGGTCTCATGAGACAAACTAGTGTCTTGGCACGAGGCCTTGACAAAATCTTATTTGTGGTCTTGGAACGAGGCCTTGGCTACGTGGTTATGATAGTCTGGCATTATGCATTCCATCATTATGAAAGTGGTTATTGATATTGCATGTGATTATTCGACCAGTAGAATATCCATGTGAATAAGTAAATGGCATTATCTCATTTTACTTTTTCCATATTATGTTGAAGTTCATGTTTAAAAGGATTTTGTTTTAGTTATACATTGCCTTAAATGGTAATGTTTATTTATGAAAGCTTCCGCAATATTGTTATCCTTACTGAGCATCTGAGCTCACCCCTTTCAATGTTTTAATATTTTCCAGGATGTGAAGAAGTATTTTATGAATGACCTGCAGGGATAGTCAGAAGAGGATATGAGTGTGGACTATGAAGAAATTGGTATTAGTTTTTCACCTTATGATTTAATGTAACATTTATGAATGTATCTAGTGTTTCCAAGGCTACTAAACTAATCGGTATTTCGAGACATGATATTTTGTGATCATGCCAATGTTACGAAGTAATGCACCGACTCCGGGTAGCTGGGGTCGGGGCGTTACAGTTGGTATCAGAGGCAGTTTAGTACTAACCTTGGAAGCTCTATTTAGATAAACTCTGATTAGAGCACATAGCCCAAAGATAGACTTTGAGGATTAGTATAGAAGAACATCCTAGAATTTTGGTATTGTAGAGATGTTGTGAGTTTTCCGAGAAATACATCCCTGTCTGGATACGAGCAGGTAGAGGCGGCTCTGGCACAAATGTACCTAGGGGTAAAACCTGAAAACACCGCTTTGAGCTAGACTCGAACGGGAACTGGTGCACGACAATGGGCCTTGCTGGACTCCTGGTTACGACACTCCTGGGGGATATGCTTAGGATAATTCTCATTTTCATTACAAACCACTATGAAGGGTTATGAGTATATACTTCCTCAAAGGAAACATTTCTTTTTATGATTATGGATTATATCCATAAATAGTTCAATTTATGTAAAGCGTTTTACAAATATGGAATTATGTATTTTATTTCATAAACTAATCTAGTTTATGACATTGTTTAGAAATGGCGCCTAGTGGAAGGAATGGAAACCGTATCAATGCACGCACTCCGTGTAGGGATTTCCCTCCTGTTCAAGATAATTATTGTGGATCTAAAGATACATCTGGTGCTGATCAACTTATTACCATACTGGGACAACTCACACAAGTTATGAATAATAACCTTACTCGTATGGATCACCCTGATCCACAACGTGGAGGATCAATTTTAGACCACTCCATGGGGCAACAACCACCAACATTTAATGGGAGTACAAATCCTATAGTAGCTGATCAATGGATAAATTCCTTAGAGAAAATATTAAATGCCTTGTGGAGTAGTGAAAGAGAGAAAGTTGTCATGACAGTTTACCGCCTCACTAGAGATGCCAATCAATGGTCGTCACTAATTCAAAACACAAAGGAAGATGATGAATTAACAAACATGGAATGGCAGGAGTTCAAAGAGCTGTTCTTAGAAAAATACATTCCTCGAGACCATCGAGCAGACATGGAAAGACAATTTCTGTGTCTGAAACAAAAGGAGGATGAGAATGTCGAAAAGTATGAGGCCAACTTTACAAGGTTAGCGAGGTATGATGCAGATTATATACGTAACCCAAGAGGTGAGATTGATCATTTCTTTGATGGGTTAAATCAATTTCTCTGTCGAGCTTTAGTATCACAATCGTTCTCAACATACGAAGATATTGTCTCATGTGCTATCAAGACGGAAAAGGAATTCTCTAAGTCTTATGACAACAAATTAAAGCAAGAGAAGAAGAGAACGGTGGAACAAGAGATAGATAATGGGAAAAAGGGAAAGAAGGATTTTCCATTATGTGATAATTTTGGGAAGAATCACTCTGGTACTTGCCTAAAAGGAATGAGACTTTGTTATAAATGTGGAGAAAAAGGTCACCAGGTGCGTGATTGCAAGGGAAAGAAAGAGGCTATCAATGTTGAATCCTACAATTGTAGGGAAATGGGGCATTATGAAAATGAATGTCCTAAGAGTCATGGAAACTTATGTCAGAAAAGGCCAAGGTATCAAGGACAATCTTATGCTGTTACTACAGTTGAAGCAGAATAACTAATGTATTGGTGCTTTTGGACTCATGGATTATATTCTGGTTGTTAGAATAATGTGATATATATATATATATAAGTATTGTACTGTAGTACATGTTGATTTTAGTAAGGTTTTAATATGATGAAGGTAATCATATTTTTAGTATGTGACAAAAAGAGAAACTTTAATTTGTTTGGGGAATCTGATAAATTGATTTTGGAATTAAGAGACCTTTTAGAGAAAATCTGGAAAGAGGTATTTTGGATAACTATAAAGATTGGAGTGGATTAAGTTGATCTTTGGATAGTATTGTTTAAGGTTAAAAAATTTATTAAGATTATTTTTGGAATATTATAATACTATAGTTTTAGGAAAAGGACAACCTGCAGGGTGGGGCATAACCGGTCGCGTCGGACAAAGCTGCAGGAATCGAACCCACAACCATAGTGCGACATGCCTTTATTTCCTACCACTTGCCTACAGGAAGTCCCTGGTTATTACAAAATAATTTTACTAATCTAAATGGTATGTGTTAACATTTAGAACCTTATACAATTAGGCTAAATAGAATATTTTTGAGTTCCGTTACCATTTGGAGTAAAAGATGGGTTTGTGGTAAAAATTTATTAACGAATGAAAGTATACATAACAAGTATGTATATTACCTTACGTTCTTAGTAAATCTCCTAAATAAATTCCTCAACATTATAAAAGGTAACTTAAAACAAAAATGTTGTCGGTTATCTTTTCCAACTGGGGATTCAATGACCGTTTAACCAATCACAAGTTTGTGATTTTCTTGTGGTTAACTTTCTCCTAATCCTATTTTATACAACTCTCCATCAGACCTTGATGGTTTGTTTCTCCTCAATATCCATATTTTCATAGAATCCTAGTATGGGCTGTCTCGGGTGACCTTTGTACTTCTCTTACTTTCTTTTAATGTTATATTCTTGTTAACCCTATTTCTGATGTGGGTTTTCCACAAAGGTATTTACTATTTTCAACCTTTTATTTTCAAAGAAAAATTTCAAATTGCGAGGACACAATTTATTGAAGGAGGGGAGAATGTAACACCCCGAGCTTCCATGATACGCTTCTCATTCAATAATGCAATAGCTTGCATTGTACGCAACTTTGAGTTCTAACACACCGCAACTAATCAAAGTAGCCGTTATGAATAGTAATAACCACTTTTTAAATTTATAGAAATTTTATATTTCAAAATTGACTTCATTTTTGTATTCGTAATATCGAAATTAGCCTATGTTGAATATTTGGTATTTTTCTGAGAACTTCTAATTTTTTATGAATAGTGAAAAATACTTAAAAAAACTTTTTTTAATCAAAATAATTTATAGTGATAAATTATAGTATTTAGTGGTTTTAAAGTATAATTAGAATATATTTTTACCATTTTATCCAATGGTGGTCATTAGAATTAATTTAACATTGAAATTGGGCATGAACAATTGTCAATCTTTTGATATAAATTGTTTCTTAAAAACATGTTATTTGTTGTGACAGCGGGAATTAATTATAAAATTAATTAATGCAACTTATAGGTTTGGAATTTTGTAAAATTGACATCATTTTTGATTTACGAATATCAATTATAGCTTAGGGTGAAATTTTGACATTGTTCTGAAAAACTTCAATTTTTTATGAATAGTGAAACCACTAAGTGGTAGTAAAATGACTGATTTTTCGTTTAAATGAAATATTACCACATTTGTGATTTTATATTCAAAAATATGACATACATGGTTGTCATTAGGATGTAAAATGTGGTTCAATGATATTAAAATAATTTTTTGGTGAATAGTAACTTTTAAGTTCTTAATCGCGATTAGAGGTAATTAGTGTAGTTTAAGGTAAAAATAATGTTTTAATAATATGTGGTGAGCTTTACACATGTCCTACCCTCATTTGATGTGTCATGGCCGACCAAGAAAATCCATGGGTCAACATGGGGACCCCATGGAGCCACTTTAGTTGGAAAATGACATA
Source organism: Viscum album (assembly GCA_963277665.1). Lineage (NCBI taxonomy): Eukaryota > Viridiplantae > Streptophyta > Magnoliopsida > Santalales > Viscaceae > Viscum > Viscum album. The sequence continues at coordinate 1,728,024,638 of OY728157.1, forward strand.
AATACCTTTTATTTAATGTTAAAGTAAAAAATGACACAAACATGAAGTGTTTTACTAAAACAATTTTGACATGGGGTTATACAAGTCCTATTTTTGACTATAAATAGTAATTGGAAAGATAAAAAGCTTTCCTACATCATAGTATTTTTTTTATAATTTTTAAAAATTAAATAAATTAAATTATTTATGACATCATGATGATGCAGCGATGACCTCATTATTTAACGATTTAAATAAAATGAGAAGATAATGCAAAATCCAAGTCTTACACTTATCCAAAGCCTATTGGATGAGGAGATTTCGAACCCTTATCACCTTATCCTTAAATTATATAAGTTTGGGACCTCTAAAATCCGATACTCATTTTATAATAAAGTGACATTTCTTTACTTTCCAAGAGTGCCCCTCCTCTCCTCTTATAAAAGGCCCCCATATCTACCACCTTATTCACACTTTCAAGCCATTTGTCTCGGCCAAACTCTGCTCAAATACTCTCCCAAATTCCCCCTATTACTCCTAGAAGCCTCACGTTGGGCATCACTCTTCCCAAGGAAGCCTTTGGATCAAATCAAAAAGAGGTACCCGATTTTAAGGTAATGTCTTCTCTTATGTTATTTTGTTTTATTTTACTTCTCCAACCCCATAAACTATTTTTAATCATTTCTTTTGTAACAACACCAGTATCCTCAATATACCAGGATGTTTTTATAAGAAGTATTCGAGCTACAATTACACACACCTACATCTAATGGTTAAAGAACATACGGTTTCTGTGGATGGTGAATTTCTGCCTCACAAAACGATGATTGTTCAACACTCATATAACACCTTCAAAGGTCTCCATTAAGATTTCACTATATTTATATATGATATATAATATGTTTATGTTTTACTTATGCTTATTTATTTCTCAATTATGGCATACTTTATGATTTCCATTATGGGTAAACGCGATAATTTCATTTCAGGAAGTGCGGACTACCGCCCCCTCAAAGTGATGTGAATCGTTGATGCCATATGTGGGATGTATAAAGGATGGAGTAAATGATATTATATATTAATTTATACTGGAACTATATTATACCCTTATATAATTATGATTTCGTTCCATTAAATACGAAATAGAAATGAAAGTAGCGTTCATGCGTACGTACGGCTTACCGTCTCCATGAACGGTGCATTTCATTTCTTACCTCTAAATGTTACGTAATATTATAAATGAATGTATATAATGTATATATATGATATATATGATATATGCATCATGAATATAATCTTGGATATAATTGATATTTCACCACATGAACAACTTGTAATTATATGAAGTTTATTTTTGACTCAAGTACCTAAGATCGACAAAATGACCGTTATAAACATAAATAATTACATAATGTTCATAACATGGTAATAAGTGATATAAAAGGAATAATGAAGATGAAAAATGTTCTTAAGTAAATAGAAATTAACTCTAGTTTATTATTCAGGAGGTTAAAGAACGGTCGAGTCAGGACAGGACGCAAGGTAATGGAACTTTTTAACCCAATTACCATTCTTTGGGTTAATCTCTTACATTCAAATTATGTCATGATATTCTTATGTCATATCCTTTATTTGTACTTTATTTATGTGTACTAATAGTAGATACACATAATAGATCTATTTTATTTTAAAAATGGTCTTTGTAAGGACTTCGTCTCAATCTCCTTTCATTGAGGCATATTTGGTTTTATACACAACTTTCCTTTCTACGGTGTATAAACCCCTTTGAATTTTACGTTTATTCAAAAGGAATATTTTTATACGAAGCGTTTTACTAAACGACAAAAAGAGAATGTTTTTATTTCCATACATATGCGGCGAAAACGACTTCTACGCCGTCGTGACCATTATTTGAGTTTCGGCTTCCTCTACAAGCCATCACTTTTTTTTAATGAAAAATAAATACAATGTTTTAACTTGATTTTATTTTGGTATTGAAAATGGTTTTGAAAGTGTTTTTATTATATCCATGTGTTGTATTGATATCTTGTGATTGAAATGTGGAAATGTTATGTTTACTTTATGTGCATTTTATGTGATATGATTATGTTATGGTTTATGATATGTTTAAACCTATTCATATGAGGAATGCATTGGACTTAATAAGTGACGGGTGGAGCCTGCTATAGCTCCTCGATGCATCAGCAGGGCTCATGAGACAAACTAGTGTATTGGCATGAGGCCTTGACAAAATCTTATTTGTGGTCTTGGCACGAGGCCTTGGCTACGTGGTTATGATAGTCTGACATTATGCATTCAATCATTATGAAATTGGTTATTGATATTGGATGTGATTATTCGACAAGTAGAATATCCATGTGAATAAGTAAATGGCATTATCTCATTTTACTTTTTCCATATTATGTTGAAGTTCATGTTTAAAGGGATTTTGTTTTAGTTATACATTTCCTTAAATGTTAATGTTTATTTATGAATGCTTCCGCAATATTGTTATCCTTACTGAGCATCTGAGCTCACCCCTTTCAATGTTTTAATATTTTCCAGGATGTGAAGAAGTATTTTATGAATGACCTGCAGGGATAGTCAGAAGAGGATATGAGTGTGGACAATGAAGACATTTTTATTAGTTTTTCACCTTATGATGTAATGTAACATTTATGAATGTATCTAGTGTTTCTAAGGCTACTAAACTAATCAGTATTTCGAGACATGATCTTTTGTGATCATGCCAATGTTACGAATTAATGCACCGACTCCGGGTAGCTGGGGTTGGGGCGTTACAGCTACCCCCACGAAATGTTGTGATCTCCATTTTCACATTGAATAGAAAGTGATATAGATATATTAAATTAATAAATATGATATATATATTTTCTCATAGTGTATCCATAAATTTGAATTATTTTTTTACTATCTTTCATTTCATGCATCAAAAAATGATGCATCATTCAGGCGTACATACGTCTAAATGTCTCTATAAACAATTGAATTAATTTTTCTATCACATATTCATATAGATGAAAATAAAAATGAAATTAAAAATATATTTATATTATGAATATATATGATATTTATATCATTTTTAATAATATCTAATTTATAAAACCATAATAAAATGTCATGTACTGGAACTTCCCAACAAGAAAATATCATGAAAAAAACAATTAACACAGAGAAGTGGGAATTTTAATTTGGAAATATTTATAGATGAGTGTGTTATTTTAATAAAGGGATAAAATATTAAATTTTAAGTTTATAAATTATTATACCATATAATTATTATATATATAAAAATATTATATATGATGTTATAGTTCATTCAAAGCAATTCAAATTTCACATAAGAGCGTCTGATATAACATTTATTTTTACGATACATATGACCTACTCACTAAATTTTTCAGTTTTTTGAAGTATATAAATACAATTAATTTTTCTTATACTTATTTATCTAGAATTATTTGGATTTAAAAATCCATCTATGGTTCTCCATTTGATAAAGTTTTCCCTTGAATATTACCCAATTAATAAGGCATTTTTGTTTCAATCTCTTTTTAATCAATATTGTTTATACTTGACTTCTATATGAATGAAATTATATGAAACATTCCTAATAAATACTTCTAATTTTATTATACTATGTTTATTTATTTGGAATAATGTTTTTATGTCTTTTTTCTCACATAAATAACAGAAGATATTGAAAAAAATATTTTTTAGGAAATATGTCTGTATTTCTCTCTTCAGTGGAAAATAATTTTCCATTTATATCAAAGATCTCTAAATATTTTTTAAAAATGATTATATATTAATATATGATTATAATTAACATTATCAAAAATGATATTAAATTAATCTTCTGGTCATTTTCTGAATGAGGTACTGTTGTATATAAATGTAAACTATGGAATGATTCATTATTTTAGTATACATGACATGAATGAAATTTCTCATCATCATGACCACTCCATTAATTCCATAATAATTTACTTGTGTAAAATAATATTTTCAAGTAAAATTAGTTATTTAATATTTTGTAAATGTTAATATTTTCACATGTGATATTAAAATGAAAATGGTTTTTTTCATCAAGAAATGTCCCTGTGATATTTATAAAAAAAATATTTTTGATAACACCCATTTATTTTAGATAGATTATCCTATGGATGTTATTCAATGGTAACGTATGTATTCTTTACTAGGATGATTTATGGTTATAATGATCAAATATTGATGAAAATTATTTTCTCCTCTACATGTCATGTTATGAAGAAATGTTTTATGATTTTTTGGAATAGATATGAATATAGTTATAATTATATACTGTGATAGCCCATAATAATATAAAAACTCAATGAATTAGATAATTATTACTATTTTTTGAACTAAAAGGTTACATGGGATCAATCGCCAATACCATAAAAAGACCATACAGGGGAGGTTATCGCAAGCCTGACCTAGGGACACGAGCTATCAGTCCAAGCCTAACATGTTATTGATGTCATAGTGGGTATCCTTTGCATATTATTTCAAGGATAGTGATTATTGAAAAGAATTATGAAACTAATTTAGAAAGTTATATTTTAATGTTTTATATTCTTATTTATCATTTTCATTGAAACCAATATAATTCATGTATTATGAACTATCATGATTTTTGTCTGGATTGATGTTGATTATTTGAGAATTATCTGTTATGATTTAAAATATTTAAGCTTATATTATCATAAACATTATTCACATATTATATTTATATGATCATTGATATTTCCCTTATTTTTAATGAATATTCATCTAAAATGATATTATGATTATGTAAAAAAATTATGGTTCTCAAAGTACATATTCATTATTTTCACTCGATTAAACTTATGATAGCTCACATAGAGACCTAATGTACATTATTCCATATTAAAAAATATCACGGGTACCCTTTATGGTTTAACATTATAATTAATGAGACCATTATCTATTATACCATTAAATTGGATCATATTCTTCTTCATCTCAATAGGTGGCATAATATAGAAATTGAATGGGTACACTATAAAATATAGATAAAAAACACTACCATATATTTAGAAGGAAATTTAAAAAATAGTTTTGGGAATACCATAATAAATTCACAGAAAACCCCGGTAAGGTCCCCAAGTAGGGGATCATAATTAGAATCAACGTAAATTTTAGACAACAGAGTCTTGTGGTGTATGTGGGAAGGTCTGGCGGTAAAATTATTTGGTTCTTACTTTCCCAAAAGATTTGTATATCTCTGATCAACAATAGATAACGAAACATGATAGGAATAATAATCAATATCAAAATGATTAGAAACTATCCAATGAATCATCATGATTAAATCTAAATAAACTAAATTTTCAATAGAGAAGTCTTAGACTTACTCCATGTCAGATATCAATAGAGAATGTGTATGGAAACAAAACTCATTTCACCTTCCTCTTTCTGAGAGGAATCTCTAGCTCTATAGTAATGTTCATGAACTCTATTTGTTGTTTGACATTGACAATAAAATGGAAACAATCATATAAGTTATATGAACATATATAAAATTCAACATTTGTTATAAAACATGAAAAAAAGGTCATATCTACCACCATAACTAAGCTGATATTTGCCTCCACCTTAAACTTAATCATTTTGTGAAGGTTATTCACCCATATGGTTTTTCTATGGATCACTATTGATTTTTATTAATCTAAATATTTGAAATTATAATTATGATAAGATATACCTAGCCATAATCAACCATATACATTGACGGGTATCACCTCTTCAGATAGCCTCGATGTCCACAAGCTCTAAAAATCGTCATATTTGTGGGAGATGACCTTTAGGGGTTCCCCCCAGAGTCACACTAATTAACATTTTTTGTCACACTAATTCTTTATTCTAAAGTATTAGAGGTGTAACTCTAAAAAGAACTACCACTACCACCCTTTTGATTATCATATTGCTCTCATGTCATTCATAATGCAGCAATGAAACTTCCACTGGGTATATGTGAAGATCGAAAGGAGATAGTATTTCCTGATAAATCTATTTCCAACATGTTTTCCCAATCAACTATCTCACCATAGGTGGTTAGATTTATCAGGTGTACATATGATCATATGTATAAATAGAAACCCTGATGGAATTTTTGATCCTTCAAATAATCATTCATCACTACCTACGTATAAAAAGTATACATATTCAAAAATTATTTGGTGTACTATAACAACAAACACATTCATGTTGCATGGGGATTCAAACAAGATAAATTTATTTCATTTGAGATTCTTGTATTAACTATTGATAGAAAATTCCCTTGAATCCCTTTCCCAAAAATCTATTAGGCCTCTTTCCATTAACCTTATAATCCAACCACCACACTCTAGTACCCTCAATCATGAATGTTTGGAATTTAACAATAATTAATTCAAGTGTCTAGAAGTATTCCTCACCTAATTATCCACCATAAAATGCTTTCGGGTTGGGTTCCCTTCGGCTTAGGAACAACTCGATAAATTGAAAAAGCTACCAAGTGGGTGCTAGGGTGTAAAAAATTATATATAGGAGGCTATACCCTCTCTGAATGATTATAATATTGGTCAGAGTAAATTTATAAAATGATGTAGTATAAAATACTTTGCAAAAATGAACCAAACTGAGATACAGGTAACCCAGAAAATATCATAAAAATCACAGATGAAATTTAAAAGGATATAGTGAATAGGGTATAAGAATTACATCATTCTAGACATGACTCTTGTAGAAACCAAATATAAAAACATAAACCGTATCATTTCATGCATATTAGTTACAAAAACGGTGCCCATGGATAACCACTATAGATACAAAAAAAAAGAAAAATACCATGCTGAAACTGAAATAAATAAACGTGAAAGAGAAAATCGTTCATTGAATGAATTCAAAGACTCATTAAAAACTAAATATAGATAGATACTATGATCCATGTTCATAGGATGATTGGTTACAAGAATGTAAATTCATAATTTCTACACGTGTTCCAAAGGACCCATGTTGGGTTAGAGATTAATCCTAGTTGGGTACCATCCAATTATGCATTCCAATAATACGTGCTTAAGAAAGAATGCAATATAAAAATTAAATAATTATGATGTAATAAATAAATAAGGATTCTATGGTGCTAAAAAGCTACAAGAAAGCCATCACATGCCTCATCCATTTCCAAAATCACTGAAGTAGAGAGGTTACATGGCTCATGGGAGAAGGAATCCTTATGTAAATCCCAAGTGAACTATTAGGTTCCACCTCAACCATGTAACCTGGAATCCCATTCTTCTTGACATGACATTTATTATTTTTTACTGATGTCTGGAATTCATGCACAAGCTATACAATCCAGTTCATTAGATCTAGCTCTAAGGAATATATTGGCAGAATCCATGAAAAACATACGTACATTGATATTTGTCCTCAAAATAAGTCCTGGAAAATGATATCAATCACAAAGAGCTTCATCCCCTAACTGATAGAATCTTTACCATCAACCAAAGTATCGTCACATTCCATGTGGATTTCTATGGAAAGTACCCAAATAATACATTCTTAAGACACACCATCGAGGGCCTATACCCACTGAAATGGTAAAATCACCTCATAAATGGAGTAAAACAATGTGCACATGACTCAATTATAAACATTATCCATCAAAGGTGACATGCTAATAGACAAAAAAATCCCTAAGCCACATAAACCAGAACTTTGTTCCCCTACAACCGTGTAGCTCAAATATGATTGTCTTTTCATCTTAATAACAATTGATATTCCCTCCCTGACGGCATCACCACCTAAAACTAGCATCCATGACACATAATTATGTGTTCAATACCACTAATGTAATATCAGTCAAATACCAACCAAATGATATCATCAGTTCAATACAGATGGTCGTTCTCTCCCAGTATCATCCCAGACTAATTCCACCATGACCACTGCATCTTGTTACATGAAAAAAATTAAATGAATTTTGACTATTTATATAATTAAACACAAATAGACAAGTAAACATAAACGATTTAATTGAACAACATAGATAAACAAAATAATCAATTGAATTGTATTTTATTATACCAACATGCCACACATATATATTTCACTATAATTAAATTAAAAGAATCCAATTTATACCCAGACACATCTTGAATTAACACCCAAACTGGTCAATGGCCTCTAACCCAGCCTCACACCCATGTAAAAGGTCAGGGCATGATTACAGGGACCTTGTATAGTCATACATTCAATTTAATATGATGCATGAGGGGTCTCCATCAATTTCCCAAGGCGCACATAAATCCACACCACCAATATGAAAGTGATAACAAAAATCAATGTATGCACAACCTACCGTAGACTCATATATATAGGGACTTACAATATCAAGCTCTAATTCAAGGAAGATTGGTGTACATCTTAGATTCGATCATATGCCCAAAAATTAGGGTGAAATGAATAAAATGGATGTATCACATCATAAGGAGAATGTAAAATAAAAAAGATGGGTGGGTGAGGTTATCCTTATTTATAAGAATAAAATTAACTTGAATGATCGTGAATTGTACCAACATGAGAGGGGAGGGAACCAAGTGAAGAAGACGATGGAAATAGATGATATCCCTCTTACTTTTTATGTGATAAGGATGAATAAAGGGGAGGGAGAAGGAACGGATAAGAAAAATTAAAATGGGGATAAATTTCCTTTTTTCCTCATATACTTTGCTACACATTTTACCCCCATTATTTTTCTAACCATACAATAACCATGTGAGAAATAGTTCACATGTACTACCTAAGTGTTAGTACCCATGCATTGTAATGCACAGTTTTCACATTCAATGAGAAAACTATGTGCTAACTCTGTGAAACTTTTACATACCAGCTTGCACAGTCGTGCACCCTCCAAACATAGTTTACCAAATTCATACATAAATTAAATGTTTTTATATAAAGTATGATGTATTTTTTCATATGGATTACCATAAATCATACTCCCTATTCCTGTAACACAAAATCGACAACTGGGCCTCTGACGTTCCAAAAAAAACTGAAATCACCTGATGTACTCTCCAGGAATCTGCACATTCCTAAACACATTATATTAATTTAATTCAACTCTGGGAACTGAGTTCTAGTCAATGGCACAATAATTATAATTTCAACGAATTGAAAATATCAAATATGGGTGGTTTTTGACTCGAGTCAAATTCATGACATGTTACAATATCAACACCATAACATATCTCATCAACAAGATATCAAACTAATGTTGGAGATGGTACCACACATACCCATCATAGTAAAAGCTATCCCAGAATATACCAATCTGAATGGAGTAGGTAAAATTTCTCAATGTGGGGCTCCCCACCTTAGGAATTTCCTATCCCGATTTCAATGTACCCAAAAAACATGTACAAAAATGCTCCATCAGCTTATTTCATGGACCCATGTTCCTCCTATGATGATTAATCACATTAAAACCTCTATATATGATCATGTGTCATTCCAGACACCTAAATCATATATTATACCTCATGGAGGCCAGCCTTGAGCCCATTCCATACAAGGAACCAACGAGGTCCTTGATCATCACAAAATCTCAAATATGTCATGGTGCCTCAAACCTCAATCAAATACCACACCATCATGGTTCCCATATGTATTGAACCTAATGTAAACCTTATCCATGTTGGCCCTATGCCAAATAGCCTTAGAAACTAGCATCATTCGATGTTCATGATTCCATGAACCCCAAATCATGCACCCATCGATGCTCAAATTCAATACCAGATGCTTCATAAATCATATATATGTATATACAAAAGTTTATAGGATGAAAAACCACTAACTAGTGTCTACTGAGTCCATATGCATATCTCATTCACCAATTTCCCCAAAATAGATATGCATAAATAGGACATGATAAAAAACAAAATAAATCATGGGCATACCTGCGGCGTACATTTGACCGTCATTGGATCACTAACCCTCTTAGCACCTGGAAGATCCACGACATGAACCTAGCCAGATGCATGAAATTTTGATGAATATCATCTCTATGGTGCTACTCTATCCACTAATCACTAACCATAGATTTGGGTCTCACTTTATTAGAAAGTACCAACAAGTGTTGTTGATCCTCACATGGACTCACTCAGTACCAATCCATAACCTACCATGAAGAGAGAGTCTTCCCTTGAAAATGACTGAAATATTAATGATATGGCCTCTGGTAAAACTTCTTATTATATATAGAATGTCTAAATGCCCAAAACATCATTGGAGGTCACTCAAATTGACTCTGGACATGTCTTTCTAGCCAACACAAAAATTTAACAATAGAAGAACCACTACGAGGTTGTCTACATTTGTTAATATCCTGAAGTCCCTACTAGAAATCACTTATGGATCAATTCCTTCCCACACAAGAATCTCCAATGAAGTTTCCTGAAATCCATTTCTAGCTAGATTAATACCAACCCATCCATTTTCTCTAAGATATGAGTTCCTGGTCCACTACCTCAAACAATGATACCAATATGAATATTTTTACTTACACCTAAATATTATTCCACAAACCATCCTAGAAGAAAATCACCATAGAGGTTTGAATGCTCACTATATTACGTGAAAAGTTAGAAAATGTAGCAAATGTAACAGTATAATCCATTATGGACATATCGCCCAGTTGAAAGCATAAGAACCCTTGGTCCCTTTAATCCATCAACATCTCTAAGATGAAGTGCTCGATGAATCGATCCTCAAAATACTTCCAGGACAATGCCTCATGTTATCCTTCCCAAACTAGAATGCCCCACAGGTTTTTTCCAAGCCCTCTGGGAATAAACATAACCAGGTTGAACCTCCACCATAGAGGCATCTTGAGATGCTCAAATATCATATACATTCTATTGATATAGTTCTCAACTATCTATGTAAGTCCCTTACATTGAATAACAGGTAGGTGTTCTGACCGGAACTACCATTTCATATACTCCATAGTTGACTCTACTCCTACAGAAACCTTATTTATACCTTCGATAACACATACTAGTCTGTACTAGAGCTTCTCATCAATCCATGCCCAAAAAGCTTTCATGTCTGGATCCTTACCTAGCTACACATGATCACGAACTCGACCTTGTACCTACATCTCATGCTCTGCATGAACCCGAGGGGTTTGATCCTTCTCATGATCTAGATGAACCATGGCCTCACCTAACTGATGGTCCATCTGGTCCATCAAGAAGGAACCCATCGGATACCATCAAATGGTCATAAAACCCATAAATAATATATATATATATATATATATATATATATATATCTCAGAAATAGGGAAAGTAGTAATAAGAAGAACACACCCAATTCCCTTACTCTTCTCTATTGAAACATATACACATGAAATCCCAAAATCATGGATTCAATACACACTCTCAATAGATCAATTTTTCTGTAAAAACCCCAGGCCACATCTATCCCAAAATCATCATTTCCTCACAAAAAGACTAAATTTCCAAATTCATGTGATAAAAATGACCCCATGTCATGATATTATACTTATTTTATAAGGTACACGACCATTCTACACATCACATGAAATATCATATATATATTGACATATATATATATATATATATATATTACATTAAATAAACAATTAAATAAGGGAAAAAATTACAAATTATGTAATATATCATTTATCATGGCCATTGATTTTTAACATATGGTATAATTATCATCGAAAAAATACATGAATTTATAAATTAGAAATATACTAATATGTGCCTATAAAAATAATACCAACAAAGTAATCACATGATATCTCACCCTTCTATACCAGGCCAAGGTACACAATTCTCTCTTAACTTACAAGTTCAATGGTCACATATCAAAAAAATTTATCAAATTAAAATCCAAATGAATTTATCAATGTTGAAATCATATAAAATTTATTCTGAGAAAAATATAATAGAAATAGAACACCTTGTCTACTTCAGAATTCCCTCATATTTTTGGTTGTAGAAACCCAATATTCATTTCGAAATCGAGTTCCAACGACACCTAGTCTCGAGTCTACCATAATCTAAATATTATGAATTGATGAAATAAAAGAGAAGTCTCAATCTAATTAGAATTAATTGAAATTATTCTACTAAATCCCAGTAAAGAACCCTATATGATACACTTTGTAGCATCCCCAACCTGATTATCGACACTAATAGTGCTTTTAGGCTAGTTTTCACTAGACTAAGGAACACCACCACGAACGCCAATGGCTTCCAACAAGCATCGAGACTGTATAAATGTATAAGGGTGAATTAATAACCGATATAAATGATATTAATATTGTTTTGAGTATATATATAACATGGAGTGAATATAAAGACTCAGTATACTAAAACCAAACACGGACATCAGTAACACTTAAAATATATGATAAATAGGAGAAGATATATAAAACTAATAAGTAGATAGTGAATAATAAATAAATGTGCTAAACGCCACATGTAGATACCAAATTGAGAAACATGCATCCATAATAGGTCATACAAATCAAAGAAAAAATGGACCCCATGGATAACAAATTTAGATACAAACAATATACAAAAATTGAATTCTTGAACAAAAAAGATAAATGAAATAAAAACTCTAACTAGGAATGACATCAGGTTTCCAGGAAAAAATAGCTAAAAGGGGTTACTAAGATCTAGATCCTAAGGATGACCATTTACCTGAAAAAAAATTCATAAAGTCTACATGTGTCATGAAGGACCAGTAGAGTTGTGAGACAAATCTTAGTTGGGTACCAGAAAATGGGGTGTACCAAGAAATTATATTTAATTGGGAATGTAATATAATAAATAATGTAATATTATTCAATAAATAGATAAGGATTCTCTGGTGATTGGAAGCTACTAGAATTCAATAACCTGCCTCATCCATAACTGAAATCTCATAAGTAGATAAGTTTAATGGATTATGGTCCATGTAACCTCTCATGTCAACTTTAAGTGAACCATTGGGTTCCACCTCATCCATGTAACCTGACATGTCATCCCTCTTGAAAACAATTTTCTCATTAACAATCGACGTACCAATAGAATTCCCATGAATTACAAATTGGTCCCTTACACCCCTTCTCTAAATCACAAGTCATTTGAAAGACCATCAACCAGAAGTAAAATGATATAGGTTCTCAAAATAATTCTTGGCCCATGACCTCAATCACGGTGAGCCTTAACGCTCATGTATTTTCCTCGTTTATATCAAATAAAGGATCGTCACATTCCACATTCATTTCTATGGAATGAACTCTTATAAAAATTCATATGCTACACTATATGGTGGATCTACCAACTCCAGTGGTCAAACCACATCCTCAACATGGTCTACCTATTTTCACATGACTCAATTTGGTGTTGTGGTCATCATAGGTGAGAGATAATCACCATTACAAAATACCAAATCCCCATAAAAGTACCTCATTCCCCTGTAACTTTGTAACTCACATCTGATTGCCTTTCCATCCAAGTATCACTAGTTATTCCCAATATGATGGTCAAACTATCTAAAACTGACATCTAAGATGCCCAATCCTATAGTCAATACCACTCATGTAAATATGGGAAAATACCAACCAGATTATCTCATGACCTCAACCCTAATAGCCATTCCATCCATTAATCATAATGGGATAAACCCATGATAACCCATTAGGTCTAGTCACATGCCATACATTAATGTGATTTGAAATATATATAAAAATCTGAAATACAAAATTAAACATAAATTGATTGAATTAATAAATTTCATAAACATTTCAATTCAATGAAATTAAATTGATAATTACCAACATGCCACACTTATATATTACACTTAAATTAAATTAAAACAATTCTGTTTAATATAAAATAATTAAACTTATACCAATAGACATCCCATCCTAACACCAAAAGTGGTCGACAACCTCTTACACGATATCAAACCCATAGAAGATGTTTGGGAATTCCTAGAGGAATCCCATATATTCATACTATCAACTTAATATAAATTATAATGTGTCTCACATAATTTCACTAGTCCCAAAAAAATTCCATGCCCCAAATGATAATGAAATAATATATCAAGGTGTCCACCATCTACCTCACACTTATAGATGTAGGAATGTCCAATATCAGTTTCTAATTCAAGGATTATTGTGGTAGATATGAGTTATCATTGAATTACATCAAACCAATTTGAAATATATAAAATATATTTAGTGTTATGTGAGTTGAAATACAAATGGAGAATAAGGGTCTGTGAGGTTATCCTTATAGCTACTACTTCAACGCAACAGGCAGATCTGGAATCCGCCAACTAATGGAGGAGAAAGATCAAAATAAAGAAGAGGAAATAAAGGGATGTGCTCCCTCCTACTGTACACATGACAAGGATGAAGAAATGGGAGGGATAAGGAATGAATAATAATAAATAAAATGTGGATTCATTTTTCCAGAATTTTTTGTTCTCATTGTTAACGTACACTGTATTCTAAATATTGTGTATCTATGTGAGGCACGATTCATATGTACTGCTTATGTGGCAGTACCCATGCGGTCAAGCACAAATTTTTCAGTTACATTGAAAAAAACATGTGGCAGATCATTGAAACATCTAAAGAAAATCCTTCACATTTGTGTGATATTGATTATTCATTTACCAAAATTCTGATGTAGTTCAAAAATGTGTTGTATGTTCAGCTAGAAGGTGCCTCACGATTTACCCAAAACTGTGAGACCTTTTCTTCCAACCAAAAAAAATCCAATTTAGACACTGGTTCTCCCAAAACAAAACTAAAATCACTCAAGGTAGTCACAAAGGCTCAAGAATAACCCAAAACCATTATATGATGTTGCGGGAACTCTCGTAATTCTTTTTCAATCAATGAAACAAAAATAGCATATCCACTAGTTGAAAATTTCAAATCGTGAGTGAAATTTTACATGACTCAATAACTAGTGATGTTACATGTCTCCAGGATATCATAGAACTGGAAGATCTTATCTATCTAGTTATACAACTCCTGCAGTGCTTTTTTAAACTCATGGATATGTATTCTTGGATAGTATCTCTCATGATCAATACTTATCTCACCCATCTCCTAGATCCACAAGAATTTTTTTTCATAGATCATATTACATCATGGTCGATGACACAAAACATCCATATGATAGCTTCTGTAGGATTCTACTTAATAGGATCTTTTCTTAGAAGAGAATCCACCACTACAACATCCTATGGAATCCCAACAAGAAATCTGTGATGCATGATTATAAAAAAATGGAGTTAAAGGATTAGAAAATGAAGAAAATGATAATTTAGACAAGATGAAATCATAATAAAATGAAATCAGGATCAAAACTCGATACAAAACACACTCATTTGAATATCCTATAGTTACTTAAGACTCATCACAGCAAGATATTACCATGTAATCATCACAACATTCCCCTAATGATCAGATAGTATTATATCATATCTAACAAATTCCACGAACTTTAAAATACTCAATTTGATACAAAATTTTCATGAACTGACCATGAAAACCAATATATATAGGATCTGAACAGTACAATAATAACAGTCAATGGGTGTTCCCGATCCACATGGGTCAAAAACTAAAACTCATTCATTCTATTGAAACTATGGGAAGTGATTTTCCAACCCTAAAACAAGATAAATGGTATCTAAATATGTAAAATGATAGAAAATATAAAATTAAATATATCAACAACAATAGTGATATATCCCATGGTTTCCATTGATTAACCATGTTACATGTCCAAAAAAACTACCATTTGAATTGACACCCTAACTAACAAGGGATACTCTTACTGTCATTTGTGGAATATCCCACCATATCAGCATTGGATACCCAAAACTATGTGTCAAAATCCACTCCACCTTATCTTGTTATCTTAAACATCCGTACATCCTATAACATAAGGTCTTCTCACCCTCAAGGGAGTATAAAGGGTTTGAAATAAATATTATTATTTTGATTCCCACTGTGTTTTCCATTACGTGTTTCTATATAATAATCAAAAAATTATTAATTTACAGAAAACATGTCCTAATAGTTAGGTACAAAATTTTATATCCAAATAATGATACATATTTCAATATAATCCAAATATATCAAAATATATAGTTTAGATTTAATAAATTATTTCAAACAACAATTTATATTTATCAAAACATGTAACATATCCTATCAATGAAAAAATTTTATAATGAAAAACAATAGGTCTAAACACCCCTCAGATAAAAAAGGTCATGATAGATAGATCATTTTTATATCAATATCAAGTAAATGACAATTTTACACTTAATTACCAATAATAAATTCATCCATAAACAATAGAATAAGGAACACCCAATAATGTGAACCCCCTTTCAATTTCAATCATTTCCCAGTATCTAATTTTACTATAATATATATGTATACGAGATCCCAATAAATTGAATACCCTTAGAATTCTAATGGACGTCACCATTACTAATCCATACACATATGTAATCTTGTATCCTATTTATGGAAATTATCAAAATAAATTATATGGTTTTATCTGATTTCTCTTAAAATTCGAAACAACCATTTTTTAGTTAAAAAATTTATATGAGAACCAATTTCACAATCCATTTGATAGTGTCGTGAAAATCAACTTTAATTTACCAAAATAAGTGGAAACATATATATTATAAAAATAAACATTTCAAACACAAATAAATCAATAAAGAATCATTCTAGTTCATTTATAAAACCACATAATATATCAATATTGTAATATGTTAACAAAACATATGATGGAAATGGAAACCCCACACCCAAATGTGGGTCACACACACTCTATGGTGGGATCCACACAAACTGAATAGAACAAAATGTATATAAATTAAACTCTACATGTATTATATATTTTCTCATAAATAAATAATGTTTTCAAAAAATAATTGTTGGATATAATGGTATATCAACACAAAATTCAACAAACACATGCACCACTCAACAATTGAAATGAAAACTATCCTCCAGAAGAAAATCACCAAAAGGATCTAGAAAATATTAGATAAGGGTAATAACATCATAATTAAGTTCTAGAAATACGTTCATAAACTTCTTCTAGTTTGATGATAAATTATAAAAAATATAAGACTAATTAGACTGGCAAAAATTGGACAATTTTAAAAAAATGATATCAATGTACCGACTAGTGATTCTTAGAAGAGATTGATTCACCCAAAATTAATTGTAGATGGTCTATGTATTGGGGATTAAAATTCAAGATAATATGTAGAGGATTTTGATCTGAAATATTTTTTTTGAATTGATACCATTCATGGAGTGAATTAACGATTCATATAGTGAACTCTCCAGGTAGATGATAAATAAAAAAATATGTATCCTTAATATAAAATCCCAAAAGCACAATAAAATTTTTGAATATAATTTCAATATTTTAAGGGTTTTATCATCTAAATGATAAATCATGGCTTCTAAAAATAATACATTATCATCATGAATAAACATTTAATGAGTGAACCGACTCATATATCTATTGTTCAAAAAAAGTCCTTCCATGAACAATAATATAACATCTAAACCCACATATATTTAAGTATAACAACATAAAAATGAATGAAAACTTATCTTAACATGTATTTTCCATTGATAAATCTATATTTATTTTGAAATAGGTTAACAATGCATATAATACAATTCCGGACATGATGTAAGTGTTTCTTTCCTAAAATTTATTTTTGAAATTCATATTATATAATAACCACATATTTCAGTTTTTGGTTTATATATTATACATAAATTAATTTCATTATTATATTCTTGATTTTTTTCGATTTACAAGTCCTTGTATTGATCTCTCATTAATGAGCATTTAATTTATAGATTACCAAAGTAGTGAGTGTTTTTCATTTCAATACTGTTTGATTGATTCATGTTTCATGCTATGAACCTATTTGGGTTTACATAGTATATAATTATTCCATTATATATTAAATATCATGAATATATTTATATTTATGTTATTTTACTTTTTATTTGATCTTATTTCATTTAATGGTTTCTTCATTCGAATATTATCATAGTAGCAAGGGTTTATGTTAAAATATGGTTATTTACGATTTTATATGATAAATTATCATTTAGATATGTTATATAATCCTTAAATTTTAGACCAAATATATTTTATTATCAGTTTTGTATTTATGTTTTTTTCATTTTTTCCTTTCGATATCCTCTTATTAATAATTTAAATGAATTAGAAAATGTTATTCAAAATGACATCCAAATTTCTTCTTTTTGTGTCTAGAATCATTCTCCTCCTTGTCAATGTTCATTTAAATGGGTTTTGTATAATTATATCTCTGCATATTTTTTAGACAAGATATTTTTTCAATCATTAAATTTATTTATAAAATTTTAAAAATAATTTTTTAAATTTTTTTACCATATGGATCACATTTCAGGTTTTATAAGAATTAAATATAATGTTCTATTTTTTCATATATGATATGAATGCATTATACCATAATCAAATAATTCCATAATAAAAATGATCCAATTAAATGATTCAACGGTTTTGAAAAAATATTATTTTTTCATATTTTCATGGAATTTTGTTTATAAATGTCACTAAATTAAATGTGATGTCTTCTCATGGGTATAAAATAATATATTAAATGTTATATTAAATTATATTGTATTTATTTGGAAACATACTTTTGGATTTTTATTATTCATATGGGATATAAAATTAAGATACCATACAATTTATATCCCTAGATATACAATAATAATTATTATTTTTTATTATTCTATGAAACTCATTATTGAAACACATGATAGTTTTGTTATGTTGAATACTTTATGAATCATGTTTCCCTTACATAGGTCATAAATTTTTGAATATTTTTATAATCTTTTGCAACAATTTTTTATTGTTATCATTATGTGATATGTTGATGTATAATTACATATTCATTCAATTCATTGTGAAAATATTGATATCATGGTAGATAATATGATCTTGAAAGGGGAGTGAACCATGTTTAGTAATGGTTTGTGTCCACTATGATAGTATTTCATGTGAACCTTGGATAAGGATATGTTATGATGGGGAGTGAATCCAATAAACAATAGGAATTTTTCTACTATGTTATTATTATAAGTGTCACTTGAATAATGAAAATATTTTCGATTCTAATCTTTATTCCACAAACTTACGTCTTATGATTATGTTATGTTGACATATCTCATGATAAATTTATTAAGATTACACCATCTTTTTACTTATTCATTTTATTATGACAAACATATATTAGATTAATTAGATAAATTATATTTTGGTAATCTGTAATGGAATTTATACATTATAATCATTTTCTAATGACATTATCCATCTATTATTCATACATGATATCGTCAATTGGAATCTCTCATGTTTACCATTAGTGAGTATCTAATATTACCTTTATTATATTTCAAGTTCAACAGATTATGAATAAATATTTTATTTAACATATTTTTAGATTGTTATCATGTGTGGATATATTTTTATGAGATGATGAAGTAATCTTATAGAACCGAAATATCATGTTATATTGGAAAAAATACTAATTTGTAAGAATAACCTATGTTTTATTCCATAATGGGTATTCTTTAATAATATAAAACTATAAACATAAAAATTTATTATTATATAATTGACTCAATGTTGGATATTGTTATTTAAATGATGGGTGGTTATAATTGGGTTTATTTAGTTGGTGTAAATCCAGTACATTGAGTATATTGTTTTAGCAATTATTCTATATATGTGGGTCTTCAGATAAGTCTTCTCGCATTTAAATGAAAAATGACAGGCTAATTAAACACCATATACTTATATGAAAACCTCCAACCATAGCCACATAAAATAACCTCATAAATTACCCACATACTAAACTATAAACCACATCAAACTCTACAATATGTGATAACCACAATGAGTACAACATAACCATAACATGGATACATTGAAGAGAAACAAATAGGGAGTAGTCATAATTTTATTAACCCATATCCAATATGGGGGTGTCTTCGATACCTAAATCCTATTATGATAATCCAAAATGTAATATTTTTGGGTGGTGATGAATATGAATTTTAAAAATTACTATAATATATAAAACAGACATTCTCATTCTCATGTTTACAAATTATCGTGTTACCGCTATAAAAATATCATATCAACCAAATCATTATTAGAATATATCTATTATTTACACCAATAACTATAATATAACTCAATTTATCAAACACAAATATTAATCATAAATTTTTCACAACCTATTTTCAATTTATAATTGATTAAATATTCCATATTATTCATCATTATACTATTTAAAAATATTTGTCCCCTTAATTATATTAATAGTTATCCTCTATAAATTAACACATCTATTATCATTGACATTAAAAATTTATGTTATAAATTGATCTATTAATTATATCCTTCAAGACATATCTCATCCCATTTTTTCATTAGCTCATTTATTTCCATTCATAAATCTTTTTCAATGGATCAATTTTTCTCTACGACATAACAATATCATATTCCTTACATATCCTCCTCATCCAAACCTCACAAACTATCAAATAATCCATACCAGCTTTCTTACATTATGGGATAAATAGTATTTCAATTGTTTCTTAATTACTATTTTTTGACCAGGACATTCTATCCAAGCAAGCTTTTATGATATAATTTGTAATAGATTACAGACATAGAGAGAAATATATAAAAATAAACATAAAAATATTTATAAACATATAATGAATCAATTTATACCTATCCAAATCTCAATTAATTTTTTTAATTAGTCTAATATATATAATTATTTAAAATAAAACTAAATCTTGCTAAATCTACATTAATAAAAATAAATAATAGGATTTTTTCATATCAAAAAACATATAATAAATAGTAAATCTTTACACCATTACAATATTAAAACTAAAAATAATATTTCCACATCTCTATGAGAACCCCATATAAAATCTATAATCAACTAGCATACATCAATCCTCCATTGAAAAAAATTATGGTGGCCCCTGAATCATAATAAAATGGAATCAATATAAACACAAGATGAATTTAGAAGGAATTTACATTAAATATATTTTTTTAGGCTCCCAATAGAATAAAATTGTAGTTCGTGATGATGGTTATAAAGATTCAAAAAAAATCTCATCCTTTTGAAATATTATTAAGATATTGGTTAAATAATGTAGAAAATGATAAATCGTTCTTTTTATAAATAAAAAAAGAAGGCTAAAAGTCCTAATGTAGTGGAATGTAATATATTTTTATGATATTTGATTAAACGTATTATAAAAATCATAATTTAATAACCCATAGAATATCTTTATATCTCATGAACACGAACAATTAGAAAATCAATGAAATCATTGCAATTTAGGGATCACTGAACCTCATTGAAAAATAATTCCCTAGAAATATGAATTGTATAATGAAATATACTCCAAACTAAAGTCAATCATTCATTTTACTTCTAAAATTTATTTTATCCGTGAATTAATTAATTCAAATTGTAATTTTCTGATCATATGAAAGGAATCACCTAAAAAGGCTTTATTCAATACCATAACGACCTATCCAAAGCCTACAAATGTTACACCTTAATACTTCCCTATCACTATTTACATAAAAATTTATATCATTACACCACAATGAGTTATATCTCAATCAAACATACTTGTCAAAATATCCATCATTCCAACACGTCCTCCAACATCAACAGGAAGATCATATAACTTTTTTAAGACAATATAAAAATGCTAAAATACACATTGTGGTGTGATTTTTGTAAAAAACTGAATTTCAACTAAATTAAAACCCATTGATTCATTTCATACATCAATTTCACAAAATTAAAAAAACTATAAGTAATAAATTAATTTGAAATTTATTCAATAAAATATTTTTCAAGGATTATATATTTTAAGTATGAATAATTTACCAAAATATATTATTTTCTCCATTACTTATGGTTGGTAGCATCTATCAATTGGGGAGTTAACATGAGGCCTTTTGTAAATCTTAATCGAAAATCTAGATTTTGGAGTTTAGTTTATTAAAATTATCTCATAATTATTCCCCTTTTTATTTTAAAGAGTATTCATTATTTTATTTGATACTATCTATTTTTCACTGGTATTTACATCATTTGATAAATATTATTTTAGGATAAGGAAATATATATTCCCATTAAAATATTTTTCATTATTTCATTAATAATTTATATATATATCCTGTAATTCCATATATAAGGAAATCCATGAATATTTTTTATTTTTAATTGTCATTTCCTTTTAATATTTTCTAAAATACTAGTTTCATAACATAGTAATATACGTAATATAATTATTCATAGTAAAATTTTATTATGAAGGTCTTATAATTTAAAAAATAACAAAATGTTTCTAAGTACATATTAAAAAAATTTCCCCTGAAATAAATTACAAAGAATAATGTCTTTTTGTGATTATAGGTAATCTTTATACATCATAGATCATTTGATGGTAATTTACCTATGTGTTTATATTTACGTTATAACACATTCAAATACAATATTTAGTAAAAACTCTTAAAGGGATTATAATTTTTTGTATACTTCTCAAAATTATCAACATGTTATATTATAACTCCAATATTTTCATTGAATCATAAAAATAAATCATATGTAGATTCATATGAGTGATTTATTGAATCTAAAAACATTTTAATCCAAATTTATTTTGAATTTCATCACCGCATTGTATTATTTGGAATTTATTACTTAATTGTTTTCCGATATAACTAATTTAAACACCATAAAATTGGTAAATTTTTTCAAAAATAAAAACAAAAATAAGAAATTTACGGATATTCTATTAATATATAGTTTATTTTTTCAAATAGGGTCATAATAACCCCTATGAAAATTGTAATAAAATTTTAAATAACAAAATCCAATAATTCCAATCACAGAGAATAGACATAAG
The DNA here is from genome assembly GCA_963277665.1 of Viscum album. NCBI lineage: Eukaryota > Viridiplantae > Streptophyta > Magnoliopsida > Santalales > Viscaceae > Viscum > Viscum album. Next base: position 1,728,047,787 of record OY728157.1, read on the forward strand.
AAAAAATCATATTTATTGAATCATAATAAAATTTAACCAAAAATATTATAATATCCTTTTAAAAAATTAAATTAAATGACACTTTATCAATCTAAATAATCTTATAAAATAATAAATAAAAAGATTATAAAATAATGAAATAAAATTTATATATGATATATATTATATATTTTTTATAACCTTCATTTTGTAATACTACATACTGTTCTAATAAAACCTATGTATAAATCCTAGAGAGGGTTTCGGTGGGGGTGAATAAGTTATTAATATTTATTAAATTTTATGGATTAAAAAAATATGTTATAGTTATAGATCCATATTTGTTTTATTATTGCTCGTGTTTTTGAATATAAATAACGAAATAAAATATTTTTTTTTATTATTTTTACCTCCAATGTGGATAAATATATCCAAAGTGTGAATATTATTATATAATTTACACAAATAAGTTAATATCATAATGAAAAATAATATGGGTAATGTATTATAAATTACGTTTTATAAAAATTTAGTTTTCCATCTAATAAGTATACAACTTTTTTATAATACCCATTTTCTCAATACAATGATTCCAACTTCACCAAAATATACTTTACCAGTGTGAACTTCAATTTATTTATATCATCCTACTAATGATGGGGTACATCAAATACATCCTTGAGTTTTATATTTCTAGATGAAAAATAAGGACTACCACAAATATTGTCACATTGTCTTATATATATGGTTATTACCACAATGATGATTTTTGGAAACCCATGTAATGTTTATGATAATTGAATTTAATTTATTTGTGATATTCAAGATTATATTTAATGTATTCATAATAATAATAATAATAATAATAAGTCATTTTTTAGTCAATACCAAAAATTGATTCCCAATAAAATTTTTAGGTGAATAATTTCGTTTTTATAATATGTAAAAATAATTACGTTTGGGAATTTAATTTGATAAAATGGAAATAATTTTTTACGTAAAATTATAATATTTATATTAGGGATATTACAGTTTTTCTAAACAGATTTATTTTTTAGTGAATAACGGAGAATAAATTTTTTTATAAATATTGTTAATAGTTTTAAAGCATTTAATAATTCACATAGTTTTATGGATTGTTTTTAATGTTAAATTATTCCATGATAAATAATAATAAGGCAACTAATTTCATAGTAATCATCATTATAACTGATTTTTGTATAAATCATTTTTATTTTTAAAAAATAATTATTCTAATAACTTTTCCCATTAACATTATTTCTATTTATGTGAAACTTATTTTTTCCCTCTTCTAAAAATTTATATGATAAAAATTATTTTAAATTTAAAACCTCGAGATTTAATTTTGCTAATATGTTCTATTAAATTTTATTCATTTCTAATTCTAAACTTGTTAAATCATTATCAACATTGTCATGGATAAAAGAGTTAATATGGTGGTTAAAACTATGATAAAGTATTATTGTACCATATAAACATTGTTAAGTTTTGTTTTATGGTTGTATTTAGAGTCATCCTCAGACTATGTTTTTAATAATTCAATTTTTTGAAATATAACATTGATAATTAAATAAAATATATTTTAATATATTAAGTATTTACAATTATTCTTGTACACTCTTTTAAAGAAGTGCAAAACCTATCCTTAAATTTTTACACTTGTTGAGAAATATAGGTTTACCAATACCTTATTCAATTCCATAACTACATCTTCCCCACATCATATAGCGTTTCTCCCACAAAATCAAACTATAGAGGGAAACTGTGTATGCCAATAATGTTTTTTGAATGAATAGGTATAATTTTTAAACTGATCATTAATAATTATTTCTTCTTCTATCCCCCATAAAATATTTTTAAACATTAATATATTAATAACTTTGTGTTTCTCATTTAAAAAATGTTGATTTTAGAACCCTTTGTTATCTTCTTATCAATTCCATGAGAAATAAAAATTCCGCTTCTGTGATAAAGTAGAATACCCACTCAACAAAGAGATATGTTATGTTCATCATCACCAGATCATATGGATGTTTAAAAATATGGATACAATAAATATATTTTATATTAATGACATAATTATGATCATATAATGATAATAAATTACTCAATTCCTTACCTATCTATCTATTGTAAAATGAAAATGACATTCATTCGTACGCATGGACTATAACCTCTATGAAATAATGTAGTTCATTTTTAAAATAATCTTTCAAATAGTGGTCATAATGAATAACAAAATGATAAAATAATACATTTATAAAATTTAAACAACACTATTAAATTAAAATATTATATTCTATATTTATTTTCCACCTAGTATAATAATGAAAATGTTGATCACGCATATGTGTGGACTACCATCTCCATTAAATTACATGATTAAGTTTTTGGGATTAACTGACATGGATTGTTTTAAAAGAATACTTTCTTTATATATAAGATAATTTTATCACTATTATGATTCTATATCTTATTTAACCATAAACACTATGACCCCGATCCCTAACACAATGTTTTTTTGGATACCAACTAAAAAGCATTGCTGCTTCCAAGGTGGGAAAACAATTTTAGTAACTAAGTAATACATAGTAATAAATGAAATATAACGAATAATGATAATGGAAGGAAATAAAAAATAGTTCCTAGTAAATTACATAAATAATATTATTTTATTATTATTGAGTTATAAAATACATAAAATTAAATGAGGCTTATGATCTGACACTTTATATTAAAAACCATGTTTTAATGTTTTAAACCAATCTAATTTTCTTATATGTTCATATTCTTTAAAATGACTATTTAATTTTCTTAGATATATAAAAATATTTTCCTTGGATATTTTAAACTAAACATTATTAAAAAAAATCAGAACTAACATCTTTTATATATTTTTTTGAATGTGTCTATTTTGAATCTTTTAAACATTTTTCAAATTATTGATTTTAATACAATCATATTGACCACATTTTCCCTATCATATTTGTTTTTCAATATCAAAATTACTCCACAAAATATCATTTTTTCCAAATAGTATCATATTCATTGTATTTGAAGATCGTTTCCATTTTTTTGTTTTAAAAAAATTGTATTTCCTATTATGAAAATTCAAAAATATAAATTTTTTATTTGTGGGTTAAAAAGTGAATTTCAAGGGTTTTATAGAAAAAAATTTAATTATTTTGATTTTTTCCATTATATAATACATGAGAAATATATATGGTGTAATGTGAGGCCAATATATCTTATGGTGATTGTTTAATCTAATATTTCCCCCCAACATATTGGGTAGATTTTTAGAATTAATAGAGGAAAAATATGGTAGATTACATACTTGGTTAATCCTACAGAGTAAAATGGGATTCCATGATTTTGAAGTGGGTTAAAAACATGTTAATAAAAGATATTAATATGATTCCTTAATATAGTTATATTATGTTAGAATAAATTGGTTTTATGGATATATTTTTATTTCCTGAGGTATGGAATGTTTTGGAACAATTAAAGGAAAAACATTTGAAATGTTTTCAATGGGATCTCATATGAATAATTAATCCTCATGGTTTTCCTATTCATAATAATTTCTTCTAAACTGTTTCATTTTAAAACGGGTTGTAATTTATATGTTGAAGTGTTTTAATTTATTGTTCAATGTATTCTTGAGAAAAAAGAAGTCACTTTCAAGGAGATTCTTGTATTAAATATATAAATAAGATTAATTTATTTATAGAACATATTGAATTTTTTTTGGTCATCCCATATTTAAAAAAATAGGATTTAAGGATTTTTTGGAAGTATAGAAAAAGTGAAATTTTACACTTTTTTCATCTTAAATGAAAAGAATGTTCCATGAATGAAATATTGGTGTAAACGTATATCCATTTTTGTGTAAAAAAATATATACTTTGTGGAATTTTCTAATTAGTTTTGTATTTTTTCCAAATTCTCTAAAACTATAATCCAAAAAAATATTTGGAATATAAAACTAAAAAAATACTTTGTATGAAACACATATTTATGAGATGTTAATGTAATGATTCATTATAGATTGTATGAGAGAATGTTTTAGATATTTTTAAATATTATGATAATATTAGAAGCGACATATAAAATTATAATATTAGTGTTTATATTATCAAGAGACTGAATTTTAAAGTTTTCCATATTGCTTCTCCCAATCCATATCAGTTTAGAATGTTGTTCAATTGAGGAAAATGACTATATAAAATATAATTGAATCATGTGTGTAATGAACATCCTAATTATCAACATGAAATTATTGAAATAGATATTATTGTAGAAGTGTAAACATAGTTGATGTAGTGTTATGATCATGGTACCAAATAAAGAGAAACAAATAACTACATAAAGATGGACCTGTGTATATTGTAGTATTTAATGAAATAAAATAAACTAGAATTAAAATGTCTCTAAACATTGTAATTATGAAAAATAGATAAATGTAATGGGGAAAATATTCAAGGATTTCAGTTTTAAAAAACATCAATATGTAATTCCTTATATTTATAATTTTGATGTTTTTGTTAATTGAAAGTGGCCATAGATTAATAATATTATGGAAAATGAGTATATTGATGTATTGGATTATAAATTCATTTAGTTATTTATCATTAAATGTATTTTCATAATGTTTTTAAACTAAGAGTGGATATTTATTTCTCTAATTAATGTAAAAATTGACAGACTCTATTGCTAATAATATTCAAAATTTTACATGACTATCCAGGTATACACCAATTTTTTTCCTATATTGAGAGTAAAATTAATTAATTTTATACAAGCCAAAAACATGTTTTTGAATAAATATATCATATATGATTATAAAAGTTATTATATGGTTCATTGTTGTGTCGATACTTATGACATATATTTTTCTAACACTTAGTTTCTTTGTTATGGAAATAGTTCGAATATGTCACATAGGAAATCAATGGAGAAGTATTCAATAATGAAATAAGATGCCACATAATTAAAATGATCCATATTTGGTAAAAAATATCTTTAGTAGGGTCATTATAAATGAAAGTGTTTCTTAGGAGGTATGATTTGTCATTGGATTTTGACTACAATGAAAAGTGTTAAAGTGTCAAATGTAATGTAAATGGAGGTATTAATCAATCAATATAACTTTTAAATTGCAATGAGTTGAGATATTATATTAACTATTGATTTATGTTTTTAATACAAAATGGATATCATTAATAATGATAGTATAAAATATGATTTTATGTCATTCTCTACTACTTTAGTAGTTGAAGGATCGTCATATGATGTTGTAATATATATGTTACATGTTTATACATATTAATAAAAAACTTATTTGATTTAGGATCCACACCCTAATTTATAAAGGGGAAATTTACCTGTTGAATGGAAATAACATCACAATTGATGATGACATAATTATTTGAAAAAACTCATTGGTTATAATAATGGAAACAATAATTTATATAAAATTACTATTAAATTTTATTGAATTGTTTTTTCATAAATACCTTTACCTCTTTCCAATTTCAGTGTTTGATTTTGTTCTCATGAAATAATTGATTTTGGTTTATCATATTAATATATATTTCTACGATAATGAAGATATTTTTTATCATTATTTCTATTTTGTACATATTAATAGATTCATATCTTTGATAGCACATCATGAATCTTAGATACTAATAAGATATTTAAGTTAATATAATCTTTCACGTTTTATAGAAAAGAATGAACCTATTTAAATTAGTTTACTGTCAGTAGTAACTGAATATATTAATGTTTTTCTTGGAGGTTTTACTAGTATTATTCATTATTGGCTGATGAATTTACTATTAACATAGTTTTTATTGCTAATCCAATTCCAAAAACCCCTTATGATATTTATAAAGTTGAATTAATTGAATTAGAAAATTAGTTACTAGTGTTTAGTGATAAGTGGTTCATCCACCCAGTAGCATTACCTTGGGGTTCTATAATTATATTATTTTAATTGAATGATGGAAATGCGAGTCAATTCGTTGATAATATATAATTCAATAACATTTTTGTTAAGAATAAACTATTTATTGGCTCATATCGATTTATATTTTTATTAGATCCTAGGTGACCAGTGTTGTTAAATGATTTGCTATAGGTTTAGTTATTACATGTTTATGTTGAAGGGGGAGAAATTATTTTGGTGGAAATATATACAAGTTATGTGCAGTATGTGTTTTTTGATATTCTTTTTAGTTTGATGAATGAACCTTCTATATTTATGGACCATATGATTTTATTTTTCAATGTGTATTTCAATAAATCTATAGTGGATTCCATTTATAACATTGTGTTATATTCAAAATGTTTTGAGGAATGTGAGAAACATCATCTATTTTTTTGAATACACTAAAATAAAAGAATTTGCTTGGAAAACATTGTAAATTTTAATTTTGACTACAGTATATATCAAAAAATGGAAATATTAATTCAAACTTTTACTAACTATTAATCCCACTAAAACTAATGTGGTGAAGAAAATTCAAGTACTATAAATGTAAATTATATTGGATGATTTATTTGATTATCATGTTACTACCACATGTTTTTTATAACATTTCATAGTTTTCAAGACATATAACTATGTTAAATAATTTTTTTTATATTCATATAGAAAAAGGAATATGATAAATGTTTTTAGTAATATAAAATAAGAATGATATTTTTTTGTAATAGCCTTGAAAATAATTAATGGTGAGTTTTTTATTTAAAATGATGCTTCATTAAAGGGTCATGGTTGTGTATTGATGAATGATGATTGAGTAATTTCATATAGTTCACATAAAATAAAATTCCATGAAAATAATTATAATACCAATGTTCATGGGATTCATGCAGTGTGGAATTAAAAAAAATTAAATCATATTTTATATTGTTTAAAACATGATATATAAACAGAGAAAAAAATTTATATTATACATTCTTGTAAAACGAGTTGAACATGTGGTATAAAAGATGGTTAGAAATAGAAATGAATTATTATTTCATACATTACATTCTTCCTTGTAACAAAAAATGTAAGATATTATATAGATTCAGATAGATAATTCATGATTATCTATGTTACAATTGTAGATTCATATTTAGTTAATGATTTTATAAAAGCTGGAATAGTATTTACGTATAAAATAACTCCCTCTCTGTTGGTTTAGGTGTCATTGTACTCATATTTATCATATAGTATACGAAATGCTCAAAAATAAAATTATGATTTGTAATAAATGTTAAAATTGGTCGGGATTTATTTTTTTAATAAATGTATCATTGAAAAATAAAATGTTATTAAATTTTTAAAGGGTTTTCCATGTCATTTAATTAGTATATATAGAAATAATTGTTATGTGAATATTATAGCTCTATATTTTATATCCATCCCAGTACAATTCAAATGTATATATAAATTAATTAGTATTCTTATAAGGGTTTAAGTAAAAAAGGATATTTCTGATTTTATCATTAAATATTATACTTTTTAATGGTTCAATATTCAATAACAACTACTGAAGTCGATGCTATACCCATTTAAAATGACAGAATGAAAATGTGAAAATATATCCATTGATTTAATTATGGGATTACCAAAATCAATTGAATGAAATAATAAAAATTTGTTTATTGTTGATCATTTCACTACATCCTCAAATATTATACTTATTTAAGATAATATGTCTATGGATTAATTTTTATGACTTTATCTTAAATAGTTATTTTGACTACATAGTTTTTTTTCTATATTATGTATTTGATACTGATCCCATATTTACTAGAAATATATTGGAAGTACTATAAATATCATTGGGGGATGCAAATTTTAGATTTTTAATGATTTTTTATATGCTTGATCATTGGATATTAAGGATGTTAAGATTATCATATCCATTTGGTCAAATTTTTTGTTCAATAAATGTTTTTGATCCATCAAATGGAATTATCCTTTTGTGGAATTATATAGAAATTATGGTAAAAAACAATAATATTATGATAATGTGATTAAATAGATGTATTTGGGACTAGATAATTTAATGACATCATTGGTAATGTAAGTATCAGTTATCACAAGAAGTGGTATCCCATAGTTGGAATAAATGTTATATTGATAAAAATAGGAAAGAAATATATTTTGAGATAGGATACTATGTTTTTCATAAATTATCTACTTATAAAGGTGTTCTGTGTATTTTTAAATATAGAAATTTATGTCCTTGTATTATTGGTTCATTTTAAATTTATTTAAAAGTGGGATAAATTTCATACTGATTGGATATAATTCAATGTTCTTTATAGTTACATGATGTGTCCTATGACTTGTTTTTAAAGAATTGTTTACATAAATACACTTATGTTTCGATCCCTAAAGAAGTTTAGATAGAGGAGAATATTTCCTTTCCTACAAAAATCAATATAGATTTTAAGTAAATTGTATTTTATTTTATGGTAGAATGTTAATCATTTACTTAAAGTGTTTTGAATAAAAAATGATTGAATAATCAACTTGGGAATTCAAAAATTATCTATGAGGGAAAAATACACTCACATATTTAAGTAAAGAATATAATTTTAAGATTTAATTTATTAAAAAAGGGGAATGTAACAATCTTTGCTATATTAATATTAAATAAATTTAATTTCGTATTAGCATTCATTTTTAGATTTTATGGAGTTATATTCACTGTACTGATTTAAATAATTTATCATTTGAAAAAGAAATATATTTTAAAATTAAATATTATTTGTTGAATTATATACTTTTATGTAAAATATATATTTAAAAAATATTGGAATTAAATTTGATAAAATTTATATACTGATTATTATCAATTTATAAAATCTATATTAGGGATAATATTTGACATTTCTCTGAAAGTATTGATTTCATTGTGAATAGTGAATGTTCCAAAATCTCTTAAAATAGTCATTTTTTTCAAGAATAAAAAAATTATATTAAGGATTATTTAGGGTTAAATTAGTCATATTGGACAAAAAATAATAATATTATTTATATATTAATATACATTATACTTGAATTTGGTGTAAAATATGTGTTCTCTTTATAAGAAATTTTTTTTTATAATTATTTTATTTATTGATTGAAGTTTATATTAAAATTAATTTACACACATTCTAGAATTTAAATATAATAAAAAGAATTATAAATTTGGAATCTGTATGTAAAACATTTTGTAATGATTTTTTATATAATTTTCTTCATTATGAAAACTACTCTTTATAAAACATTATCATCTCGGTAATTGATAAAATATTTGAAAAGGTTAAAATAATATATATGATTTACAATATGTTAATTATTTATTTATGTTTGATTGTAAGAGTTTATTTATACTCTTATTCATTTTAGAATTTAAACATTTGTATAATTTATACTTTTAATTTAGATTGGCATATGATATACTATAATTCTTATTCTATTTACAAGTGTTCCAATCCACTATAAAACACAAATTCTATATTTACTTATTAAAAAATATTGTGCCAATTATCTCAACTAATACCTATACATATACATCCCCTAAATCCATAAACATATACTAGATGTTTTGGTATCACCAAAAGAAAAAAAAATAAAGTCAAAACATTTAATTGATGGGATGTTTTCAAAATATGAGGTATAAATATGAACCTCTTGTTTGTTGTTTATTTATTATTCTACATAATTAAATTATTGATTTACAATAATAATATAATAACATAAGTATCATTAAAAAATAATTTTTTTTATTTCATTACAATTTTTATCCACTTTCCTAGAAAAATATAAAAGAAACCCCACTTTTTTATCGTGTGGTCTACAACTTCCACAGCGTGATGGGTTTTTTTCACCACCAGTTCATATAGATTGATAAAATGATTGATCAAATAAAATATATTATATTTAAAAAATAATTATGAATACCTAAAAATAATATAATACTTACCTTCTTACCCTTCCATCTATTAGAAATTTATTATGTCACTTTTGTGTATGCCAGACTACCACATACACTAAGGGATTTAACTCTTTATTAATTTCTAGAATACAAAAATGGTCATAAAAATGGAAATAATGAATCAATTTGTTTTATAATGAATAAATGTTTTCTAATTGATTATTTTCTATTTTAATTTTTTTATGCATTAGATAAATGAAAAACCTTCCATGTGAACGTACAGACTAAAGTCTCCATCAAAAGACAAGATTCATTTTTATAGACATTCTTTTATAGTTTTTTTAATATTTATTCATTTTATAAATAAGATGAATATTACATATTAATTCTTATAGTAATGGTACAATTATATATTTTTCCTTATTCAATGATCCAATGTACATTTGTTGTCACAAACTAAATGGCACTAAATCATTAAATATGGACTCTACCATTTTAGTAACTAAATCAGTTATAGAATTGAATTAAATAAAGTTAATAATTATACATTAATGGTCATTGAAAATTGTATTAAAATATGAATAAAAAATAAATTTTTTTATTTTTGGTTTTAGATAATTTTCATAGCCAAACGTGATATATTCTAAGGGATTTCAATTAAACTATTACCGATTTATCATTTTCATTGCAACACATTTCATTTGTGTATATATCAATGAAAAACCCTATATATTGTTTTAATTATTAACTATATATTTTGAAAGTACATTTTTTACTATAGATTAAATTTCATAAAATTTTTTAAAAAAATGAACATTTTAATTGTTTTTAAAATGGATCACATCAGAATATTTTGACAAAACTAAAAATTTAGTTATTTAATGTATTTTTCTTTCCATTCATTTACCACAATAATATTAATCATTAAATTATAGGATTTATATAATTATTAACCTGGTTTATAAAATTCTATCTTATTACTACTCATATATTATTTTTACATTTTTAGAATTTTTCATTGAAAAGTGGTAATTGTAATTATGCATATGCCAAAATGGATAGTGTTTTTGTTAATTGTTAAAATGATTTATTCAATGGTATTATGATGAAAAATAGGTAGAATAGTTTTTTTGTTTAAAATATGGTAAACTGGCATTATAGTTGATGGGGGTGTGTGCCTGATATATATTACGCTAAAGGGAGACCATGATATATCACTCTAACGCATCGGGTAATGATTTGGTCTATGATGTTGAAAAACATGGGAGAAAATCAGGATGGTTAATCCAATATTATATTATGTTATTTAGTTATTATGGCAATTTTTATAGATGAGTGAAAAATATTTTTGAAAATAATGATCTATTTTACCAATATTATTCATGAAATTTTTTTTTACTAAAATACATTGATATCTTGATGTAGGGAATGATTATAAACATGTATTATTGAATGTTTTGAGATGTTTTCCTGGGATACCACATGAATCATGATGACTTCATCATTTTTATAGGATAAATAATGTGATAGAGAATTTTTTATTTTTGATTAATTATCATTATATTATATGGAATTGTTATATTTATCAACACAATATTTTATAGGGGAAATTATAAACATTTCATGGGCATTATTTTCTCTCAATGGAAAAATGGGATTACATTTTTCAATGTTCCATTCTATGATTTTTCACCTCATCCATAATTCTAATTGTGGTTCAAAGGTTCTAAGAAAGTGTCTTAACTATAAAAAGGTAAATCCATAAACATTGGTCTCATCTTAAAATAAGGAACAGTGTCTTGAATGAAATTGCGGTGTAAACATAAATCCCCATTTTTGTGTGGAAAAAATGCACATTATGTGAATTCTTTTACTGTTAATATATTTTTTTTAATATATTTTTTTACTAATACTCTAAAACTAAACAACCATAAGATCACATTAAACTGTAAAATGTGAAATTATTTTTACTAAACTCATATATAAGTGTTGGTAAATTATTAAGGTTTTATATGGTTTTTATATTTACAAATTAACATATATTATATATATTACATGGAACTATATTTATTTTTGAAGCCACACTTATTATATTAAAATATTCATCCACAACATCATCTCCATTTCATTTCTAATTTTAATTGGCCAAATAATAACTATATAATAAACAAAAACATAATATTACATCTCGAATTATATTTATTCGTTAAATATTATTCTTATCAGTAATAATTATTTATGTACATTAATGAATCATAACAAATTCCTTTATTACAATAGACTAGTCTACAGAGGTTTTCATATTTTATTGATTAATATGATACATGTTTGAAATAAAAAAGGAAATGTTTATAAGAACATTGTTTTTTGGGAAAACTAGGGAAATATTTTACTATAGCTTGTAGAATATAAAACATAATTCTTATGCAACAACAAGAAGAATACAATTTATTATCACTATATTTTAAATTCATGATGGCACTATTTAGATTAACCATTCATCATTAGAACATATTTCAAAATATTTCACATTTAGATCAATGATTGGTGTGGTACGTTCAGTAGATATATAATCTTCAACATCATGTAAACAAATATGTTTACACTATGTCTACTAGCTAACTATAGTGTTGAATTAAATAAAATCACTCAACTCAAGCTTCATCTTATATAATCTATGAAACTTATACGTATTAGGACAATCTCTCTCTATAATATGTTTCAAAATAATTCAACTCTAATATTTAGATAACTCACTTATTTTTTTGTAATGAACATATTTCTAAATATCAACTTCTATACAATTTCACATATATATATAAATATTATTTGTTTGGTGGACTAACTACTTAATTGAGTTTTTCATGTATAAAGCAATATTTTTTTATTATATTCTCGTAGTGTTGATATTCCTATCAAATTTTTTTATAAGATGAGATGTTGTTTAAATGAATTAATATAGTTAAATAAGTGTAATCTGTGTTCCCACATTCATTTTCCATGTGCTTTTCATTGTAGTTACCTTATGGATATCATTGGATTCTTCTATAATTTAATAAAATTCCTTAAAACCCTAAAACCCCTATTAATTTAATTATTTTATATAATTCATTTTTATTTTTATCAAGTAGATTTTGTTTTATTGTTGATTAAAAAGATGAAAATACCACTATAATATTAGTTTATCTTTTATATTCCATATTTAATTATAATTTATTTATTTTATGTAATCATTTATGTAAATACACTATTAATAACTAATAAACAAAATTTTAGGTGTTTATTACTTAGAAAAAAATAACTATATACTCTTTTTTAACTATGTATATATGAATAAAAATAAAATCATTATTTTTATTACCATCATTGTAATGCACTAAAAATAGATAAAAAACTAATGTAAATTTTTTAGAATTAAATTAAAAATTAGTTTTTTAAAATATATAACTCTAATTCACATATTATATTCATTATATTAATTTGGTTCATGTTTATAATAGTATAATATTCTTATGTGACTAATTCATCCAATACCACTTCTTTCATCAAAATTCAAATGTTTAAAGGATTTATTATAAATCAATTACTTTTACTCTAAATTGACCGAGGGCCTTATATTCTTATTACTATTATATTACCCCCATGTATGGTTTATGGGGATCCTTACCTGTTCGATTGGCTTTGTGACCCACTAAATTACCCGATGGTCCAATATAAAATCATCCAAGACTATGAGTGCATGGATCATACCTTCCTCATCATCTTTATCATTATGTTTTCTCTTCTATTTTTCATGGATATTTGACTATTATCCCTACGTAGAGATGCATAGGCCTAGTAATGATGGAAATTTCCATACCCCCTCATTCTTCCAAATCAATATAGTTCTACTTTGGTGAATATGAATGCTCTGACTATTCATCTAGAGAATGTTCCTTATAGGCTCTATCTAGTTTCTTCTACACAATGTGTGTCTCGAAGGTCTTGAGGTGGAACAAAGGCCTTGAGGTGTCCTAAATTCCTTTAGGTGTCTTGAAGGACTTAAGGTGGCCCAAAATCATGAATATCTGGAAGGCCATGGCTTGAAGACCTTGAATGACTAGAGGGCCGAACTGGTTGCCCAAAGGCCAAATCAGATGAATAGTTCTGGTTAATACAATACCAACAGTACCAACTATAGTATAAATTATAGTATCATCTATATTTATCTACTAAAGTACCTAGTACATTACATTTATAGTATCTTAGAAGTATAAATCCACTCATATTTTATCTTGGGTCTCTTGGATTCCATTCATAAACCTCTACCTCTCTAGAACAATATCATTGGTGTAAATCAATTATTTTTAATCTATATTCATAGAAAAAATATTAGGATTCAAAATCTAAACCCATCGATTATGCAAATCAACTATATTATAATTCCCTTATTATTATATAATTTTTGGAAAAATTAAAAAATGAATATAATAGAACAACAACTCTTCATATGATATAAAATTGAATCATCTAGTTAATAATTGAGCATTTTTTAATAATTCAAGAATTCATTAACATACATGTAATTGTATCTCCATAATTTTGATGAGATAATATTTATTATTTTATAATACCTCGATATTTAGGAATAAAATAATGTGATCAAACAATTAGCTGAATTAAAATAAATGAAATCAATTATAATGTTATGATAAAGATTTAACCCAATTATAATCATTAAATGTATCTAATATAAAAAATAAATATAATGCTATTTTTCTCGAAAAGTATGAAAATTTTATTCAAAAAATTAACCTTTTTATATTTAAATTATTAATTAAAAAGCATTCATTCTAAATTGATTTAATAATGAAAAATTGGTTAATATTATATCTTTATATATAAAAACATTAAATGGCAGACAAATTATATTTAAAAATTAAATAAATTAATATCTAAAAAACTAAATTTAATTACATATCCATAATTATGATAATACACTTTGGATTTATGTAATATACTATAAAATTAATGAATAAATAAAACTGAATAAAAACATTAACTGAATTATGATAATTGAAATCAACTATGAATGTAATATAAAAGTTCAACAAAATCAAAAACATTATGATGATATAAGTTAAAACATCAATACGATTTCATTTTCACCACAAGTATCTATAAATTACTCATGAATTTAAACATATTCCCATTTAACTAAAAATTTAAAATCTATCATATCATATTGAGGTAATAATCATAAAAACATGATAAATTTTGTATCTTTTAGTATAAAAACCATAAACGGTTGATACCATGTATGTCAACGTATGAAACAACACTTATATTGAATTAAAAACATTATATATCGAAATTGATTCTAAAAATATATAACCCAATATATATATATATATATATATTTGTTGAATCATTAAAAAAACAATATTGTGATCTTTGACATAAAAAAAGAAATCATTTTCGTAATATTTTTCTCCAAAATGATTTTAAAAAATAAAAAATTGATTTATTATTAAAATTTATTTTATATGGTCGAATTAAAATATTGACCATTTTCATTATAAAAAACTTATATTCGTTAAATTTTTTTTCAGATAAATATATTTTCACATTATGTAATCTTATAATTTAATAAAAACATGAATGGTTTTTAGTCTTTCCAAACCCTTCTAAATAAACTAGAATATAATTTCCCACCCTTCGATGATTTTATATTATTATTCAATTATTTTGTGTTTTACCCATATTTGACTACTCTATAAAAAAGAGTATTGTTGGCCCTAGTTCTACATCCTAGTATGAGTCATTAACTTATCTTTGACTCCAACAATTTTTTTTATTCCTTCATTTTTTGATTTCAATATAGTATTTTAGTTATATGGTAGCTTCTTTGGACTACCCTACACCTTATGCAACATTAGAACATGTAACTCTTCCAATGGAACTCTATTTTTTGCATATAATACTTTTAACATAATCTGTTGATGACATTAAGAACTTTTTTATTTTAGATATTATGTTTTCATTTCATAGTGGTCTACTATTTGTTGGAGTAATCTTTTGTGGTATCAATGTGGTTTCATCTTCAATAAATTTCTTCCTCATATTTTCATTGTTCTTCATGGTATACTGATTAAATGTATATGAATTTTATAGGGACTAAAATCTATGTATAATGGTGTTAGGTGGCGTGAAGTTTAAGGCATGCAGGAGTCATGGTGTGACATCCCATGTTGGTTCATTTCAATATAATTTACGTAGGAGGTTCATTTATTGTTCCCCCAAAATAAATATAAAATAATATTTTTAATAATAGTTAAATAGGCTAAACTGTGGTGTGATAAAATTCAATGACGTGGTTTTGAACTCTTCATCAATGATATTTCATAAATATCTCATTAATTTGATGGAGAACAACCTAAAATATTAAAATCTAATTATAATTAAGAGTTTTAGGATAATTTTAAATTAATATTATTATTATGAATCATTATAAAATATTAGTAATTAAGTTCTTCAATCTCTAAAATTTTATAGTCCATATAAAATATCAAAACATTTTTCAACAATATATCTTTCTTTATTTGAAAAAATATAATAATCATGGAAATAATATAATATTTATGAAACATAATTTTAATATCATATACACAATTCATATCAAATTATATATTCTAAATAAATTAATGGAAATTATGATGTTTATAGACCGTCAAATTTATCCTTAATATATTTTGTTCGGAATTAGAATTTTATTATTCATTTGAATCCAATTTTTTTTATTTTCATTTCAAATTTTAAAAACAAAATTGCATCTTTTTTTCAATAATTATGTTTTCACAAATGCCCATTATGAGGTAATATTTATTATAATATTTTATAATTTAAAAGTGTATTAGATTTTTTATCCATACAGTAATCACTGATTAATAGAATTTGATATAGTTGAACCCAAAATTCTAGGTTTTATAGCCACATCTCAATCTAGGATTTCATTAATTCTATTTAAATAATTTTATATTAAGTTTTTTTATATTTCAAAAAATATATGTTATTGGTACTAAATTGATGTTTAAATGATGTCAACTATTATTAAAACTACCTGAATAAATTCCAATATTCCCTAATTATTTTATAAAAAATAAAATAAAACAATTCTCCACAATACATTTATCCTAAATCAACCAATTCACATTTTATCAATAAAATATATAAATGACCTTAAACAATTTCAATTAATTCATTAGATTAATTATTCTCCCCTTTTTCCAATTTTCATAAGGAATAAATGGTTCTATTAATTAAATATTCAATATGAAAAATGATTTAAAATCAATTCTTATATAAATTCACAGACCAGTCACCAAAATTAACATAAACATTATTATTATTGATTGAATCCTGGTAATGGATGCACTAATATTTTAACATTAAACATTAAAATTAATGATATAAACATAATTGAACCAAAAAATCACTTCGGGAATTCGTGGAATTTTTTCAATTGAAATTTAAATATTATTAATCAATAAATTATTCAGTTATATATAAAAGTTTTTATTTTATTTTTTCAGTGTGATTTCAATTTAATGAATTTCACCCAAAAAATTTCATTAAATTCATTGATGATTTTCAATTATAGTGATTATTTAAAATTTATTTTAAAAAAATATGATTTCATTAATAATATTTAACTATGTATGAGGAGACCCGTACATAACAAAAAAAAATTATTATCTGAAATGAATATTTATTACATATAATATTAAAAAACATACCATAAAATATATGTTTAGTGTACTAGAAACTTGATAAAAACATTTTATATTACAACCATTCCCCAACATATCCCAAAAATAATATTCTAAAATGTAACTCTTTTTGAAAACTAATTGATAATATGATTCTTCAATACATGAAGAATGGAAATATAATAAATAAAACATACTTTATAAAAGCATACATGGCATTCCACTAAACACCAATCCCGATGATGAAATATTCTTTTAAAAATAAGACCATGACAACAACTTTTATAAGGAATATTCTGTAATGTTATATTATCAATGCATACAACATGTGACTTTAAAATACATTTTTTGAAGAACTACATGACATAAAAAATACAATTAGGGTCCATACTATGATTATTTAAATTTCCAATACTTCATCCTCGTCCACAAACTTTATTGACATAGACATGTTTCTCCACAATTTATAAGCCACGTTGAACCTATGAATCATCCATTATAACTGTAACTATATGGATTCTATGTGTCCCTCCTATAGATTCTTTTAAAATAATTTTCATTCGTTATGTCACATAATTAATATTATAACTCTTACATGACATGTCACACTTAGCTTCTAATAGTGTCACAAAAATATATATGTACATTTCATGGTCAATAAAAATCCCCGAAATACAGAAGGTTTGTCCCTTACAAGATCACTTATGTTCACAAGTATCTAGAATGCCATTTTTGATATTAGGGACAAGTCATAGGGTCCACGACATGTACATTTATTATGTTTGTACTATATTATGAGAGAATAATAAAATAATATATAAGACTTAATAATTTAAATGTGCGAAGAAATAACAAATATTCTTTACAAGGATTATATATAAGTAACACGTGGAATCCATATATAGATACTTATTGAGGAAGATTCATGTAAAAAACCAAACAAAATCAACAAATCCAAGATACATTTCCACATATACTCATCTGAGCTACCTCATATGCAACATTTTTATGACTAGAAATGATGGTATGAATGTAATAATTGGGGATATTATACTCATTGTGTCAATAATGATATGAATAACTAATAATTAAAAATTAAAATTAAATAATATTATAACGAGTGATGTGCAATTAGTCTCATGTAATGTATAAATATAAACCAATAAACCCAATGTGGAATGATACTCCATTGTACGTATAAGACCCCATCCTTAAACATTACAAAATCATGAATTAATTTAATAATTCACATTACAGATCTTTTTAAATTTATAGTTTTTTAGAATTAGGTCATAACTATTACTATAAATCATAAAAATCACGTAATTGAGAATTATACTCAATATCCATTTTGTCATAATATAAAAATTAATAAAATAAATAATAATTCTTTTCTTGATATAAATCTTCTGGAATTCATCAATTATCTTACCCTACCTTATACAATGTGAAAAACATTTCAAAAACATGGGATGAGAATAAAAAGATCAGTAAGGGTTATCAAATAATGAATGAAAACATTATATCATCAATACATACAAAATATAATCACTTTAACATTCATCATGAAATCATAAGATTTATGAATAACACATAGTAATCACAAATCATCAAGGTAACTTGTGGAATACATATCAAACATAAATTTAGCTTTCACATCTTTGTACGGATATTAGTTTGGAATACCAATCAGAATATATTCCCTAAATCTCAAAAAATAAACAGTAATTTTTACCTTCCTCAAGTTACCTAATTCATTTGAGAGCTATCTTGGGCTCACCCACCGTTGGATTATTAGAGAACCACCCGTATATGTAAACGATGCCAAATATCCATAATATATTCATAACACATAGATAAACATAAAGGAAAGATAAAATTTACGCATTTCAATCACAATATATCATTAAAGTATATTTACATAACAAATCCATTATCAAAACCATTTTCAAAACAAAAATACATAAAAGAGTATATGGTATTTATATTCCTATTAAAACATTACATATTGTTAAGGAATCTAAATATCATATAATGCTCGTGACCGAATAAAGGTAATTGTCTCTACATACATTAAAAAGATACATTTTCTTTGTCTTTTAGTAAAATGATATGTAGAAAAAGATTCCCTTTGAGTGAAATGAAGATTCAAAGGGTTTTATACACCATATAAAAGTAATTTGTGTATAAATCAAAATATGTCTCAATGAAAGGAAATTGACATGAGGTCCCTTATAAAGATCATTTTTTAAATAAAATAGATTGATTGTGTGGATTTAATATAATCACACATACATCATGTATAAATACATAATAAAATATAAAAATTAATTTCTCACATAATCAAATATTGGAATAAACAAGAAATATACAATGATCCCAATGAATCTAAATTGGGTTAAGAAGTTCCCTTACCTCTTGTCTGACATGAGTTGTTCATTCACAAATATCATGAATAATAAACTAAAGTTAATTTCAACTTTTTTAAGAACCTTTTTAATTTTTACTGTTCTTTTTATATCACTTATTACCACGTTATAGAAATTATATAATTATTTAAGTTAATAATGGTAATATTGTCGACATTTGGTACTTGAGTCAAAAATTAACTTCTTATAGTTACAATTTGTCAATGTGGTCAAAGTTCCATTATATCCATAATTATATTCATGATTTATATATCATGTATATCATATATATATATATATATTATATATGTATTAATAATAGTACATAACATTTGGATATAATAAATGAAATGCATTGTTCATGGAAACGGTAAGTCGTACGTATGCATGAATGCTACATTCATTTTTATTTCATATTTAATGGAATGAAAATTTAATGATAAATATTTATATTATAAATTTAGTATAATATAATATATAATTTCATTAACTTCACCTTTTATATTTTCCACA
Organism: Viscum album; assembly: GCA_963277665.1. Taxonomy (NCBI): domain Eukaryota; kingdom Viridiplantae; phylum Streptophyta; class Magnoliopsida; order Santalales; family Viscaceae; genus Viscum; species Viscum album. The sequence continues at coordinate 1,728,068,388 of OY728157.1, forward strand.
TATTGTATAAATGAGTCATATCACTTTGCGTGGTGGTATTCCACACTTCCTCAAATGAAATTATCATATTTAACCATTATGGAATCCATAAAATAATTCAGTAAATGAAAAATATAGAAAAATATAAAATATAAAAATAAAATATATATCACATATAAATATATTTCCATCATAACGGCCACCATGAGAGGCAGTACGAGATAATGAAACAATCATCGTTTCATGAGGCAGTAGTTCGTCACCCAGTGAAAGAGTATGTTCTTTACCCATTATAGGGAGATGTGTGAAATTATATTTTGAATAATTCTCATAAAAACAACATAGTATATTTTTGGTACTGGTGTTGTTATGTAAAATAATAATGATAACATCATAAGGATTTAATAAATAAAAAAAAGAGAGAACTTGAGGTAAAGACGTTACCTTTAAATTAGGTAACTCCTTTTGGTTTGAACCAAAAGTCTTCCTTGAAGTGCCTTATTCCTAAGGTAAAGCTTCTAGAAGGAATAAAGTGATCTTGGGATCTTATTTGGTCATATTTTGGATGAGCCTAGGGGGCATGAGATTTACATGTAATGGGTTAGAAGTGGTGTCCTTTTATAAGAGGGGGGAGGGTCCATATATATAACATTATATTTTAGCTTTAACCATTAGTTAACTAATTTAACTATTACCCTTCCCTCTTGTATATTCATACTATATGGTTATTATATTTAAAATAAAATTACACGCATCCCAAAATAATCATTAATGACATTTTGACATCATATTTGTCATTTGAAAGAATCGTAGATTTTTAAAACTTTTTTATTTTTTATTAAAATTTTAATTAATTTTAAAAAAATATTATGTCAATTTTTATTCTATTCATATCATGACTTTTTTGAAGTTAAAACCAACTTTATTATTTAGAAAAAAATTCTTTATATCTAATATAACAAGTCATCCTCATCTATAAAATTATTTCATGGCATAAAAAATTTCAAAATAAATTTATTTTAATATTTATAATCTAATTTATTAAAAAAATCATTAATGAGGTGATCATTATATTATCATTGTGTCAAAAATATATTATTTTATTTTATTTCTAAAAATTATAAATAAGATACCATGATGTAGGAAATAATTTTATAATTCAAATGACTCTTTATATTAAAATATTTCAATTATAAAACTGGAATTTAAAATTGTTTTCGCAAAACAATACATGTTTCTGATGTGTTTATTTTTTCTTTAAATAAAAATTTATTAATGACATTATCTTACCCAGATGGCTCTAAAAGGCCAAAAGTCTCGCCCACAGATTTTATTGGTCATAAATTACTCATAAAATAAGGTTATAACATGTTTTAAGGTAATTTTATATTATTCTGAAATTATTTTTACCTTGAATTACTATATTTACCTTTAACCGTGGTAAATTAAAATCAAATGTTACTAATCAACAAAAACAATATTCATCTAATTTAACAAAATTTTACTTAATTATGAAACCCATGTATGTTGTATTTTTGAAATTCAATTCACAGAAGTGTTAAAATTTCATTTTAATGAGAATGTCAGTTTTTGACTAATACATAGTGTTTTTACTATTCATCAAAAATTAAACATTTTCAAAAAAATTCCAAAAATTCACCCAAACCTAATTTTTATATTCTTATTTCAAAATCTAATTTCTTTTTTACCTAATTAAAAACATATAAATCTCATTAATTAATTTAAAATTCTGTTCCATTGTTAAAACAAATATGTGTGTTTTTATTAAATAATAACTATTAAAAGATTGACACTTATTTATGTACAATATCAAAGTGAAATTACATAAAATGAACAAAATTGGATTAAATTGTAAAAATATTATAAAATTACACCTTAAAACAAAATAAAGGATAATCTAACAATAAAAATAAAGTATATTAACATATAATATTGAATTATATTATAGTATTTTTCAATGTTCATTAAAAATTGAATATTATCAAAAAAATACCAAATTTGCATCCAAAGTAAATTTTGACTTCCATCTATTAAATAAGAATATTATTTTTTTATATTGAACATATAAAATTGTAAAAAAAACTAGATTTAAAAACGAGTTTTCCATCAAAAGGCTGTAAATCGAACTTTTAAATAATATTAGAGTATTTATGGTTAAAATTGAAATCATTCAAATTTTATGCCTCTAACATTAATTGGATAAGTGTAAAAACTTTTAAAAACATGTATAATAATATTTTAGTTAGATCTGTTCATTCCGGCCAATACAACGACTGTTGGTTAACTTCCATTTAACATAATAATATTATATTATTATTTTTTCATAATAACTCAACGTTGTGTTCAATTAAAGATTTCAATGAAACCTCTTGTTTCGTATAAGGTATTTCAAAAAACATAGCATCCCCTTTAATGTAGAATTAATATTTAATTCACTAATATAAATAAATATTTAATTTTCATATTATTTATTTACCTGGGTAGTTACAGTACGAATACGATGGGTATGTTAATAAAAACTATGATATCACTCTAGATACTATACGTGTATGGCCTCTAAACATTGTCCTATGTCTCTAATCTCCCCACCACTAGGGTCTTACCATTTCTTGTAACCATGTCCATGATTTCAACATATTAATTGGGATTCTCATGAAGGGTCTGAATATAAACCTTGTTGGACACCAACAATACACCATAAAATTTGGTGCACATATATAAGAGTGGATACCATGATAAATAATAAACGTATAAGAAATAACATACAATATCATATCGACTATTCATTCACTAAGAAAACCACCTCAAAACCCCAAGCTATACCTACTTTGGGTCTATATTAGAATATAATCATAATGGAATTCATGAACTAATTTCGAATATAAGGACACCACATCTATCACTTGGTATCCATAAGACTAAGAGATAATGGTCCCACCACATAGGGCCATCATTCCATGTCTATCTCAAAAAAAGAAAATAACACATGCCTCTTGGTCTGACCACACTAAGCCATCATACCATGTTGTTATCCCTTTGTTAAGATCACATAATACCATCATGGCCTACTATATCCTCTTGGGTCTGATTACACATGGTCTTCATTCTACAAGGTAATTATATGAACATTCATAATTCCCCATCGTGTATATTGGACTTATCATTATGTCACATGTAGCATCTGAGCACCCCATCTAGGGATACCAATCATTGATGGATCCACTGGTAACGTTGGTATCATGCATTGAAAAATAATATATAATATATTGAGTGTATCACATTGAAATATGTAACATAATATTGAAGAACAATATATCATATCTGGAGTAATAAATAATAATCAAACATGCAAACATTTTATCAAAAAAATATGGGTCTCTCTTGCTACGCATGCATACACATGATATCAAACTAAAATATATCAACACATAATAACATATCATGAAAATTATTACATATATCACCTCTACATATTATGAAACATCATAACACAAGGTTTTCAACATTAATGTAAATATTTTTCATGGGTGTAATCTCCTAAACCACATATGCACACTGACCTGAATATGTGTGCACAACATGAACCCATAGAAATAAATTTAATTAACAAATATAGATTCTAAAGTAATACACAGTAATGGAAAGTCATAGTGGTAGAAGAAAATATACACAACAAAAACCATTATTTATGATATAATCCCCTACTGGTTCATGAGAAATCTCAAATCATGAAGGCAATTGATTTGCTGAGGAAAAATTTTATAAAATGATACCCTCCAATAAAATAAATAAAAAATTTGTCCTTGAGAAAAGACACAATATAATAAAATTGAATAATTCCCTTTTAGGTTACAAGTTATATCTTTTTCATCACTATAATACTACAATTTTAATACTTTCTAATGTAGAATAATAATATTTTCATTAGAAAAACCAACACTCAACGAGTCCTCCACTGAATCACCCGAAAAAATGTATCATAAAAATGGAGTAGGAATATATGAATTAGATCTATCAAATGGATGGAAAGATCAATCAAAAAATTGAAAAAAAAATCTTTTAATAAGGATACATCACATTTCAACATTCAATAAAAATTATACAAAAATCAGCAATCATCAAAAGGTGAATCAATCAATAGGAATAAACAAGGGAAAAAGAGTGAGAAGTGTTTTAGTTTTTCGACCAACCAATATGACTATACTTTCAAAACTAAACATAGAACATTTATGGAAATATAATGATGTAAGATAGATTTTAATCAACTATAAATGAGAATTTTCATTGCCATTCCCTACCCCGTGGCCAATCCTTTTTCATGGTGTCGTTTAAAATATCCCAAAATAGTATCCCTTATGGTGTGTCCCCATGAAGAAATCCATTTTACCCTACCACAAATACATCAAATATTGGTGTGGTAGATTAACCTCAGTCCTTGTGGGTACTAGGTCGTCTCACATATCTGTTTATATTCATGTAATGGCCAACTCATATTACTCTTTTTTTACCCAAGAAAAAACTATGGACCAAAACTATTTGCAACAGGTTGTTGTACTAGATATTTTGGATATAGTTGATTATAAAACGTAAATTAATTCAACTAGATCTCATTAAGCCTCTCTAAATGACTACGAACTCTGGATTAAACTACCATAATGATTAAGACATTAAATAAAACATGATATATTTTTCATTAACAAAAAAACCAAAATGAAAGTGTGATAGTTATTCCCTTTTATGGGATTATCATCCATAAGATGTTTATGTATAGTTGAACTTGAATAAATTGTAATATTAAAACTAAATTTTATATTCACACACTAATGTCTCCTCCTTAATCCATTAGTGATTCCATGAGACAAGATTATGTGGCATCATCTTCCCCTACTACACATTTTAGATCCATTAAATGATCTTCCCCAATCACTCCATAATTAATAAATATAGTTCCTTATAAAGATAATCATAGTCTATCACATGCTTATAATTGATAAGTTACATCTGAATATGATATATATAGTACTCATCATGAAAACCAATGTAACACTGAGGATGATCAATATGGTAATCCACTAACCCTATATACATGATTGTCATGATTGATCTAATAGATCTTGATTCAAAATTCCCTTACATCCAAAAAAAGTGAATATCCATCATTTATAAGACCAAATAGAAAATTTGGTCACACAAGGAAAACAAACTAATAATCTCTACCAGTATACATACGATTGATGTCTTCTCTGATCAGTCACAGACCACTTCCTGACCAACTAAACCCCCTCAGAGGTTTCCCACTTCATACTAGTCCCAAATCATGCTGCCTCGCCCATATAATTCCAACATAGAGCTGAAAAATTTACCATTATTAGATTTCCTTAAAATACTTCATATACATTTCATTCTATAATCTATTTTTTAATGTTAACTTCACCTAGTATTGGTGATCATCCCAAAAAACAACTTATGTCCAAAAATATTTCATAATGTATATCCATACGTATTTGAATCAACTTTTAAAAATTTCCATTTGTATATGGATATATAGTGATACTCAACTTCAACTAATAACCCATGAAATTATCTCATCTTTTCCAATACCACAATAGTAATCATACATTTGTATCAAATATTCTAATATATGGAAGTCCTTGTAATCAGACAATCTATTTTCATATTTATCCCCTCCCCTCATCAAAAAAAGATAGTCTCTTGCATTTCAAAGAAATGATCGTCAATTTTTAATGAATCAAATTTAACCCAAACAAGATCACAACTCTTAATGGATATACTTAACCACATAAAATTGTCAATAATATTCTCAATCCACTACCACAATGACATAAAAAGGGTCTTCATAAAAATACCAGAATGTTGATACTTGAATATTCCTATCTAGATTGTATGAAATAATGATACAAAAAAATGGACATATATATACATACATAAAAACAAAATTTTAATTGAATATTATGGTACATCTTCATTAACCCTGAATTCACTAACCACATAGAATCATTGAAGTCTCTCATCATCTTTTCCCTTATGAAAGTTGGAATCACTAACCATTAATGATCATATATCATACTATCATCATTTATGGACAATCATGGATGTGAATAATTTTCAAACCATAATACCCCCCAACACTACATGGTTGGGGTATAGATATTGGATCTCTTTCACAAGGTACACCATATTATATAAGATAACCAAATGTATATAGGAAATCAATCAACGATCCTCCACTAAAACGTGAAGCCTCTTATCCATCGAACACATCAAATGAAAATTCTCTTGTCAATGATTTTAGGCATTCTTCTATATCACCAGAATCATTATAATAAAATAATAAGAAATAAAATTTCACCTTTATAGAGTATTGGTTCTCTTATAGTCAAATGTATTCAGATAATCAACATAACACCTCTACCTAAAGTTTAGATCCCACAAAATTAAGATGTATCATAATTTAGTAAGGTCCATGTACATAAAAAAATCCATTAATAAATAGAGAAAGCATAACTTATGTGAATAGGAGATATATGTTAACATTAAGTCATGTGTTGTGTAATTCCACTCATTGAAGTATTATTGATGTGACCCATAGGAAACAACATGGAAACATTTTATCAATAATTTAACAAACAAAACACAAGTAAAATCATAATACACAGTATAATTAATCCATGTATCTAGATGTATATAAAAGGGGGCTATAAATTATATTTTACCCATAACTAGGAACACCTCTGTACATTAATCTTTTAACTCAATCATCAGTTCCATTATTGTGTACCATGTCATATGCATTACCAAATTTGATAACTATGGTATGAACTATTTTTTGTACCATGTAATCCTAATGAGTATTTTGATCTCAAAAACATTCCAAGGGTGATCCTAAATCATCAAAATTATAGATTTTTAGGAACAATAGATATTAATGATTTAGAGATCGTATTCCCAAAGAATGTAACCTCCTTTATAAAAAAGATACACTTCAATTGTATGAAACTAATGAGATATGTTAAAATTTTAAATAGTATAATTTCTCGGGGTCATGTATTAATATTTTAGGTTTGAAATTATATAAAGATATCATCAACAAAAACCATGAATAAAGTGTCTTGAAACTTTTGAAACATCATGTTCATGAGATCAATGATATTTTCTGGAGAGTTTGTTAGCCTAAAATTCATCGAAAGATACTCATATGGTTTATATTTAGTCTTAATAATTTTCTTATAAATTTCATCCATTTTACCTGAATACAATGGAATCCTAACCATAATTCAATATTACAGAACCACCAAGATCCTTTTAACTAGTCAAACAACACATTGATCCTCAACAACATGTATAAATTATTAACTTTAACATGGTTCATATTTCTGTATTCTACAAACAATCACGTACTACTATCCTCCTCTTTTGTGAATTACCCTAGAGTGCCTCATGGTGAAGTGATGTATTGAATAAAATACATCACACAAAATCCTAAAAATATACCTTCACTTACACTAACTCATATGAAACCATTCAATATGGGGGAATTGATATATGTTTTTCCATTTATGAGTTCAATCTCATTTTTTATTTCCCTCTAAATAGGGTGACCTAAAATTCCATCCGAAAAAAATGAATATAGATAGGCAACTAGATGAAAATAAAAGGATACTAATTTATAAACCCCAAGAACCAAGACTACCACCTACATTGTAATAGATCTAGTCTGTCCCATGTCTATTCCCACTCTACCAACTTCATCCTCCCACTCACCAATCATTTCATATTTCACTGCATTATATAAAATAAAGGATACCTAAATATGAAAAAGTCATTATGGTCATGAAATATTATCACGTATCATATAAAAAAGATCACGTCAAAGATGGTCATCTCAAATACCATGAATTCTTATAAATTTAACATAATTATTAAATATAATAGGACACAATTGAAAAATTATAAAATTGCCTACAATATTCTTTATTGTCGTATCAGGAGATAAAAACATCTAATATTACTTGACCTATAAATATTGTCCAGTAAAAATTAGATAAGATATTAATATATAAAATTAATTAGAATAAAAAAAATTGGATTAAAAAAAGTATAGGTTATCAAGAATAAACCCCGGATGGTAAATGGTCCCTCTCTACAATATATTAAAACATGATCTATCAAATATACTCAGATTTATCAAAATCCTTGGACGAACTACTGAAATATATGAATCACCTGAGTCAATAATGTCTTAGGGGTCTACATTTACACTTTTGGATCATGATTTATCCCATTTAACAATGCATGAATCTTACCTAAACCACTATGAGACCCCATATGTGATACCATCAAGATGAAACGATATAGAAGACATGTTATTCATGTTGTTGCAACATCATCTCTAGATATTGGAAAATTTAGGTTGAATCCCAATAATTTGATGGATTAATCATTTAAAACAATCACATCCACTAAATTTTTTTAATATTGACATCTAATATTTAGATCTCTAACAAAACCCAAGTTCAGATCATTACCTCCCTCCTCCTAATAGCAGAAGTATCATAAAGAAGACCACCAAAGGCTACATAATAACTCATATAATATTCCATCATGACACCCATATTAATCATCACATCATTATATAGAAATTTTTTTTATACCATCATGTTGAAATTAACCACATGGTATCTCAACTATGGCTAATCGAAAATAATGAACATCTTGTCTATTGACCAATTTTTCCCTACCAAGAGTGAAGTTATGTGAAGTAACTCCATGAAATTTTCTATGTAACAAAAAATATACTTGACAATTGATCATTCCCTAGGAAAATATGTTTTATATATAGCATAATCATATAGAAAATGAACTTCATGAATAAATAGTTTTTTTAGGATACCCACATTAGATCCCCACATATTCTTGTCTGCTGCCTAAAATCCCACCACTATCATACAACACCGAAAAGAATAATGATCACAAGATTTACCATTAAATATTATAAGGTTTCCATTAGGTAAAATATAATATCAATTACATGTATCTATTCCTCTACATCCCACGGGATTTCAATGACTTGGAATGATGTAGGAACGAGAATAGTTTTTACCTAGTATTGTTGACCATAATTATGTAAACACATTTTCATTGAATATGTACTATCTTTAAAACATATGGTTGAAGTGGGGATTTCTCCTATACCACTACAGTGTGTAGGGTTGAATTATCTAAAATATATGGTGGTTGAAGAAGAACATGTTTCTGTATAATATAGTTTTGACCTACACCATCACGTCTTCTAGTCATACAACATTGACTTTGAATTCATTAAAATTTTAAATGAACATTCGTAATTCCTCTAAAATCATTCTTATGTAGCTATAATTCATTAGAAAAGGATTTAGGAAAATCATATCCAATAAGGATACCTAAAATAGTTGGTAAAAATATTCTTATCAATACTATAGGCTCTCTATTAATCCATGCTAGACAATTTAATATATATAACACAAAATAATATAAAATTCTCATGTTCATGTAATTATTACCAGAAAAGATATATAAAAATAGTATATTACACATATATATCAGTCAACAAGAATAATGTTCTATCTCATGATGATATAACAAGTAAAGGGATTAAATTAAAGAGGCACATTTAACAATGAATAAGAATATGCAAAAAAATGTGACACTATGTACCAAGTCATGTTGCATAAACCAATAAAATTCTCAAAATAATAATAAAAATACAATCTAATCCTGATCGACCTGAATTTTAAATTCGTAACTATAACAAAAACCCCTAAAATGTTTACTCGAATTTTTAACATTTTATTGAAATAATCACATGTATCTCAATTTAATTTGTCTCACACATCCTTACTACTTAGTACAAAGTCCCAAAACAAGTTATAAAGAATCATAGAGGGATATAAAGACTCTTTTAATACCATTTTGTATCTCCATTATCAAATCTCTAAATAATATCTAATGTTCCACTAACATGATGAATTACAACACTTACAATAGAGGTTACTAAAAATTAATGTGGCCTTAAATACCATTAGTAGGGAGTTTATACTCATTGTATCAATGAATACACCAATATATATTAACATATATTAGCTATTAAATTATTTTATAAATAATGAAATTGAAATATTCTCATTTAGTAATTAAATATTAACCATGTACCTATAATTTGGAATTGGAATCTCCAACATGAATATGATAGGCATGAAAATAAAAACTACAACATCACAATAGAGGCCAACATGGTATTGCCTTTGTACATGTTGATTTGTCTTCTATCCCTCTAGCATTATTATATTTTCGTTTCATGTATAACATGTAATAAATTATAATATAACATTCTATATTTTCTGGGTACATTCCTCTATTATGTTGGATGGGTATCTTTTTGTTTTCTTAAAAAATTTGAACCTTGTTAATCTTTCTTTTTTCCAATGTAAAATTGTTGTTTTTCAGGTGTATAGGAACTCAATAAATCTATGCTTTCACAAGGTTAAATTTTGATTACAATATATGAGATAGTAAAGAGAAACCATTTGTGTGTTCTAATCCCTGGACTTTTGGATGGTTGTTATGTAGCTTGGTAAATATTTTTGAAGCCCACCAGCTATCCTCAGGGAACTGGGAGAAGGGGTATCTTATACAATAACCACTAGAAAGCCAGTGGAGTCTTTTTAGACATTCAATTGGGTCTCAGATCATACAAAAACACTAGGGGACACCACCGACATATGGGTGGTGACAGGCTGGAATATGATTTAGAGGGTATGGAAATCCTTTGTATCCTCAAACACCACCTTTCATTACCTGTTAAAACATAATTTGACAATAACATTGGATTTATTAAGTTTATGGATTCTCCATCATTCTATTGAATCTAAAATTTCAATTATCGACCACATTAACTATACTACGATCCAATAATCCAAAATTATACATTTATGTGTCACACATTGATCATTCATTCAATATTGGATATCTTGTTTTTTCATTCAAGACATTGACTGTCTATAAAAACTCTATAATGTTTTTTTATTCTTTTCTATTTTAAAAAGCAATTGTAATCACACTTACACACCATGCACTTGACCTAAAAAATTGGTATCTACCTATATTTTATGAATCCATATTTTTTGAACCCATTTATTATCCTTCGATCTAGGACTTGCAGCTATACGATAGGCTTGCACAACCTTAAGTCTATTATGATCTAGAAATTTTTAATGGGTGATTTGGATTCACATGGAAATTATTATATAAGGTAACTTTGTTAAATGGATGTAGAATATATTAATTGTCATGATAGTGGATATTTGGATAGGAATTGGATTTGGCATGATAATATTATTGAATATAGATCAAGTGTCTCATGAATGGTAATTGGTATAAATAGATAATTGAATATGAATTCATAAAATTTTTATGACAATTGTTAACATGGAATAATGTATTTAAATGTTGATAATTGGAAATATGTATGATTTAACCATTATCACTAACAATCACATGTTTTTTATGTATACTAAATTTGAATGAATTAAAACATGTTTCATTTTTTTGTGATATATAAAATTATCCATATCATCAGAATTTATATAATGTTTTATGTCCCATCAGTAAGTAAGTATCCTTAGAATTTGAATTCACCTTGAGGCGTGTGATAAATTTTTCCTCGGTGTGATAATATTCCCTTGGAACATGTATGTTAATATTTCTTGGTTTTTTTATAGATCCCACTATAAAATAATAATGTTTTCCAATGGTGTGGTTTTTCACCCTAGGAACACATATAAGTATACAGCTTGGGAATTCACAATTAACCTCATATTTCTTAATTAATTGATGCATATGGTTGAGATGATTTCTTACTTGGCATGATATGTGTGATTCATACTGGATAGTATAAAATTAGTTTTGTGGTAACATCATCCTAGGTAGGTGAATCTTTCCCTTGAAATAGTTATCCATACTTTTCCTAAAAGAGGTTTTTCTAACTATAACTATCAACCCAGATCTTGATGTTTATTTGGTTTATTTGATGTAATGAATTAATTTATGAATTTTTTCACTGATTTATAATCCAATTTAGTTAACTATTTATTAATATTTTATTGTTTAAACACCATGGGTTTTCCCTACAATGTTGTACCTACAACGTTTCAGTCTACAATTTGGTACCTAGGAACTTTCCATGTATGCATTTCTGAATATGAGAAAGGGGACCTTTGTTTGAGTGATTTATTTCTTTGATTGTTTTTTCTTTTGGATATGGAGTCAAGAAAGTGGTTTGGGATTGGGATTCTCTAGAATCCATAATTTGTTTTATTTTAGTTTACATGCATGGCCTTCAAGATGTAATTATATTGGAATACATTATATAAAGATAATTTTAATTGTTAATATATTTATAATTTTCTATTAATATATCATTTTATTGGGTTGTATGTTAAGATTGATATAACATTTTCAATTTTCTTTACATATCTATTCAACAGAGTATAATATCTATACTTTATTCTATATAGCCTCCCTATTATTTGGTAGCATATATTGTATGGGATGGAATGCATGAGGAGTTGTAACTACCCATCTCAGTCAAGTGAGGGGGTACTATGAAAGGATGTTACAATGCGGTATCAAATCAAAGGTAATTAATATTTATTTACTAATTGGTAAATGTAACAATGAGACTAAGAGGTTTTGGGGATTTTTAATGAGCTCATGCATAGGATTATATATCACATGTGATAGATAAACCATAATTACCCAAGGATTGGAATATTGTTATTGAAGATTTATTGTAACAATTGTGTTGTTATTTCACTTTAAGTGATACACTAGTTATGTGATGTTAATTTCTTATATGATTTTACTTTTGTTATAGTATATAAGGAGGTATTTAAGCACATGTCAATTTAGAATAGTAATGAAATGAGCTTAGATGCACTAATATTCATAGGGAGTTTTTTATTTCATGTAAAATACAATAAAATCTATACTAGGAATTTTATTCCCATGATATATCTCATAATTAAATTAATTAAAAATTAAAGACATGATAATTAACTTATTAAGACATTTTATGGAGAATAATCACTATTTTAATTGTTTGTTGTTCTATTAACATCCCTATTTTGATCATTTTGTGTGTCATGTGTTATATGGAGTGTGTTGAACCTTGTTGATAAATTGAATCTACCTTAAAATCAGGTGGGGATTTAAGAGAGTGGTCATCATTAAATTTATAAAATAGGAAATTTAGAACACCATGTTTCTATCTAGAATAGGATAGAAAATCATCTTCAAGATATTTTACTATTATTCAGGTCAAATATGATATAGAGTTTCATCTATAGAATACAACCAAGTTCATAGGGTGCGATGACCCTAAGAATATTATATATTGATCGATTCATTCCATGTGATCATCAAGAACCTTGATATACCCACAAAATCAAAGGTAAATCATGCTACTTATATGTTATAGGTAATCTCCATGAACTAGTGTGATATTTTTAAAAAATTATAGATTGTCTGGGAAGAATACACTGAATGACTTCAAGGTGAAAATAAATAGTTACATCTCTCTAGAGACACTGATGAATAATAGAGCACAATTGTTCATGAACATGACATAGATGTGTGTCTTAGTGACAGAATAACATGGACCTTTTACTAACATATAGTGTTTTCATCATAATTGGTACAAGATGAGATCATCATGATAAATATTATCCATGATGGAATTCATTACTAAATTAGAACAACTATGATGATATTCAACTTGAAAAACATTTCTAATTTGATGAATCTGAATCTCATCATTGAAGAAAATGGAAGGGAGTCCTTGAGCAGCGAGAGAACAGTCTCGGGAGGATGATTGGGTAGATATTCTAAGATTATATGGAGAACATATATAATAATTACCGATATGTTTTTAGCAGGAATATCACCAAGGGGAGTAGAAAACTGCTTGCAAACCAAAATTTGGGTCAGTTCATTCATTGTGGTAGAATTATCAATAAGCACATCAAGTCCCATTTCCCTACACTAGAGTGTTGTGCATGTTGTAGGATGCTTAATCAATATAGGATCTACTAAGAAACCCAACAGTCGAGTGGTGGAAAAGAATATTAGACCGCACCGATGTCTGGGAATGACTATGACACCCAACAATAGTCACGGAGATAAAGATACATTAGACACTTAGGTCTTGATAGGGGATGTGGTAAATAAATGTTTGAGATATAGTATCAGATGGAGGCACAGTCACTAGTGAGTCATACTAGAGTATGGGGTAGTGGGTGAGTCGGTTTCTTGTCCTACAACCAACTACGACCATATTGAATGTAGGAACTACTACTAGTAATGTAATAATTGTAGGGACATTGTATTGACCACAAATTTTATAAATTAAAATACTTCATGATCTAATTAAATGTATTGTTATATAAAATGGTTATATAAAACATATGAATTTACTTGGTTTTTTGTTTTTTGATTTTAATATACCGTTATGAATTGTCAGCATTACTTATATAGACCTTGAACACTGATTACATGATTACAATAAATATAGGGCTTTAAGAAATAAAATTTACTTTAAAATGAAAGAGATGACATCATCTAGTATAATTCTTCCATATGAATCCCATTTGACGGAGGTTATAAATGAGGTATCATCATTGGGATTCACTCATGGACAAGCCCAAACCTAGCCTCAATATGTTATTCTTGAATGGAATCGCCTATAGGATATATGGAAGTTAATAAATATTACCAATAGAATGATGTTATCTGAGCTACCCCAAAAGTATGTCATCATCGCACACCTTACCCTTAGGTCTTATGAAGGTGTTATAAGGGGTTATGTAACAATACCCTATAACCATGATTAGGTTCAAATTTTTGTATAAATAATATACATTCATTTTATTATTTTTACATTTTAAATGGTATTTAATGCCCAAATAGTATTTTTATTTAATATTTAAATATAATTAAGAAACAATTATTGATGAATTAATGGATTTTTGAAATATATAATATTTTATTGAAATTGTATCACTAAATTACATTTTATTAAATATAAATGATCGTATTTTTTCATGAATACAACTGTAATTTTTATTATGTTTTAAATACTATTTTTTTCAAAACCAATGAATTTTCAATAAATGCTTATTTTTATTTAAAAAGTGAACTTTAAAATATTTTGAAAATTATTTATATAAAATGTATATTATTTTTTGGAATCAGGATGTTGAAATTATACAATGGTGTATTTTTCATAATTTTATGAGACAATCTAATTTTTAGGTAAAAATAAAATACCAATTATATGTATAATGGGTTTTATGACATCAAAATGACCCAATAATGATATAATAAAATACTATAAAATGGATATTCTGTCAATATATGTTTTTCACGTTAAAATAATTTTATTTTATATTTGTTTAATTAACATTACAATGCCTTAGTGGACCATGTAAGACTTATAAAATATTTTAACATTTTAAAATGATTTCATTAAGAGTGTGACTCAACTCCACATAAGAATGCCAAATATTTTAATATGTTCATTAATTTTCCTTATAAAATTATATCTTACACTATCCTTTGGAAAAAATGATGTGAAAAAATCATTGGATGGATTTTTGGTTGGATTAGATTAATCTGTAGTGTCCAAAACCTTAATAATGAAGAATTCCCTCTCCTTTTCAATATAAACCCACTAAATCTCCCATTACTACTGACTAAATCCAGTTGGATCTCAACAAACCCCAGACCTATTCTATCTATAATCCCCCCATGGTTCCTCCATCTCCCTATAATCCTCTTTCAAGCCTCTCCTAATCCTTTGGGATCAAAATTCCATGTAAGGGATCCTCACTTTCCTTCTTTATTTATGTCCAGGTTTCTTAATATTGTAATTCAATTTTCTTTTCCATAGAAAATGCTGTGGTATGACTTCAGTACTCTACTATACTTCCCTAATTATTTTTTAATGATGATATACCCCTTTATCTCTCATTAATGCCTCATGTGTACACCTGTTACCTTGCTGAAATTCTGTGAGAGATTTCTCTCTCTTCATTTACATGAAAACAATTATTTTATATTATGCATATAAATTTCATTACATTTGTTTGTATATTATGTATAATGATCCCCTTAATGTCCACTAAATTTATTTATTATGAGATAACCCTTTCTCTCTCATCAACCCATTTTACTATTTCTATTTGACATCGTTATGCTTCCAAAGTTACACCAAAATTTCCGATGCCAAAATCATCGTGTAAGTGAATAATATACCAATTTCTCTATCAAGGGTATTAAACATTATGCACATGAACATTTTTATTGAGGACTTATATTAATGAATTCCATATATCTTATTTTTTGAATAAATTATGATATTTATTGAATCCGTGTTTTATGATCCATGTGGCACACTTATGCATGAAATGAAATGTTTATAAAGTGTGCGCCCAAATTGCACTCCAATGCATTGGGTAAAGATTAGTATCCAGATACGTCAAGTGAAGTGAGGGTATAATCATTATATTTCATGTTTATTGATAGTTTACTCATGATAATTTAAATGAAATGAGGGTTTACTCATAATACATGAGCATTGAGCCTTTGCCCATGCTAATATCATGTTAAAAGTTGTTGCAGCATTTCCATGTCATGATAAATATGCTATATCATGATTTTATGTTCATGGTTCTATTATCCTACATTGGTATTACTACTTCCTAAAAGTTATTTTATTAATTATGTTATGGCTTTCTTACTACAGTACTTAGATTTATAGATCACCCATTTCTTATGTGTGTCCTCAGGATATCCCATGCAATGCTATGTACGATGGATTGTTGTGGTCTTTTAAAAGATGTTTCCAATAAAGATGTTTTATTTTATGATTACTATTGTTATGTAATGTTCATAATTTCCCATGACACTAGACATCTCGATCCTCATATTTGTCTATAGTGGATGTTTATTAAATCACGATTAAGTGTGTAATAAACAATAGGCTTGTTATAGTTGGGTTTAAAGGATATGTTTAATAATTTTTGGGATTAGAAATATAAAACCATATAGAAAGACTTATGTATAAGACTATATATTTTAAAAACATCCCTAAATTTTGGTTATAATAAAGTAAGTGGTGTATCAAAAAAATACATCCCTCTCTGGATAAGAACTTTTAGATTTGGCTACAGCATATACGTATCTAGGGGTAAAATATGAAGACACCTCTTTGATCTAGACTCGATTGGGAACCACTACATGAAAACAAGCCTTGAAGCACTCTTAGTTTGACACTTCTATGGAATATTCATAGGAGAATTCATAATCGTAGTTTGAACCATTATTAAGGGAATAAAAAATTTCCATAAGAATATATATTGTGATGTAGATCCTGGATAATATAGATTGAAGCCTATATATTCATAAGATAAATAAATAAATGTAATTTATAATTTTTTCCATTTTGTATTTAGATTCCCCTTTATGTGTTACCCCTAATTTTTTTCCATCCAATGTCTAGTAAGATAAGTTCTAGATCTAAGACCCCATATGAAGATCAATGTGATGACTGTTATATTATTATTCCCAATCTAATGGGACTGGGAATCTGAAACATTATCACAAGACACTCTCATTTAACATATGTTTTTTATATATAATTGGGTTAACTGGAACATCCACCCACCTCCTAAGAAATAACAAGCCTCAATCAAGTTCTTCTTGAGACAAAGGCCTCCTATATTTAATGGATCATATGAACCCTCAATCGCCAAACAATGGATCAAATCCATTGAAAAGATTTTCTCCCTCATTAAATGTTCCAATAATGTGAAGGTTCATATGGATTCTTATCGTATGGAGGGTGAATCTGATAAATGGTGGACATTAATAAAAAATAAGATTACTGAAGAAGAGTCTGGGGCATTAGAATGGATGGATTTTTGAAAATGTGTTTGGATAAATATTTTCCTCACACCCACTGACATAATATTGAAAGGGACTTACTTGACCTCATGAAAAGAGATGATGAATCCATTAGTGCATACAAGGAAAGCCTCACAAGACATTCGTGATAGGCCTCCAGCTTTTTCGATACCCCAAAATTCTAGTTTGACTGCTCTTTGTTCGGATAAAACCATGATTGTGGAAATCCATATTGATCCATGTCATTGATAGCGTTGAGGAAATTGTTTGATGTGGACTCAAAGTCGAAATGGAGATCAGAAAATCTCATGGGTATCATGGGGATCAAAATTAGATAGTGGACATTAATTCTAGCTGTCTGATGGATAAATCCAATGGTGCAATGAAATTAACTAACCCCACTTTCAAAAGGTGCAGAAATAAGAACCCTTGATATTGCATGTAGGGGGTGAGAAAATTTGTAACATCTTGGTTCTAAAAGCCACCCAGAGGTGGAAAGTGCATCGTACCCACTTGTTCACATGAAATAAAGTTCTTTTCCCCCAAAACCAGAGGCTTCCGACTAGTAGCGAGGGCCTTGGGTGTGATTGTGGGGAAACTATTATCTCATAGGAAGAGCAATGGTACGTAAATAACCAGATAACAATAGTAGAAGCAGTAATAGCCCACAAGAAGTAAACAATAGAAAAACGTAAATAATAAAAAACTGGAGCACACATATAAATGATTCATGATAAATTTGACTAGGAAAGAAAACTAACACGTCACAATGTAAGAATACAATATTAAACCAATGTTCAAAGAAAAAAAATTAAACAACTCCTCACCATCGCAAGCCTCAATTTGGTCCAAGACTCTCTAGCTCCATAACAATCAAGCACCTGAATCATAAGTTCTCTTTCCCTTATCTACACCTGTAACAATATAATCTATTTGACCACAAAAGAATGACCCAAAAAGGGTGTCAAACGAATCCAAATAGGAATCCACCCAAAGATCTATACAGAATAGTCATTGAATATATATGGTAGGAAATATGAAAAATAATTAATAAACAAAGAAGTAATCAAAAGTAAACATTCTTACAGTTTCAATTACAATCATTTACAATTAATAATTAAACAACCAAACAAGACTAAGAAACCATATTGGATGATTCTCGTAGCCTATTCCATATGGTTCTGGAAAAAATATCATGTAACCCCCTAGGTAGTTCTGACATCCTAACCCATGTGGTTCAATTTACAAGGAAATAACAAATAATATATGAGGAAGCAGTAACTGTAAATTCCCCCTATAGTCTAGTATAACCAATGACCCTATGGGGAAGCACTAATAGTTTTTCCCCCAATAGTCATTTAACGGTAAACTACAAACACTCTGAGGAAACACTCAATGTCAATTCCTCATGTGGTCTCGTAACAGAACTATAAACACTCTGAGGGAGCACTCAACGTGAATACCACATATGGTCTCACAGTGTGATAATTATAACAGACACTCTACGAATTCCCCCAATGCCAATTTCTCCTATGGTCTCACTACACCAGGTTCTCGTAGCCCCATGTAAAGAAATCGTGCACAAGAATTAATAAGTATCCAAAATAAACCTCAATAACCACTTGGATAAATATTTTACAACATATCACAACATGTCAGATAATAATCACACCAACCTATGAATACTCGGCATGGAAGAGAAAGTAGCCTAATAGGAATGATAGACCAAATGGTAAAAACAAGGAAACATGGGAAAAACATCAATATCATGGCATAGTAAACCCTATTCACAAATAATTAACCACTATCAAAAATAAACATGGAATAGAATGCAATAAAATAGCTAAAAACAAAAAACATGCAATACACCATTCGTGGGTATTGGGCACTTTTCCACATAAAATTAAAATCCTTTCTACAGAAAGGAAAAGAACTCCAACCTCAGTGTTTTATGGACAACAAACATGACCCTCAGGCCTTGAATCACCCTAGGACACCATATATCTACAAAAAAATCTAAAACTATTAATGGAATATATCTCTTGGAAGAGGATACATCAATAGTAGAAGTCCATGAAGATGGAAAAACTCACCGATGTGGTTCCAACACAACCCAGGATGGTCAAATCAGAGAACAGACGGTGATTCGGGGGATCAGTGTAGAATCATGCTGTACAGATGCTCCTGGACAAGATTGGTCGAGAAGAATATGGTTCTCTCCATCAGATGCGACCCTAGACTATTTAATGAAAACAAAAGAAATTACTCGGTGTGTAATTTAAAAAGTATAGGGTGTGTACTTTCCTTTACCATGACCTTCATTAGGAGGTCTCTAGGTCATCCCACGTGACCATGTGCTTGGCCGTTTCACGGAAAGTACATGGTCACTCACGATAACCGGGTACACCCCGTGTACTCCAAATTTTTTATGAATCTCCTATTTTTCCCCAAAACAAAAAAAGACATACCAAAAAATAATATTCAGGTTCATACAAACATCCCCCCTTAAATAAATTCATCCCTCAATTTCCCTAGTAAGGCAGAATAGATGAATAATTCTTAACTAGCTCTGGTCACTTCCATTGTACGTCATCCTCCCTCTACCAAGTCTTATCTTTTACTCTTCTGTGATGTCATAGAACCCATACTCGAAGAACAAACCAGCCATGAAGAACCATCGCACTACGATAATCAATCTGGATAGGATTCTCTTCGAATGATGCATCAACCTCTAGATCATCCTCCTTCGGCTGAAATACATGAGATGGGTCTTAGAAGTATCATTATAGCTGGGAAACATGGAAGAATTTTTGTATAGTGTAGTACCTCTGAGGTAACTGCAACCAATAGGTAACTGGCCCGATCCTCCCCAAAATCTCAAACGGCCTGACATCTCTTGGTGAAAGCATACCTTATCTCCTAATCATTTTGTGTCCCAACCTCAGTGTAACACGTGGGAAAACAAAATATCTGAACTCAAACTCTAGAGGTCATCTCCAACAGTCAGCATAAGACTTCTATCAATACTGTTCAATAAACATCCTCTTCTGAATCATCTCCCCCTACTTAGTGGTCTCATGAACAATATGTGGTCCCATCATAGCCGCCTCTCCTACCTCCATCCTACATAGTGATGATCAGCATGGCCTTCGGTGTAAATCCTAAAAAGGTGTTATCTAAATTGTTTCCTGACAACTATTATTGAAGGAAAACACCACAAGAGGTATATGCTTCTCCCAAGAACCCACAAAATCAAGGAGGCTTTCTCGTAGCATGTCCTATAGAACCAGAATCGTACACTTGGTCTAGCCATCTGTCTGGTGATGCTAAGTTGTACTCAAGAGTACATGTGTACCCAAATACCTATGTAGTCCCTGCCTGACCCGAGAAGTATAACGTGTAACCCTTTCTAAATCAATGGTCTGTAGAACCCCGTGTAGATATACAATCCCCCGAATTTACAACCTTCCAAGCTCATCAACACTGAAGTTATACTCGATCGGTAAGAAGTGTGCAACCATCATTAGTCTGTCAATTATGACACATACTACATCACTCCCTCAAGGAAACTTCGGTAATCCATTCACAAAATACATCACGACATCGTTCCACTTCCACTCAATAGTGGGTAACTGCTGTAAAAGCCCTACTGGTTGCGGATTCTCCTCATTCACCTACTAACAGGTGGAACACCACATGACGAATCCCAAAATATCCATCTTCATACTTGACCACCAATACTTATGGTGTAGATCACGATACATCTTGGTGACACCTGGATGAACTACCCAAACTGAGGAATGAAAGCCCTGCATTAGCTCCTCATGTATGTCTGATAACACACATACGCATCCATGAAAGTGCAAGATCTCTTCCTCTCGTATGGTCCACTAAAGAATATGATCATCTCATGAAACACATTCCTGTAGGACTAGGCCTTCATATTCTGATAGCAACGTCATTCACATTCCATCAAGAAGAGTAGAGGTAACATCAAAAGATGAAATAAAAGTCTTCCCTTGTTTTTCGTGAAACTCCAAATGCATCTTAGAGAATAGAACCATAAGCTACCACTCACTGCTGGCCTCCTGAACTGCCTATATCTGCATCCCCCTACTCAATGCATCAGGTACTACATTTCCTTTCCCAGGCGTGTACGCATGCTAAAAGTCAATGTACTGAAGGTACCCAACCCACCATCATTGTATCAAATTTAGGTCACACTGTTTGATGATATACTTGAGACTTTTGTGGTCGGTGAAAACCACAAAATTTTCTCCAAGTAGATATTGTCTCAAACATCGTAATGCATGAACAACTGCAGCTAAATCAAGATCGTGAGTTGTGTAATTCCTCTCATGCAGCCTCAACTACTGAGACCCATACACAACGACTCCTTCTCCCTAAATTAGCATTGATCCCAGGATGATACCTGATTCATCATAATATACAGTATCTCTATTGCTCAATTCTAGCAACACTATTATCAGTTTTGAAGTCAACCTCCCTTTCAGCTCCTGAAATGCTGACTCGCAAGAATCTGACCACAACTACATTGCACCCTTCTTAGTCAGGACTGTCAGTGGAACTGCTATGCATGAGAAGTCCCATATAAATTGTATATAGTATCCTTCCAACCCTATAAACACTTTACATCAAATATATTCATTGGATTTTCCTTGAAAACTACTGCTCTCACTTTCTCTGGGTCTACTGAAATCATGCTTCTAAGAAAACATGACCTAAGAAGTGAATCAGGTCCATCCAAAAGTGGAATTTTGAGAGATTATCATATAAATGATTCTCCCATAGTATTCTCAAAATGATCTCAAGATGTGTGTCAGGGTCATATCATGTTTGAATGTACACAAAGATATCGTCCATGAAGACTACTATGAATTAATCAAAGTATGGATGGAACAATTGATTCATCAGTTCCATGAAAACAACTGGCTATTTTGTGTGATCAAATGATATAGAAACATAATATTATAGACCATACCTTCCTTGAAAATATGTAAGAGGTATATCAGATGGTATAATGTGCAACTGATGTTATCCAGATCTTATGTCAATCATCGAGATCATACGAGCACCTTGAAGCTGATCAAAGAGATCATCAATCCTAGACAATGGATATCGGTTCTTGATCGTCCACTGGTTCAACTTCTGGTAATCCATGAAAAATTGTAGGGTATAGTTTGCCTTCATTGAAAACAGGATAGGAAAACCCCTAGGAGAAGTACTAGGTTGGATGAAACCCATAGCATGGAACACCTGCAACTGCTTCCTGAGCTCTTATACCTCAGGTGTATCCATCCTGTAAGGATGAATGGACATCGGTGCTGCTCCTAGCCCAATATCCATAGAAAATTATACCTTTCTCTTTGAATGTGAACCGGAAATGTTATCTAGAATTACATCCAAAAAAATGATCCACCACTGGAGGAATGTCCATCTATGAAGTCCACTAGTCATCCTCATATAGGCTTGCAATCTAGGTTGTATCTCCTCCTTAAGCATGATGCTCAGGTCTCTCTCTACTCACCTGGACATCCCATTCTCCCTTTTGTAGAAACGATCATCCCACTTGTGACATGAAAATCACCCTACGTTGCATGAAATAGAAAACTACATATAAGGTAACTAACCAATAAATCATGAGAAGACATCATAGACCACCATCTCTAACACAAAATGGTTCCATGATTAGTGACACACACCAACCTCAAGAGGGAAATCCTTGCACTAATGTACACTAGCTGTTCTTGTCCTCGACGGAGTGTCCTGCATCAAGACATCAGCATAAGAGAATATAGGGAGCCCCAGTCTCTCCACACAACAATAGATATGAAACTATGGGAATCCCTTATATCGAAAAGAGAATAAAATAAATCTGGGGAAACTAGAATCATACCTCTAAATATATAGGGTCTAGGATCCTTCTCTGGATGGGTTTTCCCCACTGAAAAAGTATTTCCTATACCGCATCCCTGTGACCCTGCCTGACCATCCCAAGATAATCAACTCTGTTTCCACTGAAAACCTACCGACTCGCTACCACTGTCGCGACCACCACCTCAGCCTGAACAGTTGGAAGAAGTCAAAATTTCAGACTGATGAGAAACTCGTCGCACTGATCTTGAAGGAGGAGTCGTAGAATAACCCTTTCAACCATCTAATGGTGAGAAAAACTGACATAACCATAGAATATGGCCCATATTACCATAGGATCGGCACTCCCCTGGGTATCTCGGAAAATGTGGCCTCGTATGTCTGACTTTCCTATACTGGTATCATACAACCTGACTACCAATATATGCATCCCACCTACTCGAATCTTCATGTGTAGACTACCTACAATGATTCCTACTATCAACGGAAGAAACACTGACTCCTGATAATGAACCACCCTGGCTCACAGCTCAAGAATACATTAGGTTGTGATCTGTAATTAGTTCTAGATTGACTATGGTAGATATGGTAATCAACATGAATATGTTCACCTGAGCAAAAATTTCATTACTAATGCCATCCTCAAACATCCTTTCAAGGAATAACTCATCTCCCCCTAGAAAGGGTGTAAAGCGTTGTATCTCTGTGAAGAGAGTGCAATACTCCTTGACTGAAAGAGTACCCTTCACCAAACTCATGAAAACTCAAGCTCGATTGGCCCTCAATGTCCCTGGGTAGAATTAATCATAGAAGGTATGCTAAATATCATCCTAAGACATACCCTACTGGCGTCCCACATATGAGATCACATCCCACCATCTATTGGATAATTCTTGAAGCATATACGTAGCAATCTTGATACTCCTCTCCTTTGGTGCCTCAAGATGCTTATGATCATCAGCATGGCTTCTAGCCATGACTTTATAGACTGGGGTCCTCCATCCCTTGAGAATGTAAGAGGATTCTACTACTGAAAGTCCCACGTCAATTCTACCATCAACGAGGCTAGATGGGGTGCTCCTTGGATGGTCTGAATCATTCTCATAATTCCTTCTCGGAACTGTGCATTGACACCAATATCCAAAATAACGTCTGGTGCCAAGACTGGCATGACTGGAGGATCTACTAGTGGTCCTTGATCTACAAAGTATAGTTTCTAATCACTTCCATGTAACTGACGTACAACTAGAGTACGTCTCGGTGGCTTTACTCTGATATTTCAACCACACACCTTAGATAAATATTATCAAGTAATAAAAACTAGAAGTGTAAGAAGTGGATAAGATAAATAAAGCATTCATGTTTTTCAAAACATAGATACACGGCCTGTATAACCCCAACACGGCATGTTCCTATTATCCTTTACAAGGGTGTGTACTTCTGGAAGCCCTATACATGTAACACCCCATACACATGATGTGTACTCCAATGACACATAGTGTACTTTAATCATGTTCCCCTGCCAGTGTTCTTCTAGATGAATAACCCACACAGTTCTCTTAGGAAAAGACTACACATGGTGTTTGTGACATACACACTATATGCTAGAATGAACATCACCAACCTCTGTTGTTAGTCACACAGCTGGTTACATGGCTGAATGTACATGGTGTATTCTCCAAAGACATGACGTCTACTAGAAACCCATAATCCACCTGTTTTGTTTCTCACATAACGTAACACATGGTATCTACAACACGACCTAAACATCTGGTACACAGTGTGTTCCACCAAGGTTTCTCAACCCTGTGTCTCTACCCACACAATCAGTGACACAGTTAGAGACTGCACGACATGTACATAAGTACACAACATATACTTAAGAAAAATAGTTCCTTCTCAAAGATAATGACACATGGTGTGTATTTATCATTACACGTCGTGTATTCTGGGTTTTCTGTATAGTAATCTTTATAAATTACTCCAAAACACAAAACAAAATGCTGAAACAAACATTAAAGTGCCAAATTCAGATCTGTGAGGGAACATACTCCTTTCGTATCAATGTTTGGAATCTTATAAATGTCACATATAAGAATAAAAATTTATTGATCCACCAAATTCTGATCAATGAGGGCCCATAACACCTCAAGAACCAATATTTTGTGTTCATTCAATCAAAACATTGCAAAAACAAAACCCTATGAAACAAAAAGTATTCAACCAAGTAATCTATCACAATATCATGCATATCTGGCGCACCATCTATCTCAACAACATACAATCAGAAATAAACCCTAAATAGCATGGAAAGAGTGCATGCCATGTCATCTCTAGCATCTTCTTATATGATTCATGAGATGGTATACCCTCATCTCATTGGGTTGCAATGGAAATAGAACTTCAATAATATCAACGATAAGAACACAATACATCTGAATCACCAAACGGATAAATCAAATCAATTGTAATAATTGAAAAACCCTAAAAATTCCAATAATTGGGGAAAATTGGCATTTCCATATACACAGGTTAGCTACTCCAAGGAAAATTAAATTACAAAGTATATATTCCATAATATCCCTGAATATATGCTACAAATAGTTAGTAAAGAAGAAAATAAACCCTCTGATACCACTTTGTAACTTCCCTGTTCTGAAAGCCACCCAAAGGTGCCAGGTTCCCCGTACCCGGATGGTCACATGGCATCAAGCACATTTCCCAAAATTACATAGACTTTCGTCTAGTAGTGAGGGCCTTGGGTGTGATAGAGGGAAAAATATGCCCTCAATGGAAGAGTAAAGTAGCAAAAATAAATAGATTACAATAATAGAAGTAGTTAAAACATGCAATAAGAAAACAACAGTAGACTGAAAGTTATAAAAAATGGAGCACATATGTAAATGATTCATGATACATATGAATTGGAATGAATCCAAATAATACACAGTTATGGAATATGGTACTCAACCAAATTAAAATGTTAAACAAGTAAAAAAATCCTCAGTATCGCAAACCTCAGATTGCTCCTATGCTCTCCAGCTCCACAAAAATCAAGCACTTGAAGTAGAATATTCCTTTACCTTATCTAGACCTGCAATAATATATCTATTTGGGCCTAAAATCATGACCCAAACTGGGTGTGAGATGAGTCCCGTTAGGAAACCACCCAAATATCTGTTCTTAACAATCAATGAATATATATGGAAAACAATATGAAAATTAAGTAACAAACAGAGAAGTACTCAAAAGTAAACATTCCATTATATTCAATTACAATCATTTACATTTTACCATTAAACAACCAATCTATTATAAGAAACCATAAGGGATGTTTCTCACAACCTATCCCCTCTGGTTTAGCCTACTATCTCAAGTTACACTCTGGTAGTTCTCACAGCATAACCCCTCTGGTTCTATTTACATGTATATAAAAAAGACTCCCTGAGGAAGCACTCATTGTCAATTCCCGCTATATTCTAGTATAACCAAAGGATCTTTGAGAAAGCACTCACCATCAATTCCCCCTATAGTCTGTTAAAGGTAAACTACAGACACATTAAGGAAGCACTCAATTTCAATTCGTCATGTGGTATCATAACGAAACTATAGAAACTCTGAGGGAGCACTCAACATAAATACCCCCTATGGTTTCACAGTGTTGTAATTATAACGGACACTCTGGAAAATCCCTCAACATTAATTTCACCTATGGTCTCACTACCCCAGGTTTCCGCAACCCCGTGTAATGCAATCGTGCAAAATAATTAATCAGTAGTCAAAGTAAACATAAATAAATACATGAATAAACAATCTATAACATATCACAAAATTTCAGATAATAATCACTCCACCCTATCAATACTAGGCATGGAAGGAAATTCAGCCGAACATGAAAGCTATACCAAATGGTCAATACAACAAAACATGGTAAAAACATCCATATCATGGCATAGTTAACCCTATTCCAAAAAAATTAACCTCTATCCAAACAATCAAGTCATAGTAGGCAATAATAGGGATACAAACCATAAACTAGCATTACCCTGTTCTTGGGTATTGGGAACTTTTGCACATAAAATTAAATGAATATATATGGAAAGGAACACACCACCTACATTAGTGTTGTACGGATAATATACATGAACCTCATGCCTTGAATATCCAAAGAATGTCGTAGATCTAAAAAAATATCTAACATTTGTAACTGAATATATCTATTGAAAGAGTATAAATCTAGTGGTGATGTTCCAGAAGAAGGAAGAACTCACTGATTCAGTTCCAACGTAACCCACCATGAAAAAATAGGAGAACAAACAGCGAGTCGGGGTCTCGGAAAAAAATCACAAAGCATGGACACTCCAGGATGAGATATGTGGAGAAGAACATGGTTCTTCCCATCAGACGTGACCCCAGTCCATTTAATGAAATGAAAAGAAATCACTCAACATGTATTTTAAAAAGTACAAGGCGTGTACTTGCCTTTTCCAGGCCTGACATTAGACGGTCTCCATGTCACCCCACACGGACATGTGCACAGCCGTTACATGGCTAGTACACGGTCACCCACAACAACCAGTTACACAGAAAATTGTTATAAACACTTGGTGTGTAATCCTGAAATTTCTAGAAACTCCTCTTTTTCACAAAAAAAACGTGAAAAGAATGGCATACCTAAACAGAAATTGTAGGTTCATACAAAATGATTTAGGTGTGAATGAAAAGGGAAAATGACCATTAATTTCAGACATGAAAAACCCAATTCTCTGATATTAGAGAGGAACAAACCATTTGAACCTCAATGCATTGTTAATTTCTTCAACTATAATTATCAAGGGAAATTTTCCAACCAGTTCCCTCACCCAAGGGTCTTCAGTGGCAACCAACAACCTCCAAGTTAGTAAAGGAGAGATTTTTCCATTAGTATCACTGAAGTGAATTCCAATAGTTAAGCGGTGAATGGTACTCAAGTTATTAATTCATGAATATATAATATACCTTTTGATTATCATTGTACACATTCTTTTATATACATATATTTAGTAGCAGAATCCCAACCCCACCACAAATCATGGAAGTAAATTTTTCTGTGAGAATAGAAAATTGCTAAATTATTGCATCTCATGAATATAACTCCTCCCCAGACATAATTTTTGGATTGAACATCCCAGATATCCACATCATACACCATATTCTAGATGTAGATGTTATTCTTGGCATGGATTGTCTTTCCCTATATAGAGCTGAAATACTATGACATGAGAGGTAAATCACTCTCAATTTAGTGAATCGACCCCCAATTCTGTGTAAGTGAAAGGAGGAGGATGATACATCATTATCACTGTCATCTCAATCCAGGATATTACTACCCAATGAGAACATGTGTCTTGCTTATATTAGTTTGTCTACGGAAGAAACCATCCTTTAAGACAAGCATATTTTGAGGGAATTATCTAAAGTGTTTCCTGATAAATTTTATAATCCTCCTCCTAGGAGAGATTTTTAATTCACAATTGATCTTATACTTGTGGAATTACTAATATCCAAGACTCTATATATAATGAATATTGTAGAACTTAAGGAACTAAAGAATCAACTATAGGAGAATCTAGATAAACGGTTTAAACGCCCAAGTGCTTCACTATGGGGTGCAACAGTCCTCTTAGTCATGAAGAACAGTGGGTCAATGGGCCTTTGTATTAATTATCATGAGCTCAAAAAAATCACGAAAAAGAACACGTATCATCTGACATGAATTGATGACTTGTTCGATCAGCAACATAGAGAAAAATACTTCTCTAAGTTGGATCTATGGTCTGGATATTACAAAGTAAGGGTGAAGAAGTATGATATCCTCAATATTGGTTTCGTATAATGTACGACAACTATGAATTCATTGTAATTCCATTAGGATTCATGAATGATCCAGCAATCTCCATGAAATTGATGAATAGTCTCTTTATATATTACCTCGACAAATTTTTTGTAATCATTATTCATGACATTTTAATATACTCCAAAACCAAGTAAGATAATGACGACCATCTAAGAATTGTACTAGAGACATTTTGATAGGATAAAAATAATGGAAATTACATCAAGTTTGAGTACTAGTTGACGTAAGTCACATTCATGGGTCATACCATCACACAATATGGGATATATGTTGATCCATCCATGAAATATATAATTTATCGACGTCCAAGGCCAACATATGTGATGGATATTTGTTGATTCCAACGGTTAGCTGGATATTATCGCTGATTTGTGAGAAATTTCACACTATTATCAAATACACTTACCATGATAACCTAGAAGGTATTCATGTTTTTTTGGATTGATGAATGTGACGATATCATCACAGAGTAGACAGTGAGGCTTATCACTACACCTGTGCTGACAGTAGCCACACGTGGGGAACTATTTTTAGTATTCAATGATGATTTAAAAAAGGGACATGGATGTGTGATGATGAAAAATGACAAATTCATTACCTATGATTCAAGGAAATTTCAATTAAATGAGAAAAAATATCTAACACATGATCTAGAGATAGCTTTAATATTCTATGTTTTAAAATTTTTCTGACATTACCACTTTGGTGATAAGTTTGAAATATATATGGCTCAAAATAGCTTAACTTAAATATTCACAATGAAAGAGTAGAACATGTGAAAATGAAGATGGTCAAATATGATCAAATATTATGACTGCTCAATCCATTACCACTATGGGGAAAGTGGATATCATGTCAGATCCTCTACATAGAAAGGACCCAATGATTCAATCATTGATGAAAACTGAAAATGATCCACCCTTCTATGATTTTATGAATATAGACATGAGAATCATAATGAAGGGAACATCATCAATCCACCCACAAATGATTGTTCAACCATCTCTTTTGGAATTTTTAATTGATGATCAGAATGATGATGTTGGAATTCAGAAGAATGTGGAAACTATTGTAAATTGGAAATCCTCAGAGTTCAATGTTAATGAAGACAGAATTGTATTATTTGGGTCAAGACAATGTGTTCTATCAAATCCAGAGTTAAATATGGGACTTTTTTATAAAGCATATAGTTCGAATTTCTCCATTCACCCTATAATCACAACGATGTTTCAAGATCTCTGAGATCATTATTTGGGGGATAACATGAATAAAGAGATCACGGTGTATACATCAATGTGTATGGTGTGTCATCAAGTGACAACTAAGATGAAAAAGTATAAGCGGTTGATGTAACCATTACCCAGTCAATCATGGAAATTGGAGAACATCACCATAGACTTTGTCACTAATTTCGGAAGGAATCCGAAGGAAGCAATGCTATATGGGTTGTTGTGGATCTTCTTACAAATACTGGACACTTCATTGGAATTTAAGAGGATTTCTCATTGGATAAAATAGCACAAATATACATCAGAAAAGTGGTAAGGTTTCATGGAGTACCAATATCGATTGTGTCTGATAAAGATACAAGATTCATCTCTATATTCTAGAGGTGTCTCCAACAAGCTCTGAATACAGAGATGAACTTCAGTACGATATATCATACTCAGGCTAATGGATTATATGAGCATACAATGTAAAAATGTTGAAATATTGAAAGAATTATCAATGTACTTAAAAAGGGGATGTGATCAAAATCATTCCCTAGTTGAGTAGTCATATTATAACAGTTTCCACTCAAGCATGCAAATGGATACTTATGAAGCCCTTTATGATAAGAGGTTTAGAACACCGATATGTTGGGATGATATTAGGGATCAAAAACTTCTAGTTCCAGAAATGGATGAAGAAATAGAGTATAAGGTTATGATCATACAGTAGCACATTAATGCTGCTTAGAGTCAACAAAAGAACTATGCTGATAATAATTGATGAGACCTATAGTTTTATGTTAGAGACATGGTTTTCATCCACATATCATAGTGGAGGAGAGTTATGATATTTAGGAAGAAGGGAAATCATAGTCGTAGGTAAATTAGTCTTTTTGATATCCTTGATGGCATTAGAGTAGTTTCATATCGACTAAAACTCCCCCCGAACATATCTAAAGTACATGATGTATTTAATGTATCAATATTGAGGAAGTACATAGCTGACCAATCACATGTACTCAATCTAGAGGTGGTACCATTGTATAATGACCTCACTTATGAAGAGAAGTTTGTGATGATCTTAGATCACAGGAAAAAATTTCAACAAAATAAGACAATTCCCCTCATTAAGGTGTTCTTTAGTAACCACACGTTTGATGAAGCAACATTGGAATCAGAGGAAGTGATGAAGCAGAGTTACCCTCATATATTTTATTGTGGGAAAATGATATTTAGATTTAAATTTTATAAGGGGGGAATGATTTTAACAACCCAAACTTTTATTAATGAACATTTCTCTTAATTTAATAAAATGTATTACTATGTTAAATGGTTATATAAAACATATGCACTTTCTTGGTTTTTACTTTTTGTATTTTAATATAATGGTATAAATTCTTATAGTTTCTAATTTATCTGTGTAATATTTATGACATGATTATTATAAATATGGGGATTTAACAAATCTTGTTTACTCGAACTAAGGATGTGACACCTCATCAAGTATATTTTCTCCATATGAAGCCCATTTTTCAGAGCTCGAAAATATGGTAGCCTTGCTGGGATTCTCTCACAACCATCCCCATGCTAAGATTCAACATTTTTAGCTTGAAAAAAATCTCTTATGGGAGAAGTGGATGTTAATTGAGATTACCACCCGAGCGATGTTATCTTAGCCTCCCCAAGAGTCTGACACCATCACAAACCTTTCCCTTAGGTATTATGCATGTGTTATAAGGTTTTATGTTACAAGACCGTAGAACTATGTATATGTGCATTATTTTTATATAAATAATATACATTCATTTTATTATTGTCTTTTTTTAAATGGTTTTTAAAGAACATAAATTTCTTTTAGTTAATATTTAAATATAATTAAAAAATATATTTTGATGAATTAATTGAATTTTGAATTAAATAATAATTAAATAAAATATTATTACTAGATTAATTTTATGAAATATAAATGATGTATAAATTTTACGAAAACAACTGTAATTTTTATTAAGGCTTGAAAAATATTTTTGTCAAAACAATTGAGTTTTTAAAAAAAATTCAGTTTTTTTTTAATTTTAAAATTCAAATATTTAGAAAATTATTTAAATAAAATGAATATTTATTTTGCATTGAAGATGTAGAGATTATAAAATTTTGAAATTTTCCTAATTTTCTAAGACTGTAAAATTTTGGGGTGAAAATTAAATACTCATTAAATATATGATGAGTTTTTGGTCATTATAATGACCCAATATTGATGAAATAAAATACTATAAAAGTCATATTCGGCCAATATTTGATTTAACATTAATATAATGTTATTTTATGTTTATTTTATTAATTTAACAATTCCTTAGTGTACCATCCAATACTTATAAAACCTATTATAATTTTAAAATGATTCCCTTGAAAGTGAGACTCACTTATACATAAGAAAGCCTAATATTTTAATAATTTCATACAATGGAATTAAAATGAAATTATTTCCACTCCCCTTTTCTAGAAACGATTCACAATAACCTTGGGTTGGTTTGTGGTTTTTATTAGATTAATTTTTAGTGACAAAAACATATATAATAATGTATTCCCTATACTTTCCTATATACACCCACTCAATCTCCAATTACTCTTCAGTAAAAACAATTTATGCTCGACCAACACCTTCCCCCCACTCCATATAATCCACTAAAGGTTGTAAATTCTCCCATGTAGCCTCTTTCAATCCACTCCCAATCTGTTGGGATCACAAAACCAAGTAAGGGATCCTCACTTTCCTTCCTTCTTTATTTATGTCCAAGTATCCTTATCATTTTATGACCATTTATTTTCAATTATAAATATTGGTGTATGATTTCACACCTCCCTTGTACTTAACTCCTTATGTTTTAATGTTTATTGACCTCTTATCTCTCTCATTAAAGCTTCCTGTGAACACTCGTTACCATGAAAAAATTCTATACGGGATTTCTCTCTTCTCAATTACATTCATGAAATTATTTTATAATATGAATCTAAATTCAATTAAATATGTTGGGATATTCTATTAAATGAACCCCTTACATTATATTTCATGTATAAATTACTAAAGACCCATTTCTCTCTCATCAATACATTTTATGATTTCTAATTGACACAGTATTGTTACCGAAGTTACCACACAATTTCCCATGACAAATCATCATGTAAGTGATTAACCTACACATTTATATATCAAGGATATTAAACATTAGGCTCATGTAAAAATATATTGAGTACATAAATTTATATATTTAATATCGCTTAATCATGGAATAAATTTTTATGTATGATGATTAAATGATTAATTATTTATGTGGCACACATATGCATGAAATGTAATGTCTATAAAATGTGTGCCCTGATAGCACTGCAATTCATTGTGTAAAGATTAGTTTTATCATAAATCAAGTGTAATGATTGATTAATCATGATAATTCAAGTGAAATTATGGTCTATTCATTATAATTCATGTTCAATGAGTGTTTACTCATGATCCACGTGCAATGAGCCTTGTCTCATTCTAATATCATGTAAAATGTTTTGCCACATTTCCATGTTAAAATAATCATTCTATATAATTCATTTATGTTTATGTTTCTCATATTATCTATTGATATGAATATTTCCTAACATGTATGGTATTCTTAATGTTATTCTTTGTTTACTCCATTACTGGTCTCACCCTTTTCTTATTCATGTCCTCTAGTAATCCCATACAATGATAGGTTTGAAGGATTATTGTGGTCTTGTAAGAGATATTTTCAATAAAAATGTTGTATTTTATGTTTAATGTTTTTTTTTAATTTTCTAAATTTCCGAATATAGTAGACCTCTATATCCTCAGAGTTGTCTTATGAGAATTGTTATTTAATAAATCAAGTTTATGTGTGTATAAAATAGAAGGGTTGTCATAGACATGCACCCATTCCAATTTTGTTTATACATTACTGTTACATTCGTTCATAACTTCTTAATTATCTAATGTGTTGATATTTTCGTGACATATTTAGTTGTAATAATAACTAATGACAACCATTTATGAGTTTGTTAAAAGGGTATCATATTCTTCATTGAATAATTCATAAATATTTGTTATTTTCATTTAATTTTGGAGTTATTTAGGCTAGAAATGAATGGATTCAATTTTATTTATTGTATAACTTTTCTAGTTAAATACCAATATCATAGGATGATGACTTTTCTATCTATATAATGGGGATTCTATATTTTCCATGGTGAATTGGATCTTTTGCACAGTTCTTTAGTGCCAATTTAGTGTAGATTGGATTGTAACATGACATCTTTATTGAGCCGAATTGTAGACGATGGAGATTTGAAGTGGTAAAATTTTCCTCCCATACTGGACCACATTAAGGAATTCAATAATTACTAATTATCAGTCTTACCACCCAATAGGGAGATTTATTTTACTATAATGTTACATCAAGGATTTGATCTAGTTTATATCCCCTCGTACGTGATAGAACCATTGGGGACATGGTATATGAAAGTGTACCTGGAAGATCTAGATGTCAACAAACCTGTATGTCCAAGTAATTCAAAAACATATTCTACTATTATTTATACTAAGAAAACTAAATTTAATTTTCACTTATGTGATGAATATTAGAGACAATTATAGTTGATGGTCAAGAACCTATATCCCCTTTTTTTCATTGATGACATAATCGATTAGCTTATAGGTGAATGAATATTATCCACGATTGAAGTTGATATTGGGTACCAACATTAGAGAGTTGTAAAATTTGATATAGTTTTGACAACATTTAGAAGTAGGAATGACTTTTATGAGTTCCTAGTGATGAGTTTTCAACTGAATAATACACCAGTTGTATTTATGTCCTTGATGAATCAGATCTTCCATACATTTTTTCATCATCTTGTGGTTGTTCTAATTGGTGTCATCTTGTTTTACACCTAGCACAGAGATGATCATGCCCAATATCCTGAAATTTCACTGATTACATTGGGAGAAAATTTTTTATAATCCAATATATCTAAATATAAATTATTTAATGGCAATGTGATCGTTATGGGTCACATAATCTATTATGATGGAGTTTCAGTGGAACCATATATGGTTGAAGTCCTGATATCATGGGAACACAATATAGATTCCTTTAGTAATTAGTGTTTTTTATTTCTAGTAAGAAATAACTAACCATTCATCTATGACTTTTAACATTTCATAGCAATAATGTTTGATATAACTATGAAAAGTGGGAGTATTTTTCATATTTTTGTGATAGAGATTTTTTGTAGAAAAAGTAAATACTTCCCTCGATACCAATCTCCTATATTACAATTCTAGTTAAGGAATATATCATGTATTATCATGCATCCATATTCAGACATGGACTAGTTTTGATGTAGAATCATTGAGTGGATGTTTATGGATCCAGAGGTTTATGATTATATGAGAGTAATTTTACTAATAAATATATAGTGTTGGTTATGGTGGTACAAGCACTGACATAACGAAGGAACAATTTGTTAGGTGAATGATTTATGGTGTACACATATTCTAACATCCTCAAGTACATCTTTACACAAGAGGACCTAGATTGTTGTTAAAACATATGTGTCAATTATCTTCGTAAATTTGACATTGGGTTATCCTAAAATCCATGTAATGGAAACTTTTTTACTAAGGACTTGAGTAGGAATTCACATGTTGAGGATGAATCAAAATCTTGTGATGGGTCATTATTGATGGAACTCTATACATAGATATATCTAGATGATATTGAGTTCTAGGGATGAGAATCTTTGACATCAACATCTATTATACTAGTTATTTTAGGCTACAATAATAGAGCCATTTTTTCTAATCCAAATCACTTTCCTCAGAGAGGAATTTATATTTTATGGGGTGTATATATTAGGTTCATGTCTTGGCAATGATGAAGTTATTATTATCTAGAACAATTTTTAGCATACTATGGTCTTGTGAGGAAGTAGATGTGGGGGTTTCATGCTACCAAATGGGTGATACGTCGAGGTGTGAGATGATGTATCATGATCTCAGTAGAAAGTATTGTTGGCTAGTGATTAAGAATGGGGTACTATTCATTGTAGTGTGATTATTTATCTATAAATTGGTGATGGATGAGTGTAGAAGGACATATAGAAAACTACATTTTTTCCCCAATTCAACAATGTAATTTGGATATTGCCACCACTAGCGTAGTGATATTATTAACCTTGATAGCTTAAAATTTTTATTTAGTATGGGTGATCATGGATTGAATGAAAATGGTGTCCCACTTCCTACCTATTAGGGATACCTTCACCATTAATGATTTTGGTAGCATCTATATACATGATATAGTTAAGATTAATGGTGTACCTTGGAGAATCATTATAGAATAGTATCCTAATTTCCTGTCATGGTTTTAATAAGGCATTTATGAAGATCATGGATTTTGTGGTATTATAAATACAACCTACTAGCCTTATCCATATATCTAATCTAATGGAACATTATAAATTCGTGATGATATATTTCATGAACCTATTTTTAATTTTTTGTTTCTTAGGGGTAAAATATGTCAGTTATAGTGTTGTCTTATAGAAATAGATTAATTTTTTTCCAAATGACCCTTTTAAAGGATATATATATTTATACACAATTATATGTTATCTAACTCAATACTGGTAAGATAAGGTGATCCAGTTATCGTTCAAACCAGTATTGGGTATTAGATTTCTAAGCAGCTTCTGCTAATCAAAATGTAGTTTGTGATATAATATGGACTAAAAACATGCACCATTCATTGAAGACAACATATAGAGATTACGACCCACTTTAAATTAATTCTTTATACACCTCCATGTTTTTGGAAACATATAATTTGAATTTAGGTTAATTATCTAACATCATTTTTT
The DNA here is from genome assembly GCA_963277665.1 of Viscum album. Lineage (NCBI taxonomy): Eukaryota > Viridiplantae > Streptophyta > Magnoliopsida > Santalales > Viscaceae > Viscum > Viscum album. The sequence goes on from OY728157.1 coordinate 1,728,106,332, forward strand.
GGGTTTTCTGAGATAGTGGATGGGGTAAAACTAATGGAATACTAATTAGCCCATCTACAATGATGTAGATCCATACATGACGTGTTTCACATATCAAAACATCAAATATATCACCCTAACCCTTCCCATGTGATATATGTCGATGATGTTTTAGTTGATGTTAATGTATACATTTAGGAGTATCTAATTCTTATTATGAATGATAGTGAGAAGAATCTATAAGGGAGTCGTTTTCCAATTACATGAGTGAAATATTAGAATGTGTGATTTCTTGTGGATAATTTGGAAATTTATTTTGATATATAGGTCTAGTTTCTTAAGTTTTTCACTAATCCCCCTATAGTGGTACTTGGGAGAGAACATTAGGTAAAATCTATTATATAGTTGGGAGGTTGTATAATCTCTCCATTTCCCTGTGCATTCCTCTTAATAATTTAACTTCTTTATATTTATTTGATGCTAATTATTTTAAACCCACATAATAAAAAATTTCTAACTATGTAAAAATGATATTTTTGAGTTGTTTGAGAACATGGGAAACTGAGTTATAGGATGACCAGAGGCGGTTTTTAGTATATGAGATATTACAGATCCATCAGCTAGCTGATGGGATATCCAACAGTTGGGTGAGGTTTGTTGAGCCCCACTAACTATGGGTGGGAACTAGGTAGTATGGTTATCCTATATGATACCCACTGGCCATCTATGGGGTATTATATTCTCTAACCCTGATTTCATCTGACCATTCCAATCTATCATAAAATTTCGATTGTTTCTAGACGTATTATATTAATTACCTCAAATTTTCCATTAGAATAAGATGTTGAAAAAATTCTTGTAAATTCTAAATCTGACCATGGTGGACTTATTTAGAATTAATCATCCTCTGGTTGTTTTATTTTTTGGGTTCATCTTCTTATCATGGGGTCTAAATGAATCTATGTTTGTTTGTATTCTTCAAAAAAGGAATATACTGATCACCCTTTCTTAAATGGTTGTAATGATATACTCTTTTTATAGATATCCTTGAACATGAATCATCTATAATTTATATCTATTTTGGAATTTTTTTCAACATGGAATGATAAGTTCCATCAACAACAATTTTTGTATGATTTATTGAAAATCCATTGGTTTTCTAGAATACAATTATTATCACAATGTGTAGAAAAATTATTCATCGACACTTGTGTTTTTATTGCATAATAATATTTCTTTTCCACCTTATATCCATTAATATATGTGTTGATTTTTCTGTATCAATTTTATTGGTGGGGTGGGTTTGGATTTAGTTTGGGGAAGAATTTCATTTTAAAGCAAAGGTGGTATTCAAGTCATGGAAAGATTATTTTTTATCCTATAAATATCTAGTTTCCCTTTTTTAACATACTGTTATTGGTGTAGGAATCTTTAGTGTATTCTTTACTTGATAGGATGAATATTTTTTAGGATAAATGCTCTTTTGGACCTAGGGATGTAAAAGATATACATTATACATGATGATACCATCAAGGAAGCGGCGAGACACTTGAATTACTATCCAATGATTATAGTCATCATTGACCATTTTAAATGAGGTGTGGATGACCATAGGCCGATAGTGCAGGAAATTTATTATTCAAAGGGATAGAAGGGGTGTGCACAGTTGATTATTTGGAACTATGATCAAACATACAAAAATTCACATCTTTTAAAGAGGTGGTGTTCTTAACAATTGATGCACAAATGATTTAGTGATACATTTTGGGAGAGGTGGATGTTTATTAGGATACAAGTTCCATTAGAAGATCATACATGTCTTGCCAACTACATAGGGAATTGGTGGAATGAAATGAATAGTACAAGTGCTAGAATGAGAAGTTCGACTATTAATCTATGATAGATTTAAAGGGCTGGAAACTAAAGGACCCACTTAGGAACACCAATTATACACTTTGATTCAAACTTTTAATGTGGGGAAATTGATCATTATGGTAGATACTGTTGATGATATATCTCTATAATTATTAGTTGACACCGTAGATTGAATACACAGTTGAGGGAATCATATCCCAAGGATGAATCAGGGGAATAAAGGACACTAATATTCATGGATATTTATAATGATCATGGGGAATACATCTAATACTTGTCAATATTATTATCAATTACCAATAAAAATTGAGTAATGATATATAAAAAATAATTGGTTAAAGGTTATGGATGATGAATTAACTAATAATACCCTTAAATTTAATAAGGTCATAATCCTTCAAAAAGAAATTCATATGGATGACTGTGGTGATTCTAAGGACTAATTTCATGATAATTATTTAATGTAATATCTAGATCTTATGCATAGAGATTAAGTGGGTTTTAATGTCACTAATAGTGGGGCCATCAATATTTTGGACACCCTCTCTATGTATGTGTATGATAAAAAAAAGAACAACCGTGGAGATTATGATTCACTCCGAGGATGAAATAATGGAGGATCCATTTCTTAATAATGATTATCTAGAAGATAATGAAAATATAAATGAGAAAATTATTCTAGTGTATACCGATAAATATATGTTTTATAGATCAATAAGAAAGCTTCTATATTAAATGGAGACTTCAACAAAAAGAATATAAACCTGGAGTCATTGATCAAACATTGGAGAATATTACTTATTAATTGTAGGATGTCATAAATCACCTATATACCCCTATTTCATAATTTATATAGGATTAATGAATTTTTGAAATTTTATAATGTTTAGTTAAATTGTTCATTACCAATTATCCACCTAATAATTAATTCTTTGATCTGGTGATCCAGAATTAAGGATAGTTATATTAGACAATGGTCGGTTTCAATCATGGTTATAATTTTCATCATTTCTAAATTATGGTTTTCTATAAAAAATCTCAAATGTGTGTTCCCATTTTATAGTGCCTATAAGAAGTTTAATAATGTTGGAAGGTTTTTCATGAGACCTAATGTAGGCTTTAAAATGTCAAAATTGATGAATTCATATAATGATTATCCCCCCTTAGATCTCAGTTGTTTCATATTCATTAAAACAAGGACTTGGAATATCTTGAGTGGTATGCCTTCCATTTAGCCTATGATACATTGGATATTTTTATTTCATGAATTATCTTTTAAAAGAATTAGAATAACATGGTTATTATGATAATTTTATTGAGTTTTCCAAACATTTCATGGAAGTGGTCAATCATCATAACATTTGTGTTTTCATGATAATAGTTTGTAATTTGAAATATGTAGATTATTAGTGGTAATATGGATTAGTTTTTATCGGAATTGGAATTTTTATATATATTAATATTACTTGTAAAATGTCATAAGAGATTTTAGTATTGATAAATGGTACTTTTGGTAATTTAAATAATATAGATTATGATAAAATGTTTGGAATGTTTGATAAACTATAATACATTGACCCTTATTAAATTTATTGTGAATTTTAAAATAGGCAATATCATGTGAAATCGCATATGGTCTGATGTCCTCTCAATATGAATGTGGCCTTAAATTATAATTTTCACCATGTAATGTAGTAATTTTTCCATTGGTATATTATTGTACCATAGGGACTTGTATGTGTATCTATAATTGGAATTATTATTGTTCTATTTTTGACATTGATACTTTTTCAATTTTTATGTTTTTTGACACTAGGGACTCATACGTTGATATAACATGGAATTTCATATATCCATTTATTTCATTGTTACAAAATTCAAATGGATGATATAATTGATGACATTAAAAGATATAGATTATTTATATTCAGAAGAAAAATCCACAAACAATGTGGGATATTCCTCATAGGTAGTGGAATCTTCCTATAGATAAAGATATCTAGAATTATCCAGATGTAGGATTTGTGGACCCATGTTGTGCACCTAGGGATCTGCATTAAATTAAAATATTTGATGTTATGTATTCATATGAAAAATAACACCCTTTTATATCATAAATTTACATGTACTATTTTTTTATATTGGATTTGTTATACATAGTGGGTGTCATCCTTCTGAGTTTTATACACACCCTATTTGAGTCATTCTTTTTTACTTGATAAAATTTCATATATTCATGTTCGGACAATGGGAAGGGGCATAGTGTTTTAGAAGATGAATTTCTAAATGAGATTTCAATTATAAGGAATGATTGAGCATGGGGTTCAAGATATGGTTTCTCTTATGGTCATTGTATTGGATTCTATGTTAGTATAATTTGGAGACTTTTTTAACATCATTAGTATTGAATATGGTATGTACGGACATGGTTTATTGTTTGTACTTGTTATATTCAATAGTCATCTATCATCTTCCTGGTTTGTTTATTGTGTTTAATTTATCTTATTTACTTTTTACTTTACACTCTATTCCAGATGGTATAGTCTCCCAAGTATATTCCTTACACCCAATATATTGTTTAGTATCCTCTCGTATATGAGGAATGATTGAGGTCATCTAACTACACATCTTAGTCATGTGAGGTAAAACTAGTCCAGGGATGTTACAAATGGGTACACATCAAGATTCCCATTAAGTTTGTGATTATAAAAATTGTAATACTCCAACAGTTTTCCCGTCACAAAACTCAAAATGTATTAATTTTCATGTCTTGATAAATATTAAATTTACAAGAAATAACAATCAATATTTTACTGATTGTTCATTCTATATCCAATACTTTAGAAACCCACATTCATAACTTCTTTGGATCCATTCTAGAATATATCCACAATGTAATTCATAAGCTAAGGTTTAACAAAGTGTCACCACATGAATGCCATGTTAAAACAAGGATAAGAGTCCTAGGTCTAAACCGATAATGATATCATGACTTATCTCCCATATCGATTGTAGAACCCCTAACACGCCAAGAGATATAATATTGAACCTTCAATCCCCTGTACTATCCCTAGAGTTTGATCATATAAGACTATCATTAACCAATATCTCCAATAGGGTCTTATCAAATATGGTCATCTAAACTCAATGTTTGGTAATGAAAATCCATCATTCCTCAATATCTATTGTATTCATATCGTCATTCTACATGGATTTTCTGAACACACGACCCCTCTAGGGAAGAAAATCCATGATAATTCCACTTATAACAATGGTACCATGCACTAAAAAATGTACCAAATAAACCAATTAAAATAAATTGGTATAAGGAATATCATATAATGGTAAATCATCCTATATTTATAATGATAAAAAATATCTAAACACGCAAACATGTGGTCAAACTCATACATTGGCGTTATGTGATACACACACATGCATAGGATCAAAATAATGCATATCAACACAAAATGTCATATCACTCTAATTATTATATAAACATACTATATATGTTTTGGAGCTTCTTATATTACTTTTTTAATCATCTACATTATTGATCATCAAGGTTTTCATCCCTCGAACAATATTCTAACACCAAATGGGAAAATCTGTCTCTATGAGAACTCCTAGAATTGGTTTCACCTGGAATATATAATTTCTAAAGAACAAAAAAATGATAAAAAATAAATGGGGTATAAAAAACCTATCCAATGACAACCCCAGTTTACAATATCATCCATGGCTGGTAGAAGTGAAATTTTTGAGTCTGAGAACAAATAAATCTCCAAGGAATAATATTCCAAATTGTTCACCAATAAGATGACGAAGAACACCAATGGTCCTTTAGAATAGTTATTGTATAATAAAATTTATTATTCCCAAATTAAAATAGATGATATATCTAATACATAAATATAGAAGTACTATTATTGTATCTTCCAAGGAAGGAGAATAAGAGTACAGTAAGTGAAATAATAAATCAATATGTTCTCTAACGAATTTCCCCAAAAATAGAAGAAACATTAATCCAAGATGGATAGCGTCATTTTACTGATAAATGGGAGGGATAGATTAATATAAAAAAGGGTGAAATAAATTATTAGGATAAGGATAAAAAACTAATCGATCATCAGAAAAAATAATCAAATAAATCAATAATGAATAAAATGGGAGAAGAATCAATATGTTTAATCGATGAAAAAAAGAGTGAAAATGGTATGGATTTATACCCAAAAACATTAGAATATGTCATAATGAATAAAATAATAAAATTGATGGAGAAATATGTATGAAGGATATTTATCTACTATTACAATGGAGCCCACAAGTTCCACGCCCTACACCATGACCCTATTGTGTCTTTGAAGTCATTAAACACATAGATCTAATCAAAGTCCCCAACATCATTTCCGGAAGAACCAATCCAATCCCACCACCACCAAACCCTCCAAAATGGGTGTCAAAAAAGTAATAGATGATAAAAATCTATCTCATGAATCACAACATGTCTACAACATGGAAAATATGTTCATCCATTATCCATTTTACATAGAGAAAATCTATAGACAAATATTATATTCACCCAGTCATGGTTCCTTCCTTTTTGGATTATGTGATCTACAAAACCCCATATATTAATCCCAAAAAACATAATACCAACTAATTAATTTAATAACTATGAGTCAATGAACAATTTCTTTTAAATATTACATAATACATTCTTATTATTCATTTTAAAAATCACCAAAAATGATTTTGTTACACTGTATGTGTACTATGTGGGGGATGCTTATGGAGATCCTCGAATCTATCAATGAAGTGTGTATAATAGATTTTTTTAGTTTTTAATTGTGTTATAAAATAATTTACAATATGGGGAATCTAATTTATATTATGCATTATTTACAAATATGTAGTATTGTCTCATTAATGTTAATTTTTGATAAAGAAACATTACTAATATTTTCTTTTTATAGATATTCTTCACATTTTCTTTTTAATATATATTTTTACTATAAGGATTGTTTCAATATTGATTTTAATGAAAATATTTATATCATAGATATTGACAAATTTTCATTAACATTTATAATAGCCATTATTATTTTATTGGTTCTAATGTAAAATATATAGTGTTTAGGTTAAGAGGTAGGTAGAGACACATGATACCATACCTTCAGCCCTCAAGATTAAAACCATATCACATCCTTTATAATATTTTAATTTTTGAGGCTATATATGTTGTAATATAAGTAGATGAGGAACTACACATTTTGGAGAGGAATCCTTATACCCTTATTTGATTAAAATATTCATGGTTTTCATAATCACTAGGTATTCTTCATATTAATCATTCTATTTCACATAAAATTACATTCCATTTATATACATACACTTTAGTGTGATTTTGAATTTTGTTTGGTTTTAATCATTGTATTTGGGCGGAGGATGTTATTTAAAACATAGTAATTACCACTAAATGAGTAAACTAATTAATTATCTAATGATATCTATATAATTGTTCAATGAATATAATGTTTTGTTGATTACTCCGTAGGAGGATCCTCCAAATTAGAAATAATAAAACAATACTCCTTTATAATCGTGATTATATTATGGTATCATTTTATGATGTGTTAAGTTTTTTTTCGCTATGAATTTTATGGATAAAATCCATTATTTTCATCCTTGATTTTACTAGGAGAGACACAATTACTGAATATATATCATTTTTTAGTTCTAATTCATTAATTGGCTATAGATTTCAATTTAATTTCCATGGTATGTATTTTTTGACACATTTCCTTAAACAATAAATGGTTCTCCCATGTGAATGATAGCCTGGTTCAATATAAATCCCTAGAAAATTCCTCAAAGAAGAATTCTTTATCCATGTTCATTTACTATTATTCCACTCTTATATTCCATTTGTGAATCTTTAATATTTCTTTCATTTTCTGTAAAAAGATTTTATAGGTGTCTAAACAAAATGATGTTTCAATGAGTGGGAGAGAACCTTTACCCATTATATGTAATAACATATCTACTATCTAGTCCTCTTTGTTTTCTCACTCCAAACATTCACCTATAAGTAATTTATAGGGGAAAAATATGAATATATTTCTTATGATTACCCATATCATATATTAAACTATTTTCTAAATGACTATAGAGGTTGTAGTTATAATGGATTTTGGAAAAGTGTAATAAGTTTGATACATACTCATTATCATCAACATGATCATTATTTTCATATTTCTCCAAACTCAAAATCATCCACATTCTTGTTCAACACCTCTATTTATATATAATTCTTATTGGATTTCTTTTACATGAAATACTTATGGATCAATGTATGCCATGTTACATTACATTTTTCATATGAATCTACAGTTATTTGTATTTTTAAACATCATCCCTATGATGTTTATCAAATCGAAGTGAAGAAGTATGGGAAAAAAATTTAGAGTGAGAACTACATTCTCCTCAAAATATCCATATGAGGGACCAACATATGTTTTCCAGACATAGTGAAATTAAAAATACCAAAAATTTAATTAAATTTCATCATATAAAAAACAACAAGAAGATCATAATCAAAATGATGATGTCGGTATTCTAAATTAGAGTGTGCACACAATGTTTTGGGTATAATACAAAATTTACAAATTGGAAGTCGTCATAAATGATGGATTAGTCTATTTATGTAATCATACAATATTCTTAATCTACAAATTAAATAAAAATGTATTTTAGATTGTTGTTATTGAGATAGGGATATAATCCCAACATCAGATATACAATCATCGGATGTAAGTGTTGATGAATTATGGATTTAAAAATTCAATGGCTCAACAGATTAGGAGGATAGAAAAAATTATTATGTTGAAAATGATGAGAGAATTTCCCAGGTTTATTCTAATTATTTTATTTTTCTTCATTTGACGCATTACCATGATGAAAATAAATAAATCACTAAATAAAATTCTATAATATAATATTATCCTTTCCATTCACAAATTTTATTATCTATCCAAATAAATGGACTAATATCATTACTTTAGGGTCATTTTTTAACCCAATATCTGCATTATTAATCATAAAGCTTAATATTTTCCATAACAACAATAATAAAACATGTCATATCCCATTTAGAGATAGATGTTTGGAAACATTTTTCATAAAAATATTTTTCGAACCTATTAATATTCAACTTTTTACAAGCTATATATTAATGTATCATATTTATATTTCTAATAATCAAGCAAAATACATACTTATTGTGATTGATATGCTTCCCTTTTTGAAGACTGATTCATAGAATAGTTCATTTCTTAATCATGGAGATCATATCATATAGATGATGAATTTTCCATAACATTACCCTCTTGATATTTTAAAATTAACCATGAAATACATATTTAGTAAATCTTGTGATGAATTACATACATATCTCCAAAATGGATTAATCATTGATCACATGATAACCATGATTATTTTTTTACACATCTTTACAAAGAAATTAGTATGCTAATAAGTTAATGTTAAACTATAAAGGAATGAGGTATGATATGACTTAACATTAATTTAAAATATATTCTAATATAATTGAGTAGGTTCTTATAACAGAAACTAAATCTTAATAGTTTTTGATGCAATTTATGAAATCAATCACATTGAAAAATGCAGGGAAAACTGAGACTTGCCATTAATTACCATATTCTTATTAATTTCTCTAAGGATTATATAATCTGCCTTCAAATTAGGGAATCTATTTTTTAGATGCTTCATAAGGATTTGATATTATCAATTTATGACCATACGAAGGATTTTTATAAATAAAATTTTAGGTGAAATATAAACATAAATGAAATTGTATATTGCATGAGAACATTTCCAATTTAATGTTTTCCATTTAGAACGATTTAAATACACCATGTTATTTCTTATATCTATGTCATAAATAATTAATCCAATCATAGAGAATTCCATAGACTATATGAATAATATACATATTTTATTTGAAGATATTTATGAAAACCATATAATTCAATCAAATTTTTATAAAATTGTATGAATGTATAGATTATTTCCGTTCAAAAAAGGTGTGTCTTATAAAAACAATTATTTCCATGGGGTGTACATTTGACAGGATTAATACCAATTATAACATCATATTTCATGTTATCTTGAAAAGTTACCGAATCATAATTTATCTTTCAACGAAATCCAATATATTCATCGAATTATTAATTATATAGATGAATATATCCATGATGTGGACCATTATCATTACACACTATCATTCTAACAGAAGAATAATTCTCCTCCTTGGGTCCAATGGTTTATTAATGATGTTGAAGAAGAAATAACAAAATCATTGTATCTTCATATTTTAATGAGAATAATATCTACTTAATAGATACTAAAAATAGATATAGGTGATCTATATTGGGGAGTTTTCCTTCAAAAATACTAAGAGATAATAAAAAAATAAATGTGTGTATACAAATAGTATTTTAAATATGGAAAAAAAATTTACCATCCAACATTCAAATAAATTTTAGCACTTTTAAGTGGTATTCAGAAATTTATGATTCATATCATTAAAATATAATCACTTATTGAAATATAAATCATTTATTTTAGGAGAATTGTTAATTATTATATGAAACAGGTTACTCAATGGAATATCATTCGGTATCCAAACTTGATCTCTTAGTCAAAATTTAAATCATTGAAATCAAGGGAGAAACAATTTATTTCTTAAAATTCAATTAGGAAGTCAAATGGCCATAAGTGTATCTTTTCAAATACTATAAACTCTAGAAAATTAAATATTACCATAACCTACTCAAGAAAATATTATTCAATATTAACAAATATGTCAATCCCACAAAAAAATTGGATTTTAAATCAATAAACATCAATAGGAACTAACTTTATTTTTGAGGTATTCTTATACTACAATTTCATCTTGTTTATATCTTTCTAATAGTCATATGAAATAATTCAAGAAACCAATTAATATTTATAGGTGAATTGTTTATTTTTCTATGGTATCTACTAAATCCCCATAAAATTGGGATCACATTTCTTCAATGATTGTTTATTCACTCTCATTCATACTACCATCATAACCTAGTATATTAAAAATATATATAAATTTTGAATGGTGGTAATAAGAGTTATTCCTTGACCCTAGAATGCATGATGGAAATAATCTATCATTTGATATGATTTCATTCATAAATGTTCGTTATCAAAATTTTGAAGATGCTGGATATATGTCAATTATAAGAACATATTTTTCTTCTATTTAATATTTATTTTCATACAATATAATAATATAACAGAGGATGTTTATATAGAATAAATGAATATGTGCTCCCTTATTCATTTAAATGTAATAGAGGTAATACACTAACTACTAGACCCCAATAGAGTTTTATGGTATAATCCAATTATATATTATAATGATTACATCATTAATATTAAATCATGAATCCATGAATTCTATAATTGTGATAAAATTACTCCAAATAAGTAACATCAACTTGATAATCATTCATAAAGATCCTAATTACAGGGATCATCATTTGGATATCAACATGACCCAATTATTAATATGTTCAATATTATATGTTTTTTGAAAACTGCTTTATGGATGGGGAGGAGTTATGTGATAAAAAAATGTACCTATATTTTTTGTAGACCCAATAAAATGAGAATAATACCTTGACTTGTCATACATATAATATAAATGGTATTAAAAATGAAAATAACAATGTATTTATGGAATCTATAAGAAGAACACAAGGAATCCATCTAGAGATTCTTATCAAGGAAGATGTATATAATCGAAAATAAGACTAACTTATAAATCTTCATGGCATTATCAACAAATCATGTGGCCCATTTTGATATAGGGAAGTCATAGTAGTATCATAACATGGACAATGCATGTAATATAATTTTTATCAAAGTGCGTTTTTAATTTGTTTTTTACATATATCATTAAGAATAAGAGATATCAATTTATTATAATATGTGTCAAAATATGATAACTTCTTTATGAGAAATTAAGCATACCACATGAACATAAAATAATGAAATCAAACCTAGTATATCATGGACCATAAATCATGAAACATTAAATAAGGATTCAAATATAATTCCCACAACGATGGATAAGAATGTATAATTTGGATAGAACTACTATAAGCCTTGGAAATTTAGCATTTAAATATGGAATAACATATGAATTGTGTATAATAATCTTGAATATACATAAATATAGACAATAATTTACCATTCCAAGGAACTATTACATATCTGTCATCACATAATGGATAGAGTCCCATAGTGCATTTGATTGTATCCATATCCCACAAACACAGAGGACAAATCCCCATAGTGTATTGAGTATTGTATTAATTTTAGAAGTATATTGGATAGAGTCTCATTATGGAATTTTTACACTTCCCATTCAACAAAAATAGTTTACATAATCATATTGTGGATATGGTTCACTCCACATTCCATAAACATTGTAAACTATTTACCATAGTGGATTGGGTTCACACCACATTCCTTAAAAATTGTGGATAGAATAGCATATTGGAATGGAATCACTCCCCATTATATAAATTAATCTATCAAAGTCCCATAGTGGATGGGGTAAACTCACCATTCCATAATCATAGTGTTCTTTGATTCATAGTGGATTAGGTTCACTCCCTAATCCAAAAACATTGTGGATTGAGTCCCATAGTGTATTATGTTTATTCCATATTCAATTAACATAGTGGAAAATTCAATTCAAGAATGGATTAACTCCCATGAAGATTATATTTCATCTAAAAATATATAAATCCTTACCCAATTAACAAGTGAGATACATAATTTAAAGCACACCCATAAAACAATGAAAATCAATACATATGTGTGCCTTAAGAATTTATAATTATTCATAATTACATAGTTACTTTTTTACAATTTGAGAAGTCATTGTATCTCAAATGAATATAACTGAGGAATTTCAATGAAGCATCCATATAAAGAATGTGTAATATTCTTTTGAAACATATACTTAGGGAAACATAAGAAAAATTAATGGAAAATAATATTGATGAAAAAACATTATAAACGAACTAGAAATTTACAATTAAATAATAACAATAAATATCATTTTATTTTAACAAAATGATATATTAATAATTGATAAATTTATAAATAAATTGTTTTTATAAATAGTGAAAAATTTTATAAAAATAAATTTCATAAATCCTGAAATTAGATAATGAAAATATCAATAGGAAAATGATATTAATTAATAATAGTATGAAATAGTTAGGAAAAATTACTAAAATGTTCATTTAAAACATTTATAATATTTCAATGATAATCGATAATAAACATAATAAATTATATATTTTTTTTATTAAGACATATTTGAGTGATGGATATAAAGGAAAAATATTCATAACCAAAAATAAGGAATTTTTTTTCTCCACTTATGAGCATCCATTCGATAGTGCAGTGAACCAAATATATGTGAAATTTTAAAAATTTACATTAAACAAACAAATAACTATAGTTAAATAAAATAATGTTTTTTAGTGAGTGAAAATACAAAATTTCTCTGATACAATATTTAGTCATAATCAATCTAAATTCCATGGTAAGATTTGATGTAAAACCTTAACCTCAGATATCTATTTAATGAGACGTTTAATGAATACAAACATAATAATTTTTGTTTATTTATTAATGAATGTAATTAAAATATTAATTATTGTTTTTGTTTTTTAAAATAATGTATAATTATTTGTTATCCAAATATAAATTTTTTATTTTTAAAATTTCATATTCCAATGTAATTTATTCTATTCTTATACATGATATGGTTCGTATGTTCTTGTCCTTAGTCTGTGATCGTGGGATCATCAATTCGATAATTTTTTTTGAATTTAGGGTTATATTTTTTTGATTTAATTATATATTTTCATGTTCAATTCTAGAATATTCTACTCAATGTTTTCTTGGAATTCAAAAAAATACCCTTTTAAGCGATTATTGAATTAGAAAAAGAATTTAATTTATATGTCAATAAGATTGGACATATTACCAATATGTAATTATTAAAATAATATAAATAATTATTAAATAATTATCTACTGTTTTTTTCCATATCCATTCATGATGTAAATGTTAAAACATAAATTTTTTATGTGGTAAAATAGAGCGAAATAATTTCATGTTACAATGACATCACTAGATGCAAAATTATTGAGTATAGTAATAATAAAACTTCTGTATGATATTATTTACATTAAATAACGATATTAATATCAAAAATAATATTTTATAATAGGTGGATGGAAATAATAAATAAAAATATCTTGGGATAGTATAACACTTATGTTCCAGACTTGAATCTTATCTATGAGAGCCTCTTAAAAATGAGAGATTCAATACTACTTCTTATGACTAGATAATCTAAAAAATTTAATGGTATTGGAATGTATATAATTTGAGTAGTTATTTTATAATATCATTATGGAATTTTTTTCATTAATCTTTGTGTATGTGGGGTTATTTAATTGGTCACCATAAGTGCTACATTCATAAATATTACTTCATTAATAAGTTAGTAAATATTTTTTTCATGGAAAGTTGATCAGAAAATGAAATATCATATAGGTTAAGGATTAGTATAGAATGAACTCATCTATAAATTTGTATAAAATAATTTATAATACATTATTCATTTACCCCTTATATAAACCACTTCATCTGATTTTACAATTACTGGGGTACCCAATGATTTTCTCATTTACATTTTTATCCTTAAAAAGGAAGTTGAACTTATTGACTAACATGGAAATAATGATTCTATATATCAATACCATTTTCTTAATTGAAAATTTTAAAATTAATTAAAATTTATTTTAATATGAAAACACATAATATAAATAAATAATTTTTTTGGAAAACACAATTTTAAGAAATAAATGTATTTATTTTTAATCCTTATAATATAATAAAAATTATATGACTAGTAGTTGAATTGGATATATTAATAATAAATTCATTTCATGATAATAATATTTTAATTTTTTTTACATCAATTTATGTAAATAAAAATACATGCCATACAATAAATAAATATCTTTTAAATAGGTCTTTCTAACCATAAAACATTATAATAACTTCTCATTGATTATTTTCCTTCTAACTAATAATTTTTATAAAAAAATTCTATTAGAATCATTCTTCAAAATTTGAGAACACGTCAAATATTTGTTTAAAATAAACTATTACAATAATAAACATAATAATATCTTCTAATGTGTAAAAGTACATATGTTTCAAATAAATAAGTTTTTTAATTATTTTATTTTAATAAAATTCTAAAATTATTTTTTATTTGGAAAATAAAATATTTTACATTTTTTTTTTAGAATTTTAAAAATATAAATTTAGATATATAAGAGAATATTATCCATTTTCCCAATATACATGGACATATCTCCAATGATCATGTGTATAATGACCTTGTATCCAACGACCATATTATATTCATATATATATATGTATATTCCAAAGGAGATATTTAAAATATTTCATCCTAATTTTAACATTTTATAGATTTATATCATATATATAACATATCTTATTATTTAAATACACATTATTGACGATATAATAATTATCTAAGAACATGTTGAAGGAGATTTAATATTTTTTAAATTTTTATTCATTTATTATGTCATTAAATTAGTGTGTTTACTAATTATAGTCAATTTGGTTTTATAATGATGAATATATTTATTTATTTTTATATTTTACTTCTATCTATGGAAGTATTATCCTTTTGGTTAACATTTTTTTTGGTATAAAAAGTTATTGAAAACAAAATACGTACATAAAAAATAATAAGGTGTTATGTTCTACAACCTTAAAAGATTATATTTCAAGAAATATTATAGATTTTTGGACAAAAAATGAGGAAAAATCCTAGGTCACTTCAAATAACTAATGATTAATCTATATGAATTTAACTTGGTTAGTGGTACAGTATCGTAGTACATTATCTCCATGATCTAATATTTCAACTCATTATTCCTATAAAAGTGTTTATATTCCATTCTTACCAACACTGAGTTTAGTATATGTGATTGATCTAGTTTATACTTACTCTAAAGGAATAGATAGAGCACATCATAAACATGATGAGGTTTTGATGAAAATGAATGTTAATTTTATTTCATCCCAACATGAGAAATTATTTTGAATAGAAAATGATTCTAGGATATAATTTCACTTTTTCAAAAATATAAAAACACCTCTATATTTATTTATGATGAAATACATTATATATGATTTTAAACTTCAAATATTTTAGACAGTTGTCAATATATCTCTAATATCATGTTTATATAGTTTTATGTATTAATGAATCATTTTTATATTTTATCACATCTATAATGAATGATATATTCCAAAAAACATTCACTCTCAATGTTCATGCAAATATTTTTCGAGTTATGCACCTCATCCCATACAGAGCCTCATATAGTTTAATTTTAATTCTAGAAGAAAATATATTACTATATGAGAACTCTTATAGGGGAATGTTTCGAACCTAACTTCCTTTAAAATATTTTGAAAAAGATTCCATTATTTTATCAAATGCAATAATGACCCTTTCAAATTAAAAATCTTGTTGATGATGATAGGTAATGTTATAGGTAAACACTACATAAAATGATTTATAACTACTTATTGATATGTTAGAGTTAACCTGTACATATCATTCTAGAAAAATTGGTATTTTTTGTACATGGATCCTTAAAACAAAATTTATGTATATTTTGGCATATTTATCATGCATGATTCCATCTTTAAATAAAATGACGCGTGCAAAAATTTTCAGATAGTAAACTATTAAAAATGTAATTATTCGATTTAGAATCCATAAAATGTTCTACAATTAAACCCATATTTATGATCTCCCAGTTACATATTGGTACGGGTATTGGTTCAATTATCCTCTTATACATTCTAAATTCAACCATATTTTTTTTGAAAACCATGTTCCTAGATACATACTATAAAGTCCCACTCTTCAAATTATTTAGCTATAAATGAGTCATGAGAACTATATATATATGTGTGTGTGTGTGTTTGTGTGTGTTTATTTGGGATTTAGGTATCTATAAATAATTATGATTTACTTGAATATTGAAATACCTCCATCTCAGAAAAAATTATTTATTGGAAACTTATCCATCTTCCAAATATTATAATTCCATCATTGTCAAGGTTATATTCAATAAAATCCTATATATTATAAAAAAGATAAATATCCTCCTAATGGTTATCTTTGATCTTAACATAGAAGTATGATCATATAATCACTTTGGAAAGATATTGTGTTCCCCTTATCTTAATATTTAAATCATTGAGTATTGGGTCTCATCATGTAATATCCCCGAACCCCCATATCTAAATCTAGTGAAAGAAAACATAAATAATAAAATTATTAATTTGATAATAATAAATGTGAAGAAATACTTTTCCATCAAAATACTGACAACATAAAATGGAAATATTAAATCACTTAAAATTTGGATGATATTTAATGATTTGATTTTTGTAGAATTAAGAATAACAATTGATAATGTAGTTTCATAAATAACAAGTTCCTAATGATTAACATTATATCCCATTATACATTGTGTTACTTGTTTTACAATATATCATCAATATCACCCCTATGAAATCCTTCTATAAATGAATCATTTAGTATCATTCCTTATAACATCATGAAATTAAAACATAACAAGAG
Source organism: Viscum album (assembly GCA_963277665.1). Lineage (NCBI taxonomy): Eukaryota > Viridiplantae > Streptophyta > Magnoliopsida > Santalales > Viscaceae > Viscum > Viscum album. The sequence goes on from OY728157.1 coordinate 1,728,124,042, forward strand.
TGAGCTTAAAAATCAGTTAGGGTAATCAAGGTAGATATCGATGATTACATATGTATAAAATTAGTATAAGGTTATAAAAACAGGAATATAACATTTTTAAATTTTACCATATATTACAATGATCACAATCTTATTCCATGGAATAAGTTTGGGATGTTCACAAGTCATAAATTATAAACTACTCTAAGAATATAATCCATAATAGAATAACATTGATTATTGGAATAAACTTATAAATATAAATTATTTTAGTTATTATTAAAAATCTTTTACAAGACTATCATACTGTAATGGGAAAAATACCCAAACATCCTTGTGTTGGTGGTTTACTCCTAGTTTTATCCTAGTGGAAAATGTCTCTTATTAAATCAGGATCAATCAAAATGACAGTCATGTCCATCTCATGACATGAGAATATTTAATAAATTAATTAGATGGAGATATAGTTACCACCATGAATATAATGATAATTATATCGATCTATTCCAAAATATAATTAATCATACCATATATCTAAACTCGTAAAATAAATTGCTTTCATTATAATTTCATCATAAGATAAACCATGAAACATAAAGGAAATTTTTTTTCCCAAAACATATTCCCCATTGAGAATTAATAATATTGATATCCTTAAATCATATCCCCATTAATATCTTTGTAGGATCAAATGATATAATCATCGATAGAATATTATTTAAAAAATAACATGTGAACATTATTAAGGAATAACCATTCTATTCTGAAATTTCTTTAAAAAAAATTATAAAATATGAAATTTTCATTTATATGAACACTGTAAACAATAAAATATTTTTAAAAGAATTAAGGAATAATAAAATAATAAATATATACTCATGTGATATTAGATAAAAAACATTCCTCTTATATTTTTTTGGAATGGTTACTATGAACCTTTTTTAGAAAACGATAAAAAAATCCGTTTAAAAAGATTTCTAATATGTGAAAAATGGGTAAAATATAATTTAAAAAAATTTTAAGAGAAAATTAAAATAACCTCTAAAAATATTTTGAGAAAACATGGACATGGAAAAAAAATATTCCCCAATGGAGATGTAATAATAAAAATCTATAATAATAATGATATTTTGGAATAAACCCTTTTAAATTTGGTAACATATTTATCATAAGCCCTATAAATGAAATAACATCAAATAGTTTTTTATGGACCACAAATATAAATATATTAAACAATTAATATATAATATTTTTATTAGATACTCAATAGGATGAGGTAGTTTAAATGGTATGTGATATATCATTATATTCATGATATACTATTTTAATGGTATTCATGAATATGGAATTTGTCTCACAAAATTAATAGTGAGGTAAGAAACTATTGCCTCACAGTTCCCTTTAGTTAAAAATTCATTATCTTTCTATATAATGGTTCTAAAAATATATAAATTATATCATAAACATATTAATATTTATAATATCATATATGACCCTGTTATGTCACCCTATAACATATATGTTGATAATATATCATTATTACTATTTTTTCGGGTGTTAGCTGCTTAATTTTACCCTGAATATTTTTTTGTGTAAGTTATAGTGATATTGAATAATATATAGTTCCATAATCTAGAGAATATTACTAATGTTGTATAATATATATATATACATTCATCCATATTGATAAAGATATAAAAATAAATAAATCAATTCATGGAGATGATACACCCTACGTATGGACAATGATGGTTTCATTATTTGGTAGATGAAATGAAAGAATGGAAAACAAAAATTTAAAATTAAGATTTCATCATTATGTCATATATATCATATATATTCATTACATCCATATTAATAACTATCCTAAATCAATAATGAAAAAGAATTACACCGCTATATGTAGAAAGTAAGACGTACCGACATAAGAGCGGTGTTTTTTCTTTCTGTAGGAAATAATAGAGATGGAATATTATTTTCCCATAACCATAATAACATATAAGTATATAAATTTTATTATAGTTATTAAATTTTTCTTAAAAAACATATTTATATGATTCTAAAGAAGAAATAAACATTAATGAGTTGGTAATGATGATTACCCATTCTTCGGTAGACTTACTTTATATATTTTCGTAAGGGAACTAGGGTTTCTATTTTTTAAATTCAATTACCATAATAACATGGATAATGATTTTTTAATAGGATTGGGAGGAAATGGGAAATATAGAAGGCCTGATGTGGTGAAATGAATTGATGGAGGAGGTTCACTTTTATAATTAATGTGAGAGCTACTTTTTTAATTTCTCAATAAAAATTATTATAATATTATTTTAGATGCAAATGTTTCCAAATAGTCAATAAAATTACAATGGATTGAATTTGAGACCATATAATATCCCAATTTTTGTAATTTAATATTTTAATGACATTAATATATTTTTCTAAAATATTATATTCATAAAATATCATTATTGTCAAATTTGACACTTTTCAATACATTGAATACAAAAACATAAATTCAACAAGATAAAATAGAACCAAATAATTTATTAAACCAATAGTATTTAGCATATATATATATATATATTGATATCCTTAGTTAACAACAATTTTATTCTGTTTGTTTTTTTTCATTTATTAGATTTTCTTATTAATTGAATTATTACTGTGTCAGCAATGTGTAAGCATTAAAATTAAATATATATTCATTATAAATTATAAATAAATCACCATGATATTGACAATTAATTTATGTTTAAGAATAATATTTTTTATAAAAATATATTATATATAAAAACATTTTAAAATATTAATCTATTTAAAAATAACAGTGTGAGATGTTAGAATTTTGGTAAAATAAAAATAATAAAGGTCATACTCTCATCCATATGGGTCAAAATGTCATTATTAGACCATTGGTTGATAAATATTGAGATATAATCAAAAAATATTTTTATAACTATTTTTTTAATGTAATGGTTTTTGAAATTTTAAATTTATAGATTTTAATAATCTATTATTTATTTTTATTCTTCTTACACCAAAACTCCCTTAATGTTGCATAAGAAAATAAGATAATTATTTCACAATTAAAAAATAAAAATACATTATTTTCATAAAAATATAAATTCTTTTTTCAATGTCATTATTTCTATTTATTGATTATATATATTTATTCATATCTATGTCAATAATATTTATTAAAATTGTTAATTTGAGTTTAATTTCCTGGCATTGGAATTGCACAATCACATGGATATAATTATTGTTATACATCTAAAAAATTAAAATTATCAATACCAATCAACAATTATGATAATGATTAATAAGAAATTATTTTGAATACATTAAACCCTTAAATTAGAAACTACAATACACCAAATTAGAATTTTCTTGTGCTACACACACAATACATCAAAATCGAGAATAAGTTCCCTGTTGACATAGAAATAAATTATAATTTGAATATTATGAGTTATTTTTATATAAAATGTATATTATAATATCATAGATTATTCATTCCATTTGTTTAATAAATTATTATATGTTTATTATTTATTGACGATACCATAAAATATATAGTATGTTATAAAACCTATATTATTAACTATTCACCCAAATTTACATTTTATCAGAAAATTATCAAAATTTCACAAATAAATAATATTGATATTATGTTTTCAAAAATTTATTTAATTTATTAAATTACAGTTTAAAAATATTCATGAAATTAGTTATATTATTCACTCGTAAAAGGCATAAAACCCATTTTTAATGAAAATGAAATTCTTAAAAATAAAATGACATTATCTAAAAATTATTTTACAGTTTCAAAAAAAATTACCAATACCATTATATTGATTACGAAATTCAATTTTATTTATTATATTTATTATTCATATTCATACATTCTATATTAACTACTAGTTTATAATGAACACATTTAAAAAATAATATTTCATCTTTAATTTAATCATAATGTTGCATATCCTGTAAGCTATCGAACAATGAATTACCAATTTTTGAATAATAATATTATATTATCGCCACCATTAATAAATTTATCTCTCAAAACATTGACCTTGCCTCAATAACCATGGGTTTTAAGATTAAAAATATCTTAATTGAAATACAACACCATGATAGAGAAAATGATAATGAGAATGTTAATAATTTTAAAAACACAATTTGTAATGGTTTTAAGGGTCATTAATTTATTGTTATGGTGGGTATACAAATAAAATTTTAAAATAAAGATAATATTCCTATAGTCGATGAATAATTTTAATTACCAGTCTTATAACATGAGTAAATATACTAAATTGAAAAGTATAGTTTCATTCATTATTCAATTTCCAGCACAATATCATCTTTTTCTCCAAACAATGAGCATTTAAAATTATTATTTCATTACAGATGAAATAAAATAAACTTCAAATGTATCTCATAATCCCAAAAAAAATATAAATTTATTACCCTATCATTAGGCATTATAAATGAAAATTATTATAACAAAAATAATTCCAAGAGATAAACAATTTCTCCTATAATACCAAGATTCAATTGTTTTTATAATAGGTTATAAACATCGTCCTTGTAGAATCCGTCTATATATAATTCATTTAATATCATTTATCATTACTAGAGAAAAATAAAAAATATAAATGGTGTTCTTAAATGATCAGTGTGGTAAAACAAGTATAAACTGATGATTTCGAATCCATAAAAAGAGAACAAGAGTAAAAGAGTATGAAAATAACACATAGGAATTATACACGGTATTCCAAGTATCATAATCATGAGTAATTGAATTAATTTTTTTTATTTCATTGGATATAAATTATTAAAAAATGAACATATTTCTTGAGAGTATAACATAAAATTACATCATACACGTATGAAGAGAAAATCATTTCCTTAGTTTTCTATAATCATTTATAAGACAATGATAGTGGTATGGGATCACACCCAATCAATTATATTAATCATGTGTCACAACCATGATCATCATGGTGAACAAATTTCCTTTATAAATTTGGTTCACATCCCGTTCAATTCCAGTGTATCACATAATATATAAATCATTTCCCAATGAATTGGAAGGATATATATAAGTTCCACCCATCAAATAAAGAAAACCATTAATATTTGTCTCGTGATATAATAAAACATTCTTCATATCTAATCCAACTAAATGAAATGGGATTCATTAATAATTTATCATAGTATAACCCAAAGAAAATAAATGGGTTACATAAACACTTCATATTTTTACAATAAACATAGACAATCTAGAGAATGAATAAGGATGATATCCTTAAATAAAAGCTGTAATTAAGTAGTTTTGTTATAAAATGATATAATAATATATGTATATTTATTTGTAAATAACTCTTGTAAAATGTACTGCGGAAAATTACCATTCCATATTGAAATCAGTTTTAAATAATGAAATTATAAAAGAATTTTTTTAAAAGGACCTTCTTACCTTTTTATGTAATCATTAAATAATTATGGAATCATAAAAAAACGAAAATACAATCAGGTTTTATACGATTAGAAAATCCCATATATATTATTTTTTGAAAATTCATAAAGAATGTTGTTTATAAAATGACAAAAAGATTCTTTGAAAATAGTTTTTTACAAAAATTAGACATGTGTAAAATGTATTAATTTTTTTTCTGACAATAATAAAAAACATATTTTAATTTTTTTGGGAAAACATTGACATGGAATATAAATATTCCCTTTTAGAGAAAGAAACATAAACTGTCAATAATAATGATGAGATTGTGAAATAAACTCATACCACTATGGTATCTTTTGAATTATATTCACCATGAAATAAATTACAGAAAATGAATTTTAAAATTCCATGAAGAAAACTATATTTATGATATAATATATCAATGTATTAGTATATACCCCATAGAAATTCAGAAGTGATACATATGGCATGTGTATTAGGATTGTATAAGTGAGATGATTACCCCTTACCTCATGTTTTCTATTATTTGAACATGTATTTTCTTCCAATATAATAGTTTTAATCATTTTTATAATTTAATATATTACCATATTTATATTTATTATATCTTTTATGATATAATTGTATATTCTTATCACATGTTTATTGATAAAATTTCCTTATTACCCTTCTTTTTGGTGTTAACAACTTCATTTTTTCATGCATATTCTATCGTGTACATTTTAGGGATTCTACATATGATATAGTTCTATTATCTATAGATTATTATTTATGTTTTATATATTAAATATATGTATATATATATTTAGATTAATCCAAAATAATAGAGATAAAGATGAGTTACATCATTAATGGAGACGGTAGGACGTACGTATTCATGAATGCTATTTCATTTTTCTATGGATGGAAAAAACAATTGTAATGAATAATTAACATCTACAAAATAAATATTATGTAACATATATGACATATATATATATATATTAGTTACATATTAATACCCATTCATGTAAAGTGTTTATGCCAAATGAATAATGCCACTACGTGGAGATTGTATTGTATACGTAAGCACAAGCGATGTTGTTGATTTCTTTTTGATGGATATGAGATGGAATATAGTTGTAACATAATAATAAAAACATATAATTATATTTATTATATTATTTAAATTATCTTATAATGTAAAAACACATGAAGATGATATATAATTTGAAATACATGTGAAAGAGTTAGTAAAGTCGATTATTGCTTCTTCAGCGTACATCATATAGGTCACTTTTTATGGTAACCAAGGGTTCTTTTTTAGAATGGAAAGAACCATTAATAATTTTATAAGCATGTTTAGAATATTAATGCATAGAACATGGTTAATCAAGAAGGATCGATGTTGTAAATGATGTGAGGGAGGATGTTCTCTTTTATAATTGAAATGAGGGGATCTTTTGAAATTTCTCAGAAAAATAAAATTTAAAAAGACCATTCAAAGAAAAAATTATTCAAAATGGACAAAAAATGAAAAATGGATAAACTAATATACATCATATTATATATTACAACCTTTTTTATATATTAATTATTTTAAAATAACTTCATTAAATATTGTTTTCATAAAATTTCATTGCATTAAAATTTAACAATATCTATTAAAATGACATTAATGATTTCATGAAAATAAAATAATTTTAAAAAAAATATTTAATATGACCCCAATATGATTGTTAATATAGATTATTTTTTGATCATCTTAGTTTATTAACATTATATTTCTCTTATTAATACATTACATTTATTTTTCTATTAAATGTGTAATTACTACGTCAGGGTTGTGTAAGAATTTATTGTAATTATAGTATAAATAAAAATTGTAAAAAAACAATGATATAAATAAATACAATATTTTAAAAAACTATTTAATACTAAACATATAATCTATATTATGGTTGATTAAAATATATCTCTTTTCAAAAATAAGAGGTGGCTTGTTTGAATTTTCTTTAAATAAAATATTATAATGGTCATTATATCATTCATGTTCACCAAAAGGTAATAAATTCTAACATTGGATGATTATTGTATATATATAAAAAAATTAACTCAATTTTGGTTCATATAATGGTCCGTATCATTTTAATTTTAGATATTTTAAAATCAATTTATCTATTTTTCGACAGTTTTCTCTTTCACCACATCAGTGTTGCACAATAATTTAAGGTGATTATTTCATATTAAAAAATTAAAAAACTATAATACTATCATAAAAATATGTTAATTATGCCTAATATAACTTTTTATATTCATTGATTATTTTTATTTACTACTACCGATAACAATAAATGTTATTTAATTTGTTAATTTTAGTTTTCTAGCTTTATGATTGTATTTCAAAAACATTTTGATAATATTCTTGTTATATAACTCCCAAATTCACCATTATCGGTCCACATAATAATTAATATATGAATAGCAATGAAAATTATTTTAAATGAATTTTATCATGTCAAATATTATCTATAATAACTTGTATTTCGATTTTTTGGTGTTGTACATGCACTACATAATGAATTAAAATAATTTTCGTATTTATCATTAAATAATTTAAAAAATAAATGTTATGACTTAATTTTGTATGATATATATATTATAATGTCATATAACATTCATTAAGTATGTTTAGTAATTGTTTATGTCATAACTATATCTTGATAATATCATAGAAAATCAATATTTTCAAAAAATGTATTTTTTACTAATCCATAAAGATGTAACTATTTCATAAATTTATAAAAATATCATCATAGAATAAAAAATTATATTATTATATAAAAAGATAAGTTCATTTTTTCAAATAAATTTTCTAAAATGTATTAATATTAATTATAAAATTCACACATAAAAAGAATGGAGCCCCATTTTTTTGAAAACGTATATCTAGAGAAAAAAATGAAATTTTTTTAAAAAAATTACTAATTAATTTTATGTAACATATATATTTTATTCAGTAGACCCTATAATTTTTTTTCATGAATATTTATTCCTATTCATAACCTCTAAATTTACGTCTAGGTTTTGATAATCACATTAAAAAAATGATATTTTGTTTTTCATTTCAACTCGATGTTCTGAATTGTGTATTATATTCAAAAAAGTATTTCCTTTTATTAAAATTAGGATATTATAGATAAAATCCAAATAATTTATAAGCTATCATTATAATTTTTATATTTATTATCAACCATGTTGTTCCTCTTCCCAATGTGTAGTGTATTGAGAGTTTATAGTTCTTGATCAACTCCAACCATTAACTTTAGACATGTTTACCTCCTCATATGTGAATATATACATTATTATATTATGATCAATATATTTTTTTTATTTTTAAATTATAGATAATATATCATTTTCATAAATTCAATTATTTCCATTATTATTTCTATATCATTTATCATTTAATTTTCATCAAATAACTCCAATTAACATGAGGCAGACAATAAGATGATGTGATTTTCCAATGAAACATAGTCCAATACCTTCTTTGATATTTTAGTGTATATTTCAAACCCATATCCACTACATAGTAGTGTGAGTACGTGTGTAATGACCAACTTTCTACTAATAAAATTTAAATTTTACTCCCATCCATCAATATATAGAAAAAAACTCTCTTTTGAGATAATATTATTATTAGATTTTCATGTTCTACAAAATGGATAGTATCAATCCAGGCCTAGAAAACTATGATTCTCAATTAATATGGTTATTCATGGAAAATTTATAATGACTACTTGATTTAGGAGTAACATAAAGCATGAGTTTTATAGAAAAAATAGCCTCATGATCTTCTAGGTTTCCATTGAAACCATCTAGAAAAACAACAATATTTTCAGTTATAAACATAATATCATAAATATTGAGTTTCAAAAAAAATTGAGAAAAATATATCTCATGATTTAGATTTGACACAAATATAATTGATGTAATTCCTACGTCTGATCATGAGTAGATTTAGTTTATGAAAAAATTCCTATCAATGTATTTAATATATTCATCATGATAAGATAGCTAATAAAATACCAAAATGATATTAAATTTGAGTGATTGAATAATATTATTATTTTCGACAAGAGAATCAACAAAAATCTCATATTGAGTTGAGTTATAAAGTAGAAATGAAATAAAAATAACACTATGATTATTATTTTATAATTCACCATCTAGCCATTTGGGATACATGTTAGTAGTATTATGGTATTTTTTGATACATAATGGAATTCATTAGACTTAGCACAGATAATATTTTTTTCAATATTGTTGTTAACCTTACAAACCAATTTTTTTTAATTGCTTCATAATTCCCTTTCATTGACCAATATGGATAGATTGACTATTAAAAAAATAATATTCATATTAAAAATATATATGATAATGAAAATCTGTCATGATATGTCGCTATGTATGACAACATCATTACAACCTATAACATATAAGGATCAACTTATAACACTCATATTTTATCCTATAGCATTTTATGTTATGAATAGGTTGATTTACGTTTTATACACTTATTATTCATAACCCAATCCTATAAAATAAAATAACACCACTATGATATCAATTTAGATGGAACAACTTTAAAATACAAGAATTTTACATCATCCAATAAGAATATTTATTAAATTTCACAGTACATCTAAATCCAAAACCTATAGGTTTAGTATATTTTTCTATTACATACACAACAAACATATTATAAAAATTATATTCAAAATCACCCGTAAATAAATTTCTTATAGGATAAGATGGCATCAGATAATGAAGAATATTTATTAATTACCACATTGAAAAGGAAAGTGACACATAAGAGACAATATTTAAATTTTTTAAAACTTCATAGACCATTTCATAAAATCACCAGGTCATAAAAAGAATCTATTGGAATTTTAAAACCTATACCATGTATAACAAGCATGTAAAAATATTCCTAAACTATTGCAGCATAAAAACGTAGTATGGAATAAAATTAAAATATTACATAAATATAATCACATAGTTTCTATAATGTTTTATTGTTAACTAACAATATAGTCAAAAAAACTAAGTACTACGAATTGTAACATGTTTCCTATAACACAGTCGATTGAGAATCACAACATCTTTCCAATAGTGGATTGATAATCACAACTGATTTTCCATAATATTCACATTATATCTAAATATTTACCCAATAAATTATAGTACTATATAGTGCTCAACTATCACATAATGATATATAATATATATGTGTGAAATATGAAATAAATCATTCATCATATCATGACGAACCCTAATTAAAAGAATATATGTGTCGTTTAATTTCGAAATAGATTCTAATAAAAAAAATCAAATGTATATGATTTGATAACTATATATGGAATAATGATGTATGTTTTATAAATCATCCATAAACTCACTTAGAAATGATGTTTTAGGATATTTTGAGATTTACTTCTTTATATAACAATTTTACCCCAATTTAAACATTACCATGGTGATTAATTTTCACCATGATAAATTATTTTTAAATCCAAAAATTAAGTATTATTTTTAAATATATATTTTTATATTGATTGATTATTTTAAATATATTTTAATTGATTCAATTTCTTAAAGTGGAAACAATTAATTTGAAAAGAATTATGCATAGAACTGGAAAAAAATTTATTTGAAAAAAATTCATAAACATAAATCAAATTTATTTTTATCCCATTATAAGTAAATATATATAAAATATTATTAATTTTATTTCATATATTATCAATAAATATAATTAATTTATTTATTATCCCATGATTAATTTATTTTATTTAATTAAAAATTATAAAATACTTAAATAAAAATGTTCTTCAAAAATATATTTTTTAAAAATTAAATATTCTTCAACAAATCATTTTGAAATTTTTTTTATCTTATAAACATTTAACATTTTTATAAAATAGTTATGAATTTTTTTTATTTTTATTTTATATATACATCATATAATTTTACTAATAATATAAATAATAATATATAAAGCCTAAATATTTTTTTAATAATATATTTTATTTAAATTTTATATCTTCCATTAATTTTAAAAAATATATTATTTTCAATTACACAAATTACCATTTTGATTTAACTAACAACCTTATATCCATCTTTAATCACTATAGAATTTTCATTTTCTATATATCTTATGGGCATGTTTACAATGATCATATATATATATATAACGGTAATATCTTCTTCCAATTTATAGCCTTAAATATATTTTTAAAATGATACATGATATACATTTACTTATAACCAATAATATCTATTTAATTTATAATTTTAATCATTATTTATATATTTTCAAAATATCCGAGAATGAATATGATAAGGATTACATATTCATAAATTTTATTAATTTTCGATTTAGTCCACTTTTAATTTTATTAATTTTGTTTCATATTTTATTCTCATAATGTATTACTAAATATATTTCATTTTAATATTTATCTAAATAAATTATTTCATGGTTCATTTTATTTTGGTGTTGTATGTGATATAATTTATCGATCTAAAAAATTTATTTGTAAAGAAATATAAACAAAAATTGTCTGTTGTTATGTTATACCCCCATAAGATAATGTCACATAGAGAATTCCATTACATTGATAAAAATATGTGAGCGTACATTAATCTCATCACTTATTGGGGATCCCATTTATGTTCCACGAACTAATGAATAAACAAAATTACATTAATTAGGTGGGTGGTATTGTTCCTTATTGCAAAATCTCTTTGAACCAAGTTCTATATTGGTTCCTCCTCATGATATATATTTGATTCAAATTTTATAGTATCTGATTTTAGTATTTCTAATAAGTCATTTATACCTCAAATACATTATGTACTTATGTTATAATTGTGAGATGTTCTACAATATAACTTATAGTCATTATATGATAATGAATTTCCAAGATAGATATATATCCAGGGATTAATATTTAATTCTTCAATAACCATATATACATATTCTGTGAATGTATTTGGAAGAAACTCTTCTCATCCACATAAAAAATAAATATCATCAAGGATTATCATCATACCTCTTCTGTCAAAATTGTTATATGCTTATATAAAATGAATTTTTGGAAGTATATCTAGTATTTATTGGACAATATCATGTCCTAAAAACATACTCCCTTCAACATTTGAATGGTTATTTCATATATACTATCAATTTGATGTTGATAATCGATGAAAAAACTCCTATAATTATCCAATTCATATTGAAGACTCCACCAGATTAATAGTATGATTAGAATATATTTATAATATGCAATTTAATTTTGTATATTATGAATCCTAACCTATTCTATGAAGTGTAACACATAATGTTTACCAGGGGTGAAATCATCTCAAATAACATGTAAGTGTTCATAATTTCTATGTTAATATAGCACTACCTTGTTGAAAATTTTTCCTTTAAATACAAAAAGAAGGATGGGGAAAAAATATATATTTATGTTCTCCAATATCCATACCTGTATAGGAAATGGTTTCTTTATCCATATAGTCTTCAATGATTTCTCCATAACATGATAATAAATAAAAAATTGATACACATATTCTATCATAACCCTTTCATGTTGTCCCACTGGATATGTTCATTACGATATATAAACATCATTTTATGTATCAGGTGATTATACCATAATGATATATGTGCATCATCTAGTACCTCCTTCTATATTTATTGTTTTTAAGGGACACATAAAAGAAAATATAGGATCTGGTAGAAATGGATCGTAATAAATCTAAATGAAAATGGAGGATGATTTAAGTGTAACAAAGGTTTATTAAAAAAATTCATGAACTTTACAACAAATATTAACCTCCAATATTAGATCATAATATTTTGGGGTAGTGAAGGACCACATAATGGCTATATCATTAATATCATTCTTCAATAATACATCTAAAACATTATTTTCCTCTTTGTAGTCATGGATAAAACTGTGCTTATCTGTATGACCTTATTGATTCATTCAACCAAATGATGTAGGATATTCCAGAGAAGATTCATTTTTTTGGGTTTTGAAATAATGCACCATAATTTTAGAATTATATAAATTCCCTAAAGTGTTCCATTTATATGTGGAGGCATATCTAAATACACATATAATCAATAATAACTAAAATTTAGAAGAAACCCAAACTCTAGATTAGTGGTAGAAACACCCTTTGACAAAACCACGATATGTTTCGAAGACACCTCCAAAACACGAGGGCTATGATGTTCCATAGGCTACCCCATCAACACTAAATTTGGTCCATGGGTTGATTGGAGGTATCCAACTAATGTACATGACCATATTTGTTGTTCTTGGCTAGCGTAACACAACTGGGAATCAGAGTATATTCGAATTAGTAAACCTTTTATTCTTGAATCTAGTTTGAACATTTTCTATAGCATATGCATCCATGTGGATGGAAATAATTCCAAAATGTGTAATGGTCTTATTTGTCTCAACCATAGTATCATTATAGACTCTCAAAATAAAATCAATGCCTGTAGTGGCTACATCTTAATGTAGGTTGGTGAAATGTGTACCTCTATCTGTAGTAAAAAAATTATTACATGAAAAGATGAGTCTACATACATGTGTCAACGTGAAAACCAAACAATGAGATGATTTATATCCAAAAATTCTTAGAAAAAAAATCATGAGTGGAACATGTGGTGTACACTTTATTAAGATCAAATGCATAGTATTCATACAAATGCAATATGGCAACCAACCCTTTTGAGTTGATATTTTGTGGGAAGGTAGTTTTACAGATCCTATAGTGGAAAATGTACTGTGATGGTAATACAAAATGGGTCCATACATCATTATCTAAAACTATAGTTGAGTGGATCCCCATCATTCGATTTTATATAACCCCTTTGTATTGAAATGCCCAATTTGGTTTGGTTTCTATAAAATAGTAACTCAATCGATGAATTTATAGTATCAAAAATCCAACTGAACCTATGGTGGGATCATGATTCAATAGGTGTAAAACTCTGGTAAAAAGTCATTAATTGACATGTTTCTATCAGTATGTTGATGACTAATGTGATCCTATATAGGATTCCCAAGACATTATGTGATCCAAAAATTAAAATTGGAGACCCATCTTATAATACATTTAGTATCACACATGATCTTATTAAGTGAATACTTAATGTAATGCCAGATAGAGGAAGAAATAAAATATTTATACCCAATCAACAATATCCCATTAAACTACTTAGTTTGGATGTCACATAGTGCCTCATTTGATATCAATTTAAATGAATATTTATAGATAAGTAAATAATTAAAAATCCTAAGGTCATTGTTTAAAATGCATCTGAATTAAACACTTTTATTTAATTATTTCCATGAAATATTAATAAATTCTTTTTCATGGACTGATCCAGTCCATATAACATTCTAACCCATGATCTAAATTTCATTAAAAAGTCCCATGGGCCATTTTTAAATCAATAATGAATAAAAAAACATGAAAATGAGGATAAATTTAAAAATATAGAACATTATAGCGTGGTTCATTTCCTTATCTTTCAACATTTCCATTTGGTTAACATTACAATAATATATATGACCTCCAAAGTTATCCACTTCACCTTACCCCAAAATAGGTGATCATCAAGGTAGTAAAAGGAGAGATAGACCCTCCTCACCCTAAGTCATTGAGTTATCTTGTTTTTCCATCAAAATAAAATACCTTTAGAAATGTAAATGAAGGATTTTTCCAATTTTATTTCCTATCCAACAACTTTCTTATAGTGTGCAATGTGGGCCTTCACAGAAAATATTATCTTTCTTGAGGATTGTCCATGAAGTAAAATTTTTTCATCCTAAAGTATTTTTGAGGAAACATATTCATCATTCTCAACCTTGATTTTCTTATAAAATCAAATTTGGGTGAGTTTACTGATGCATCTACTAATTTAATCCTATTAAATTTAAAAAACTCTTGATAGTAGATCATCTTGTCTCACACACATTTATGAGTTTAAAAAACATCTGGGAGACCCAATGATGACAATGGGTAACCTTAAAGAGCTGATTGTTATACTAATAAGGTTGACAAATAATTCTAAAAGGCCATATTTTATGAGAACATCATGAATAAATCTTCATTTTACTATTTCAATGGCTTTAGAAATGTTAATTTTGATAGAAAAATTCCCTTCCATTGATTTCCTCTATAATAAATTCACACTCTCTTATGTTATGATGAATTAATTTACAATGCCTCTCCCAGGGAAAAAATAAAAATTGATTTGGAGTGATGAAATCCTTGACAAATATCCCCGTATTTTCCATGATCATCTTACTAATGAGCATGGGGATTATGTTCCCAGGAGAAACATCCCTAAAACATAAAATATAAAGATCATTTTCTTTCTTGGGTATAAAGGCAATGAAGAATGATTTTATACCTAGTGGACTAGAGAAGTGAAAAAAATTCCCTAACTGCCTTGGTAATATCATACTATAAGATGTCCCAATAAAACATAATATTTTAATAAAACCTTTTAGGGGAAAAGAACGCTCTAGGTTGAGAGAGAATAAATCCTCCTTGACTTTATTTTTAAGTGAATTATTGATATGATCATGATTATTATACTCATCACTGAAATAATCATTTTTACCAACCATTTTTGGAGATTGTGTCAACCCATCATCAATGTAAAACCCCATGAAACGATAAACCACTACTTAAGAGATCTCTTTTTTATACGTTTAAATTTTCCCATTTATTCTGATTTCTTTGTACCAAACCCTGGACCACTTCTACTTATAGTGTATATGGAAGAAATTTGTGTTCCCATCCCCATATTTTATCCATTCTACATACATCTTATTTTTATCCCACCTTTCATTAGACATTAAAAGGACATTCGACCTATTATGAGCCCCAATATCCTCGATGGATGTGGAACATGGGTGTTGATTCATGATCTAGATGTATAGAAAGTGTTCTTTAGTAGTTCTAATTTCTAAATATACTTTTTAAAACTAATTTGTGATCCATATTTTAAGATGTTCCTTAGTGTGTTTCAATTTTGCAACAAGACATTGCAAAGGACTGCAAAAAATATAAATTCTATAGGCCTCCAACACAATTTCCCTAAACCATTGAGTTATAATTCACCTATTGATAAATAAAATAGGAATATTAGATTACCTTAAAAAATTTTATTTCACATCCACAACAATTGGACTGTGATACAAGTATTGTTTTGGGAGAGTGATTCCTAAAACCCCATGAGTGGCACATTGATCATTTATCTGAATAAGACACTTGTCAATCTTCATTTCCATCCAGCCATTCAGTTTGGTTGAAATTATCTAGGATTTTCACATTAGTCTTAAGAATAGTATTAAAGTATCCCAGTGCCACCCATTATTGTTTCTTTACATCATAGATCACCCTATGCTCTCCCCATATCTCCCATCTTCTATTGTAAGATATGGAATCATACAAAAATGAGAATTATTAGTTATGAAATTACATATTATAGAAGAATAAAACACTCATATATTTCTTGATGAACAATTTTATGTGGATGATTTCTTACGTTAGGACCCACAAGTGTTCACTATTGGAGTCATGTGAGTTTTTGGGGACAAAATTGCATCTATGAAACTCCCACATAAATTTTGTCTAATTATAAAATAGGATAATAAGTTCAGTAATGAAAATAACCATGGGTTTGTAGGATAAAATAAAATGTCAAATGGATTTTACATTGGAGGTTCACTGGCCCATGGTAGTTCAAATATATTATCTTCATTGACTTTTAGATTTAACCTTTTTGGGGCCTCTTTGTTTAAACATGTTTACTTCACCCTTACTATTACTCCCATTACATTTCATGTTATTTTCTTTTTGGGCAATACCCATGATTGTCTCCGTAATATATTTAGCTACTCGAGGTTCCTCTTCATTTACTTGATTGGTCGTGGTGAAAACTTGCTCACAGCATGAGATTATCTCAATGTCATTAGACTAGAATACACCTTATTGGAGTGGGAAATTTTTCATAGATCATACATGATGAGAACGTGGACCCCTGTAGTCCTTATTATTATAAATCCTAGTGGTAATTTCATATTAGAAACCCCCATCTGGATCATTGTTTTTAGTATTCTGAGGATGTTGTTGTGACTCCTTTTGATGAGCCCTGGGTGTACTCATATCTAGGGACCCATGCAACTGTTTCTTTCATGGATTTCTCCGGCTTAGCTATGTTGGTGAAATGCATGGAGATTCCATCAGAATTGTTCACTATCAGCTCATGATAGGTAGGAAATGTGGGAATTACTTCTCAGTTTTAATCCCCTATTAACTATGAGAATCATTTTGGGTGGGTGAAGCATATTGAAAGCAGCGCCTCTATACATGTGTGCCAGGAAATTTTCCCTCAATCTGAGTATCCTCTTGACGTCCTTCTATATTTGGAAAGAGTTCCTTATTATGGTTCTTTCTATTATATTCATCAGTGAGAATTTAAATTTGGAATTACTATAAAGGCACCACCTTCTAACCCTTTTATCTAGACACAACATCAGGTCAAAGTACCTCTAAGAGTACTTTCCCATCTATCTAGATGCACCCTTTGGTATTTATCTCCCAATCAGAAAATGGTATATTGTATTCATTCAAGCCATTGATCTGGGGTGATCCCTCTAGAAGAAAACCTGTACACTGTGAAGCATCCATGTTGTTCCAATATTCAGTACCACCATCATTACTCAGGTGGAAAGGCTTCCCAATTCCCTATTCTATAAAGATATCCCATTCTACATCCACATTATAAGGGATTTCAATTTCTTTCATCATTAGGCTTGGGGTGGATTCTCTTTGTCCTTCCTCCTTCGATAGGTAGAGATATCATGAAGAATCATATTGAAAGAGGAACACTCTTTTCCCAATTAAATTCTAATGTAAGATTACCAAAAAATAAAATTCATGCATAAGTTTTGTTCGATTTCTTACTGGATCCCCAAATTTAAATTTCAATCCCTTGTAGTTAAGACTACTTCTTCCACAAGTGTATTGGAAATGTCAACTTCCACATGGATTCCCTCATAGTAACCATATGTTTGATTATCCATCTGTTTATCCATATAAATTGGGTTCCCTACAACCGAGGCAATGTTCCATAAAATTCATGGTTTAAAATAGATCTTATTTAACATGATGATTCAAATCCAAACATGAACATGTGAGTTTCTTACCATTTATGGGTCAAAATTAGTATCCAACTCCTGAATTATTAGAAAACGAGTCTGCATGGACTATTACCCAAGACTCCAATCTCTAAAATAAAGTTTATCCGATGGGAAGAAAATATGATAATACCCCTCCCCATTATGGTAATATTCTATTCACCAAATTCCTAGTGTTTATAAATTCTACACATAATGTCATGGAATTTATAGGGTCTCTCACATTTCTAAACTAGGACTATCAAAATTATTAAGTACCTATATAATTTGAGCATTTCCTCAACTTCCTCCTAGTTTCTAAAGACTTGGGTTGTCTTTCCCTTGTACAATATCCTTCTAGGATGAGGATGATCAAAATATGTGAATAAATGGTTAACAGTTGATTTGACCACATCAGTAAGGTTCATCTTCATGCCTATAGCTTTGAGAGTTACCTAATCCTCTAAAATCAAATTCACAAAGGCATGGTGAAATAGCTCATTATGACCAGCATAAGATTCCAACAATTAATTATTTGGGAACATAGTTGGATTATATTTCTCATAATTATCATTGATGAAAATAATATGGAATTTTATATTCCCCTTTCTTCATTTTCCCACATTTAAGGGAGATATTTACATATTAACAATATTATAAATCCACTACTTTCCATGTTCCATCTATAATGCAACCAACCTTATTCATTGGATCTATATCATCTATATTTTCATCCTTGATCATTATATAAATCAATGGATGAAAAATAATTTTGGAGAGTTGGTGTTTCATTGATTGTTTTATAATCTCTATATCCATCCTTTAATTATCAATAATTAATAGGTACTTTTAAATTCTCATCAAGTATAGTGTAGTATGATCCTTTTTTATTAGACAATTTTCCATCTTGTTTTTCGTCCAAAGATATTAATTTAAGGATAAATAATATTACTTCACTATAAAAAACCACATCCTTCGTAACATGTTCAAATCCATCTATGTGTATAAGAATATTTTTAATTTTTATTATATATAAAAATAAGAAAATTTAAGAATTGAATTTATCAAAATATTTTTAACACAATGATAATGGATTCTATATTCAAGTCATGTCTGAGGTAATTTTTCTTATTGGATATAAATTTATGTGATATATTAGAAATTACTTTATCATTTTGCATCAACAAACACCCAAAAATTTTGTCAAAACATTCATTGTACATAAAAAATATTTCTGTATAATAGTGTATTGATTGTGCAAGTACAATGACCATCCTTTTTTGTTTCCTAAACAATTATTCACCATCTTCTATCTAAATGGGATTGTCTCCCCATTATGTTTAATTTGTAGATGATTGGAAAGTAATGGATAATATCTATAAATTATTGATAATATAGGTATAACCCATGAAAACTATGGATATTTGTTATAATGGTTGGTATTAGTCATTCATTAATCTCTTTTGACTTTTATGGGTCCATATATATACCCTCATGTGTGATTACATAACCCAAGATGGATACATTTTCAGAGAAAATTCATAGTTACTTAAAATATTCTAATGTTTCTATTTTTTATTAGATCAATACAAAAATGATCTTAATGTTCCTCCATTCCCTTAAAGTATATTATAAATTCATCTGTCTAGAATACCAACAATTTGTTTCGGTAATATATAAAGACTCTATTTAAAATATCTATGATGACTTTAATGGAAATTGTAACTCTAAAAGGACTCACTATGAATTCATAGTGTCAATATGTTCAATTGAATTTTCCCAATTGTATAACGTCTATCTTTTCACATAATTGATAGTATCTAGCTCAAATATACAACAATGAAAATTATTGATCCCTTCTAAATTGATCAAATGAACATTTATTTTGGGTAGAGGATACTTGTTCATGATCTTTATTTTCTTATGGTCCCAATAATAAATATAAATATGCATTGATTTTTCATTATACTTATAAAAAGTGGACTAGTTCACCACATAGTAACGAACATGGTCACAAAAAACCATTTTCTAATCTCTTATTCCTGATGGTCATCTATACCATATTTAAAAAATCACCTTAACCCTTTTGTTGATTTTCCTTCTTGCTTCCTCCCATGATTTTTATATATAGTACTATGAAACATCTTTTCTCTTCTGTGATTCCTAACATCCCTGGTAAATAAGAAATAATAAATTCTCATATTTATTAATATTTTTGAATTAAATATTAATTTTAATTTAATGGGGATACATTGTCTGATAGCATATTCAACTCACAACAATGGGTTTCATTGAAATCTTATGTTGCACACAACGTTGAGTTATATCAGAAAATAAAATAAAATAATTATTATTGTAAATGGAAGTTAACACATAGTCGTTGTATTGGTGAGAACAAACAGAACTAACTAAAATATGAATATAAATTTTTGTTAAATGACTTTACTTTTATCAAATACATTTTAGATGCTTATCATAAGATGAATCATATCATAAGCATACAATACTCTAATATTTTTAAAAGGTCGTTTTACCACATTCTAGTGGATAATTTTTTTTAAATATAGTTTCATTCATTATTATATGTTATATCTGAAAATTTAAATTCTTTTTTAGAATCGGTTACATGAAAATTTACACTTGGAAAATGTTTGGTATTTTTCTGATAAAGGTCAATTTTTAATGAACAGTAAAATATAATATATTTTAATTCAAAACTGCCATTCAATATAATTTAATTATTTGGATAGATTATCTTTTTAATTCGTTTTGAAATGTAATTACTTTAATTTTTACCATTCTATCAAATTCTTTTCATTTTAAATAATCTCACTTTGAAATTGGGCATAAACAAGTTTCAACCTTTTGATAGTTATTATTTATTAAAAATACGATTTTTGTTTTGACAGTGGGAATTAATTTTTAATTAATTTCAGACACATCTGTGTTTTGAATTTGAAAAATTTTATTCCATATTTTAAATAAATAGGTTCGAAATGTGTAAATATTTAACTTTTATTTTTATACATTTTAAATATTTTCTTCTATAAATATGTTATTTATCATGGTAAAATGGTAAATCTCGTAAATAAGGGTTACACATTATATTATAATAATATTAAATTACCCTAAAAAGTTCCCAAATCCATTTGGTTGATAAATGTACGACCATGGTCATACTTGGGTAGATTTTGGGACCCAATGGAGTAACATGAGTGTGATAATGACAATTTATTTTGATCAACCTAAATTAAAGACAAAAATGACATAAACAAATATCCTTTAGTAAATTAATTTTTGCATGGAGTTATTTATGTTATCATTTAGACTATAAATATTCATGTGAAATCTAAAATAATTTCATACATCATGGAAATTTTATTTATAATTTTTAGATGTGATATAAATAAAATTATTTATGGAAAAATAACGATTCATTGTTTACCTCATTAATGAATTATTTAAATAAAAGAGATTATAAATTTTAAAAAATTATCTGAAAACATTCCAATTATTACTGAATGTTTGTATTTCGAATATGAGTCATCATATATTGAAATATAACTACTTTTGGACCTTTTAAAAATGATAAAAAGTTTACAATAAAATAATATTTTCAAACATTCTTAAATAGACCCCCTCCCCATAATAAAATGACACCACTTCTAAATAATTCCTCACACATCTCAAGCCCCTTCTATTTTCCAAACTCTATCTAATAAATCTACCTACATACCTTTATTCCTACATGTATTTTTACCTTAGGCATAAGGCACTTCATGTAACCCTTTTGGTTCAAACCAAAGGGAGTTACCCGATTTAAAGGTAATGTCTTCTCTTGAGTTTTTTTATTTTATTTTACTTCAGAAACACCATAAACTCAGTTTATTAATTAATTTTTTAAAAACCAAATTATAAAAAATATATTAGGTTGTTCTTGTGAGACATATTTGAGCTACAATTACAAAAACCTATATCTAATGGGTGAAGGACATAATGTTTTTGTAGACGTCAAACTACTACCTCACGAAAAAACGATTGTTCAAATATCTCCAACTGCCTCCCATTGAGGCCATTATGATGGAACTATATTAATATATTAATTATATTATATTTATGTTTTATTTATTCTTCTCTTGTTTCCATTTATATCATACCTTTATGACTTCCATTATCGGAAAACGCGTTTATTTCTTTTGAAAAGTCCGAACTACATCCCACTCAAAGTTATATGACTTTTACATACCATACATGGGATGTATAAAGGATGAAGTTAATGAAATTATATAAAATATTATACTTAAATTATTATATAAATATGAATAATAAAGTTTTCATTCAATTAATATACGAAATAGAAATGAAATTATCTTTCATGTGTGCGTACGGCATACCGTCTCCATAAACGGTGCATTTCATTTCTTATCTCCAAATGTTAGGTACTATTATAAATACATATAGATATATATACGGGATATATATGATAAATATGATATCTAAATACTGAATATCATTCTAGAGATAATTTTCTTTTACCACATGGACAAATTATAATTATAACAAGTTCATTTTTGACTCAAGTTTCGAAAATCGACAAAATATTATATGACAAAAAAAATTAACTACTTGTTATAGATAGATAATAATTGATATTAAAGGAATAATAAAATTTAAAAATTTTCTAAATAAGTATAAATTGACTTATTTTTATTATTTCTGATGAACATGGAACAAATGAGTCATGTTGGACACAAGGTATGAGGAAACTTATCTCATTTTTAATTCCGTGACATTTCTATTATTCGCCACTTATCTATTTCATGTGGTGTATTTTTTACATCCATTTGAAATATATATTAATTATTTTCTTTATATTAATATAATTATGTGATTCATTTGGTGGTTATTATCTTATTTTCTTACGACTCAATTGATTATGACATGGTAATGGGTTTTCATCTCATTTTTTATTCCCGTGAGATTCATGCCAAATTTGCCACTATTTCCTTTTGTGTGGTGTATGTACTGACCAATATTTTATTATTTGTGTAATATAATATAATTTATGGGTATTTAAATGTTCATTGAATGATCTTTTTTTCATGTGGTGTATCTTTCGTATGATTCCAAATCGGTAAGGGAACCTTTCGCCCTCTTTTTAAAAAGACTTTATTTATGTTATTTCATTTAATTTTCACTTTCTTATATCGGGATATGATCATCAAAATAATTATTGATGTAAATTTTATGTCTATGTGATGAGATAGCATTTTATCTCTCATCAAATCTTTTTCTGAATTTTAAAGTGACGTTGTTAGGCTATCGAATTTTTGTAAGGAAACTTATTAACACAATTTACATTCTTCGGGATAAACATCCACTTATTGATTATGTCATTCTATGAATATGGGTGAATGACCTGTAATTATTTTACACTTAATACCCAATTTTATTGGGTATATATTTATTTTTCACACATAATTATATCATTGATTTGTCCTTAATCTATGTATGATATCTTTGTATGGGACCTTGTCTCTATTTACATTCCATTGAGACTTATTTGTTGTTGTACACCAATACAATTATATATTGTGTATATAATACCCTATGTCATATAATATCATCAATCTTTTTATTTTCATGATATTAAATGTTTTCTTAATGTAATTTTTTATTTATTTTTATTCAAGTATTTTCTATGTGGTAACAGAGTCTTTAATGAAAACATTGTTTTAAATGTTTTAAAGATTTAATCTTCTAAATATTTCTCATTAATGTCCCTGGTTTTAAAAAGGTTTTAAATATTTATTTATATGAACACTAATGTTTTAAAATGTTACTTCCTGGAAAAGCTTCAATGTGGTATGGGACACTTTGATTGAAAAATATCTTTATTAAATTTTTTAAATTGTTTTGAAAATGTTTTGATCAAGCAATGATTATGTCAATATATTGAAATTATATTTTGTGATTTCAACGTGGAAATTTTTTCTTTCCATTATGATCATGTTACGTGTTATGATTATTTTATCATTATTGGGCATTGTTTAGGTATATGGGAGGTTCTGAGATAAACCTAGGGTGGGTGATCCCGAGATAGCTCTCCAATGCATTGGGTAACATGACGGAGGAAAAAGTGAATGTTTCGTGAAAGAGATTTAAGGAATATACTATGATGGGTATTCCAACGTAAATCTCTATATAGTTGTGATAGCTACAATGTATGTTTGTTATGTATTCCACATGTTACCTTTATTATTTATGATTTATGCGTGTTATTAATAAATCAAACGATTTCATGATGTATGTTATTATTGAAAATTATGGTTTCATTGATTTCTATTTATTAATGGGATAATGTACTATTTCCTTGTTTTATAACCCTTATTAAGCTTTTTAGGAACATCCCATGTTTTGAAATGTTTTTCATAAGAAATAAAGATGAATAGGGTCAAGGATGGGATAATGGAAATATCGTTCTATCTAAAACATGGAACTAGATAGGAAAAGTTGTTTTCAAGAGTTTTTATTTTATGAAAAAATGTATACAATGTAGAAGTGTCTACTTTGTAATATCTGAGATGTAATGTAATGGTTATGGTCAAATTCTCTAAAACTCTAAACCAGAAAAGATACTAAATGTGAATTATTCATTTAATTAAAGATTATCTTCTGTTATAAGGCCAAGTACTTATAGTTGGTATCGAAGGTCAGTTTAGATAACTTTAGTGGTTAGTGTGTTCATTAAGTATAAGTGACATTACAATAAGTGCAAGGATTTTAGAAAGAGTCATACTAATTTTAAATAATGTTAATGAGTTTAAGTTAACATGAATTAATTTTTATTAATATTTACCCTCCTAATAAGATATTATATGATTATTTTACTGATATACACACACTGACCATTTCGGTTTTAGTAGATGGTTGGATCTATAAGGCACCAAAATAACAGTCGATGTGATGAAAACTGTGATGGTTTTCTGAATGAGAAATTGAATGAAATATGAGATGGAATGATAACTATTGTGGTTATTCACAACCAACTATATGCAGTCATGATTGATAGCCTAAACATTGGTGATTTTTATAAGGCATTGTATATTCAAGAATCAATTACCCACTGAATTTGATGTAATAATCATAAAGGTAAGTATATTAAATAACATATGTGTGTATAATGCGGAAAGAAACACAGAGGAAAATGTTTCAATGGGACGACAATATGCTATATATATGTAAAAATGATCTTCATAAAGAAAGGACCTACCATCTAAAAAAGTAGTATCTGGGTGACACTAAGAATGGGGAAGAAGTTATTTCTAAGGGATAAATTTGTGGTTTTAAATGTGTTGTGCATGTCATTATACAAATAGATGTCCTATGAAGAAGGTTCAAGGATTGGACCACTAGGATCATAAAAATAAATGTTTACCAATTTCTAATGCCATTGCAATTGAGGATGTGGAAATTGACAATGACTAATGAAAGGTACGGATTATTTCATAACTGATGTTTTGATATTATGGAATTTTAGGATATAATTCAAGATTTTGATTATAGGAAAAAATTATTTCAGAATAAGTTAGAAAATAATGGTTAATGTATCACGAAGAAGGATGAATGAGTAAGAAGTCAGCATATAAGGGATTCAGGAGTTATGGTGGATTTTAAGATGGTGAAATTCTTAAATGTATTAAGTCTCTATTGATGATGGGATTGAATTAGAATCCTTTTTATAGTATGTGTAACCCTGATTTTCGATATATGAAAATTTTATTCAAGCAATAATTATCTTCTCTTTTGTGGATATAGTTATACAGAACCATTTCGGTTTATATGATCCTTGAATTTGTGGTAATTACAATTTAATACATTTTGGGATGAAAAATGAAATATATTAGATAACCATTATGGTTAAAATATGTAATGTTTTTTCAGATAACCATTATGGTTATTTCTTTTAATCATGTTTTCTATCACTCTCCATCAAAACTTGATGGCTTTTTTTCTCTTCCACAACCATGCTTTCATGTAATCCTAGTATATGTTGTCTCGGGAGACCTTTTTGATTTTCATTCTTTCTTTTAAAGTGATGGTTTTATTGAATATTTTTCAATGATATCCTTTTATTGAATTTTTTTCCCAATTTTAAAATTGCGAGGGCGCAATTCTCAAAAGGGGCGAAGGATGTAACATTATTGGTAAATAATTAATATGAAATTTTCTTATAAATTAATTGTTGTGAATTAAATATTAATATATATTAAAGGGGATAATGTGTTTGATAGTGAACTCAACTCCCAATAACGAGATTATGTGAAACTTTATATTGCATGCAACGTTCAGTTATACCAAAAAATAATATAATATTATTATTATTTTAAATGGAATCTAAATCCTAGTAATAGTATTGGAGGGAATGAATAGAACTAACTAAACTATTATTATACATGTTTGTTAAATGACTTTACTTTTATCCCATAATTTATAGAGGCATAAAATAATAATTAATCCTCTCTTAATCAAGAAATACTCTATTATTCTTTAAACTTTCATTTTACCGCCTTTTGATGGTGAAAAATTTTTAAATCTACTTTTTGTCACATTCATATGGTCTAGTTGAAAAATAATATTATTATTCTCTAGAATACAGATTTAAAATTTTAATATGGGTAAAACTTTGTTATTTTTCAGATAAAGATAATTTTTAATGAATAGTGAAGAACACTGTATTTTAATTCAAAACCACCTTTTAATCTAATTTATTTATATGGTTATATTATATTATTAATTGGTTATAACGTGTAATTAAATTATTTTTACAATTAAATACGATTTTGTTCATTGGATGTAATTTCACATTGAAATTGGTCATGAACAAGTGTCAACCTTTTGATATTTATTATTTCTTTGAAACACGATTTTTGTTTTGACAGCGACAATTTATTTTAAATTAATTTCTACCAGTTCGTTATTTTGAACATGAAAAATGAATTCCGTATTTCGAATCAGGAGGTCCAAATTGTGTAAATATTCAAATTTTATTTTTATATGTTTTAAATATTTACTGGAGTAAATATTTAATTTAACATGGTTAACAGGTAAATCTAGTAATAAGGGTAAAAAGTAATATTTTAATAATATTAAATTACCATAACATGTTTCTGAATCTTATTGGTTGGTACATGTCCAACCATAGACACACTTGGGTCGATTTTGAGACCCCATGGAACCCCATGGGAGTGATAATGACACTTTATTTTAATTAAAATAACGTAAAGAAAAAAATTACATAAAAAATATCTTTTAATAAATAAATTTTATCATGGATTTTTATTAGATATCTTTTCAATTATAAATATTAATTTGAAAACCTAAAATCATTCGTACATCATGGTATTTTTTTTATAATTTTTAGACATCATATAAATTAAATTATTTATGACACAATAATGATGCGTTTTTTACCTCGTTAATGAATGATTTAAATAAATAAGATTATAAATATTAAAAAAGGATCCAAAACCTGTGCAATTTTTTTGGATGATTTTATTTCTTACACAAGTCATCTTATATTAAAATTTAATGTTTTTTGGACCTTTTAAAATATAAGTTAGGTTTATAATAAAATAATATTTTCAAATATTGCTAAACAGCCCCTCCTCCCCCTTATAAAAGGAAAACACCTCTAGCTCATTTCTCAAACCTCTCAAGCCCCTTGTCACATAAAAATTTTCCTTATTATGCTCCCTACATCTGTATATTCATCATATAATCATTATCATAGGATGAAGTCACTTCAAGTAAACCTTTTGGTTCAAACCAAAGGGTGTTACCTGATTTAAAGGTAGCCTCTTCTCTTATGTTCTTTTATTTTATTTTACTTCACCAAACCCCTAAACTATTTTTTATTCAATATTTTATAACAAAACAAGTATGCTAAATATACTAGGTTGTTTTTAGGAGAAGTATTCAAACTACACTTACACACACATCCATCTAATGTGTAAAAAACATACAGTTTCTATGGATGACGAACTACTGCCTAATGAAATGATGATTATTCAAATATCTCCAAAATATTATCATGGTAGGAATTATGAAGAAACTTTATTTATATATGATATTTATTCTGTTTTTTTTTTATTCTTCTTTATTTTCCATTTATAGAATTCCTTTATGGTTTCCATTATAGGTAAACTCGATAATTTCATTTGAGAAAGTGCGAACTACCACCCACTCAAAGTGATATGACTCATTCATACCATACATGAGATGTATAAAGGATGGAGTTAATGAAATTTTATATGATATTATACTATAATTATAATATAAGTGTGTATCATTATGTTTTCATTCCAATAAAATATGAAATAGAAATGAAAGTAATGTTCATGCGTATGTACGGCTTACCATCTCCATGAACGGTGCATTTATTTCCTATCTCTAAATGTTATATACTATTATAAATACATATATATATATACTGGACATATATGACACATATTATATCAAAATCTTTGATATCATTATGATGATAAGGTACTTTTTACCACATGGAAAAATTTTAATTTTAAGAAGTTCATTTTTGACTCAAATTCCAAACATCGACAAAATGTCAAATATGAACTGAAATAAATAAATAATAGTTATAGTAAGGTAATAAGAAATATAAAAGAAATAATAAACTTGAAAATGGTTTTTAATCAATTATAAATTAAATTATGTCTATTATTTTGGATGAACAAGGAACAAACGAGTCAAGTCAAACACGGGGTAAGGGGTCTCCTGTCACACATTTAATTCTGTGAGATTTCTATAATTTGCCACTTTTTTATTGCATGTGGTGTATTGTGTAATTCCATTTGATATATATTATCATGATTTTATTTATATTCATGGTATTATGTGATTCATTTCGTGCTTATTATGTTTTTTTACTACTCGAATGATTACAACGTGGTAAGGGGTTTTCATCTCACATTCTATTCCTGTGTGATTCAGGCTATATTTGCCACCATTTCCTTTTTGTGTTGTATGTACCGCCCATGATTGTATTTTTTGTGTAATATAATTTAATTTATGGTTATTTAAATCCTCATTGTAAGATCTTTCTTTCATGTGGTGTAACTTTTTTATGATACCAAAACTCTAAGGGACCTTTCACCCTTATCTTTTTAAAAAGACTTCATTTATGTTATTTCTTTTAATTTACAATTTCTTATGTCAGGATATGAAATTATATATCCTTATTTATGTATATTTTATTTCCATGTTATTAGATAACCTTTTCTCTCTCTTCAACTGATTTTCTGAATTTTAACGTGACGTCATTAGGCTTTCAGATTTTTGTAAGGGAACTTCATAACACAATTTCCATTCTTTGGGTTAAACTTTTACGTATTGATTATGTCATGCTATGAATATGTGTGAATGACCTATTATTTTCATACATTTAATATCCACTTATATTGGGTTTATTATTAATTTTCCCACATATTTATGTAACTGATATGTCTTTAACATAAGGATATGATCTTTTCAAGGGACATTGTCTCAATTTACATTCCATTGATACTTATTTGTTTTTACACAAATTCAATTTTATATAGTGTATGTACTGCATGATGAAAAATTATATCATTAATCTCCTTATTTTCATGATATTATGTGTTTCGTTTAATTTAATTTTTTAATTATTTTTATTCAAGTATTTTCACAGTGGAACCAGACTCTAACTAAATCATTGTTTAAATTATTTAAATATTTATTCTTCTAAATATTTCTCATTAATTACCATGTTTTAAAAATGATTTTAAGGAGTTATTTATATGGAAATTATTTTTTAAAATGTTAATTCATTTAAAATCTTCAAAGTTGTATGGGACACTTTGATTCAAAAATCACTTTATTAATTGTTTTAAATGGTTTTGAAAATGGTTGATAAATCATTGATTATGTCAATATCTTATAATGATATATTATGACTACAATGTGGAAATATTATCATTTCTTTTATGGTTATGATATGTGTTATGATTATGTTATCGTTCATGGGAATTTTTATGTATATAGGTGGTTCTGTGGTAAACCTAGGGGGGTGATCTCGAGATAGCTCTATAATGCATTGGGAATGTGATGGAGGTAATTGTGAATGTTTCTCCTAATAGATTTTGGTAATGTATTATGATGAGTATTCCAAAATAACTTTATATGTATATGTGATATCTAGAATGTAATTATGTTATGTATGACATATTTTGACTTTATGTTTGTGGATTTCTGTGTGTTATTCATAAATCTTATGAGTTCATGGGGTATGTTGTGATTGAAGAGTATGGTACCATTGATTTGTATTTATTTATGGTATAATGTCTCTTTCCTTGTTTTATAACACTTACTGAGCTTTTTTGGCTCATCCTGTGTTTTGAAATGTTTTTCCAAGGACTTAATGATGAAGAGGGTCAATGATGGGATCAAGGAAAAGTCATGTTGTCCTAATCATGGAACAAGACATGACTATTTTTTCCAAGAGTTTTTATTTTATGAAAAAATGGAAACTGAATAGAAGTGTATACATTGTAATTTTGAGATTTAATGTAATATTTTTGGACTAATTATCTAAAAGTCTAAACATGAAAATATCCTCAATGAGAATTATTCATTTAATTCATGATTATGTTATATTATAAGGTTGGCTCCTTATATGATTTACCATTTGTGTTTCCATGAGTCTCCATTCTATTTTTCATTCATCCATGGGAATGAGATTTACGAGATTTTATAGTTTCAATCTCCTATTTATGTTATGATCGAAAAATAACCTCATTGAATCCAAATTCTCTTATAATTTATTCCATTCAAATACATTCATTTTAACCACTGGTGAAAATGATGTTCTTTCATTGAAAATTAATTAGTAAAACAAGGGACATTAATTGTGAGTATCATGATGCTTTTATTATATTTAAAATTTCATTTTTCACTTTGTAATGTTGGTTTTATATATATATTTTAATTTTGTTCCATATTTTTTTAATGGTTCATGGGTTTTTTTATTGATTGTTGGGAGTTTTGGGTCTTTCTAGGAATTTAAATGCTTAATACATGGTTATGAAAAACCGTGTGACATTTTATATAAATTGTGTGACTTTTGGTCCTTTATATAGTGTTCTTTTGAATGGTTGAATAATTTTTTGATAGTCTATTAAACCAAACCTTATGGATATCTCTA
The DNA here is from genome assembly GCA_963277665.1 of Viscum album. Classification (NCBI taxonomy): domain Eukaryota; kingdom Viridiplantae; phylum Streptophyta; class Magnoliopsida; order Santalales; family Viscaceae; genus Viscum; species Viscum album. The sequence continues at coordinate 1,728,156,029 of OY728157.1, forward strand.
ATAGGTAGAAATAGTTTCAGGGAATGTTAAATAGTGGGAACAAACTGTATAATTGGAAATAACTCAAATGAAAATTCTATTGGAACATTGAATGTCTCATATTATTCTCATTTATACTATAAATACATAGGATCTTTACTCTAGGGATTCTACATGATTATTTTAGTGGTCCTAACTCTTCTATAAAAGACATATTATAAATATATTGGCGTTGCATATAAGAAACACAAGGTAAGATTCCGTTATTGGGGTTTATCATCATTATCATAGAACTCCACCATTTTTATTAAAAGGAAAAACATATCTTGTATTTTATGGCCAGGTATATGGTATGATTCATGATAAAATGGGTTTTCTAATAGATCTATTATAACCACAGAATGTAGTGACAATTTATACCTAGTTATTTGTGTGATGCTTTAGGAATTGTCATCATAATTGTTGTCTCTAGTATTAATTGAACTATATATTACTGAAATAGAGATTCATAATATGGGATACTTGTTTTAGGTATCCCCATATATTAATTTTTTCCATTGATCATCTTGGATAAAAGATCACATTTTTTATTTGGAAATTCCATGTATTCTGATGGGTGGGGTCATTTAAATACATTATTTGTAAACCATGATTTCTTGATCATTTTAAATGTTTTTTTATAAATAGTTTGAAGACATGATTTATTTTTATGATATGCTAACAATTTTAATTCCTTTCAAAAATGGTTTTCCTTTTTTTAATACTTATGGATATGGATATAGATTCTTGTTTGAATGAGATATAATTTTTATTTGATTATTTATAAGTGAAATACCCATTTAAATGATTTAAAAATAGTATAATGGATTCCATTATGTGGGTGTTTTTATTTAAATTAAAATACACCATGTTGGGGAAATGACATATGGTATCTTGGGAAACATAGGAGTGGGTTGTATTGGGATAAGAACACTCGTATTAATTGTGGCTACCTAGCATGGACATATACAACATCTCTGAAAAAATGTTTTTATGATATATGGTTCAATTATTAAATTCCCCCCTCACCCATAGACCCATGTTTTAGGGATATTGTTCAACCTATTCATTCTATCGTTATAGTTTGATGATAATATCAAACCCATACCTTACCCACACTTAAAAGAATTTGTATGGTAATCCTTTTGGATTTATTATTTTTAAATTCATTGAGAACATCATGTTTATTATTTTTATAGACACTTTTATATTGGTGTATTTATAGGTTTCTTTTCAAACTATATCAACCCATATTTTATTCCTCTCATTACAGAAATAATCATTATTGATATATTTTATGATTAATTTTTATGCAATTCTTGTTGGGATCATACTTAATTTATATCTAACACCCTACTCATATCATTGGGTTTGTGTAGAACTTATTATATCTAACACACATATTTCAAGGTTCAATATGGTTGTGGTTAGTATCTATGAATGGTGGTTTTGGGAGTTTGGTGGTGACATGGTGATATGTAGACCCACATGTAAAATGTTGTTGGGTTTCCTATAAATTTCACACATTGAATTGCTTTTTTTATTATGGAAGATGTATTTTTATTGTATTCCTGGAATTACAACGTGTTACTTTTTATAGGAATATATTATTCAATTTATATATTCCATATATTGTTTGAATTGTTTCTTGATGGTTAAGTTATCCCCAACTGTTGTTATTGAATCACAATAATTAATTTTCTAGCCCATGGGGATCGAGAACTCTCTTCGAACCATAAAACAAGATGTCTTATTTTTCAAATTTTGGGATGGCTTGGTTGGTCAATGATAATTCGTATATGTGATTTTTTTTCCTATATAATTCATGAGTCAATATGTTTTTTTACATATAATATAGGATTTTCAAGGCTTAGGGGGGATGTTATGAGAATGTTCATGAACAATTACCATCATAATGAACATTAAGATACTATTGGATGTTGATAAGTGTGTCTATTAGGTTTTTATTGAATACATGTTCATGATTGTGTTATCCTGGTTCAAATATGGTTCCAAACATGTATGATTTTCTCTCTTATTTCCTTGATACAATTCACCCTAATGTGATTCATGGAATATCATATGACTAATTTTTACCTTATATTCCATGACGAAACTATAAAGTTGGACAAAATATTGTTGAAATGTATGTGTCAGTTGTCAGTGCTATAGATCATGAGGTTTCCCCACGCATTAGCAAGATAGGGGAGTGAAACTAGAGGCTATAGGACATAAATATCTGAACCAAGCATTTATCGACCAGAATCCACCATCCTTCTAATGAATTTATTATCCTTAGGATAAAGAGGACTTGATTGAGAAGATCGAGTATATTTAATTCTTTTTGGAGACTCCATATTCCATCAATGTTAAATTTTCCAACTTTAATTCTGAATGTCATAATAAAAGATAATGGGATACATGGTTTTAGGAAAAAACGTTTGTATGATTAGAGTGGAATGACATCATTGCCATATTTTTCTTGTTTTTTTCTCCTAAAATTTTTACAACTTCTGAATACATGGATTTCTTCACCCTCAACATGTATATCTTACAATAATAGAGTATTCCAACTACATCTCCAAACTAGTTCATTTTTCACTATATATTTTATTGAGTGATATGTTGAAATATCAGAGGTTTGAAATGAGATTTCAACTATATATTCTATCCAGCTATTATATTTTGAATATTAAAACATATGATGATGTGGTTGATAGGGATTTGATGTAAAAAATTGTCCATGAATGAAATCCAGGATTATTTGGGATCCTCCTTCTACATAGATGTTGTTTCAATGGATCCTATAGAATTTGTCGTATATGGAATGAGGCTTGAGAAGTTTTTGTTATTGGAACCAATTAGAAGACATATACCACACCATATAAATAATCTAACAGTATACCATTAACTTGTTAATAATGTGGCTAAACATTGTACATGTCATAAAATTTCATTCTGTATCCCTAAATATATAACTAATGTCGAAATCAAGGTTATATTTAGATGATATGTTTGACTTACACAACTCTAAATCATATAATTGGATCATCAGAACCTAATGGATCGTTGATTTAGTCAGAATATTCGAGGACAACATGATTCCATTATTAGGCTTCATGATGGAATCTGTTTCAAATATTGTATGTCTCTAATTTTTAAGTTAATGCTAGACATATAAATATGAATTATATTATGTTAATTTAGTCATTATTATTGAATTTTTTATTTGATTAATGTTCCATTAATTTTAACGTATCTTCTAACTCATGTTTCTTATTCAAACATAAAAACGAAAAATATCATTTTTATATAGTCAACCACACCCCATTAAAATTAGAAGGATTATGGTATTTGATGTCCCTCATGTTGTCTTTTACTATTGGATTTCTAGTCGTTTTTCCATGTTATATTACTTTAAATGGATCACTTTTATGTTTCCCATAAAATTGATTGGTTTTTTTAGTATAGTATATGTAACATCCCAGGTAAATAAAGAATAAAGAATTTTCATATTTATTAATATTTACGAATTAAATATTAATTTTATTTTAAAGGGGTTGCTATGTTCGATTGCGTACCCGATACGCAACGATGAGTTTCTTTGAAACTTACGTAGCACACAAGTAATAAAATATTATTATTTTAAATGTTAGTTAACAAGTAGACGTTGTACTGGCGGGAATGGATAGAAATAACTAAAATATGATTAGATATGTTTTTAAATGTTTATAATTTTACCCAATAAAAGATAAAGGCTTAAAATACGGAAAGAGTTCAATTTTAGGCATTTATACTCTAATTTTCATGAAAGGTCCACTTATCACCTTTTGATGGAGAACCGTCATTAAATATAGTTTTGATCACTCTTATACTTTATTTTGGTCCAAATATAACTCTTCTTTAGAATCGGGACATCAAAGTTTACTTTGTGTAAATTTTTGGTACCTTTCTGATAAAGTTCATTTTTTTATGAATAGTGTAAAATGTTGTATTTTAATTCAAAACCTCTTTTTATTCTAATTTATTAATATGATTAGATTATATTTTGAATTAGTTTTAAAGTTAAATTAGAATATCTTTTTACCATTTAATCCAATGGTGGTCATTGGAATCAATTTCACTTTGAAATTGGACTTAAACTAGTGTCAATCTTTTGATACTTATCGTTTCATAAAAACACGCTATTTGCTCTGACAGCGGGAATTAATTATTAAATTAAATAATGTGACTAATATGTTTTGAATTTTGTAAAAAAGACTTCATTTTTGAATTCGGAATATCAAATATAGCTTAGGGTGAATTTTTGGTAATTTTATGAAAAATTTCAATTTTTGATGAATAGTGAAACCACTAAGTGGTAATCAAGCAAACTGATTTTTCAGTCAAATGAAAGTTTACCACTAATGTGTATTGAATTTTGAAAATCCGACATACATGGTTTTCATTAAGAAGTAAAATGTGGTTCAATGAGATTATAATAATTTTTTGGTGAATAGTAACTTTTTTTCATTAATCGCGATTAGAGGTAATTGGTGTAGTTTAAGGTAAAAATGATATTATAAGAATGTGAAAACACCATGACACTTGTCCTAAAACTATTGGGTGAGTCATGGCCGACCAAGACAAGCCATGGGACAACTTTGGGACCCCATGGAGCTACTTTAGTTGGAAAATGACAATAATATATTTTTATTTAATGTCAAAATTAAATTGACACAAACATGAGTTGTTTTACTAAAACAATTTGTAAGTAGGGTTCCACAAGTCCAAATTTTGATTATAAATAGTCATTGGAAAGCTAGAAAGATTTCCTCCATCATAGTAATTTTTTTATAATTTTTAGACATTATATAAATTAAATTATTTATGACATAATAATGATGCAGCGATGACATCATTATTTGACGATTTAAATAAAATAGAAAGATAATGCAAAATCTATAAACTACACATCTCCAAAACTTATTGTATGGGTGGATTTAGAAGCCTTATCACCTTATACACGAATTATATCAATGTGGGACCTTTTAAAACCGAAACACATTTTCAAATAAAGTAATAATTCTTTACTTTCCAAAAGTGCCCCTCCTCCCCTCTTATAAAAGGCCCCCACCTCTACCTCATTTCACACACTTTTCACGCCTTTGGCTCGGCCAACCCCTGCCCAATTACTCTCTCCACAACCCTCTCCTCATCCTAGAGGATTCCCTTTGGGCAGAATCCTTTTAAATGAAGCCTTTAGGCTCAAATCAAAAGGAGTTACACTTTTAAAGGTAATTCATTCTCTCTTGTTCATTTGTTTTATTTTGCTTCTCCAACCCTCTAAACTCTTTTTATTTACTTCTTTTGTAACAAACCAGTATCTTCAATATACTAGGATGTTGTTATAATATTTATTTGAGCTACACTCTCACACAACTACATCAAATGGTTAAAGAACATACGGTTTCCGTGGATGGCGAAATTCTGCCTCCCGAAATGATGATTGTTCAATACTCATTTAACACCTTCAAGGTTGGCCATTATGATGTCACTATTTTTATATATGATATATAATATGTTTATGTTTTCTTTAAGCTTCTATATTTTTCATTTTTGGCATACCTTTATGGTTTCCATTATGGGTAAACACGATATCTTCATTTAAGGAAGTGCGGACTACCGCCCCCTCAAAGTGATGTGATTCGTTAATGCCATATGTGGGACATGTAAAGGATGGATTTAAAGTTATTATATATGATGTTATACTGGAATTATAATATACCTCTATATCATTATTATTTCTTTCCATTAAAGTTTGAGATAGAAATGAAAGTAGCGTTCATGCGTACGTACGGCTTACCGTCTCCATGAACGATGCCTTTCATTTCTTATCCCCAAATGTAATGTACTATTAAAAGTACATGTATATAATGGATATATATAATGAATAGTATATCTAAATGATGAATATAATTCTAGAATTAAAATATACATACCTCTCATTTAGTTTTAATTCCATTAATATGACAAAGAAATGAAAGTAGCGTTCATGCGTACGTACGGCTTACCGTCTCCATGAACGGTGCATTTCATTTCTTACCTCTAAATGATTATGTAATATTATAAATACATGTATATGCTGGATATATATGATATATATGATATCCAAATTAGTAATGTCATTCTAGATATAAAGAACTTTTGACCACACGAACAACATTTAATTGTAAGAAGTCCACTTTCGACTTAAGAACCAAATATTGACAAAACAAACATTATTAACTTAAATGGTTACATAGTGTTTATAACATGGAAATAAGTGATATAAAAGAAATAATGAACTCTAAAAAGGTTCTTAATCAAGTAGAAATTAACTCAAGTTTATTATTCAGGACGTTAAAGAACGATCGAGTCAAGTCGGACCCGAGGTATGGGACTTCGTCTCAATCTCCTTTCATTGAGGCATATTTCATTTTATACACAACTTTCTTTTATACGGTGAATAAACTCCTTTTACTTTTACTTTTATACAAAAATAATCTTTTTCTACGAAGCGTTTTACTAAACGACAAAAAGGAATGTTTTTTTAACGTACGCGGTGACAACGACCTTTTCCACCGCCGCGAGTATTATTTGATCTTTGGCTTCCTCAACAAGCCGTAATGTTTTTAAAATAAAATAAATACCATATACTCTTTTATGTATTTTGGTATTGAAAATGGTTTTGAAAAATGATTCTATTATGTCAATATATTTATGATATATTGTGATTGAATTGTGGAAATGTTATCATTTCTTTATATTGGTTTTATGTTTTATGATTTTATATTGGTACTTGGACATTTAACGGGTGGTTACGTTATAAACCATATGACGGGTGGTGCCGTGAATACCAGGACGGGTGGTTACGTTATAACCTCCAATGCATTGGGTATGGAAGTCGGCCGTATGGCTATTCCATTAAGTATGTATGGAAATTGGCCGTATGGCTATTCCATTAAGTGATATGTGTGGAAGTCAACCATATGGTTATTCCACTTAAGTATGTTTATGTCCCAAGTTAATTTTATATATTCTATGTGTTCTTTATATGGGTTTTATGGTAATCCTTTGGTTACAAAAAGGTAAGTAATGATACATTATTCAGTGAAGAGTTTTTATTACTTCATAAAGGTGAAATGTATTACTTTGATAAAGTATACATGGTTTACTTGTTGTTTTGATAAACTAATAATTTTCATTCTTTGTGTATCCCTTAATGAGCTTTTTGTGCTCACCCCAAGTTTTTTTGAAATGTTTTTCACAGGACTTAATGTGGAATAGGGTCAAGGATGGGATCAAGGGAAAGTCATGCTTTATAAAACATGGAATTAGACATGTTTCTTTTTAAGATTTTTTTTATTTATTCTATGGAAACTTGGTAGAAGTGTCTACTTTGTAATCTTTTGAGATGTAATAGTTATGTTCTAATTCTCTAAAACTCTAAACCTGAAAAGATCCTCAACGTGAATTATTCATTTAATTCAATATTAAGTAAGGTTTAAGGCACAGGGCCTTATAGTTGGTATCAGAGGTCGGTTTAGACAACTTTAGGAGTTAGAAAAGTGTTAAATTATAATATGATTGAAATGATATAGCATTTACGGATTACCATGTTGCTTCGCCTAATATATTTCCGTGTTCAGAATGGTTTTCCGCAGAGGAAACAAAGAAGCTATGTTGGGACGACATCAGGAGGAAGATAACCTTCCAAATCAGCAACCTGAGATGGTCTGAATCGGAACTGAACAGTTTGTTGCAGTGATGGCACAGTTGACTCAGGCTATAAATGGTGGTGGTATCAATGCACGAGATCAGCCATATCAACCGCAGAGGAACATGCCAGTGGTGGAACATTTCATGAGGCAACATCCCCCATCATTCAGAGGATCATCTGACCCTGTGCAAGCTGAAGGGTGGATTAAAGCACTAGAGAAAATTTTTGATGTCATGGGGTGTTCAGAACATCAAAAGGTTAGTCTTGCTGTTTACCGTTTTGAAGGTGAAGCTGATCAGTGGTGGTCGATGGTGAAAAATATAAGGGATATTGATGAGATTGAGGATCTTCACTGGGATGAATTCAAAGGTATGTTTCTTGAGAAACATTTTCCTAAGGTGGTTTGTCTTAGGATGGAAAAACAGTTCCTAGAATTGAGGCAGGAGGATGATTCAGTGGCTGCTTATGAAGAAAAGTTCACTCGATTGGCAAGGTATGCTCCAAACTTCATACGAGATCTTGATAGTAAAATAAACCGTTTTTACTCAGGGTTAAAGCCAAAGTATCGAAGGGCTTTAGCTTCTAGTGAGTTCAAAAGTTATGAAAAACTTGTTCGATGTGCGGAGAAGGTGGAAATGGAGTTTACCGATGATCAGGTGTTCTATGACAAACAACAGAATAAGAGGTCAAGTTGGCAGGCAATGGGGAAGAATTCATCAAAGAAGCAAGGAGGTAAGAAAACCAAATATCCATCCTGTGAGAAGTGTGGTAAAATGCATCCTGGAGAATGTTTATCCAAGTCTGGTAAGTGCTTTCGGTGTGGTAAGTCTGGTCATATTGCTCGTAACTGTAAGGAAGATGATCAAGCAGGAAATGAAAAGCCAACGGTAAGATGTTATAAGTGCAATGAGATGGGTCACTATGCAAATGAGTGTCCGACAAAGAGCTTGAGTGATGGGAAGCAGTTAGAGTACAAGCAGAAAGGGGTGGTGAAATCCTTTGCAACAACTTCAGCAGATGTTGGGCCATCAAATGAAGTGGTATCAGCTCCAGGGAGCTCAGTATTTTTCAAAGATTGACTTGAGGTCGGGGTACCATCAGTTGAAAGTAAAAGAAGCAGACGTTCCGAAGACTGCGTTCCGTACTAGATATGGCCATTATGAATTTGTAGTTATGCCTTTTGGGTTAACCAATGCACCTGCTGTATTCATGGACCTTATGAATAAAATTTTCCATGAGTTCTTGGATAAGTTTGTGTTTGTGTTTTGAGGTTTGTGAAGAGGTTATGTGTGCCTTGTGATTCACAGTTGAAGAATGAGTTGTTTTTTTCATCCTGGCAGTACTAAGATGTACAGAGGTCTGCGGGAGTATTACTGGTGGGATGGAATGAAAAGAGACATTTCTGATTTTACTGTGAAGTGTTTGACATGTCAACAGGTTAAAGTAGAGCGGCATGGATGCTTCAGCCTTTACCAGTGCCAGAGTGGAAATGGGAGAATATATCCATGGAATTGTTGTTGGATTACCGAAGACATCTCGAGGTAATAATGCAATCTGGGTTATTGTTGATCGCTTGACCAAATCTGCTCATTTCCTTTCTATACGAGATACTTTCTCTTTAGATCAACTTTCCCGTTTGTATCTTAAAGAGATAGTCAGGTTACATGGAGTTCCTCTCTCCATTGTATCGGACCGTAATCTCAGGTTCACATCTAACTTTTGGAAAGGCCTTCAGAAGTCGTTGGGTACTGAATTAAATTTTAGTACAGCTTTTCATCCTCAATCAGATGGGCAGTTAGAACGAACAATTTAGACCTTGGAGGTTATTCTACGAGCTTGTTCGATGGATTATCAGGGAAGTTGGGACCAACATCTTTCTTTGGTTGAGTTTTCTTATAATAACAATTTTCATTCCAGTATACAGATGGCACAATTTGAGGGATTATATGGGAAGAGGTGTCGAACTCCAGCTTTTTGGAATGAAGTGGGGGAAAGGAAGTTGATGGGACCAGAATTGGTAGAAGAGATGACAGAAAAAGTTCAGCTGATTCAGAAACACATGAGAATAGCTCAGAGTAGGTAGAAAAGTTATGCGGATAACCGGAGGAAGGATCTATCTTTCGAGGTAGGTAATCATGTTTTTCTCAAGGTTTATCCTTCGAAAAGTGTGATGAGATTTGGTAAGAAGGGAAAGCTGAGTCCAAGGTTTATTGGACCATATGAAATTCTGGAGAGAGTTGGATCAGTTGCATACCGAGTGGCTTTACCTCCGAGTTTATCTCAGGTACACAATATTTTTCACGTTTCGATGTTGAGAAAGTATATGCCAGATCCATCTCATGTTTTGAGTCCAGAGGTAGTTTAGCTGGAAGAGAACCTATCTTATGAGGAACAACCAGTCCAGATTCTTGACCACAATGAGCAAGTGTTACGGAATAAGGTGATTCATCAGGTAAAGGTTTTGTGAAAAAACCATGTGATTGAAGAGGCAACGTGGGAATCTGAAAATGCTATGAGGGATAAATACCCCCACTTATTTTGATAATTGAATAAAATTGCGAGGATGCAATTCCCAAAAGGGGGGAAGGATGTAACATCCCAGGTAAATAAAGAATAAAGAATTTTCATATTTATTAATATTTACGAATTAAATATTAATTTTATTTTAAAGGGGTTGCTATGTTCGATTGCGTACCCGATACGCAACGATGAGTTTCTTTGAAACTTACGTAGCACACAAGTAATAAAATAATATTATTTTAAATGTTAGTTAACAAGTAGCCGTTGTACTGGAGGGAATGGATAGAAATAACTAAAATATGATTAGATATGTTTTTAAATATTTATACATTTACCCAATAAAAGTTAAAGGCTTAAAATACGGAAAGAGTTCAATTTTAGGCATTTATACTCTAATTTTCACGAAAGGTCCACTTATCAACTTTTGATGGAGAACCGTCATTAAATATAGTTTTGATCACTCTTATACTTTATTTTGGACCAAATATAACTCTTCTTTAGAATCGGGACATCAAAATTTAATTTGTGTAAATTTTTGGTACCTTTCTGATAAAGTTCATTTTTTTATGAATAGTCTAAAATGTTGTATTTTAATTCAAAACCTCTTTTTATTGTAATTTATTAATATGATTAGATTATATTTGGAATTGGTTTTAAAGTGAAATTAGAATATATTTTTACCATTTAATCCAATGGTTGTCATTGGAAACAGTTTCACTTTGAAATTGGACTTAAACTAGTGTCAATCATTTGATACTTATCGTTTCATAAAAACACGCTATTTTCTCTGACAGCGGGAATTAATTATTAAATTAAATAATGTGACTAATATGTTATGAATTTTGTAAAACGGACTTCATTTTTGAATTTGGAATATCAAATATAGCTTAGGGTGAATTTTTGGTAATTTTCTGAAAAATTTCAATTTTTGATGAATAGTGAAACCACTAAGTGGTAATCAAGCAAACTGATTTTTCAGTTAAATGAAATTTACCACTAATGTGTATTGAATTTTGAAAATCCGACATACATGGTTTTCATTAAGAAGTAAAATGTGGTTCAACGAGATTATAATAATTTTTTGGTGAATAGTAACTTTTTTTCATTAATCGTGATTAGAGGTAATTAGTGTAGTTTAAGGTAAAAATGATATTATAAGAATGTGAAAACACCATGACACTTGTCCTACACCTATTGGGTGAGTCATGGGCGACCAAGACAAGCCATGGGCCAACTTTGGGACCCCATGGAGCCACTTTAGTTGGAAAATGACAATAATATATTTTTATTTAATGTTAAAATTAAATTGACACAAACATGAGTTGTTTTACTAAAACAATTTTTAAGTAGGGTTACACAAGTCCAAATTTTGATTATAAATAGTCATTGGAAAGCTACAAAGATTTCCTACATCATAGTATTTGTTTTATAATTTTTAGAGAATAAATATATTAAATCATTAATGACATAATAATGATGCAGCGATGACATCATTATTTGACGATTTAAATAAAATAGAAAGATAATGAAAAATCTATAAACTACACATGTCCAAAACTTATTGGATGAGTGGATTTCGAAGCATTATCACCATATACACGAATTATATCAATGTGGGACCTTTTAAAACCGAAACACATTTTCAAATAAAGTAATAATTCTTTACTTTCCAAAAGTGCCCCTCCTCCCCTCTTATAAAAGGCCCCCACCTCTACCTCATTTCACACACTTCTCAAGACTTTGGCTCGGCCAACCCCTGCCCAATTACTCTCTCCACATCTCTATCCTCATCCTAGTGGATTCCCTTTGGGCAGAATCCTTTCAAAGGAAGCCATTAGGCTCAAATCAAAAGGAGTTACACTTTTAAAGGTAATTCATTCTCTCTTATTCATTTGTTTTATTTTGCTTCTCCAACCCTATAAACTATTTTTATTTACTTCTTTTGTAACAAAACCACTATCTTCAATATAATAGGATGTTTTTATAATATTTATTTGAGCTACACTCTCACACAACTACATCAAATGGTTAAAGAACATACGGTTTCCGTGGATGGCGAAATTCTGCCTCCCGAAACGATGATTGTTCAATAATCATTTAACACCTTCAAGGGTGGCCATTATGATGTGACTATTTTTATATATGATATATAATATGTTTATGTTTTCTTTAAGCTTCTTTATTTTTCATTTTTGGCTTACCTTTATGGTTTCCATTATGGGTAAACATGATATCTTCATTTAAGGAAGTGCGGACTACCGCCCCCTCAAAGTGATGTGATTCGTTAATGCCATATGTGGGACGTGTAAAGGATGGATTTAAAGTTATTATATATGATTTTATACAGGAATTATAATATACCTCTATATCATTATTATTTGTTTCCATTAAAGTATGAGATAGAAATGAAAGTAGCGTTCATGCGTACGTACGGCTTACCGTCTCCATGAACGGTGCCTTTCATTTCTTATCCCCAAATGTAATGTACTATTAAAAATACATGTATATAATGGATATATATAATGAATAGTATATCTAAATGATGAATATAATTATGGAATTAAAATATACATACCTCTCATTTAGTTTTAATTCCATTAATATGACAAAGAAATGAAATTAGTGTTCATGCGTACGTACGGCTTACCGTCTCCATGAACGGTGCATTTCATTTCTTACCTCTAAATGATTATGTAATATTATAAATACATGTATATGCTGGATATATATGATATATATGATATCCAAATTAGTAATGTCATTCTAGATATAAAGAACTTTTGACCACACGAACAACATGTAATTGTAAGAAGTCCACTTTCGACTTAAGAACCAAATATTGAAAAAACAAACATTATTAACTTAAATGGTTACATAATGTTTATAACATGGCAATAAGTGATATAAAATGAATAATGAACTATAAAAAGGTTCTTAATCAAGTAGAAATTAACTCAAGTTTATTATTCAGGACGTTAAAGAACGATCGAGTCAAGTCGGACACGAGGTATGAGACTTCGTCTCAATCTCCTTTCATTGAGGCATATTTCGTTTTATACACAACTTTCTTTTATATGGTGAATAAACTCCTTTGACTTTTACTTTTATACAAAAGGAATCTTTTTCTACGAAGCGTTTTACTAAACGACGAAAAGGAATGTTTTTTTTAACGTACGCGGTGACAATGACCTTTTCCGTCGCCGCGAGTATTATTTGATCTTTGGCTTCCTCAACAAGCCGTAATGTTTTTAAAATAAAATAAATACCATATACTATTTTATGTATTTTGGTATTGAAAATGGTTTTGATAAATGATTCTATTATGTCAATATATTTATGATATATTGTGATTGAATTGTGGAAATGTTATCATTCCTTTATATTGGTTTTATGTTTTATGATTTTATATTGGTACTTGGACATTTAACGGGTGGTTACGTTATAAACCATATGACGGGTGGTGCCGTGAATACCAGGACGGGTGGTTACGTTATAACCTCCAATGCATTGGGTATGGAAGTCGGTCGTATGGCTATTCCATTAAGTGATATGTGTGGAAGTCAACCGTATGGTTATTCCACTTAAGTATGTTTATGTCCCAAGTTACCTTTATATATTCTATGTGTTCTTTATATGGGTTTTATGGTAATCCTTTGGTTACAAAAAGGTAAGTAATGATACTTTATTCAGTGAAGAGTTTTTATTACTTCATAAAGGTGAAAAGTATTACTTTGATAAAGTATACATGGTTTACTTGTTGTTTTGATAAACTAACAATTTTCATTCTTTGTGTATCCCTTACTGAGCTTTTTGTGCTCACCCCAAGTTTTTTTGAAATGTTTTTCACAGGAATTAATGTGGAATAGGGTCAAGAATGGGATCAAGGGAAAGTCATGCTTTATAAAACATGGAATTAGACATGTTTCTTTTTATGAGTTTTTTTTATTTATTCTATGGAAACTTGGTAGACGTGTCTACTTTGTAATCTTTTGAGATTTAATAGTTATGTTCTAATTCTCTAAAACACTAAACCTGAAAAGATCCTCAACGTGAATTATTCATTTAATTCAATATTAAGTAAGGTTTAAGGCACGGGGCCTTATAGTTGGTATCAGAGGTCGGTTTAGACAACTTTAGGAGTTAGAAAAGTGTTAAATTATAATATGATTGAAATGATATAGCATTTACGGATTACCATGTTGCTTCGCCTAAGATATTTCCGTGTTCAGAATGGTTTTCCGCAGAGGAAACAAAGCAGCTATGTTGGGACGACATCAGGAGGAAGATAACCTTCCAAATCAGCAACCTGAGATGGTCAGAATCAGAACTGACTAGTTTGTTGCAGTGATGGCACAGTTGACTCAGGCTATAAATGAGGGTGGTATCCATGCACGCGATCAGCCAGATCAACCGCAGAGGAACAAGTCAGTGGTGGAACATTTCATGAGGCAACATCCCCCATCATTCAGAGGATCATCTGACCCTGTGCAAGCTGAAGGGTGGATTAAAGCACTGGAGAAAATTTTTGATGTCATGGGGTGTTCAGAACATGAAAAGGTTAGTCTTACTGTTTACCGTTTTGAAGGTGAAGCTGATCAGTGGTGGTCGATGGTGAAAAATATAAGGGATATTGATGAGATTGAGGATCTTCACTGGGACGAATTCAAAGGTATGTTTCTTGAGAAATATTTTCCTAAGGTGGTTCGTCTTAGGATGGAAAAACAGTTCCTAGAATTGAGGCAGGAGGATGATTCAGTGGCTGCTTATGAAGAAAAGTTCACTCGATTGGCAAGGTATGCTCCAAACTTCATACGAGATCATGATAGTAAAATAAACCGTTTTTACTTAGGGTTAAAGCCAAAGTATCGAAGGGCTTTAGCTTCTAGTGAGTTCAAAAGTTATGAGAAACTTGTTCGATGTGCGGAGAAGGTGGAAATGGAGTTTGCCGATGATCAGGTGTTCTATGACAAACAACAGAATAAGAGGTCAAGTTGGCAGGCAATGTGGAAGAATTCATCAAAGAAGCAAGGAGGTAAGAAAACCAAATATCCATCCTGTGAGAAGTGTGGTAAAATGCATCCTGGAGAATGTTTATCCAAGTCTGGTAAGTGCTTTAGGTGTGGTAAGTCTGGTCATATTGCTCGTAACTGTAAGGAAGATGATCAAGCAGGAAATGAAAAGCCAATGGTAAGATGTTATAAGTGCAATGAGACGGGTCACTATGCAAATGAGTGTCCGACAAAGAGCTTGAGTGATGGGAAGCAGTTAGACTACAAGCAGAAACGGGTGGTGAAATCCTTTGCAACAACTTCAGCAGATGTTGGGCCATCAAATGAAGTGGTATCAGCTCTAGGGAGCTCAGTATTTTTCGAAGATTGACTTGAGGTCGGGGTACCATCAGTTGAAAGTAAAAGAAGCATACGTTCCGAAGACTGCGTTCCGTACTAGATATGGCCATTATAAATTTGTAGTTATGCCTTTTGGGTTAACCAATGCACCTGCTATATTCATGGACCTTATGAATAAAATTTTCCATGAGTTCTTGGATAAGTTTGTGTTTGTGTTTTGAGGTTTGTGAAGAGGTTATGTGTGCCTTGTGATTCACAGTTAAAGAATGGGTTGTTTTTTTCATCCTGGAAGTACTAAGATGTACAGAGGTCTGCGGGAGTATTACTGGTGGGATGGAATGAAAAGAGACATTGCTGATTTTACTGTGAAGTGTTTGACATGTCAACAGGTTAAAGCAGAGCGGCAGGGATGCTTCAGCCTTTACCAGTGCCAGAGTGGAAATGGGAGAATATATCCATGGACTTTGTTGTTGGATTACCGAAGACATCTCGAGGTAATAATGCAATCTAGGTTATTGTTGATCGCTTGACCAAATCTTCTCATTTCCTTTCTATATGAGATACTTTCTCTCTAGATCAACTTTCCCGTTTGTATCTTAAAGAGATAGTCAGGTTACATGGAGTTCCTCTCTCCATTGTATCGGACCGTAATCCCAGGTTCACATCTAACTTTTGGAAAGGCCTTCAGAAGTTGTTGGGTACTGAATTAAATTTTAGTACAACTTTTCATCCTCAATCAGATGGGCAGTCAGAACGAACAATTCAGACCTTGGAGGATATGCTACGAGCTTGTTCGATCGATTATCAGGGAAGTTGGGACCAACATCTTTCTTTGGTTGAGTTTTCTTATAATAACAGTTTTCATTCTAGTATACAGATGGCACAATTTGAGGTATTATATGGGAAGCGGTGTCGAACTCCAGCTTTTTGGGATGAAGTGGGTGAAAGGAAGTTGATGGGACCAGAATTGGTAGAAGAGATGACAGAAAAAGTTCAGCTGATTCAGAAACACATGAGAATAGCTCAGAGTAGGCAGAAAAG
Source organism: Viscum album (assembly GCA_963277665.1). Taxonomy (NCBI): domain Eukaryota; kingdom Viridiplantae; phylum Streptophyta; class Magnoliopsida; order Santalales; family Viscaceae; genus Viscum; species Viscum album. The sequence continues at coordinate 1,728,172,697 of OY728157.1, forward strand.
TTATGCGGATAACCGGAGGAAGGATCTATCTTTCGAGGTAGGTAATCATGTTTTTCTCAAGGTTTATCCTTTGAAAAGTGTGATGATATTTGGTAAGAAGGGAAAGATGAGTCCATGGTTTATTTGACCATATGAAATTCTGGAGAGAGTTGGATCAGTTGCATACCGAGTGGCTTTACCTCCGAGTTTATCTCAGGTACACAATGTTTTTCACGTTTCGATGTTGAGAAAGTATATGCCAGATCCATCTCATGTTTTGAGTCCAGAGGTAGTTTAGCTGGAAGAGAACCTATCTTATGAGGAACAACTGGTCCAGATTCTTGACCATAAAAAGCAAGTGTTACAGAATAAGGTGATTCATCAGGTAAAGGTTTTGTGGAAAAACCATTTGATTGAAGAGGCAACGTGGGAATCTGAAAATTCTATGAGAGATAAATACCCCCACTTATTTTGATAAGTGAATAAAATTGCGAGGACGAAATTCCCAAAAGGGGGGGAAGGATGTAACATCCCAGGTAAATAAAGAATAATGAATTTTCATATTTATTAATATTTACGAATTAAATATTAATTTTATTTTAAAGGGGTTGCTATGTTCGATTGCATACCCGATACGCAACGATGAGTTTCTTTGAAACTTACGTAGCACACAAGTAATAAAATAATATTATTTTAAATGTTAGTTAACAAGTAGCCGTTGTACTGGCGGAAATGGATAGAAATAACTAAAATATGATTAGATATGTTTTTAAATGTTTATACATTTACCCAATAAAAGATAAAGGCTTAAAATACAGAAAGAGTTCAATTTTAGGCATTTATACTCTAATTTTCACGAAAGGTCCACTTATCACCTTTTGATGGAGAACCGTCATTAAATATAGTTTTGATCACGCTTATACTTTATTTTGGACCAAATATAACTCTTCTTTAGAATCGGGACATCAAAATATACTTTGTGTAAATTTTTGGTACCTTTCTGATAAAGTTCATTTTTTTTATGAATAGTGTAAAATGTTGTATTTTAATTCAAAACCTCTTTTTATTATAATTTATTAATATGATTAGATTATATTTTGAATTGGTTTTAAAGTGAAATTAAAATATATTTTTACCATTTAATCCAATGGTGGTCATTGGAATCAATTTCCCTTTGAAATTGGACTTAAACTAGTGTCAATCTTTTGATACTTATCGTTTCATAAAAACACGCTATTTGCTCTGACAGTGGGAATTAATTATTAAATTAAATAATGTGACTAATATGTTTTTAATTTTGTAAAACGGGCTTCATTTTTGAATTCGGAATATCAAATATATCTTAGGGTGAATTTTTGATAATTTTCTGAAAAATTTCAATTTTTGATGAATAGTGAAACCACTAAGTGGTAATCAAGCAAACTGATTTTTCAGTTAAATGAACGTTTACCACTAATGTGTATTGAATTTTAAAAATCTGACATACATGGTTGTCATTAAGAAGTAAAATTTGGTTCAATGAGATTATAATAATTTTTTGGTGAATAGTAACCTTTTTTCATTAATCGCGATTAGAGGTAATTAGTGTAGTTTAAGGTAAAAATGATATTATAAGAATGTGAAAACACCATGACACTTGTCCTACACCTATTGGGTGAGTCATGTCCGACCACGACAAGCCATGGGCCAACTTTGGGACCCCATGGAGCCACTTTAGTTGGAAAATGACAATAATATATTTTTATTTAATGTTAAAATTAAATTGACACAAACATGAGTTGTTTTACTAAAACAATTTTTAAGTAGGGTTACACAAGTCCAAATTTTGATTATAAATAGTCATTTGAAAGCTACAACGATTTCCTACATCATAGTATTTTTTTTATAATTTTTAGACATTAAATAAATTAAATTATTTATGACATAATAATGATGCAGCGATGACATCATTATTTGATGATTTAAATAAAATAGAAAGATAATGAAAAATCTATAAACTACACATGTCCAAAACTTATTGGCTGAGTGGATTTCGAAGCCTTATCACCTTATACACGAATTATATCAATGTGGGACCTTTTAAAACCGAAACACATTGTCAAATAAAGTAATAATTCTTTACTTTTCAAAAGTGCCCCTCCTCCCCTCTTATAAAAGGCCCCCACCTCAACCTCATTTCACACACTTCTCAAGCCTTTGACTCGGCCAACCCCTGCCCAATTCCTCTCTCCACATCCCTCTCCTCATCCTAGAGGATTCCCTTTGGGCAGAATCCTTTCAAAGGAAGCCTTTAGGCTCAAATCAAAATGAGTTACACTTTTAAAGGTAATTCATTCTCTCTTGTTCATTTGTTTTATTTTGCTTCTCCAACCCTCTAAACTCTTTTTATTTACTTATTTTGTAACAACACCAGTATCTTCAATACACTAGGATGTTGTTATAATATTTATTTGAGATAAACTCTCACAAAACTACATCAAATGGTTAAAGAACATACGGTTTCCGTGGATTGCGAAATTCTGCCTCCCGAAACGATGATTGTTCAATAATCATTTAACACCTTCAAGGGTGGCCATTATGATGTCACTATTTTTATATATGATATATTATATGTTTATGTTTTCTTTATGCTTCTGTATTTTTCATTTTTTTCATACCTTTATGGTTTCCATTATGGGTAAACACGATATCTTCATTTAAGGAAGTGCGGACTACCGCCCCCTCAAAGTGATGTGATTCGTTAATGACATATGTGGGACGTGTAAAGGATGGATTTAAAGTTATTATATATGATGTTATACTGGAATTATAATATACCTCTATATCATTATTATTTCTTTCCATTAATGTATGAGATAGAAATGAAAGTAGCGTTCATGCGTACGTACGACTTACCGTCTCCATGCACGGTGCCTTTCATTTCTTATCCCCAAATGTAATGTACTATTTAAAGTACATGTATATAATGGATATATATAATGAATAGTATATCTAAATGATGAATATAATTCTGGAATTAAAATATACATACCTCTCATTTAGTTTTAATTACATTAATATGACAAAGAAATGAAAGTAGTGTTCATGCGTACGTATGTCTTACCGTCTCCATGAACGGTGCATTTCATTTCTTACCTCTAAATGATTATGTAATATTATAAATACATGTATATGCTGGATATATATGATATATATGATATCCAAATTAGTAATGTCATTCTAGATATAAAGAACTTTTGACCACACGAACAACATGTAATTGTAAGAAGTCCACTTTCGACTTAAGAACCAAATATTGACAAAACATACATTATTAACTTAAATGGTTACATAATGTTTATAACATGGCAATAAGTGATATAAAAGTAATAATGAACTCTAAAAAGGTTCTTAATCAAGTAGAAATTAACTCAAGTTTATTATTCAGGACGTTAAAGAACGATCGAGTCAAGTCGGACCCGAGGTATGGGACTTCGTCTCAATCTCCTTTCATTGAGGCATATTTCGTTTTATACACAACATTCTTTTATACGGTGAATAAACTCCTTTGACTTTTACTTGTATACAAAAGGAATCTTTTTCTACGAAGCGTTTTACTAAACGACAAAAAGGAATGTTTTTTTAACGTACGCGGTGACAACGACCTTTTCTGCCGCCGCGAGTATTATTTGATCTTTGGCTTCCTCAACAAGCCGTAATGTTTTTAAATTAAAATAAATACCATATACTCTTTTATGTATTTTGGTATTGAAAATGGTTTTGATAAATGATTCTATTATGTCAATATATTTATGATATATTGTGATTGAATTGTGGAAATGTTATCATTCCTTTATATTGGTTTTATGTTTTATGATTTTATATTGGTACTTGGACATTTAACGGGTGGTTACGTTATAAACCATATGACAGGTGGTGCCGTGAATACCAGGACGGGTGGTTACGTTATAACCTCCAATGCATTGGGTATGGAAGTCGGCCGTATGGCTATTCCATTAAGTATGTATGGAAATTGGTCGTATGGCTATTCCATTAAGTGATATGTGTGGAAGTCAACCGTATGGTTATTCCACTTAAGTATATTTATGTCCCAAGTTACCTTTATATATTCTATGTGTTCTTTATATGGGTTTTATGGTAATCCTTTGGTTACAAAAAGGTAAGTAATGATACTTTATTCAGTGAAGAGTTATTATTACTTCATAAAGGTGAAAATTATTACTTCGATAAAGTATACATGGTTTACTTGTTGTTTTGATAAACTAAGAATTTTCATTCTTTGTGTATCCCTTACTGAGCTTTTTTTGCTCACCCCAAGTTTTTTTGAAATGTTTTTCACAGGACTTAATGTGGAATAGGGTCAAGGATGGGATCAAGGGAAAGTCATGCTTTATAAAACATGGAATTAGACATGTTTCTTTTTAAGAGTTTTTTGTATTTATTCTATGGAAACTTGGTAGAAGTGTCTACTTTGTAATCTTTTGAGATGTAATAGTTATGTTCTAATTCTCTAAAACTCTAAACCTGAAAAGATCCTCAACGTGAATTATTCATTTAATTCAATATTAAGTAAGGTTTAAGGCACGGGGCCTTATAGTATAAATTTGATTACTATAATTGTTCTGTGTTCTTTATCGGAATTGATTGAAACTCCAGAGTATTTTAGAGATATTTTGATATTTTTAATAGTTCATAATGAAGCCCTTTTGTGTGAAATGTAATTTTAATTTCCACCTTTTTGCTTTAAATTGGGGATAAACTTATAGCTTGTGATATTCCAATGGTGGTTAAGTAATTTATCGATGTTTTTCAAGTCATTTACTATGTTCTTCCAGGGAGGTATATTGAGTTTTTAATTGATTTCGAGTTAAGAAATTAATCAATATAAATTCTGTTATACCTTATGGATCTATAAAAATTTATGTACTTATAGATTGAATTGAATTATTTTAAGGATAAGTAATTCATTCACTATAGTGTATTCTCTTGGAAATCCCATGTGGGTTTTACCCAAAATTTTGATGACAAACTCCTTTTGCGTGATCATTATAAGAATATTTATTGTGAGAAGATAATGAATAAGAATCATTTTTAATTTATAAATTAAATGTTTTTTAATATTAATATTAAATTTTGTTTTTGAAAATTTAAATTTCATTCTAGATATCATCAGTACAATATTAACAATTCATATATTCCAAAGGCCACCATCATGTTCTAGTATGACCACATTGAATATCATGTGATTTATATTAGTCTAAATAATTTTCTAGATATTTTCATGGCCCCTATGAATTTAATTTTCCACAAATACCATGATTCCTTTATCATTGTATTCATTGATTAAATTTTGGTTTATTATAGAATGAAATATGAGTAGAGAATATCTTAAAATATATTCATGAAATTTGGATAGATCGGTATGTTTATGAAATGTTATAAAAATATCATTTCTGGTTATGATAAGTTAATTTTATATGTCATGTTGTTTAAAAAATTTCATTCCTGTTTCTCTTATAAATATAGAATTTGTCTTATCATGGGAAGATCCACACAATGTGCCTGATATTAAATGATTCTTGGTTTTGGTAGGATATTTTATATAATATCTGAATCAAATCTCAAATATTGAACCTCTATTAGAAACTCTATTAATTAAACAAATCAAATTCATATTTTATTCTAAGTGGAAAATATCCTTTGATGTATGGAAGTGATAGTTGACATTAGAACAAATTTTGATTCAACAAGAAGAAAGAATGGTCTATATTGTTTTTGTAATGATTCATTAATTATAATAATTAATTATTATAATGTAAGATCATTATGTTGAATATAACTATTAAAAACATCATATACATAAGAATAATTAGAAAATATTTATTTTGAACATACAATTTTTTTTTCATTCTCTCAATAGTATGTGAAACTAGATCTTTGGGGGATGGTTCTCTATTTATTATAACCATAAGATATAGACTAATGTAATTTATTATACAGAATATTGATTTAGGTATTGGTGAAGGGTATACAATTTTCATTATTTAAGAATTAATATTACTTATACCTTGGGAAATGGAAATGTTTTTGTAGTCATTTTGAATTTAATGTTTTTATCAAGTTGTTATAGAATTCGAATTTGAATAAAATCTCAATGGAATATTTTCTCATGTACACCCGGATGATATAGAACAAGAGGATAATATTATTTTTGATGATACATATATGATGTCATCTATTTTTGCATTTATTTTTCAATATAAAAAATGGTTCTAAGAGTATATGAGTATTTGGAATTCCATTAATTCTGGGAATACCATTTTTGAGTGGACTTTCTCCCCTAAATGAAATCATGGTTTAGAAACATTTTTTTCTTCATATGGGATGAAGGATAATTTATAAATTGTAATTATTAAAAACTTAGTTGTTAATTATCATATAATTAAGATGTACTATAATACGATGCATCAGTAATGGTGTCCAATCTTTTAATGTAACATAGATGAGTTTCAGAACCATTTCATTATTATTCAACATATTATGGATGACAAAACAATTTCATTTGTCTTACATCAGTATTAATATTTTATCATATATAAATGTTATTAGTTATCTATTTATTTAATCATAATATTACTATACACTCCACAGGGTATGAATTCTATGTGGGCGTTGATTGATTGACTAATCAAGTCAGCTCAATTTGTTCTAATCTTAGACACCACATAGATTATTAATTTTGAAAAGTTGTATGTTTAGGATATTTTAATTTTTTATGGGACCGTTTATGATAATAATTTACATAGGGGTAACTATTTTACCTCTATTTTTTGGAAACATCTCTAGAAATTTCTAGATTTTAATGTTATCCTAAGAATAGTTCCCATACTTGGATAGAAAGACAAATAGAGTGATCCATATTTTTAGGATTTTATTAATTATTATGTTTTTAAATTCAGAGGCTCTTAAGATAGATATTAAGGATAGGATATTTTCTATTATAAAATTTTTAATAGTTACCTATCATAATGACTCTTTTTTATGCTCTTTATGGCTTAACATATAATACACCTTTATGTTATCCTGAAGTGGGTGAAATTTATCGTATGGAACCTAATATTATATATGAGGTGTTTTTCAAAATTTTTATAACATTTAAATGGATAGTGATGGATTAGATTCTAAAATAATCCTATTTATATCATTTTTATGTGATTTGTAATTTTTTATTAGAGTCCAAGTGTTCATGAAAGTTTCTCCTTGGTTGCATCACTTGTAGAATTATATTTAATGTTAATTCACTATAAAATTTGTGATACCTATTGATATTACTGTATGGATTAAAATACATGATTATTGGTTCAATTTTAAAATCTATATGGGAAATCAATTCCATTTTTCTGATTGTCTGGGCGGTATAGAAGGGATTAACATGAGTTTTGGGAATGATAATCAATGATGAGGGATAAGTAGACTCATATTTTATTTAATCATCATTCTATTGCTTGAATTTCCTATGAAAATTTAGGATATAGTGGAATGAATTATCACATCATCATGTCACCTTGAATTTTGTTTTTTCATTTTTTTACCATGTTTTGTTTTAAACCACTCATGGGTTGTTCTGGTTTATTTTTTGGTGTTTTTGAGGTTCTTGGGACTGCACAATGTTAGTGAAAGTTTGTTACAAACCACGAAAAATACTAAGTAAGTTGTGAAACTAATTTTAGTTTGAGATAGTAGTATATTACATGGTTAGAAACACTTAGTAAAAATTGGAAAGCAAACCCTGTGTCAATCACTAATAGATAGAAAATGGTGAATAATTGGTACAATTATTGTTTAACAATGAAACCAATCAATGAAATTTGAAATAAATAATATGAAAAATATTTGTTCTACCCAACAATTATCATATATGACTAATTATACTAGAAATATATGATACTCTGGAATATGGGGTATACAATAGGATATTTTGGTGGTCCAAACTATTCCAACAATTGATTATGATGTATCTTGTGGTGTTGGATCGTGGGAACCCAAGGTAATATTTATTTTTTTAATTTTTTTATCACTATTATCCAATATTTATTATTTTATTATTGAATGGAACCATATATTATAGATACTATAATAAAATTTAGGGGGTTTTCTCAAGATCCATTTTGATTTCTAATTGATATTTAGTGACATGTGAAGATGGATATGGGATCTACCAAGATCTTCAAGAAGATCATCAGGTCTTTTTTGTCATTTTTCTCTTGTATCTATTGACAATTATTTTGTTAAATACAATATTGATGATATTGTTTTTCATAGTTTTTGTGTCCCAAATTCATTTTATCATCCTTTATTTCTCTTGTAATTTGGATCACATTTGGTTGTTTGAAATAGGTATTTTTAGGTGGGTTGTTTCATGATAAGATTTTTTTGTATACACTGTTGGGTTACAAATTTTATATTTGGTTTCTATGTTATTTATTGTCATTTGTTTTATCTTGAAATTTGATAGATTGGTGTTCCACCACAAAAATGGATTTCCCTAGTGCTATTATTGATGAATATAGATTTAACTGTGTGTTTTTATTTTTTAAATGTGTCGTGGGATTATTTAAAAGTCGAATTCCCTTTGTATTGATTTTTATAAAAGAAATAATCCTTTTTGTGGGGTTTTTGTAAAATTGAAGGAATATTGGTGTGGGATATGTGTCATAAATACTTGGGGTACATAGGTGGGGTGGATTATGAAAAGAATACTAGAATGGTTTTATACTACATAGTATATAAATACATAACAAATCTATCTAAACATTGTTATCAAAAGTGGTTAACTCGTTGAGGATTTCTCTCTTCCCTATATACTAGTTCAATGGATATCTATTCACTAATTCAATCAAAAATTGAGGTGGGATGTTCATAGCTAACTCAGACCTAACATACCATAATATTATTTTACATGGATCAACTTTTGGATTGGTTGTTTATAAATGATTTTAGAATGGGGTTTTTATGCATGTTTCATAAACTGTTCTAAAAAGGGTGGATTTATTTGTTTGGTTGAAAATTATATAAATATAAAAATCAGGTTTTTTATTCTTCAATTGATAATAATTAGATTATTTTTTAAATAATGACTATGGAACACATTGTAATATTCTACTTCAATTATTTTTCTATCACCCTATATATAACATTCATTTTCAATAGATGTAGTTTTATCTATCACAGGAAAAGGAAATGTGTTGTGTGGTGATAGAGAGAAACTGTTATAGTGGGGTTTTAGTGTTTTTTTGTAAATCGATTGGATGTAGGAACTCATATAATATAATATTTTCAGGAATATTTTTTAAAGACAAGGTATTTCATATTTTTCGTTAGCACTTTTTCCCCTATATTCCTTAACATCTTTTATTTGAAATTTTATTAGAATTTATCCTCTTATATATTACAAAAAAAATCAAATATTTTGGGGTAAATCATTCCCAAATGCAGTTCATGATTCCTGGTTAATTTATCCAACCAATGAGGATTTGAAACGACCTTCAAACCTTTCCATAAGAAAGCTCATGTGTACAGTTTAGTGATAACTCGGGTTGGATTATGTCCAAATTCATGCTCTTTTCATTTACACTAAATTTTCACCCAATTTCCACGTGAACATTCCAAGGAAAATATTTCATGAAGATTATTTTCATATATACCTATTATTCTATAGTTTTAAAATACTTTTTTCATTTTATTCTTAATGAGGATCCACCATTAGTTATCCCCTAAAACTAACTCATAAACTACTAAAATAACATTCTCTTTATTTGAGACATAGACAAGTTAAATATCTCACTATTTTAGTGATCGTTTTCATACAAATTTGTTTTTTTTAAGACTCAATAATAGTAGGTTTACATTTTTTTATTAAATACTTCATAATAATTTTATATACTTATTATGATTTAAGTAACTCAATTTTGATTTTGTATTATTCATCACCTCTGTTAGTTAGTTGATAATTTCTATGAGCTTGTTCTATAAAGATAACATAATATATTTTTTATCATTGGGATAATCAACTAATTGTCCATATCACCCATATTTAAATAAATTCTTCTTATTTTAATTAACTTATTAAAACCAAACGAGGTTAACATTGATAATAAACAACAATATCATAATAGATTCATATTAATCAACAACATGATTATAAAAATTTCTAAATATGATTTCGTAATTTATGATACCATTATTTGACCATATGATTCTATATTATTAAGAATGTTTTATTTATGTTGGGTTCACTAATGATATTTATCCTAATAACCCAGAATTATTAAACATCCCTAGCATACTAACTAAGATAAGTGACACTAAATAAGAATATATTTTACATAATCGTCCTAATTAATGAATTACATCATAAAATCAATCTAACATTACCACGATCATCTTATTTTATAATATAATTTTTTCTATAGTGATTAGATAAATAAAAATTTTATTACACACTATTTCATCAATGTAGGTATTTTCTAGATATTTTTAAAATACTATGATCGATTGCATATATGAAATTAAACATTGAGTATAAATGAACAATGAAAAAAGATTTTTTAAATATGATAGTTATAACCTATAAATTTAAATTTATTGTATGAAAAGAATTAAATAATTTTTAAAATATATATAAAGACTGTCATAAAAATATATTTATAAATGAATAGTAAATAATCAACTAATTTTTTGTAGTGCCATCTTATTCAACATATATATGTTCTCATCATTAATGGTTTTTTATTTTGTGAATATTTTAATATATGGTGTTTGGAAATTTTGGAAATTTTATTTTATAAAATATAATTTATTATTTATGTTATCACATTTATATTAGTCTATTGTAAAAATTTGAGATATGATGAAAATTTTTGTTTTCCCAATGAATTATGAAAATAAAAATTTTTCATAAAACCCATATTTTATTAAAGTATTTATAAATTAAAATTATATTCAAGATTATTATTTAAATATAATTAATTTATCTTCATATAAAATTATCTAATTATACATTTTGAAATTATTTTTGTACTTCAAAATATTATAAAAACAATATAACCTTTAAAACATTCATATTTCTGAAAAAAAAATTTATTTTACATTGATTTTTTCTAGAATAATATTAAATCAAATTCTTTAACATCTGTTTTCTTAGTCATAATAATTGTATTCCAAATTTGAAATTATTGGGTCCATTTTTGGTTAATATGAACAATTTCATTCTTGTAGCTATGAATAGTATTCTTAGTAATATTTGTACCATAGTGATGTGTAAATAGTATAATTAACGTCAAAAATAAAATGATAAGGACTAAACAATGACCATAAATAATTCCATAACTTTTTCTGCATGTGTATATATAATACATAATCATCCAAATGTCTCATATATCGTTATTTACCAATTGTGTGTGTGAATATGAAAGAAAATTTGTTAAATCAAATGAAAATGGATTATGGGATTTATTGATTCCATTATTGTAAAATTGGATTATGGATTTTATATAAAAAATTTTTACTACGAAAAACTATTTTTACTCCTTGAAACTATTTTGTAACAATCTCGTACATGTTTTTTCCTATGGTAATTAGTTTTTAAGTAAGTGGAAAATCATACTTATTTTAAAATCACCACCTTTTATGGAAAAATTTTGTTTTTTTAGATGTCATATATCGATAAATATGTAAAGTCATGAAATCTTAGTTCTTTAGTGGTTATTATTAATATTGTGACTGGAATATGAAGATGTATATTAGAGTGTGTGGGTGGTTTCTATTTGTTTTCAATTTGGAGTGTTTATTATTTTTCCCTTTGGTCCTCTTTGAGTGTGTCTTCCAGTTTCCCCTTATAATATGATATATTGTTATATTTTCGTTAGGTTTTTAGATGTAATTTATACTCATGCATCATATAGTGATTTTTTATATTTTTTTGGGTTTTTATTTTTTATCTTTCATGGGATGATTTTTCCCTAAATATTTTTTGATACACTTAGTATTTATTTCTAGCTTTCATAGTATTTGAGATTTCACCTATGAATTGATGGATCCCCAATCACAACATAATACAATGAGGAGTGGCAGGATAATAGAAATGGTATCAGTTTTTTCAGTCCAAATTACATTTTTAGGAAAATGGTATCAGTTTGATTGATTATTGAAATTTGAAATGGTATCACTATTTTTAGGTCCATTACATAATAAATATTTTTAGTATTTTTTATCCTATGGTTTGTAAATGTATTAATCTATATATTGGGATCTTATTAAGGTGTATGATTTTCAGAAATGATATGTATAGAATAAATATTGGAAGATAAACTCATTATGTTTAACCACATGTTACCTTGGAGTTTTGATACATGAGTGTTTCTAGAAACATCATGGTGAGTTATCAACTCCATGTAAGCGGTTTAGTCAATTAAAATATCATGACATGCATTGATAGTAATACTTCCCAATAAGACAAAATTTTACATATTGAATGAGTTTTTAGTGAAATGAACAAAAAATATTGATTTTTTAAAATAGTAAAATATGATTTCTTAAAATAATAGTTAAAATATATTAATATTTGTTAAAATAATTGAAAAAGGTTGAATTTTAAAAAAATTTGTTATAAAATATATTTATGTGCAAAATTAGAATATGTATTCATTTAATTTATAAATAGTGAGAATAAATTGGTTTTTCTTATGTTTATAGTGAATGAAACCAAGTAGGTTTTTTATATACTAATTAGAAGTGGTTAATGAAAATGTGATTGCACTGGAGCCACATGATAACCAAAAGTTAGTTAGAATAATTGTAATTGATATCTGAATAGTGAATATAAGTAATTTGAATGATAAAACAAGGAAATTTGATTACACATGTCAGTTCCAAATGTAGAATCCATCCATATGTTTTGGGAATGTGAGAAGGAAAAATGATATCTATGGTTGAATAGGATGAACCGAATCATCAATTTCCATGGGGAAATAACAGTGCATAATGTGATGTTAAATATGTATATGTTAGATAATTATTATAAAAAATGATAGGATTTAAAATTTTGGGATAAATTGGGATAATACATGATATGGGAGGATTTTGTATAACTTTTTGAAAATAAATTTGATCCTCGCTCATTTTAGTCTATAAGGATAATGGGTATCTTCATATATAAGTGAGAAAATATATTGATGATAGATTATGTGGATAAATTTTTTAATTTAGTTGGTTTTCCCATAATTTTATTCATTTTGATAATTTAAGGAACACATTTTTTTTATGATTATGACACGATATTTTCTCAATGATTTCTTTCATTGTATAATAGATTACATAGATCTATTCAATAGAGAGAGTATATAATAATTGTATATCATAGAAAATATGATTGGATAGGGAATTTTTATTCATAATGGAATATGTTGTAACTCTAATGTTGGGAATAGTAGGAATAGAGAAAAATACATATTTTTTAATGGTATACCTAAAAATTATACAATAGTATCCATAAATTGTTATTCAACTCTAAAAATAAGCAGATATGATTCTTTTTTCATCTGCATCATCGCACAATGTGAGATTTTACGTCACAATCAATATCATTTCATAATTAAATAAATATGACACAACTTCAATGATATTTTCATAGTGATCTATGGAAGGGTGGTAGAGTTACATCACATGCTTCTTAGTCATATAATGCTTTGGTAAGAGGAGTTAAATTGAATTATTATAATCATTAAAATAACGATATAAAAAGATATTATATTAAGACCATGACTCCCCTAATAGTGAAATCTCAATATAAAACCAATGAGAAAATTGTGGATTGTAATAAATTATATTGATATGAAAATATAATCATGGAATATCAACATAGTAATTTGATGGTGAGAAGTACAATTGCTTAGAAATCTACCAATAGACAATCTTTTTTTGATATGATTTCTTCCCAATAATTTATTTACTCTTGTCATACGGTTAATATGGTTTTTTCTATTGATATATTTCTTAATAATTTTAAACTATAATCACTTCTTGACTAGAGAGTGTGTTGAGCCTATATGTGTAAATATTGTTCAATAAATATGAATGGGGTAATTATTTATTGTATCTTATCAATGCTTGAGATGTATGTCTATGATTGGATTTTGGGTATTGGTTGTTTGACATCATTTTAGTCCCACAATGACTATTTTTTATGAAACTATTTTTTCACATCAATGGATGGTTGGAAGCATCCATTAAGAGGATATTAGCTTGTATAGGCTAATAGATAAGGAATTTTAGTACTGGTGGTTGGAATGATATCATATCATTTCGAGATTTTTACCTTATTATCTGTGGATGATGTTATGAATGGATATTTTCTAATTAATTTTTTTATTATTTTTCTAATTTTTCCCAACAATTCATCCCTGTTTACACCCAAATGAAATGTGGAGATTTCTATTGAACTCTTAACAAGTACAAGTCTTATCTCACATTCATATTATTATATAGAACCAAAATAATTGAGTGAGTTGAATGTTCAATTATAAGAGTTGGAATGTAAATGGTTCATTAGGCCAAGTACACCTCCATGGGTTGAACCATTTTTGTTTAGGAAGATGGAAGTTGCACCCCTTTTATTTTGTCGGTTTTTTCGTATGCTTATTCATGTTATTTTAAACAATTGGTATCAACTCCCACACAATTATTATCTATTATATCCTTTTTTGGGATCCTATCTATTCAATAAAATTCGCATATGTTATGTATTTCACCACTTGGGTTTTCGGAAGAAGAATATTATGATGATAGATTTAAAAAATTGATATAACCATCCTTAATATATCATCCTGCCTTTATTTCTAATGATTTCACCAACCAACTTTTTGGCATTGATGAATTGAAAACTTTAGAGTTATCAAGATTCATTTGTGGTGGGGTTATTTAAAATATTTAGGTGTATTATTTCAAGAAAAAATTCCTAATAAAAAAATATATTGTTGGTTATTGTGTATGAATATAGTCTATATACCATGTTATCGATGTGTGATTTCTAAAAAAGAGTGGTATGTTTCGTTTAACAAATAATTTTTTAAAAAGGATTTTCTCTAGATATGGAAAATCATGAGGCTATTATCTCATATAAACCAATAAATAATTTATTTTATATATGTAGTTTTCTTTTATTTGTATGATACTACAAAAAATTATTACATTTTTTACCATATAGAATCACTAAAGGAATCGTTGATGAGAAGAGGCATCGGTTTTCAGTAGAACGAAAAATGATAGAAATTGTTTCATAAATGTAGGGAATGAATTAGATTATAACATATCCTCAGATTTCTAAATGTTTGGATTGGAAATTTTGGTATATTGTGTTAAATCAAGATCTAGGTTTTTATGTGTTCTCATATAGGTAGACCATGTTGTTCTATACAATTCACAAATGATACGGTTTCATGAGATGAACTGCAAGTCCCATGACATGGAATAAATTTTTGTGGTCCATGATTTAATGAAATGGATTCAATACCTATTTGGAGAGAAATTCACAAAGTTTACATATAATAAAATATTGAAACACATATTATCACAAAGATATTTTAATTTAATATAGGTTAGTGGGATGAAGTATCTATAGATATTTTACTATGACTTAATTTGTGCACCAGGTAAAGGGAAATCTATTGTAGAAGCATTTAGAATGGATTCCAATGGTCATTTAACTAAAGATGATGATGAATAGTGGAAACATATTTCTATCATAGCGGATATGTATCTAAATTTCTTGGACTAAGGTAATATAGTAGTTTTTTTAGATTTCTTTTTTCTTTATTTTTTTCAGTAGGTTAATATTTATTAAAAATCATATCCAGTTTTGTTACTATGAAGTAACACTAAATTTGATTTGATATTAATTAGGATTGAATGATAGATTGGAATTCAATGTTTCCTCTTAGTTATCTGATGGGTGTATCATTATCTTGTTAGGAACTATTTCATAATTCTTTCCACTAATCAAGATTGGTTTTTCATCGTGGGATTCAAAAAATATATTAAGTGTTGAAAAAATTGTTCTGATGGGTTGGGAAGAAAATATATCTAGTAGATTGTGTAATGATATTCCTCTACTATCACTCAATAAAGGGGATTCACCAACACCAAAAAGGTGTGTGAGAGTCTTTACCAACTACTGTGAGGAAATGAGAGTGGATATTCAATGAATTTATAATAGTTATACCATGTATTATTAATAAAACCTATTCTATATGGTTGATAGTTGATCATATCACAATTTTGTCTCACAATATCAGCATTTTTGATTCATATTCTTTAGAATACTTATCCAAAATATACATACATGATGTTATAAAGATGTATGATCTTCATATTTTGGAATGTATCATACAGAAACCCTAGGATTATTTCTTATTTTTTATTTCCTTATAGAAACCCCATGTCACCCTATTAACTCTGAGTATAGTTTATAATCCCCAAATAGATAGAATGTTTGAACAGAAAATAAAAAGGTTCAAGGTGATGCTTAGGGATTATGTGGTAGTGTTGTTTGTATCATTATAAGATTATTTACTATTAGTGTATTTCTTATATAATATTAGTTATTATAAAACAATACATATTCCCCCAATTGATCATTTTTATGATAAACTATTCCTTTTCCACTTTGTTGGGTAGTAATATGTGAGAATTAGTAAATTAGACGCAACCTTGTTCTAGTGAGAACGTAGGAAATTCAGTTGATCATAAAGGGAATGGAGATGGATCATAATCATAAAAATTGTTTGTAGATCATCATTTATGACCTTTGTCATTTTAGCTGAGTGATGATCTATTCTTGAGAATATCTCAATGTCATTCTTATTGTATTTTTTGTATTCTAGGATAATATATCTTTAATAAATATACCCTTTTAACTGCATTATTTAGTTGGTGAGGTGTCATATCAGTATTATTTTTCACCAAGGATTAGTTCTATGGATAATTATTTTCATAGGTATCAGTTCAATAATACAAACCTTATCTGGACTACGTAATTCTATGTGATAACTTTGAAATAGAAAATAATTATTCACTGATTCATGTTCTATTATGGATTTTGGATAGGAAGGATATGATCGTTCATAGTAAAATCATTTCTTCAAGTATGTTTTTCTATAAATACATTCATATTCTTGAAGAAATATGGGAGAAAAAGAAGGAAATGGTGGATTAATGGTCCAAAAATTATATGACAATGGGGGTTTCCTTCATTCTTGTAATAGAATGACAAATATTGGGGAGAATTTTGCATCCTCATTTTCCGGTACCTAACCCCTTAACCTTGTATTCGAGGTCAATATTAGTTTTGAGTTTTATATGTCACTAGTGTATAATGTGGGTTTTCATATTTATTTCAATATTTTTCATGTCGGTTAGTACACAATATTATTTCATGATTCATTGTAAAAAAATTTCATTTCTGTTAAAAAAATTGATATTTTAAATGATGATTTTTTTTTCAGGTTGAGTATTAATTAAGATAATTTGAAACACATTCATGATGAAGGTTTTTATGAATAAGATACAAAATAATTAAAGTGAAATTGCTATCCAAATGGTTTTCTACATCAGTTATTACATAATTATAGTGAAAACCCACCATCCACAAGTGTATTTTAGAATAGTTATCCCATAACTTACATGAAACCCCAGTTGTAATGTGTTCTTTTTCATTTTTGGTAACTTAAATGACGTGAAATACATATCTAAAGAATATAAATAGGTAGAATAACTAACATAAACGAAGAAGCAGAAGTAGTATCAAAATAATGAGAGAAACCCATTTTCATTTAAAAATTAAAAATTACTATATATAGTATACAAAACTGAAATCCATCAGCAACTATAAAATTATTTTCTCATCCAAACACATGTACAATTACACCATTATAAATTACAATATATAGTATATAGAAACATATATATAACAACACTTATAAAATGATTATCTTTTTCAGTTTGAATGTGTCTCAACTAATTTTCTACGATAGGAAGAATGAAGTCAAATATCATCAAATTAAAATGAAAGTATATAACACCTATTATGAATAAAATGAATAAAATATTAATGAAAATTTTATAAATAAGTATTTAATGGTGGAACTTCATAACTTTATCTGTTGATATTATTTCGTATATAATATCTATCTTCTTGTATGCCTTCCTAATTATGAAAATGTTGTTTAAATGTGTTTATCAATTTAAAGAGACACTATTATCTAGTATATCAACCATTTATTAATTATAAATAAAAATTTACCATTTAATTTATATATTAGATCTTGGCGCTCTTCATCCATATGATTTCTTGATTGAAATTTAATTCAATGATTGAAAATAATATGAATGAAACAATTTTAAAATATATTATAATATAAACAGGTATTAATTAAATTAATAATATGGTGTCCAATAAATTACTAAAAAAATTTCACACATCCCCATGGATAGAACATAAATTGTATAGTGATATGTCCCATGTAAAACATCCTCTAAAATACCATGGCCACTAATATAAACTGAAACTATACGGATAGTGTTTATTATTTAATAATATATAAAAAACATTATGTTATATAGGCTTCATCCTATTAAACATGAGGTATCATATAGGAATGAAAAATATCATTATTTTGAAATATTTCAACAATTTAAATTATTCTTTATTCTTCAATCATTGTCATATTTATAGGTTAAATAAACCTTGGGTCCAAAAATCTATATTCCTCTTTCATTTCATTCTCTCTGCACATTGTATAATGACACATAATATATAAAAAATAATTATAAATATTAAAGAAATTAAATATAAAAAATGATTTATGTCATGATAATCATAAAGAAAATGTGGATTGTTTTAATACACAACCGATCTTTATTTCCATGCTCCATGATATAAATATTCAAAATAACCAAATTCATTTCGATCCCACAAACAAAAACATCATTTTTAATCTAATAATCATCGAACAAAAAATTTGAAAATGTTGACAATCTATCAAAATTGAAATAATATGTATCTGAAGTCATATCACCTTGTAATTGTTTTGTAAATATATTATTTCCTAACATTTAATGTATTCCATTAAACAAAAACAACAATAAACTCATTAAAATATAAAAATATAATTAAAAACACAAAATAAAAGATAAAATATAAACAGACCTATATTGTAATTTGTTTCTAGTAACATTCCTAACCTAGAAGCCACTAAATTGATGATCTGATACTGTTCTCCACATTACCTTAAGTGCACCTCCCAATATGCGAGAGGATTCCAACTAGCGGTGAGGGTATAATATGTCAAATGGGGAGACTACTACCTCTTTACTAGAGTAATCCACACTAGAAAACAATTTAAACAATGAAATCAATATGCAATTAACCATGACCATGCATAAAAAACATCTCCAAAAATCAGTTATAGACCACAAAACAATAATAACAATGTCGTGTAATTCTAATAGTTCCAAATGTGTCAGAAACCTAAAAAAATTAGAATAATCCCCAATGTGGACCTGACTCCAAGTCTAGAATGTCATTCATGCACATCCCAATCCCTACTTAACTCCCAAGCACATCAATTTTTTCCATTATCGTGGCCTGAAATCCTGAAATCTGCTCAGGTACCCAACGGTTCACATGTAGGGTGTGAGTACAATCCTATAGGCCCCCAAAACAATTGTCTAAAAATATCCAATCTGTCAGATACTGCCTAAAAACTCTAACTAAATGAGAAGGAAACAAAAGACAACTCAATTACCATTACTTAACAATATTTACATTAACATTTTCTAACATTAATACCATTTTAATTAACACAACCATCATCAATACACAATCCATTTTATTCATGTGTTCAATGGGATTAGAATTCACATCATGTACACGATGGCATAAGATAACAACCATAATGCATAAAGTATAATTCAGTTTCCTTATCTCATTAGAGATAAAAATATCATTACAATGTATCACACTAACCTTGGAACCTCAATACAAGTAATATCATTGAATTCAACCATTAGGGGCATAAGGAATTAGTCGGACTCCTTACCTCAAGCATTCCCTTATGGGGTCAGATCATCAATACATACTGAACTGTGGGAGGATCCTCAATCCTATATCCAGCCACCAAGACATTTTTACATGATAATTTATTCATTTAACATGTATAACATATAAAAATCTACACACAAACAATACACATAACAGTCACAATCCATTTCCATGAACATGGTAATTAATATTTTCCCATAACCCATTAACGCATTTACCATTTACATTTAATATCTCATTTATCCAAATTCACATTTACATTTCCCACCCTTTCAGGTATAGCCCATAATTCTGATGTATTAACTCATTAAACATATTAACCAATTCCATTTGGAATTACCATCAAAACACTCGTCAATTCACAATCCATTACCAATTTTACATTTTTTTCATTTCATATTCAATAACCCTATTTGTTATTTTTTCATTATTTATAATCCATTTGACATAATCTCAATTAACCAAATTAACATTTTACCATTTTATGCCAAACAACCACTTAATCCATTCTTAACATTATTAATAACTACTCATATTTCATTTTAATGTAATAAAAACATTTAAACAAGTTCATCATGGGATCTATGTCACCACACATCAATTTCAGACATAAAATTATCAATTCCTATGTTTCCGAATGTCGGAGCACCTTTGGGTGTCCCTAAATCATCCAAATCATCCTCAACACATCCCATGAGTATGATGGGGGTAAAAATCATCTTTTAAATTCTAATAATATTAAATCATTCCAAAGGAATCAATGAAAAATAAGAGTAAACCATGAACCCAACAAAACATATAGAAATTTGCATAATTAATATGGGATATAACTTATAGACAACCTACCTTGAATCTGTTGATGAACACACTGTTAATCGCAGCCTTAGATCACGATTCAAACACACATTGAATCCCAAATGGTGATTCCAACGAAAAAGTGTGTTTTATGGAATTGGAATAAGATATCCAAAATTAAGAGCCCTAATCTAGAATGTATTTCAAAGAGGATTGTTATAATTTCCAAGAGTTTTGATCTGCAACCGATGGCACTCCAGGCAACCTAGAATTTTTGGAGATCCACCATTGGAAATATTGGTTCTTACAAGTACATCACTATTTATACATTGTGGAAGGATGAGGTAAAAAATATAATTAACACCGTATAATCTGAGCGGGAATATTGAAAATTTCATCATTTTAAAGGGTGCAATTTTTTTCAAATCAGCATAGATCATTTTCTAGACACTGTCGAAGGGGATTGAGGTCACATGATTACCTGGGGAGTTCTGTATAATTTTCCAAACATGTGCCATCTATGTGGAACAGAACTATCCATGGATTCATGGTTTCGCTCTCCACCTTGAATGGTTTACCTAAAAATTATCCTCCTCCTCCTCCTCCTCAGGGAGAGTATGGTTTGCACACATAATTTACACTAACCATGTTCCGACAATGAAAAATTGACAGACTGAACGTTTTGCTTTTTCTGTCACACCCTATACCCCTGAAACACCCCTGATATTCCTCAAACAACTAGTAAATATTTAATTAATAAAATTATGGGATCCAAAACAAAATTTAAACAAGATATAAACCCATAAAAATCCAAAATCATTCATGACTCAGATCTTATAATATCTCCTCCTCAATCCTCACTCTCAAGCATCTCTGAACATCCTGAAATAAGGATCGGGATACTAGGCATGCTTATCCGTCTACCTCTCTGAAGTAACTCCTTGAACATTACCGTACTACCATAAAACCTACACTAAATCCCACGTATTTCCTTGCAATCAATACATTTTCACTACAATACATAAAACTAACTAGATACTTCTTAGAGGAGGGACTAACTACAAACCATACATCAACCATATTAATTCTACAAGGATTCCTCTCTAACACTGCCTAATCAAAATGCACGGAAACCTCTCACTCAGAATAATACCATCATGTAAGAGACAATCAACACCCCATCAATCAAATCCTCTTCATAAATCATACCCCAAATCACTCGAATCCATTTTAACCAAACTTCAAAACTCTAATAGTGACCATAAATTAGAATCATCTTATGGAAACCGATGGTCTTTCCATCTAAATGTATCACTATATGTTGATTAAAAACTCAAGTCTTGATGGTCAAATTCCATAACCATACATCCAAAACACAACCATAACATTTGAGACACTCAACCAATATACACAATCCAATTCTCACTATCATGTTCATGTCACATGAATGGTAATCACCCATGTCCGTCCACCAAAAAACACCGATTTTGAAATCAACTAACCACATTCCCATTATAGCCATCCCCCACCATTAAAATTACATCACATTCTATATTTCATTTTTGGAATCTCTACTATCATGGTGAGACCACCAATCCTCAACATAACATTTATAACATACATGATAAATTCTTAACTCCCTATTTATGAACATCAATAAAGACTCCAACAAACATTAGCATCCATACTATCCATTTAAACCAACCATGAGGACATCCAAACACTATCCATTTGAGGAAAAAGAATAACATGACCTCTCTCAACTTCCCATTTTGTTTCAAAATTCAATTTCAACAAAAAACATCAACCCAGTGGTGGTCTACGACTTACCACATCAATTTTTTTACTCTATCATGTACGAATTCCCTCAATAGGATTGTCTCAGAGAATACATATTCAACTTTTTTAATTATTCATCTTATTTAGAATTCCATAAGTACATCATAAATTGAGGTGTATCTCTATCACACAAAAAACCTTATAGGTTCATTCAACGAATTCTTGTAAAACCCCACTATTACAACATCCACTTCCCAGAAAACCAACATCGTAATCCATTACAACCTTCAACATTCCCAAGATGAACACAAGCACCACCCATACATTGACTAATGAATTTTGAGTTATTACGCAATACCCATTTTCAGAATCCAAACATTTTTCCCACTTCATAACAACAACGAATGGTGGTTTACAACTCCCCACTCTCATCCTCTACTGACTTATCTTGGAAACATTCAACTTCACTACTATCACGTCATTACCTCGGTCTCCCATGATTCCTTCACACATAATTAGACTATGTGGTCAATAAATATCAACTACTAGAGTCCATTATTTATTCCAATATATTTCTTAACACTAAACCACCATTATCAAGCTATTAGTGATTCTAACACATGCATTTTGATTTCTTCTTAGAAATACCTCATACCCAAAGCCAACATATTGCTCGACCATCCACAACATTAATGGCCCATTTTTTCCTCTCTTGAGGACCCCAATACAAAAATCACATGTTTCACATAGACATCCCAATTTCACCACATATACTCCATGCTCTACCCCATACCATCCAGACAAACTTCTCTCTCTCTCTGACTTTGGAGTTTCATTAAAATTTATTTCCTCAAGGACATTCAACCAAACGTCTATTACTTCTACCATAAGATGAACCCCAAAACTTGGGTGTAGTTTTCCAAACATTTATATATCCACAAAAAATATCATATGATACATTTTCCCATCTTCCATAAATGGAACATAAAGGGTTCTCTAACAGCGGCCCCATTCGAAGGAACTCTCTTGTAAACTGTCTATGGTGTACATCATGTATTCTGATTCCACATATACTGCTCTATCGGTGCTAACTCCATAACATATCTACCAATCTGTAAACCCCCACGATAGCCACCACCAATCCTCAGCTGCCTGTGGGTCCATCTCTCCCCAGAACCTAGGCGACCTCTGGCGGTGGAATTTATGCAACACACTCAAACGGCGTGCACTCTCTACTGCTGGAGCAGGTGGTATCGGTGGCCCAATGGGTAGTGGTAAAGCTGGTACCTCCGCTGTGATGGGGCCCTGCACCAATGCCTTGTCACATAGTGGGATACCATGTCGTATGAAACTTTGAACAGTAGCTGGCTTCTTTCGTGGGGCTATCCTAAAAAGAAACAGGTGTGACACGGTTAAAATAGTATACCTGGTGAGCTGACACAAATTAATCATGAAGAAAACTTTTTTTAATTGAAACATACACCCAATCAGTGTTTTCGTGCACTGAGTCAGAAATTAGAAGTTAGAGTCCTATTGTATGGATACGTCGGCCGCCGCACCAACACCGATTTCCCTAAACTGATAACCACAACCAAAATATTTAACAATATTTCCATTCGAATAATTATAGTCCAAGTTCTGTGGTAGAACCGACTCCTCTAATACCAATTTTTCACGACTCGTCCTCATGACCTATGCCGTGAAAACCCCAAGAACGTATTCCATAGGCCATGGGCTGGTGATTTGCACTAAAGGTATATGTCCCTAAGTTGGGAAGACATTTTCTTTATAAAAAAAATCACACAAAATCAGATTACAGAACTGGAATAAAAACACTATGTAATGTTGAATAAAAAGGCAGGGATGAAATTAAATGTTTCAGTAAACAAACCCAACTGAACAATAGAAAAACGTACAAGTAAAAATGGAAAACATCTCATGGATCGTCCACCAGGGAATCCTACCTAAAGGGTAGGTACAGAATGAGAAAAACTCATCCCTAAGGTATGTCCCATCTAATCCAGCTCTAATAAGCCTCTCTTCTATCGCCCTCAGCCTCGATCACAACTGACCACCGTCTGCACAGAACAGAAAACGGTGTGGGAAAAGCCCATGTAGAGGTGAGTATAATAATACTCAGTAGGGTACCCCGAGACCCCCAAAGGTCTCCAATATTCCACAAAGGATAAACCGTAGAATAAAGATACAATTGATAAGTATCAACCAACCATACATAGATATATTCCCAGAAATATACCTATGTTATCAATCACAATTCGGCTCTAACTTTCAAGCCCAAGTACAAACCATTCCACAAAAGGAAGTAAGGTCAATCACCTCGATGATAATGATTGAAATTCAAGACTCCGCTCACACATGTATAAATCTTTTGTAGATTGATAGAGTTGATTAGAATTAGTAACTAATACTTCTAAGGTGTTAGACTCACACATGATACAAGACCAGTTAAGCGGTCGTACCCACATAGGATACATCATCTGCTACTCTAGTGTGATAGAGATGATCAGATGTATTCACTGACTCATCTATGCTATCATACCCACACAGGATATAGGACCACCAAAGATGTCGGACCCACATAGGATACGGGACCAGATATTCTGTCGGACCCACACTGGATACAGGAACAAAAGCCAGAAATTTCAGACCCACGGAGGATCCTGGAACAGTAGTCATTGCTGTCAAACCCATGGAGGATTCTGGTACAGTAGTCATCAATGTAGAACCCACGGAGGATTCTGGTACGTTAGTTATTGCTATCAAAACCACAGAGGATTGTGGTACATCCCAGTAGTAGTCATCCCTGGGGTTCATGCATAGAGCATGCTCGATTCTGGGATGGTCTGCTCCTCCATCCTAGTGTTGATACATCAACTATCATGATGTCCTATGTTGATGTATCCAATAGATTTTTCTCAACATAAGGAACCCAATCTGACAGACGGTGCGGAAATAGGACGCCCAGTATGTGAGTGATAGGCATTTCCATTCCATGGGCCTGGTTGATTTTTAGTCTAAAACAATCCCATCCATACCCCAATTGCATCTAAACTTCAAGTGGAGTAATGCAAAACTATATTCCTGCTCCAAGAATTCCATTGCCTCATGAGGTATGTCAATCAGACACCCGTAGCCCTAGATAATGGCTAAAAGGTGTAAAAGTCCATAGCGGGTCCAGGTCCGGTCCGACCCATGCAGACTGACCCGTCCCGACCCGATCTGATCTCGGGTATGACCCGGACCAGAGAAATGGCCCAGCCCGAGGGCAGCCCGGCCGAGGGAGACCCGGCTCTGGGACGGACCACACTCGGGCAGCCCAGCTCGTGGGGGCCTAGTCGAGGGTGGCCCGGCCATGGGTAGCCCGACCCATGGCGGCCCGGCCGAAGGCGGCCCGTTCGTGGGCTGCCTGGCCCTAGACGGCCCGACTAAGGGAAGCCCGGCTGATGTCGGACCTGCCTATGGTAGCCCGGCTGAAGGTGCCCCAGCCTGGCCGTGCCAGGGGGAGTCGCAGGCCCCCTGGAACCTGAACGACTTAGTCATTCGGGTCAAACGGAACCAGCTCCTAGTGGCACTGGTCCAGCCCACGCAAGACCCAATGGGGTCCCGCACCTCTCGGCTAGCTGCTCGGGCCATCCTCTTCCCGTCACTGGCGTGGCGTGATGGTGTTGCTCCCTCCACCGTAGCCCATCCTGGCTATGGTGTCGCATCGCCGGCACGACGCAACGGCGTTGTGCTTCTTCCACCGCAGGTCGCCCTATTCGTGGCCCTTCTCCGGTGCGGTGCGACGACACCGCGCCCTTCTGGCTCCGCCATGGATTTTCATTGCATGGTACGATGATGTCCCGTGGGCCGCCAGCCTCTTCCATGATCCACCTCCATCATCAACACAATGAGAAGAACAACAAGGGGGGAAGGGTCGGATCGTGTTCATGTGGTCAGAGCCCTCCTCGTTACATTGTTAACATTCAGCATCTAGGGCACAACACAGGATGAGGAAAGGATGGTATAACTCATAAAATTAATCCAATTTCCACCAACCTCAATTTAAAGTATGTTTTCAAAGTCGCAGAAAGAGGGCGGACGTTGATTCATTGACATCGGGAAATGTTGGAGGATGATGCATCATCGACGTTCCTCACTGGCGGCTCCTACTCTTGTGGCTTTGTCGAATATTAAAGATGGTATCATCATTTTTCGGAGATGAGGAGCGTTCTTAATCGATAGGATGATGTTCTTCCAAGAGTTCTACAAATCTCTCCATGGATTATGCCAACCCAAATTAAATAATGTGATCTTTTATTTTAGTGTTGGCATAATGAATTCAAAATAATTAAAATCAATCAAATTAATTAATTAAATCATTAATTATTTTTAGTTTTCACCTATTAAGAGATTTCCAAGAGTTACCACTATTAATGGGGAGCTCAAGGGGTTTAAAGGGGGGTATAGAAGAGTTAAAAGGATAGGGTGGGCTCCACCCTAAAACATCCTCCCAAGGGTGGTTAGGGTATGTTAGGCCCCACCACTAACCTCCACATGGTGGTTTTAACCACCATTCAAATGAAAATGTGTTACACTCATTTTTATTTGATTTTAATTATAAACCCCATGAAATTAACTCCCAATCTCCATAAAACGCAACTGCGGTAAAGGTATCCTTAAGAGAATATCGGCGCTTCGAGTTCAACGGTTCCCTCAGATTTCAATTCCGATCAATGCTTTAAAATATATAAAATCACACATGTAAGATTACTAAACATACCCGAAAAAAACATCAGAAATTGATTTCGGCACACCATTCCTCGGAATCAAGCGCCGTCAGAAACAGCGGACTTGTAAAATTCCAATGTATTTAAAAAAAAATCCACGGAATTTCCAAGTCATTAAATTGAACATATTAATATTAAATTAAATTATTTAAACATGTCAAACTAATTTTTAATATGAATTTAATAGTTTATCCAAAAAATGTATGGGTGAAATGAAACAAAATTTATTTTTGTGGAATACCTTGGTCAGTGAATATTGGGATGTAATTTTTGGGTTTGAAAACGTTTTGATTGTATTTAAATGACTTATTATTCTAATTAAATATGATATTTGAGGAGATATCATTTCATGAATGGATGATATCATTTTGAAATCATGCATGATGTAATTGAAAACATCCTGATTATGAAAAACATTCATGTTTTCTATTAAACTAAAAATTAAGGTCATTCAAAAAATTACCAACAAATAAACCTTGTAAATTTTTGATGTGATGATTCTCAAATTGAAATTAATTTTATCATAATAATTTTATAACATATGTAATTAAAATTTTTAATTAAAATTTATGTTTTCTACAAAAGAAATTGATATATATTATATTACAAATATTCTTACAGTTTAATAGTGTTTTAAACATGGATATTTATTTTATAGAATATTAATATTTATATTTTATTAAATTAATCATAATAAATTTTATTTACATTATATTTTATTATTTTAAAGTCCAATTATTATTCCAACAGTCGTGTTAATGTTCTTAAAGGTCATGTTACTCTTCACAAAACCAATGTTACTCTTTTAATTACCACCATACAATACAAAAATTAACAATACAAGTACAGTAGACACTTTTCCTCCTACAAAAAACAATCCATTCTATTATACATTACTGAATATAATTCCCCTCAAAGATCAATACTCTAATTTTATTAAATACATATTTCATGTCCAAAATTATGTTCTATTTCTATAGTATTGTCTGTGAGTGTGATGAATCAACAAAATTTGATGGATAAAAATTTCCCAATTCTACTTTTCCTATTAAAAATTGTATGCCCCATTGTATAATTAGGAATTTTTATTAATTAATTTGGGGAATAATGTAATAATATTTTTTAATGAAATATAATGGTTTGAGTTTTTCGATGTGTTTCTTAGGTATAATAATATATAATTTATGTTATCATATATTTATTCATGAAAAAAATAGCACACATAAATTATGGGCCATTAAATTATTCCACCCTTAAGAAATTCTATTTTAGAAATTTCAACTCTTATTCAAGGTTTAGAATAATTGAGGGTACTTCAATTTCTTTTTTCCTTTTCGTTCTCTTTTCTCCTATTTTTATTTATGGTACTTTCATTGTACTTTTACAGGATGAGTTGTCATGTTTCCTAGAAAATTCTATATATAGTACAAGATCTTCACTACTACTCCTCATAATGGAGTTAAATATCCTACTATACCACCTCCATATTTAGTACATGTCTGGGCTCTGGAATACATTTACACAAGAGATATACATTGAACACATCATGAATTTAAACCATTTTGGTGGATGCTCTAGTTGATATTCCTCTAAATCAATGAGATCAATAATATAAAAGGGGAAAATGTTCCTAGGGATTGGTATACCATTATTTTTAAACCACATGATTCTCTCCCATATAAATATTCAAAGGATAATTATTTCTCTAATATCAACCTCTATATCCCTTCGACGGTTTTCATTTTAGATCTTCTTAAAAATATGAGTATCTTTTATAAGCATCTTTTTTTCTTCCATGATTTCGATAGAATCATTGAAATATCAAGTCAAAATAAAATTCATTGAAAAACACCATCCAAATATTGTATTTCTTAAATATTTCCCCATGAATAGGTCCTTATGGACCCAATCTAATACTTTATGAGAAACGTTTTTTATAGAAACTAAAAAATTGGAATATTTTGATGTCATGTTCCATTAAATTCCACATAGTAGTCTCTCATTATGTCCTAAACTATATAAATGTACTTAATATATTTTATAGGAATTTGGGTGTGATATGGAACATTAATATTCAGTTTACTATTTTGAGAATATTGATGACTTCTCCTAAATAAATAATAGAACCATGGAACCTGATTAAATATGATTTGTTGTGGTTCCTCATTCATCAACAACAATTGTATTTTATAAATCATATCATGTTTTAGAGGAAGAAAATCATTATGAATAGTAATTAAATTGGATGTCCAAGTGATTTGATCCACCAAAACCTATATCAAAATGCTTTCATTCTATTTATTTTGGAGAATAGGGACAAGGAAAATAGTTATATTCTCTCATTTAAATATGAGTATAAGAAAATTATACATCATACCCTTGGAATTATATCTCTATAATTTAACATTCTGACATACCTAGCATGTTGATGTGTACTTATTGGTCTCTTTATTCATGTTTTCCCACCAGAAATAATCACGAATATCACAGTAGAACATGGTACATATTTGATGGATGGAGAAAGACATGCTCTATGAGTTTTTGAAAATAACCGTCTATATCTCAAGTGTTTTAGAAACATAAATTATTGTTTTAATAGGTTGATACCATCTCCATCAATTTGTAATTCATCATGATACCTCTGCTCGACAACTTCCACATTATTTTTAAAATATTGGTTCTCCCTTTAAAACACCATGATCTTCTCTTCAATAGTTAGTTGGGAAATAATTTTTTAATGATCAGATATATTAGTTGATTTTATGGTTTCTAAATCCATACATTGCATATTAATTAAGATAGTTTCATTCTCAATACACATAATTGATTTGGTAGTTTATTATTTTCTTCTAACATATTAATCTACCTTGTTCATTGTTCCTAGAAGATAGTAAATAACGAAATCATATTCCTTGATCAACACTAAACATCTTAAATAATTAATTCTCATTTATTTTTGTACAGATGTATACATTAGAAACTTGTTATATTATATATGTCACAATTATATGTATATAGGTAGTTCATACAAATATTCAAGTTGAGGATCATAACAGCTTACTTTAAATCAGGTTTCGAGTAATTATAATCATTAATCAATAACGTCCATGAGGTGTAGTCTATCAATTTTTTAATTTTTTCTTGATAAAAAACTCCAGTAATTTATTTAATTCATCATTTTATTTCACAAAACCATTTCCCACTTGATTTTAGTGTGAATATAGATGATATTATTATCCTATTCTTAATCTCCTTAAATATTTCATCACATTCATCCATCTGGGAAATCATTACACCTTTTCATGCTAACATTGTGAAAGGGGTATAAAATCATGAAAATATTATCACAAAACATTTTTAGTAACTATATTATTCAAGAAAACTATGGATATTATTGAGACATGAGGGTTTAGACCAATCCTCAATTTCTATTTTCATTCAAGGTTCCACAAAAATTCCACCACATTTGATCATGTGAACCAGGAATGTGATTTTTTTGCATCTAAAACTAAAATATTCTGAATGTAGAATACATTTTTTCATTAATTTTTGTCTCTATAATCATTATTACATAATCTTTTTATTCCATATTTCATATAGATTAAATGTGAATATCATCAATAATGTTAACAGAAAAAATTCAAGGTTGTCTCTAAAATCTATATTCATAAAATCCATAAAGATTGTTGGGGAATTTTGAGTTTGAAGTACATAACTGGGAACCCATTGTGTCTATAACATATATAAATGTTTTATAATGAATCTAATCATTATTTAAAAATAGTTTAATCTATCTGGAATGTGGATCCTTTATAGAGAAGTGTTGGTCTCTTCTAAGTTGATCTTAAAAGTCATAAATACATAACAGGGTATATACGTATATTAAATAGATACTTTTTATCTTTTATTGATTGACACATAGCCATATTGATACATAAATTTATTGGAAAAAGAAAATGTTGGGTATAAAGGGATGCACTAAGGTGTGTGAACCCTTTGTACAAATACTCTTGAAACATATTCTTCAACCTCTCTAGTTTGATCAAGTCCATCTTATATATGGATTTTGATATATAATTGATCAAGGTATAATGTTTATTAATAAAAATGCCGCATAAACTGGGGAAGCTTGGGTACCCCTTTGAGAAATAAATCAGTTCATTTCTTCACAATAGGAATTTTCCAAGGGTTGATAAATTCCATTGACTTAATCAATTTAAAATATTGTGTTTCTTCATTGGGTATCAACACACATGATTTTGAGGGATTTTCCAAAATATATTCATGATCATCAATGACTTTTTACAATATAATGGGGTGGCATAGAATATAGAAATATATTTATTATTTATAAATTAAAATTAGATCTCTATATGATAAGAACTAATCATTTACAGGAATATTATAAAATTAAAATAAGGTAATGATTACAAGATTCAATAAAATAATATTCCCACAAACATTAAATATAAAATTTTCCAATAATTGTGAACCATTGGTCACACCAATATTTATTTTTACCGATATAAATTCTTAATTGTACCAGGACTCTGATTCATCGTTTCAAAAAATATACAGGATAATAAAGAATGTGTACATACATAATAAAATAAATAAATTTCTATTACTGAGTGAGTATGATGTGTGCCTTTAGTGACATCATTTCCATGTTCCATCCTGACAGTAATGATGGAATAATCATTCCATTACATCATGGAATTTGGTGTTTGGTCACACTGATTACCCATGATGACCCTTGGTTTAGTGTACTTTCAACTATATCTACCTTTCTTTTAATAGTTGTGTTATCTACCATTTTTTCCTGCAATTATAGTTTCCTTCGAAGCCTCCAAAAAATTGGCTTGATTTATCATATATTTTTGAGATTTGAGATATTGAGTGCCTTGTCTTATACACATGAATCATATCCCTACACCTTTAAAAAAATTCCCATGATGATTCCTATTATATTTTTTATTATTCGGTGGTTGGATCCTTTATCAGCCTTTTTTCATTTTATCCACTCTCTGGAAGATCAATATTTCATTTCATGTATACATACCTGTGGTACCATTCAAAAAACACTCAATCAACTCTGAGACCAAAAAGAATTACTCATTCATAACTTCTGATGTCTAAGAAATATAGATTCATTAAATGGTGTGGTTTTAAAGCATTAATTTTATTATTTACTTCAATATCATTTTTCATAAAAACTAAAGTAATATATTGAAATACATGTTATTGTTATCTCATAATTCTTGCTAGATTCAGCCTCTTTTCTCTTAATCATTAGGAATTTTTTATCTATCATTATTCACAGACTTCAAGGGAAATATTTTATAAGAAATAAAATTTAATGTTATCCCCACTACATTTAATCTACTTTTTATTTTGTATTGGAGTTCATTATCATTTCCCACCATTGAATCACCTCATTATCTAAACAATAGATTACTGGGGTGACTTTATCCTTCGAAAAATAGTAGATAAAAATGATATTCTCTAATGAGTAAACACAATATTCTATGACTAGTGGATTAAAAGATCTAGTAAATAATAATTATCATTTAAGAATAAAATATTTGATATCTAGTTGTTGACTCTTGGTCAATGGAAGATATTCCAAGTAGATTATATTATTATTTATATCCCATCACATTTAGATTTTTTTTCTCCACCTCCAAAGGAATTTGTTTTATTTTTCAAACTATAATTAATTATCACTCATATGGTTTATTTGTAATTTTTCTATTATTTTTACACCATTTTATAAAATAGAAATATTTTGAACAAATATTTTTCAAAAAATTAAGATACAGTTATTTAATCACAAGCATAAATTGAATCTAAATTAATATCTCATTAGATCCAAATGTCTAGCCTTTCATGAATTATAGCCCTATGATAATGTGACTTAATACCTTTCTAACATATATAGTAATAATTAATTGACATTATTATTAATCATAATGATTTTTATAGAGGTAATGATTAATAAATGTATATCATCGAGAAGTATCAAACTAGGCATAAATTATTGTTTATATTTTATTCACCAGGTGATGACTGAGTAAATTCCCAATTCACATTTTTAGGGTAATTAACCCATTGAAAAACTATTAAAGATCCACATCCAAATATTTTTTCTAGATCGGTGTTTCATGGCTCTGAAACAGAAAACTGTTGTAGTTTACTAAAAATCATGTTTTCTACCCGTAATTATACTCACACATAGGGTTTTCACAAATTTGTTCTCATCCAAAATAACAAATTAACAATACAATACCATTGATAACATATTTAGTGAAAAAAAATTATTACATGAATATTACATCATTATTTACATAAACCACATGGTAGGAATACATTCATGGATTTAAAGGTTCAGTTTATTCCCAAAATTATGCTCATACATCATCGATATATAATATAACATAAAAAATACTTAAATCCATATTTATAATCCTTTTAATGTCCCTAATTCTCTTTAGTACATTTAATTACCTTAAGATATAACTCAAATAAATCGGTGTGCTATATTTCCATTATAAAGAGGAATGACATGGGAGGAATAGCTTACATGAATTAATAGTACATGGGTGAGCATAATAAAAATAGTCATATCATAAGAATGAAATAAAAATTATATGTATGAGGGAATATTTTATGATGGTATAAAATGTTTCATATGCATAATGACAAAGAATCATAACAGAGTATTAAAATTCCTGAAACAATTGTAAATAACTCTAGCATAATGTTAACCCAAAACATGTAGTGACCCAGAGCCCAGTAACTCGAAGTTGATGTCTGTATTATTATATTGATGTAATATATAATGAATCATGTCTTGAATAACCAAATATTTTAGTAGCATTGATAAACTAAAAAAATAATTTACTCTTACATTACATTCAAATCCAAAATTATAACCTATTTGTTTGACAATAACAATATTCCATTTATCATATCATTTCATATCAAACATAGTACACTTCATTGACTCCTAATAAATTAAAAAAATTGTCTATCTAAAATTCTTAGCAAGGGTTATGTATAAAGAAATCCATCATGAATCAATAATAATAATCTATATGTCAAGGTAAATAATTAAAGAAAAGTTAAATATATATAATTTTACTATCATGTTCAGATAACGTAGAATCAATATGGAAAGATAATTTACTAAAACACATTACCATTAATAAATAATTGAGAATGAAATTCATGCATAGATTATATCATATAAAAATTTTCATGGAAGATAATAAATTAATTCTAAAAGAAGGAAATTATTTATTATATGGTGTCATGTGTTAGTAAATCAGTACCTCTACCACCAAGACCATTGAAAAAATGTTATAAATTACAGGTAGTACAAAATTTAACATTATAATACTAATTTTTGTCATGATTCCTACAGATGAATCATGGTTATATAAAACATCGAGTCTCTCCCATCACTGCAGTTCCAAATCATTCCTTATGTATCTAATAATCGAATTAATACATGAAATAATACGCCTAAAAATAAAATATTCCTTATATATTAAAAGATACGAATTTTTCAATATTTCCCTAAAAATGTAATAACATTATAATTGAATAACTATATATATAAATGAGAAAAATTATATGAAATATAAAAATCAATGATAAATAACATATATATTTTATTGGAATTATATTTCTAATGATCAAATGATAGAGAATATTTTAGGGGTGTTAATGACTAAAAAATGAAACTATGAAGTGAATTTCAAAACTATCCCTGGTAAAAATAATCATAAACCATCCAAAAGAATAATAATTATGGTATAGACATGTACTAATTAGTGTATGAATAATGGGTTTCTGTTGTTGATAAATAGAAATATTATAATGGATTTTTAAAAACATTCTATAGAAAAATATCCATTTCATTTTAAAAATCACATTTTAGAATGTAAAACATTATAAAAATCCAATTCATTAAACATAAATTTAAAAGGCTAAGAATTTATAAAATATTTAGAAAAATATTTCCATTAAAAATATACCTATAAATGTGGAATGCTATCTTTAATTTAACGAGAGTCGTGTTCATGGGTTATTTGATACATGCCATAGAATTTAAAAAGAACATTTATTTTTCCATACAAAACGGTTTAAAGAGATCCATGTTTATAAAATAAAAATAATATTCTATTGAAATAATTCATTTAAAAATAAATAATGGGTAAAAATTATTTTCATAAATCGTTTTTATATGGTTAAAAAATTTGGAAACATTTTTTAGTAATAAATATTTTGGAAGAAAATAGATTTCTTACTAATGAGTGAAATGATGTCTGATCTTCATAAAATCATTTTATCAATAATTTTAAGGACCAAACAGTAGAAATATTTAACAATTATATTGAAATTTCATTAGTAAATAGAGGGTAATAATATTAAGGTATATTATATATAAAATTATTAATAATTTTCCTTCAACTAGACTTCATGAATAAAAAATTTTCATTAGAATGAGATTGTGAAAGAAAACCTTACAATGATCATATTATGGAAGTCAGAATTAATCGATTAATGGATTAGGTGAATAAAATTTAAATTCAAATAGAAAATATCATATAAAAAAAATTATTATCCAATTTATTTATAAAATAATTTTATAATATCAAATACAACATTGAGTAATATAGTGAAAATAAAAGAAATTGTGTTATGAAATTCTTTTCAAATTTGTAACTATTAGGTCAAATCCACTTTGAAGGAATAATTCAAATGAAAGGATAAAATAAGATGAATAATGAATTATTCATGATATTACATGTTAAAGGGGCCCTATTTAATCATTACATAATAAATTAGGTTCACAATAAATAATATTCCTCAATGAAGGGAAATTTAGATGATGTCACATGCCTTATGCATCCTTTTGGTTTAACATGAATTTAACATCGTGTATAATTTTATTAATCATGTTATATTTTTATACCATAACAACATTAATATATATATATATATATATTATTCTTATATGACATATTATCATAGGTTATTTAATAATATTTCCTAATTTTAATTGTTTCAGGTCATAAACATCCTGGTTTACCATTCGTGATTTTTTATGAATGTTCTAGTTCGTATGAATATAATATAGTTATTTACTACAAAAATTAATAATAATTAAATAATTATCATATTTTTACTTCAATTTTACTTTGAAATAAATTAATTGTGGTTTTGTGAAATAATGATTTTTACACTCATGGAGATGACAGGTCGTACGTACGCTTGGGTGATGTTTTCATTTTCAAATGATCATTGTAGAATGATGTTATGTTATATATAATAATTAAATAACAATAATAATATCATATATACAAAATAATGTCATTAAATATACTTATATTTATTATCCATGTGGGGGGGGGGGCTAAAAAGGGAGTCACATTGCTTTGTAAAGGTGAGATTATAGACATAAATGAATTTTGTTATGATGATCAATTGTGTGAAATGGTAAGAAATTAAATGATATATTATCAATAAATAATGTTAAATCATCACTAATATCATAAATATTTCATTTATATATCATATATATATTTATTTTATCCTTATGACCTTTCACTTCAAGCATTAGTAAACGATGAATCACTTCACATCATGAGGTAGTAGTCCGCCATAAACATGTGTGACGTTATTGTTTGCCCTACATTATAAAACATAAAATACAATTTATTATATAATAACTCCATAGGTATAAATTTGTTATAAAAATCCTATATATACTATATATCCGTCATTATACCCAACCGTGATAGGTGGTAATGGTAGAACGAATGACGTCGGTTCACAAATCAATAGTATGTCATACATATGAACGGTGCTTTTGTAACATATTTATTAAAGTGGAATTTTTTTAAGTAATTACATTTATTAAAAAAATCCATGTATATAAAATATAGTATGGTTATTTTATATGTTTTTAATAACAATTTAAGGATGGGGAGAATGAAATAAAATAAAGACGGTCATTGAAGGCCATTACCTCTTAATCATGTATCCTACACAGTATTGCACCAATTCTATCCTAGTATTGATTTCATACAAAAATATGGATTTTATAGTGATATTATAGAATTTGGGAAGTTATTTTGGAAGGTATTGGTCTTTCCAAAGATATTTAATAGTGTTAAGAAGGGATAAGATAGTCTGTCCGTTTATAAGTGAAGTGAGGTGTGCACTGGTAAATTTTTAAAAGAGCCAATCGTACCCATGTTTTATCCTAATTTTTGTTTTTAAAATTTTCCATTATTGATACAAGAAAATTATCGGAGAAAATAATTCCATAAAATGGGTTTTGAACAGCTTTTTTAGTCATTCATAACATTTATCTTCTTAGTTTATCCCTGGGAAAATCGATTTTCACCATAACCTCAGAAATTCATATTTTATGTACTAACTATTTATTTTGGTCAAAAATTAAGCTAACCATGTTACATAGTATATATTATTATTATATAAAAACGTGAATCAATTTTTAATAATTAAATTCATTAAAATGGGAAATTTTAATTTAAAGTTAATTCTACTGATGTGATGAGAAAGCGGGTCTCTAATGATAAAATATTCGAAAGTTTTTAATGGTTTTATTTCTAAATTAAATTTTAAAATTATTTAAAAATTTTAAATTTGATTAATTTAAATATGATAAATGTAATTTTATTTTTTAAAATATATTCATATTATTTATCATTATATAAAATTTATGTAAAAATGTAGTTTTCATTTAAAATTCATTATTTTACACTATTCATTAAAAAATCAAAAGATTTAGGAGAATCCAAAATATTAATCCTAAGTTAATTTTCAGATTATGATTAAAAAGACATTTATTTTTTCAAATAAATAAATAAAAATGATTTTTATATTTTTTACACAATGGGTGACTAATCCCTAAATAATTTTTTTTCAAACAATATTTTATATCCTTTTAGATTATTATCGTATTTTTTAAAATAATTTGATTAAAAATAAAAATGTGTATTATATAAATTTTTATAATATATTTAATCCAATTCATACACTCCATTCAAATGGTTAGAAGATAATTTTAATTTTAAAAAATTATATTAGTATAATTGTTTTTTTGGTAAAACTCACCCTTTCATGAAACAAAAGGTTTTAAAGAAACTCATTGTTCCATTTAATGTAAGATAAACTATGATTTTAATTTACTAATTTCTATTTAATGAAATTTAGTCTTTTTAAAATTTTTGGAGTGTTACATTATCCCCTCTTTAAATAAATTGGTTCCTCACAATTTAAAAATGATATCTATAATCAAGGGTATGAAATTTTGAAATACCATTGATGAAAAAACTTCTTTTTAATAGAGTGAGTAAAATATCCTATCAATAAGAGAGAAAGGGAAGTTAAAAAAGTTCATATGGAATGGTAGAAGACACTATTTCCATGTAGGAAATCATTGGTGACATGTGGTGATATGGATATGGAATAAAAACATAAATATTTATATATAATGTTTGAGATAATTGATGACAAATAATAGAATGATCAATTGGAAATTATGGACTTTAAAATCATATGTCAAATAGTTGTGAAAACTTTTCTTAATAAAATCATAAATTGAGGAAACATGATAACATTTTATTTCAAGATAATATTTTTCTAATGATGAGGAAATCATTGAATTTCCAAGAATATAAGGTAATATACATAGTTAATACATTTCGTTTTAATAATAAAAAT
Source organism: Viscum album (assembly GCA_963277665.1). Taxonomy (NCBI): domain Eukaryota; kingdom Viridiplantae; phylum Streptophyta; class Magnoliopsida; order Santalales; family Viscaceae; genus Viscum; species Viscum album. The sequence goes on from OY728157.1 coordinate 1,728,211,958, forward strand.
TTTATTTTTTGGTTGTTCATTGACATATTTCTAATTCATCTTATAATATATGAATTAAATATTGATAAATTAACTACATATTCCTAATGTATGGAAATTAAAGTTAAATGAATTGTAAGATCTATAAATGTTTAATGGTTCTTTCCTTTTAAGTCTAACTATTTTCCAAAACAATTGTGGTTAGAACTAGTTTTCAAATATAATACATTAATCTATTAAACTAAATAATAACACCAATTGTTCATCATTAATATTTATTCACCAATTTTTCAACTTAAAACAATGATATATTAACTAGAAATTCATATAGAATAAGGGTATGTGTTAAACCATTATCATGCTTAGATCATTATTTCAAGCCTGGCAGACTTGTGGAATATGACGTGTTTCCACACAGTATATGGGTTGTCACTTTACTAAGATATATTTATCTAATTCATATAATGTTACAAAACAATTATGGATATCCTTGAAATAAAATTAATCAATAAATTTGTTTTTTACTATGGTTTTAAATATAAATTATTCTCCAAAATTCTAGTAATATTATTTGGTTTTCATTAAAACTTGAGTACGGATTATATCAATCCAAAAAGTTATCAATACCATTAAAAATATGTATATTATATTTATCTGAATTATTCCTTTAATAATATTTTTCTAAAACATATACATTCCGTAAATTTCACCCAAAATTTCCTTAATCGTGGTACACTCACATCATATTAAACATAAAAATTATATTATTATGAATTTCAACAAATGATAATTCTAATACTCATATTCCATGACGGAATCCATAGATCTAAATTTTGTAAATACACAAATATTTATAAAATTTCACACAATACATAGATAATTCATGATCCTTAGACCAAAATAACATTGGAAAATGGGATTCTAAAATAAAAATTTTGAATCCCAAATATTAAATCATTCATCTATTTTATTTCAACATAGAATTTTCCTAGTCTTGGGTTTAAAAATTTGAAGAGAAATTTTAATTTTATAATTCCCAAGTTGTACTCATTTAAGATGATGAAAAATCCTATGAATATACTATGAGTGTAACATACCATTTATGTAATTAATAATAGATATTTTTATTTATGTCTATTAATGAATTATATAGTGTTTTAGAGGGTTAAAATGAAAATAAATCCAATCTTAAGCATGTAATACACTAATAATTTTAAAAGATTGTTTTACTGCCTTTTGATGGCAAACCATTTTTAAATCTATCTTTTGAAAATTTCATAATATATGTTTGTCAAAATAAAGTTATTATTTATGATTGGGACATTAAAATTTACTTTGTGTGAATTTTTGGTATTTTTCTAACAATGTTCATTTTTTAATGAATAGTGAAAAATACTGCATTTTACATCAAAACTACTTTTTTATATAAATTATTTATATTATTAGATTATATTTTGATTGGTTTTAAAGTATAATTAGAATATATTTTTACCATTTAATCCAATGGTGGTCATTGGAATCAATTTCACTTTGAAATTGGACTTAAACTGGTGTCAATCTTTTGATACTTATTGTTTCATAAAAACATGCCATTTGTCATGACAACGGGAATTAATTATTAAATTAATTAATGTGACTTATATGATTTGAATTTTGTAAAATAGACATCATTTTTGAATTCAGAATATCAAATATAGCTTAGGGTGAAGTTTTGGTATTTCTCTGAAAAACTTCTATTTTTGATGAATAGTGAAACCACTAAGTGGTAGTTAAAGAAACTGATTTTTCATTTAAATTGAACATTGCCACTTCTATGATTTGTTTATCAAAAATCCGACATAAATGGTTTTTATTAAGAAGTAAAATGTGGTTCAATGAGATTAAATAATTTTTTTGGTGAATAGTAACTTATTATGTTTTTAATCGAGATTAGAGGTAATTTGTGTAGTTCAAGGTAAAAAGAATGTTTTAATAATATGATATGTGCTTCAAACATGTCCTACCCTTATTGGATGTGTCATGGCCGACCAAGACAATCTATGGGTCAACTTTGGGACCCTATGGAGCCACTTTGGTAGGAAAATAAAATTAATAACTTTTTATTTAATGTAAAAGTAAAAATGACACAAACATGAGATGTTTTACAAAAACAATTTTTACATGGGGTTATACAAGTCATATTTTTGATTATAAAAAGTCATTGGAAATATAAAAAGATTTCCTACATCATATTATTTTTTTATAATTTTTATACTTTAAATAAATTATATTATTTATGACATCATGATGATGCAACGATTACCTCATTAATAAAGTATTTAAATAAAATGAAAAGATAATGTAAATCTATGACCTAAACATGTCCAAAACCTATTGGATGGCTATATTTCGAACCCTTATCACCTTAGCCTTGAATTATATCAATGTGGGACATTTTTAATCCGAAACTCATTTTAAAATAAAGTAACATTCTTTTACTTTCCAAGAGTGCCCCTCCACTCCTCTTATAAAAGGCCGCCACCTCTACCTCCTTACCCACACTTCCAAAGCCTTTGGGTCGGCCGAAACCTGACCATTTTGCCTCTCCACATCCCTCTCTTACTCTTTGAACCCTCAATTTGGGCAGAAGTCTTCCCAAGGAAGCCTTTGAGCTCAAACCAAAGGGAGTTACCCGATTTTAAGGTAATGTCTTCACTTGAGTCCTTTTGTTTTATTTTTCTTCTCCAACCCACTAAACTCTTTATATTAATTTATTTTGTAAAAAATACAGTATCATCAATATACTAGGATATTGTTATAAGAAGGATTCGAGCTACACTTACACACACCTACATCTAATGGTTAAAGAACATACTGTTTCCGTGGATGGCGAATTTATGCCTCCCGAAATGATGATTGTTCAACATTATTTTAACACCTTCAAAGGTGGCCATTAAGATGACACTATATTTAAATATGATATATAATATGGTTATGTTTTCCTTAATCTTCTTTATTTTTCATTTTGTGCATACCTTTATTGTTTCCATTATGGGTAAACGCGATATCTTCATTTAAGGAAGTGCGGACTACCGCCCCCTCAAAGTGATTTGATTCATTAAATACCATATGTGGGACGTATAAAGGATGGAGTTATGATATTATATATGATATTAGACTGTAATTATAATATACTTTTATATCATTATGATTCCATTCTATAAAATACGAAATAGAAATGAAAGTAGCGTTCATGTGTACGTACGGCTTACCTTCTCCATGAACGGTGCATTTCATTTCTTACCTCTAAATGATTATGTAATATTATAAATTCATGTATATAATGGATATATATGATATATATGATATATACATCATGATTATAATTCTGGATATAATGGATTCATGAATAACTTGTAATTATAAAGGGTTTATTTTTGACTCAAGTACCAATGATCGTTAAAACAACCGTTATTAACATAAATAATTACATAGTGTTCATGACATGGAAATAAGTGATGTAAAAGGAATAATGAACTTAAAAAAGGTTCTTAAACAAGTAGAAATTAACTCATGTTTATTATTCAGGAGATTAAAGAACGACCGAGTCAAGTCGGACCCGAGGTATGGGACTTCGTCTCAATCTCCTTTCATTGAGGCATATTTTGTTTTATAGACAACTTTCTTTTATATAGGGTCTAAACCCCTTTGACTTTACTTTTATCCAAAAGGAATATTTTTTTATATGAAGTGTTTAACAAAATGACAAAAGGTAATATTTTTGTCATACGTATGCGGCGACAACGGATTCTCCACTGCCGTGACCATTATTTGAGTTTCGGCTTTCTCTTCAAGACATACCTTTTTTTAAAAGAAAAATAAATACCATGTTTTACTTTCATTTTATTTTGGTATTGAAAATGGTTTTCATAATGTTTTTATATCAATGTGTTGTATTGATAGCTTGTGGTTGAAAGGAGGAAAAGGTATGTTTCCTTAATGCATGTTTTATGTGATACGATTATGTTGAGGTTCTTGGGAATTATTTTGAAGACGGGTGGTTCCATGATAAACTAAGGGCGGGTGAGCCCGATATAGCTCTCCAATGCATTGGGTAACGCGAAGGAGTGAAACATTAAGGTTTCTCCAAATAGATTTAGGGAATATACTGTGATGGGTATTCCAAACGTAACCAAGAGGGTTACTCCCTATGTAAGAATGTTATAAATTCCTCATGTTACCTTTATGTCTTCTGATTTTTATGATTTATTAATGATTTTATGAGGTATATTAAATTTCTTATGTTTTATGGGTAAAGTATGATTTCATTCTTATGTATATATGTACCCATGTTTCCATTCCATATTTTTAAATCCCTTACTGAGCTTTTTATGCTCATCCCAAGTTTTTGAAATTTTTTTCACAGGTCAAGGGAATGGTACATGATATGATGATAGAGTCAAGGAAGTGTCAAGAAAGAATCCATGTTTTATTTAAAATCTATTTCCATTGATGGAAAAAATGAATACTATCTTTTATGTAACCACTTTGTTTAAATGTTGAATGTAATGCATGTTTTATGATCTAATTCTCTAAAACTATAAACCTGAAAAGATCCTCAAGCTGTAATATTGTAATCACTAAAGATTAAGTAATTTTTAAGGCTGGGGCCTTATAATTGGTATCAGATGTCGGTTTAGATAACATTAGGTGTTAGAATTCTATTAAATGATTATCCCAAATTTTTTTATGGTCAAATTGAAATGATATAGCATTTGAAGATTACCATGTTGCTTTATCTAAGACATGTTTGTTCAGAATGGTTTTCTGCAAAGGAAATAGGGAAGCAGTGCTAGGAAGGCATATAGAAGGAAATAACATTCCGAATCAGCATCCTGAGATTGTCGGAATTGGAACTGAACAGTTTACTGCAGTAATGTCATAGTTGACTCAAGCGATAAATGGTGGTGGTATCCATGCACGAGATCAGCCAGATCAACCACAGAGGAACATGTCACTGGTGGAACATTTCATGAGGCAACATCCCCCATCATTCAGAGGATCATCTGACCCTGTGTTAGCTGAAAGGTGGATTAAAGCACTGGAGAATATTTTTGATGTCATGGGGTGTTCAGACAATCAAAAGGTTAGTCTTGCTATTTACCATTTGGAGGGTGAAGCTGATCAGTGGTGTTCGATGGTTAAAAATATCAGGGATGCTGATGAGATTGATGCTCTCGACTGGCATGAATTCAAAGGTATGTTTCTTGAAAAGTATTTTCCTAAGGATGTTCGACTTAGGATGGAAAAACAATTCTTGGAATTGAGGCAAGAGGAAGACTCAGTGGCTACCTATGAAGAGAGGTTCACTCGGTTGGCAAGGTATGCTCCAAATTTTATCTGAGACCTTGATAGTAAAATCAATCATTTTTACTCTGGGTTAAAGCCAAAATATTGAAGGGCATTAGCTTCTCATGAGTTTAAAAGTTATGAAAAGCTTGTTCGAGGTGCTGAAAAGGTGGAAATTGAGTTTTCCGATGATCATGTGTTCTATAACAACCAATAGAAGAAGAGACCGATGTGGCAGGAGAATGGAAATAATTCTTCAAAAAATTCTGATGGTAAGAAAACTAAGTTTCCAGTTTGTGATAAATGTGGTAAAAGGCATGATGGGGAATGCCTTCTGAATTCTGGAATGTGCTACCGATGTGGTAAGATGGGACATAAGGCTCGTGATTGCATTTAAAAAGATCAATGTGATGGTAAGTTCAAGTTTGATTTATAGTTAGTAAAATGTTTTAAGTGAAATAAGATGGGTCACTATGCAAATGAGTGTCCGAAAAAGAGCACGAGTGATGGGAAGCAGTTAGACTACAAGCAGAAAGGGGTGGTGAAATCCTTTGCAACTACTTCAGCAGATGTGGGGCCATCAAATGAAGTTGTATCTAGTACTTTGTTTGTTTTTTCAGATTATGCCAGTGTGTTGTTTGATTCGGGTTCTACACATTCTTTCACCTCTGAAAACTTTTCTAGTAAAATGGGAATACCATCTCAATAAATGACTCCAGGACTTTTGGTAAAAACACCTGGGGGAAATGTTGAGAAAAAAATAATTTATAAAAATCTTCATATCCTTATCTCTGGAAAGAACATACTTGAAAATCTTATTGTTCTACCTCTAGTAGAGTTTGATGTTATCCTGTGTTTGGATTGGCTCTCAATTTACCATGCTAAGATTAACTGTAGAGCTAAAGAAGTTTCTTTTCAGAAAGACTTTCAGTTTGTGTACAAGAATGAACCCTTACTTTTGATAACATATCAAGAGGCTGAGAAACTTGTAAAATTTGGAAATGAATGTTACCTTGCAGACATCGTTGAAAATAACGGAACTTTTCAGATTAATGATGTGCCAGTGGTAAATGAGTATCCTGATATTTTTTCTAATGAGTTGCCTGGAATAATACCAGATCGGGAAGTTGATTTTGCTGTTGACTTAGTTCCTGATGCTAAGACAATTTAAAAACCCCCTTATCGAATGGCTCAAATTGATCTTTTAGAGTTGAAGGAGCAATTTCAAGATTTATTAGAGAAAGGTTTCATTCGACCTTCCACATCACCATGGGGTGCTCCTATTTTATTTGTTAAAAAGAAAGATGGTTCTATGAGACTTTGCATTCATTATAGAGCCTTAAATAACATCACTATTAAGAACAAATATCCTTTTCCTCATATCGATTATTTGTTTGATCAGCTCCAGGGAGCTCAGTATTTTTCAAAGATTGACCTGAGATCGGGGTACCATCAGCTGAAGGTAAAGGAAGCAGATGTTCCAAAAACTACGTTCCATACAAGATATGGCCATTATGAATTTGTAGTAATTCCTTTTGGGCTAACCAATGCACCTGCTGTATTCATGGACATAATAAATAGAATTTTCCATGAGTTCTTGGATAAGTTTGTGGTGGTTTTCATTGATGATATTTTGGTGTTTTCTAAAAGTAAATAGAAGCATGAAAGAAATTTAAGGGTTATTTTTCAAACCTTAAAAGAAAAGAAATTGTATGGGAAATTCAGCAAGTTTGAGTTTTGGTTGCAACAAATTTCTTTCCTTGGTCACATTGTTTCTAAAGATGGGATAACTGTTGATCCTGCAAAAAAAAAGGTTGTTGAAGAATGGCCAAGCCCCACAAATGTAACAGAGATTCGTAGCTTCATTGGTTTGGCAGACTATTACAGATGGTTTGTTAGAAATTTTTCACGGTTATCTAGTCCAATGACTAAGCTAACTTGGAAGGGTGTTAAGTTTATCAGGACAAAAGAATGTGATGATTTTTTTCAGATGTTGAAAAGAAGATTGGTGAATGCTCCAGTTTTGTCACTACCTTCCAGGAATGGTGAGTTTGTTATCTACAGTGATGCTTCATTGAAAGGACTTGGTTGTGTCCTAATGAAGAATGATCATGTAATTGCTTATGCTTCACGACAGTTGAAAACTCATGAGGTAAATTACCCTACACATGATTTGGAATTAGCTGCTGTTGTTTTCACTTTAAAAATTTGGAGGCATCATTTGTATGGAGTAAAGTGTGAAATATATAATGATCACAAAATTTTAATGTATATATTCACATAGAATGAATTGATCATGAGACAGAGGATATGGCTGGAATTAATCAAGGATTATGATTGTACAGTTCATTACCATCCAGGAAAAGCAAATAAAGTGGCTGATGCTTTGAGTCGAAAAAGAAATTCTTTTTTAGAAATGTTGTGTTTGGAATGTGATCCTTTGGTTAAGGATTTGATGAACTTTGGCATAGAAGTTGTTGGTGCAGGATGTTCTTCTATTTCGTTTTAGGTATCAGTGAAATCTTCTCTATCAGACAGAATCAAGAAAGCACATAAGCAAAACAGTGAGTTGCAGAAAAAGGTCAAGATGGTTCAGAAAGGTAAGTTGCCTGAATTCAACATTAATAATGATTGCGTTTTGAGATTTGGGAAGAGAATGTGTGTGCCTTGTGATTCACAGTTGAAGGGAGAGTTGTTATATGAAACTCATAGATCTCTCTTTTCAGTTCATCCAGGCAGTACTATGATGTACATAGATCTGCAGGAGTATTACTGGTGGGATGGAATGAAAAGAGATATTGCTGATTTTACTGTGAAGTGTTTGACATGTCAACTGGTTAAAGCAGAGTGGCAGTTACCGAAAGGGATGCTTCATCCTTTACCAGTACCAGAATGGAAATGGTAGAATATATATCCATAGACTTCGTTGTGGGATTGCTGAAGACCCCTCGAGTTAATAATGCAAGCTGGGTTATTGTTGATCGCTTGACCAAGTCTGCTCATTTCCTTGCTATACGAGATACTTTTTCCCTAGATCAACTTTCCCGTTTGTATCTTAAAGAGATATTCAGGTTAAATGGAGTTACCCTCTCCATTGTATCTTACCGTGATCCCAGGTTTACTTCTAACTTTTGGAAGGGCCTTCAAAAGTCATTGGGTACTGAATTAAATTTTTGTATAGCTTTTCATCCTCAATCCGATGGGCAGTTAGAACGAAAAATTCAGATCTTGGAGGATATGCTACGAGCTTGTTCGATGGATTATCAGGGAAGTTGGGACCAACATCTTTCTTTGGTTGAGTTTTCATATAATAACAGTTTTCATTCCAGTATACAGATGGAACCATTTGAGGCGTTATATGGGAAGCGGTGTCGAACTCCAGCTTTCTGGGATGAAGTGGGTGAAAGAAAGCTGATGGGACCAGAATTGGTAGAAGAGATGGCAGAAAAAGTTCAACTGATACAGTAACATATGAGAACAGCTCAGAGCAGGCAGAAGAGTTATGCGGACAACAGGAGGAAGGATCTCTCTTTTGAGTTAGGTGATCATATTTTTCTCAAAGTCTAACCATGGAAAACTGTGATGCGATTTGGTAAAAAAGGAAAGCTGATTCCAAGGTTCATTGGACCATATGAAATTCCGGAGAGAGTTGGATCAGTTGCATACCGGGGGGCATTACCTCCAAGTTTTTCTTAGGTACACAATGTTTTTCACGTTTCGATGTTGATAAAGTATGTTCCAGATCCATCTCAAGTTTTGAGTCCAGAGGTAGTTAACCTAGAAGAGAACCTATATTATGAGGAACAACCGGTCCAGATTCTTGACCACAGGGAGAAAGTGTTACAGAATAATTTGATTCATTAGGTAAAGGTTTTTTGAAAAAACCACATGATTAAAGAGGCAATATGGGAATCTGAAAATGTAATGAAGGCTAAATACCCCCACTTATTCGATAAGTAAATAAATTGCGGGGACACAATTTTCTTAAGGGGGGAAGGATGTAACATCCCAAGTAAGTAATGAATAATATATATTTTTATCTATGTCTATTAATGAATTAGATAGTGTTTTAGAGGCTTAAAATGAAAATAAATCCAATCTTAAGCATGGAATACAATAATATTTTTAAAAGATTGTTTTAGTGCCTTTTGATGGAAAACCATTTTTAAATCTATCTTTTGACAATTTTATAAGCCATGTTTATCAAAATAAACTTATTCTTTATTATTCGGACATGAAAATTTACTTTGTGTGAATTTTTGGTATTTTTCTGACAATGTTCATTTTTTAATGAATAGTGAAAAATACTGCATTTTACATCAAAACTACTTTTTAATCTAATATATTTATATGATTATATTATCTTTAGAATTGGTTTTAATGTATAATTAGAATATATTTTTACCATTTAATCCAATAGTGGTCATTGGAATCAATTTCACTTTGAAATTGGACTTAAACTTGTCTCAATCTTTTGATACTTATTGTTTCATAAAAACACGCTATTTTTCATGACAGCGGGAATTAATTATTAAATTAATTAATGTAACTTATATGATTTGAATTTTTTAAAATATAAATCATTTTTGAATTCAGAATATCAAATATATCTTAGGGTGATGTTTTGGTATTTTTCTGAAAAACTTAAATTTTTGAAGAATAGTGAAACCACTAAGTGGTAGTTAAAGAAACTGATTTTTTGTTTAAATGATACTTTTCCACTTCTGTGATTTGATTTTCAAAAATCCAACAAACATGGTTTTTATTAAGAAGTAAATTGTGGTTCAATGAGATTAAAATAATTTTTTGGTGAATAGTAACTTATTAAATTTTTAATAATGATTAAAGGTAATTAGTGTAGCTCAAGGTAAAAATAATGTTTTAATAATATGAGATGAGCTTGAAACATGTCCTACCCTTATTGGATATGTCATGGCCGACCAAGACAATCCATGGGTAAACTTGGGGTCCCCATGGAGCCACTTTGGTTGGAAAATGACATTAATAACTTTTTATTTAATGTAAAAGTAAAAATGACACAAACATGAGATGTTTTACTAAAACAATTTTTACATGGGGTTATACAGGTAAGATATTTGATTATATGTAGTAATTGGAACTCCAAAAATATTTCCTACATCATAGTATTTGTTTTATAATTTTTAGACTTTAAATAAATTATATTATTTATGACATCATGATGATGCAGCGATTACCTCATTAATAAAAGATTTAAATAAAATGAAAATATAATGTAAAATCTATGACCTAAAAATGTCCAAAACCTATTGGATGGGTATATTTCGAACCCTGATCACATTAGCCTCGAATTATATCAATTTTGGACCTTTTTAATCCGAAACGCATTTTAAAATAAAGTAACATTCTTTTACTTTCAAAGAGTGCCCCTCCTCTCCTCTTATAAAAGGACCCCACCTCTACCTCCTTACCCACACTTCCAAAGCCATTGGCTCAGCCAAAACCTTCCATTTTGTCTCTCCACATCCCTCTCTTACTCCTTGAAGCCTCATGTTGGGCAGAAGTCTTCCCAAGGAAGCCTTTGAGCTCAAACCAAAGGGAGTTACCCAATTTTAAGGTAATGTCTTCACTTGAGTCCTTTTGTTTTATTTTGCTTCTACAACCCCCTAAACTCTTTTTATTCATTTATTTTGTAACAACTCCAATATCTTCAATATACTAGGATGTTGTTATAAGAAGGATTCGAGCTACACTTACCCACACCTACATCTAATGGTTAAAGAACATACTGTTTCTGTGGATGGTGAATTTATGCCTCCCGAAACGATGATTGTTCAACATTCTTTTAACACCTTCAAAGGTGTCCATTAAGATGACAATATATTTATATATGATATATAATATGTTTATGTTTTCCTTAAACTTCTGTATTTTTCATTTTGGGCATTCCTTTATGGTTTCCATTATGGGTAAATGCAATATCTTCATTTAAGGAAGTGCGGACTACCGCCCCCTTAAAGTGATTTGATTCGTTAAATACCATATGTGGGACGTATAAAGGATGGAGTAATTATATTATATATGATATTACACTGGAATTATAATATACCTTTATATCATTATGATTCCATTCTATAAAATACAAAATAGAAATGAAAGTAGCGTTAATGCGTACGTATGGATTACCGTCTCCATAAACGGTGCATTTCATTTCTTACCACTAAATGATTATGTAATATTATAAATGCATGTATATACTGGATATATATGATATATATGATATATACATCATGATTATAATTCTGGGTATAATGGATACATGAACAACTTGTAATTATAAAGGGTTTATTTTTTACTCAAGTACCAATGATCGTTAAAACGAACGTTATTAACATAAATAATTACATAGTGTTCATGTCATGGCAATAAGTGATATAAAAGGAATAATGAACTTGAAAAAGGTTCTTAAACAAGTATAAACTAACTCAAGTTTATTATTCTAGAGATTAAAGAACGACTGAGTCAAGTCACACCCGAGGTATGGGACTTCGTCTCAATCTCCTTTCATTGAGGCATATTTTGTTTTATACACAACTTTCTTTTATAAGGTGTATAAACCCCGTTGACTTTTACTTTTATCAAAAAGGAATCTTTTTTTATATGAAGCGTTTAACAAAACGGCAAAATGGAATGTTTTTATCATACGTATGCGGCGACAACGACTTCTCCGCCACCGTGACCATTATTTGAGTTTCGGCTTCCTCTACAAGCCATGCCTTTTTTTAAAAGAAAAATAAATATCATGTTTTACTTTTCATTTATTTTGGCATTGAAAATGTTTTTCATAATGTATTTATATCAATGTGTTGTATTCATATATTGTGGTTGAAAGGTGGAAATGTTTTGTTTCCTTTATGCATGTTTTATGTGATACGATTATGTTGAGGTTCTTGGGCATTATTATGAAGACGGGTTGTTCCGTGATAAACTAAGGGTCGGTGAGCCCATTATAAGTCTCCAATGCATTGGGTAATGTGAAGGAGTGAAACATTAAGGTTTCTCTGAATAGATTTAGGAAATATACTATGATGGGTATTCCAAATGTAACCAAGAGGGTTACTCCCTACGTAGGAATGTTATGAATGCCTCAAGTTACCTTTATGTCTTCTGATTTCTATGATTTATTCATGATTTTATGAGGTATATTAAAGTGCTTATGTTTTATGGGTAAATTATGATTTCATTCTTATGTATATATGTACCCATGTTTCCTTTCCATATTTTTATATCCCATACTGAGCTTTTTATGCTCATCCCAAGTTTTTTAAATGTTTTTCACAAGTCAAGGGAAAAGTACATGATATGATGATAGTGTCAACGAAGTGTCATGAAAGAATCCATGTTTATTTTTAATATGTTTCCATTGATGGGAAAATAGAATACTATCTTTTATGTAACCACTTTGTTTAAATGTTGAATTTAATCCATGTTTTATGATCTAATTCTCTAAAACTCTAAACCTGAAAAGATTCTAAAGGTGTAATCTTGTAATAACTCAAGATTAAGTAATGTTTAAGGCTGCGGCCATATAATGAGATTATTAAACAAGGTGCACATTATTGACCATTTTACGATACCTACTAAAAATCGGTCCTAACACATTTCACCCATTATAGTGTTTTTACTCAAAGGTACCACTCTGATAGAACCACCTCGACTAGTTTTATCAATAATGGGATGTATTTCATTGAAAAACAACAAAATAAATACCTTAATAAAACATTATTTTGTTCTTATATTCTTATCTTCAATGTCTATCATATAGTTTCATTCCATAATCTATGTTTCCCCATGTCTAGTTTTAATGAATCTTCTAATATTCCAGTAAAAGTAACTATAATAACATAGACTTGAGCAACTAGAATATGATGTCTGCATAAATACATTTTCATAAGATAAAAGGAATCACATCAAAAAGGTCAAAATTGTTTATTTCTCTTGGTAACTGGATATGTACTCGAGTCATACATTAAATTTTAATTGAAAAGTTACAAAATAATTTATTTTGAGGATAACAATATTTTCTATAGTATAACATTTCATATCAAATATAATAAAATACATGGATTCTTAAGAGAAAAAAAAATAATGGTGATCATAAATGACCGTTATTTTTTAATTATAGAAGATGATTTCCTGAACGAATAAGTATAATAAATATGGAAATGTAAATAAATGAAAAAATGTCAATTAAATAACATGACAGTTATGGTAAGACAAAGAATAATCAATGTGGAAGGGTAAAAAAGTGAATTCACATGAAATTTAATAAATAGTTTAGAGTGAAATGAATATAGAAAATATATTAGAGTGGAAATGTCTAGGGCAATAATATCTATTTACTAAATGAAGGAAATTTGTTAATATTACAATTCTTGTATCATGAACATGATAGATTTATCAATGAGACCATTGACAATATGTTTTAAACTATATGTATAAATCCTTTAAATGTTACCTTAATAGGGTTTTTCCTTATCAAATTCTGATTCCTTGAGGGGATACATGATATAGGGCCTCACATGTCACTACATGTCCAAATTATTCTCATATATCAAATAATCAATTTAATTAATGAACTATTAATTCGTAACCTAAAATATTTGTATTGATTAAGGGATATTAATTAATCAAAATTTCCACAACCAATCAAATAACATTTAAATGTAAAATCATTTATATAGATATGAGATACGAGTTTACAAATAAAATATATGTGATAAACAAAATTTTTATTTAGGGTAAATTTAATGAAAAATTATTCTAGGAAATTTAGTATTTCAAGTGGATGTTAATGACTTAAAAACAAAACAACGTTGTGAATTTGAATATTATACTTATTCAAAATATTCATAAACCATCTAATTGAATAATTAGTATGGTATAATCAAATAACAATTGGAGTAATAAAAAAAGGTTGTTTCCATTTATCAATATAAATTCCATAAAATACCAATACAAACATTTTTGATGAAAATATACTTTTCATTATGGAAATCAATCTTTTGTATCATAAATCATTTTATTTGATATTCAAATTAAAATGAATATTATTCCTAAAATATATGGGAAAATTATTTCTATAAAATAAAAATGTATAAATAAAAAAAATATACATTTAAATAATTTACATGTTATTAGGTTAAATCCAACAAGACATAAATTTTAAAAATGACATTTATTTATCACATTAAAATAGTTATAAAAGTGCCTTATTCAGACAAACACAAAAATATTCTTTTGAAATTAATATTTAAAAATAAAAAAATGGTTAAAAATTCATTTAATAAATAAATTTGCAATAGCTGGATATATTTTTGAATCCATGATTAGAAAATAGTTTTTCCCATAAAATAGAATTTCATCCAAAGAGATAAATGATAAATTATTTTCATTAAAAATTATCATTACTTTTAAGTAAAATATAATAGAAAAACAGAACAATCCTATATAAATATAATGAATAAAAATAGAATAATAATATGAAATGAGTTCATTTTGATAATTATTGTATAATTTACTTCAAATAAAAATCAAGAATAAATAATCTCGATTAGAATGAGATTATGAAATAAACCATTACAATGATCATAATATTAAGGTTAAAACAAATTAATGAATCATGTATTTGAATCAAGAATAATTACACATAAAAATGGATATAAAATATAAAATATTAAAAGTTCATTATACACATAATCATAGAACGTAATAATCAATAAATTAGTATTATAACCATTTATATTAAATTAAGTTATGATATATATAATAACATGGTAAATTTTAGTTCAAATGACGTTAGATGAAATTATTTAAATTTAAAAATAAAAAAATTAACAATTTATTATTCATGATATTAAATTTTAATAGGATAATATTTATACCATATATAAGAAACTAGGTTCAGAATAATAAATATTCATCAATGAGTGGAAATTGAGATGAATACTCTTACCGCAAGCTTTATTTTGGTTGAACATGACTTATAATACTATATAATGGTTTTATGATTATTATTATTTTAATAAATACCATATTTATATTTATATTATCATATAATTTACTTAATTAACATATTATCAACCAGTATTTAATAATATTTCATTATTTTCTTTGTCTTAGGTTTTAATCACTGTATTTTCTCATTCCTTCATTTGATTGAGAGTTCATATTATTGTTCATATTTTAATTTATTATCATATATATAAAAATAATAATTAAATAATTAACTTATTTTTACATAAATTTTACTTCTAATAACAATTGATAAATATGGTTTTGATAAATGATGTATATTATGCCCATAAATATTGGAGGTCGTATGTACGTCTGGGTAACATTTTCATTTCACAACGATCAATATGGAAAGAAGATTAGTAATAAATAATCATTACAAAATCAATATAATATCATATTTACCAAATTATTTATTTAAATAAATAAATATATATATATATCATCCATGTGGTGTGTTATTCAAAAGAGAGTCACAACACTTTGTGAGAGTTTTAGTTCACACGTACGTGAATGACATTATCACATTTTTGTCAGTGACAAGATAAGTTTGAAAATAAAATGATTAATTTATATAATTATAAATATTTCATATATATAATAATCATGTCATTTATATTAAATTTAATTATTAAATGTATATTTATTACTGTCCATGTGAAGCGTTAATGATAGGAGAATCAAATCCCATCACGAGATGGTAGTCGGCCATACACATGAGTGATGTAATTGTATCACCTATTGAAAGAAATTTTAAAATAAATAAATGTTATAATTACTCTATATGTATATATAATCATTAAATATAATATATGTTCTTTATATTCATCATCATACGTATCCTTGAAATAGTTTAATGAATGAATGAATGGTATCGGTTCATGATGCAGTAGTTCTCCATAAACCTGAATAGTGATTTCCTAACACGTTTGATAGAATTTGAAGTGGATTTAGGTCATTAATATATTATAAAAACCTAAACAAGTGATGAAAGTAGAATCAAATCAATTCACGAGACGGTAGACCACCGTACAAATGACTGATGTAATCATATCACCAATGGAATGGAATTTAAAAATACATATATGATATAATTATTACATAAGAATAATTATTCATTGAATATAATATATATACTTTATATTCTTTATCATATTCACCCTTGGAATATTTTAATAGAATAAATGATGACATTGGTTTGCGAGGCTACAGTTGACTATACACCTAAAAATGATTTCCTAGCCCATTTGATGGAATTAAAAGTGGTTTTAAGTTATTAAATTTTTATAAAAACCACCAATTATATTTATTATATCGAGGATCTTATATATTCTAGGTCTAAAAATAATTTAAGGACATGGAGAATTAAATTAAATAAATATTATAATTTAAACCAATACCTCTTATTTTGGTATCCTCATCATGTTTTCACTTATACATTCCAAGGATAGATTTATGCCCAAACTAAGAATTCTAGACCAATAGGAGTGAAGTTCAGAATTTATTTGGGTAATAGAGGATGAACCAAAGAGTTTTAAATGTTTTCTGAAGGGATGAGAGCGTACTGGATTTTATGGACGAGGTGAGTGGCCCACTTGTATTTTTCTGAAAAGATTCAACCATACCAACATTTTCATGAGGACACATGCCTCCAAATTGGTTCATTAAATATAAATGATGATATACAGGAAAAATAGTTCCATAAAATTGGGTTTCTG